>JBBCBC010000001.1:4036271-4716176 GCA_037126765.1 Stenogyne calaminthoides | reverse complement strand
CCTTGATAGGTGTATGTGCGAATTCGGGCAAATCGATGATAAGTCACCTAGAAACGGACTAAGCGGTTCTTAAGTATCTGAAAGGGGCTTAAGTATCTGAACTTTGGTTTATTTTACCCGTCGGATGATAATCTAAAACTTAGTGGGTATTACGATTACGATTATGGAGGTTGCAAGATTGAAAGAAAATCCACCTCGAGAACTTGTCGGTTCTTAGGAAATAAAAAAGCGATCTCGTGGTTTTCAAAGAAGCGGACATCGATTGCAACATCTACTCTTTTGAGCGAGAATATATGGGCGTAGGAAAATTTGTTCCCAAGCGCTGCTTAGTCGGCCGGTGAGGATTATAACATTGAAACTAGAATGTACCTATTTTACGTGGCGATAATAGTCTTTATTACAATCACTCGAGAATCTGTTCTACATACAAGATGCAAGCATGTGGATGTCGGGCACCATTTTATAAGAGATCATGTTGAAAAGAAGAATATCGAGAATGGAAAAAGATTCATCTTGATATCTGAAAACCGATATTCTAACCAAGCCACTAGGCGAGATCGATTCGAGAGAATTATCAATGAGTTAGGGCTTACGGATCTTGGAGAAAATGCACCTAAAATGTTTGATGGAATGATCTCGAACCCCGGTTTGGTTAAGAAACTAATCGATTCAAGTGAAATCGGTTGAATTTGGTATCTCAATCGATCGGAAGATCGATCGAACTCGATATGAGAAAGTCTTGATCGGTTAAAAGTTTATCGAGTTAAATGAACTGATCGTTTAAAGGATTATCGATTAAATCTGTTCGGTTATACTTTGTAAAATCGATTAAATTTGAAATTCAACAAGATTCACAAGTGGTATTCACAAGATTAAAGCTTAAAATCGCATAAGGATCTGAGGAATTTTACACAACAATGAAATAATGAAATTTTTCATTGATAAAGACCAAGGTCGGGGTTACATTACAAGATACAAGTACAAGAGGACCGGGAGGTCAATCATAAACCCTAAACCCTAAACCCGAAAACCTTAACACTAAACCCTCATCCTAACCCTTGAAGAAGTGGAGAGAGATTTTTAAATATGATGCTCTTTTCCGTTTCCCCCACTTAACAAAGGTGAGAGAGGCTTTAAAATAATCCTAAGCCCGTCCTCACGAAGTTAAAACCAAAGGAGGCGAGGCGGCGTTGATAGGATTTTTAAGCCGGGAGCCCTAAGAAAAGTCGGTGGGCTCTCCAATTTGTTAAATGGTGAGTTGATATCTGGGCATCGGTTGTTGTTTATCTGAGACCGTACATCAAACTCATATTCATTTTCGGTCGAGTCTGTTGATCTTGGTTTCGTCGTCTCGATAGACACACAAAGTGCATCTGATTAGGAGAAGTGTCTTCTCCGATTCTATAGCGAAACCGCGCCTCGGTGGTAGAGAAGCTCGGTGATTGTATGTGAAATCTTTGATGGCGACGAAGACGGTGATAAAGGGACACCGCGAGGATGATTTGAGAAAAATTGAAATCATTGAAAAAGGGGGTAAAAGTGTTTGTGAAGTTTAACCTAAATAAGGGTTCACCAGATACATGATTCTACAAAGAAGATAAGTATGGTGATTGGGTTATGTTGTGTAAAACAATTGGTCCAATTTATAGAGACCAAGCAAGGGTGCAAATGCAAATTCGAGTTCTCAAAACCTTTTAGATAAATCGCACCAAAAGGGACAAATAAGTGTATAAATCACGCTGATCGATAATTGGAGAAATTTACGGCGGATTGACATATCGAAAGATTCGGGCGATAATTACGCGATGTCAAATCGCTACCAACTTAGGGAATAGAAGCTACTATTCTAGACTAAGTTTTGGCGGTAACACTTATCCCAAGAATTTGCTTGATCCGAGAAAAATCGGATAGGTCAACTAAAATCGATTACATCTGAAGGTGATAAGATGAAGATCACCGAGCTTGAAACTCCAACAAATCGGATACATCGGTCTATGGGAAAAACATAAATATCGGTTGAAGGGGAACTTCAACCCGATCAAGGAGGATCGAAGGGAAAAGCAGGCGTATTCAGGAAGATCGGTTGAGCTTGAAACTTCAACAAATCGGATCTGAGTGAAGAAAGATCGGTTAAAAGGATCGGTTAGGGAAATTTTAAGGCTTAGGCGGAATACTAAGATCAACAAGTGAAATCAACATGGACAAGTGGTATTGATGATTACAATATCGATCAACCGGATCTGCCTTTCTTTTCTCTTTTGTTCTTTGCTTATTTATCGGATCTTATCGATATTATTTGCACTTTTTTCGCATACCCATTATCCTTGTGGCGTATTCCATGCACATCATTTAATGCGGACGTGGGGAACATGTATTAACCGCTACTAAATGTGCTTTTAAATCCAAAAGGTTTTTAAATGCGTGCTTTTCACGACCTACGATCAAAACCGCTTAATCTGGAGCGTTTAATCTTTTCAAACGGTTGATCTTCCAAATCTTGTCTTCTTTTTCCTCCTCGTCTTTATAAAGTTCATCAAAAAACCATACGAGTTTTCCATTTCACAAACTTGCGATTTATTCTCTGAAAACTCCAGATTCTTCTCTCCAGATTCAAAGTGTTTTTCCTAAGTTTCAAAATCATCCTTCCAAAAAATGAAATCGGTAATTTATGTTTATTTGATGAATTTTTTTTAATCCATTGATCTTAAATGTTTTTATCTGTGTTATGCTTTATTGTTTCTTGGTTTCCGTGATATGTGATGTTCTTATATATATATGCACAACTTTAATCGGGTCCATCCCTTTGTAGATGGCCACCCACGGAATGGGAAAGATAATGTGCAATTATCGGGAATCGCAACAAAGATTGTGGATGATAAGTTAAATGCAGTTCAATATCACTCGGGATCCGGAATCCATGGAGGTCGAGCAAATTTTATAAAAGGGGCCTTGAGAAATTTTGCGGCTGCTCCTGCGCAATCCTATGATGCAAGATGAAGCACTAGAATTCCTAAGGAATTTAAGAGTGGATCACGATGTTCCGGAAATGAACCGCTCTCGGCAAATCAACGGAGAAGAAATCGGTGACGAATGATGATATAACCCGTCTGTTCACCTACCAAAAAGGCGGATCTCGCTTTTTTTTCATTTCTGGAGAACGAAGATGAGTCGATAAAAAAGCTCTTCGAGAGAGGTCGACAAACATCATCGTCGAGGTTTTGTCGGGCAATGCTCAAGAGGAAATACTGATTGTTGTTTGACATATTGTCAAAAACAATTATGGTATCAGATTCAGCCCAGATGCTCTTACATCCGTCAAAATGTACAAAGATGGTCAATAATTGATTGATGGTCAAGAACATCAATTAGCACGGGTTCTGAAGGCCATTCTGCTCCAAGAACATGAGAAATTTGGAGTAAATGAATCGGAAGGGCGGTATATATCGAAGAAAAAGATCGGCAATCTCAACAAGGTTGCGGTTATTACGAAAGATAAACCGCCTAATCTTGAAATAGGAACAGTTGAATTTGAAGTCTTATAAGGCCTTTTTCTCCGACCACTTGACCATCTTTGGGCCACCAGACGATGATATCGCGCCAACCCCCAAAGTCAAAGAAAGGAAAAAGCAAAGAAACTTCGCCTACACCGTGATGCCCCCCCAAGAAAAAAAAACTGGTGAAGGCCTGCGAGAAGAGAGGCGAAGAAGCGCGAAGCAAACCTCCATGACTCGATGCTCAAGACGAGTCGGATGAAGAAAAGAGCCGATCGATCGCTGCAACACAAAAATCGTGAAAATCGGACGGGCGGCCTTCTGCCGAGAGCTCGCCATCATCATTCTCGAGGAAGAAATTGGCCGTCGATCTCGTTCTCCTCAAGCTCGAAATGATTCACCACTCAGACTAATAGTTCTTTGAAAGATGTCTCTCCTATTCTTCCACCGCCGGCAACGAACCTCGAAACCGCGCCAGTTCGAACCGTAAGCTTACGATGTGGAACCGAGCACTCAACTTCCACAACAGAACCCTCTACTCAGTCGAACCGATCAACCAACTTCCGCTACTCAAGCACAACCAGAACCTTCCACATCTCATCAAATTGAACCGACAGACAATTCCCGAGTCCGGATCAACAAAGATCATAACTCGGAAATTGATCGAATCACGAATCGAAAAGAGAAATTGATGAGTTATATCCAAATCGGTCGCCCATCCCGTCATAAGAGATGAAAGTTATGGAGATCCTCACTGGAGAGATCTTCGATTAAAAAGCTTCTCGACTTTATAATAATTATTGAACAGATGGGCGGTGCGGATGAGTTTGCAGACCGATTTTGACATGAGGAAATCGCTAAAGTGGGATCACCAAATGGTGATAATCGCTAAAATCATCACAAAGCTTTGATCCACAAAAATTTAGGGTTCTTGCGGACAGAGATTAACCCGAGATAGCGACAAAAGCTCTCAAGCGGATGCCATCATGAAGGATCGCGAGGCTAGATGATAGTGGAGCCGGTCGCTGCGATTCATGACCAACCACCGGAGGCACAAACAATCGAATCGGATCAAGTGAGACCCAACATTCCAACATCACACGTCACTATCTTGATCAACTTCGAGATCAAATCTTGTCTCAAAGATCTCCCGAAAGAAGAAGTTAGAGAGATCGATAGTGATCAAAGGCGGATTGCCATCAAAGAAATAACAGATCAAAGGGAATTGAGATTTCCCAGTTAGGGCAATCAAAGATCGGTTCTCCCAAATCAGGTCCCATCGTCAATTTGAATCGATAAAAGACCGTTGATGCCAAATCGACTCGGTGGATCAACAACAAGTTTTTTTTTTCGATGCTCACCGACAAGCTAGAATTGATGTAAGAAAACTTGACAAACCGATTAAAAACACTCTCTCTTTGCCATGGAATCTGTCAAAGACCGAAATATATCGAAGATTCAAAATCTAACTTTCTCAAACTCAAGGCATATCTCATTGCAGATCTCAACAGGCGATCGCGATCAACTTTGGTTCTCGACCTCCCACCTCACTCTCTTTTTTATCAAACCAAAAAGGGGAAGGACATAATGAGAAACCAACGACATAACAGTCTTGAGGACATCACAAACTCGGATCAATTTGAAAGATGTCCAAAAAGCGAAACAAGAAGCCCTAAAAAGCCAAGAAGAAAGAAGCCTTAAAAAATGGCAGAGGCGTAAAATCAAGAAGAAATTCAGATCGAGAGCGAAGAAAGGAAGGGCCGGAAAATCCGTACGAAACTAAGTTGCCAAAGAAGAGTTGATGAGATCATCCTAAAAACTGCCAAGATGCTAAGAAATTTGAGGAATGGAATAAGATCGAGTGAATGGCTTCGGATGCCTTTGTTCTTAATCTTGTTCCACAAGAAGAATCTCGATGAAGAATTCCTCAACCGGTTAGAAAATAAATACTTTGATTTTTCAAGTATCCGGAAAATGAGGCCAAACTTATCAATGTAAAAATAACTCGCCAAGAGTATGATCACGTTGGAGTACTCGAAGGCGGATATTTCGTTTAACAGATGGGCATTTCAAAGATTCTATTTTGACATCCTGCGCGAACGCTACATAACTCGATCCTCGCCAGACCGATGATGTCAAATGGAAACTTTATCGATTTTCAACGTCTTATCAAGATCAAAGAGAGATGCGGAAGGATCTGAGCCTAAAGAGTGAAGAATCGGGAAGACTACTCGGGATCACCGTTCTTATTTACAAACTTTTACGATGTAACATGTAATCAACATTTATTAATGAGAAAAGTTTATTTTAAATCCTAAGACAAAGTTTCATTGTCTTCCGATTATATGCTCTTAATCGTTCTATTTTTTATCAATGTATTTGGTTTCTCAAAGTGTTTTGGTTTTCATCAAAAAAAAAATTGTTGGGAAATTTATAGTTTTGATGAAAGTTCCAAAAACACATGTAATAGACCCGATCGGACACATTAGGTATCGATGTTTATATTACACCGCTATAGGAGACCGATTGATAATGATTGTATAGAACAACCGATGAAATAGATAGGTCACATATTGAGGGGAATCTCAATATGTATAAGTCGAATCTGAAATCCAAAGAAAAGTTCGATGTCAAACCGGGCGGAATCTTAAGAAAACAGAAGATCGATCGATCCGATCTAATCGATATCTCAAATTTGAAGTCATAAAGCTCAAACTCGGAATACTTGAAGATCGATGACTTCGAGGAAGATTAGACCCGGAAGACCTACATCACCAAGTCTCGCTAGTTGAAGCTAAGTCAACCCAGCACCGTAGACTCCATCGAGTAGACCGACGATTCTGATTCGTCAGTCAACCACCAGTGAAAAACCGATGTTTCACCTAATCATACGTCTATGATCTCGAACAAGAAGAATGTCAACCTTTAGTTGGAAGAACAAACACCGGTGCGTGCTCATAACCAATAAGAACAAGACACGATGATCGGAGCCGATAATTAAAGATTTGATCTTCGCTCTCTCTAATCGGATATAAAATACAAGTTCACGCTTTTCACCCGCCTTCAAGACGCGTCACATCAATCCTCAAGAACTCTACCTAATATAGCCCCGAATTCAAATTACTCTCCAACGGCTCTTTGATTTTAAAGGTCTATAAATATGGGATCACACTTTAGAGTGAAAAACAACGGAAACGCCGAACAATCAAAGCTCAAGCTAATATCGATTTCGCACAAGAACACGAACAAGAAGATTAATTTTTATTAAGTGTTCATCCCATAAGTTCTTAGCATAGAAATCTTTTATCTAATTTGTTAAGAAAACAACTTATACTGTGAAAAAAAGATTTCATAGTTGGAACCAAAAACAATCTTACCCAAACCCCCAAGTTAGGTTAAGTTGTTTAGCAAGATTCGGACTAGGGTTTCTAGTTCCGATCTGCAGGATCGGTTGAATGTTAACTCCTTAAACATCTAGTTGGTGTCTCTTGTGTTGGACTTACACATAAAACAAAGTCCAAATTAGTTAAGTAGGTGCCCGCCTTTGTGATAGGGAAGAGTGGGGCGTATACCTTGGTTTGTCCTAACTAACCACTATAAATCTTGTGTGTCTTTTACCGCTTTGATTAACTCGATTCTGTGTCGCACACAACCTTTAAAAGCGATACATATTCCAAGTTGAGATCGATTAGTACCAAGCTTCCGATCCGATCAAACTTGACACTTGACCAATTGATTAAAAGATTAACTTTGGAATTTGATTTATTAAAACCGGTTTTTCACACGGGTAAAACTTAAAAGTTCCGTGACACATCAGTTAAACCGATAATTCCGAATCGATCTGCGCTTGCGCGATCGTCGAAGATTTCATTATCAACCCAACCGATTCTTTCACACTCTGATCGGGTTAATAAGCTCACACCGATTTGCCAAAAGTTTTTGTGTTTATTCACCCTCCCAGACTTTCGCCCACAAACCCGTTAAAATTTACCTGTCTTCCTTACAGAATCCAAAACCCTCCAAGTGGTATGAAATAGCGATCAAGCCGTAATTCTTGAAGCTTCCTTCTACCTCCGATTTTGGCGGCTCGCGAGGACACACACTCACTAATTTCCTGATTTACACGCAGAATTGACCGGCAATGGACCTCCGACCAAGGCACAGGCAGTCCTTTTCCGGCTTTACCAAAAACGAGGTTTCTTTTCAATTTATGTAGCCAAAGTTATTGATAATCTTATGGTTTATTGTTATTATTAATTTTATTTTGTGGGTGTATGATGAATTACTCCAGTATGCCGTATGTATGATGTACTCGTGGGCAAGAGAAAATAAGAGGGTGAGAAGTATGGATTAGCATTTGATTGGGGGGAAAATTAGTTGGATTGTTGATCTGTTTGCCGTTAATTAGTGTTTATGGATGCTGGATGAAACTGAAGGAACATATTTGTTTCTGTATTAGATTTTGGATTAATGTTTGCCAGTTTAAACGATTGGTTATATTTGATTTGTTGTAGGTGAATAGTTTGGATTAGCATTCTCCATGTGGCTTTGGCAAGGACATAAATCATCTTAATGTATAACTATAAGCAATATGCAAGTGATGGTGGTTGTTAGTTGATGATAACCAATAGTAATTCTATGTCAACTTAGACCTCGATGCATCAAACAGAATTGAAGAATCAAATTCCCCAATTTTAACTTAGTGTTGTTGGATGATGTGTAGAAATGGCTGATATGAGCAGTTATCAAACAGAATATAGAAAGATATTTTAGGTGAATTTTTTCATTTATTCAGCGCACTAAGCACGCGTACAATGTGATGTGTATTTGTTGCTAAAATTACAAGTAAAATATCAACCAATCAGCTACTGCTAGTTGACACTTACTGAAATGAAAACTAATTGAAAACGTTACGCGTAGAACATGTTTTTGTAATTCAGAATGTAACTAAGAACTGAAACCTGAATCCCCTCTTCTTCAATGCCTGATCTTAAATATGAATCCCACATAACAATCACAACTTCTTCATGCTGTAAAACTTCGATGCAATCAAATTATGTGCCATGGTGTTGTTGAAATAGCAAAAAAATGTTCTGTCAAATCCTGCATTTATAAAGTGCTACTATCTTGTGTCGTTAACAAAACAGGTTCTGAAAATGGAGCAGTTACTTAATGAGTCTAAGGAGCAATTTATGGAAGTAGAGTTCTGCAAGAAATGGGCAAAACTTTTCAAGTGAGTTCTATCTTTTAAGTGCTTGCTTTATGATCTATCTCTTTAGAATATATGGGGGTAGCTTCACGGTCTTGACATACTTGCAGTCGTTCAAGTGGTCGCGCTGGAAAACCTTTTGTAAAGTGGACTGAGGTTTTGATCTTCTGCCTTTGGTTTGGACCACCGCTGTCATAACTTGATCTTTTTTTCTGTTGGATGGATGTTTTCCTGATACCTTTACCATTCATCTGTATTTTAGATCCAGAGTTGGTTTCACCAGAATCAGCAACAACAGGACACCTCTAAAGAGGCTTCATCCAACGAACCCAAGAATTTAGCTTTTGCAACAGAAGCTCCCACTCAGAATAAAGCAACTGCAAATGCAAGAATGCCCGAGGGTGCGTTTTGTTAACAGGTCTATTTTATTTTTGGTTGTAATTGATAGTGAAAAGTTTCTGCATGTATTAAATATGCCTTGTTTCGGAATGCATGATCCTGATCGGTGATGAATCCAGAAATTTAAATTTAGGGGCACAAAAGATGATTAATAAAATATAAATACTTGTTTTATAAATAAATGGGTACACAATTTTTTTTATTTTTACATTGAATGTAAACTGTGGGTTTCTCAATTTGGGGGTACATCATTGTATCAGCCCCTGATCCTGATTCCTCACTAACATTTTAATATGGCAGGAGAGAACGATATAGATGTATCCAGACTGGAATTTGAGGCAAGGTCTTCGAAGGATGGGGCATGGTAAAGCTAATTTTAGCATTTGATGGGTTTTTTTTTGTTCCTTTTGCATTTACAATTTTAATTCTCATGTGTGTTGTTTATCAGTCCCTTGTCTGCATCTTTGCTAATCTACCTTTGGTTGCTTTAGTGTAATAACCAATTCTTTTATCAACTTTGTGAACAATTTATTCCAATTTGAGAAATATTAAGACATGGTAAGACTGGGAATTAATCAGATTTAAAACATTAACCGGAGGTATGAAGATCTGAAATTGGTGGATCTTCTCTCTTTTTTACCGATGAACCACTGAACTGTCATTGTTCAGTGCTTCTCTACAGACTAGGATATTATTTTAAAGGAACATAGACACAGAGTTATAACTGGTATTTATCAATATAATATAATTACAGAGAGAATAACAAAAGCAACACAATTTTCTTTTCTAGCCAGACACTAGATCATATACCTGCACCCGCAATTACTTGATTCATAGTACTATTTAACCTTCTTTTTTATGTTGTTCTCAGGTATGATGTTGATACATTTCTTTCCTATAGATTTCTCAGTTCCGGGGAACTTGTGAGTGAAATTTCTTGTTCCTGTTATTGATCATAATTTTGTTTAGATGGTTCCTATTGTTTCTTTTAATCGGATTTGAGAGTAGTGCTTCAAATTACCTGTTTTTTTTTTCTATAAGTTTGGAAGTAATCAGTCATCAGGTTAATGCTGTTGAACTTTGGGAAAGGTCCTCATTTTCCTATTCACTAGTCATGCTACAATAAATAAAAACTAAGGGAGAGAATATTTTTCCGTATGATGGACTCTGAGACTGATTGGTTTTATTCAATACAGGAAGTTCATGCAAGATTTGTTGGATTTGGAGCAGAGGAAGATGAATGGGTGAATGTAAGAGATTCCGTTAGGGTGCGCTCTATTGGGTTGGAGCATTCAGAATGCGACAAAGTGAAGGTTGGGGATTTAGTAGTGTGCTTCCAGGTATCTTTTTTTACTTTATACTAGGCATTAAATTTGATCTGTAATCTTTCTCTTGAAGTTCTGTTCTTTCAACAGTCATCTTGGAGTAGGCTAGATCATAGAAATCATGGCCAATGACTGATGTTTATTAAAATATGAACAGAAGCATAGTGGAACATTGAACCTCCCAATCTTGTGTAACACTTGGTGCACCAGTTGGCAGTACTAATACTGTTCAGTGAAAACAGCTAACACTGACCAACTAATACCTTTTAGTAAAATAAGTAATACTATTTAAAAATGCACTTGAGTTGCACGGTGTAACTGGTGCATAGAAGTATTTGCCTTCAGTCAATGAACATAGGATATAGCGAGCAAGTTTGTCCTATCTGAACAATGAGGTGCTAAAATATAACTACAACCAAATTGAACTTGCAGTAAACTTGGTAAAGAAGAAGGAATTTCTGGGATTGTGAACCTTTTACATCAAATAAAGAAAAAAGATAGATATGCAAGTATTACAAGAGAACTATTACATGTAGTCATATGTTGATTCATTTGTATATATGTTAATGGTTGCTGATTTATATATTGTTTTAATCAGGAGAGACAAAACCAAGCAAGATATTACGATGCTCGTGTGGTTGAGATTCAAAGGAGATGGCATGATATACGAGGTTGCAGATGTCTTTTCTTGATTAAATATGTACATGATGACATAGAGGTGAATACTTATCCCTTTCAAAATTATAATTATCTCTAAGGTTCTGCTGTGTGCTTTCTGCTGTAAGTTTTCATTTTGATAGGAGAAGGTCCGTTTGAGGAGATTATGTTGCCGGCCAAACAAACTGGCGAATTTGGCGCAAAAGTAGCTCCTTGAAGGTGCCCCCTGGTCCACACGTTCAACTTAAAAATTTGATAGGTTCCTTCTTTTAGCATGTTCTTGCCTTACCATTTGCTGGTAGATGGAAGCTATGTTAGAACTGATCCTTGACAGGAAATTGCACCTGGTATCTTCTTATGCTCGTTTTCGTTCTAGTAATTGGCATTTTCTATTGATTAACGTACTAATGTGACGATTGAATTTTACTTTGTTAGGGTTCAGATTTCATGAGCTGATTTCCGAGTCTAATGTGCTAATTATAACTTAAAAGTTATTACTTGTTCAGTCTTCACTCTGGTGTATAAAGTGATCAAGATTTACTTCCTTAGATACCATTCATCAAATTTTTGGGCAAATCATGCTAGTTTTCTCCTATTTACTTCCTAATATATGTTGGTATTTATGTAGAAAACACGTGATGAAAATACGATTTGAAAAAACAGGAGAATTTAAGACGGTGGTAAAAGGATCCCCACACCTAACCATGTTGTGCAACTTTGTAGTTATATTTGGTTAAGCATTTGCATTTCTTTATAGATAAAAACTCATATAAGACGGCTTAATGTATGAGACGGGGTCAGGGGGGATCCAGAAATTGATGGAGGGGTGGGCTAGAAAAAACAATTTTGATAAGATTAAATCTTGTATACACTAGATGCACCGTGCACTTCATAGTGTACTTTAAAATCATGCAATTTGCTACACTGAAATATACAATTCTGGGTATTTTTATTTTAAGAAAAGTAATTTAATTAAATTAGAAGCAAATTGAGTTTATATAGACTGGGCTAAGAACTTAATAATTCAAATTAATTACATATAATATATATAATATAAAGAATTTGGAGATGAGTTGGGGTGGGTTTGAGCCCGGTCAGCCCACCCCCTAGATCAGCCCATGGACGGGGTACAACTTAACACAAATTAACACTTATATTTTTTAAAGTGTTAAGTGTTAATGTTCAAATCATGCTCCGTCTCAAAATTGTCTCACGCAAGTGTGTCTTCGATCAATGTGTTCATTTGATGAACTTGAGTAGCAGAGGATGCATGACCATGTGATGTGTTTCTATGTATATATGGATAACAACTAGTATCTTATTTAATAACTTGAAGGTTGACATGAAATTTGTTACGCTAAATGTTGTGGCTGATTAGATTGGTTTATTCTTCATGAATTTGAAATTCGATGACTTTAAATTTACACGATTTAGGTGACTTTGTAATCTATACATTCCAAATTATTGAAAATCACAATTAAAATAGTCAATCCAAGTACAATCTGAGCGTCAAAAATTAATTAAAATCGTACTAATAAAGAATCAAACACACAACCTGAAAGACTGAAACAGTTTATGTCAAATCAAAGGAACCATCTAAGCTAGCAAATTTCAGTGAAAACTTTGACAACATAGTGGTTTTTATTTTATGTTTACTTACGTATATATATAAAAAAATTGGGGGCCCTCGGCTAGGGTGGGGCCCTGTGCGACAGCACTGGCTGCACCATCCTAGGGCCGCCCCCTATCCCAAATGAATTAAATTACTTAATAAATAAATGGAATTGAGCGGACTTTATGATTGGTAGGGCCGCCCCCTATCCCAAATGAATTAAATTACTTAATAAATAAATGAAATTGAGTGGACTTTATGATTGTACTAGTCAGTGGTCAAACTAGCCATTGGAAAACTCAAGAATTGAAAAGTAATACTAACATTTTTTTCGAATTCGTATCAAATCCCTTTTTCAATTTAATTACTTATATGTGGATGGCGTTATGTTATTGGATCTAATTTAAAATGGAGCGACCAAATATCGTCTGTGGACTCTAATTCCCACACGTGAGTAGCAGCAAAGATCGATGGTATGGGAAATCAAGAATAAAAGTTTGGTGGATTTTTTTTTTGTCAAGAACATGATGTATAAAAGGTGTATTGAAATGAATTTTATTGAATAAATTACGTGCATGTACTGCTGATAATATGCACCAAATATCTATTCCAGTTGCTGGAAATATTTGGGGTGGATTATTAGCTTTGAATGAAATAAATATGAATAGTTATAACTAGCTTCTGTACATTCTTGAATGTGAGTTGTGAATTTGGATATGTGATAATTTACATTTCCCGTCATAAAAACCTTTTATCTTTTCTTTTTTTGAAAGGTATAAAAAACTTATATCTAGAAAAGTTATAATGACAATTTTAGTCATTCTTATAGTGAAATGAATCATATATACAAATTTTTATTTTGACCCAATTTAATTTGGTGACTTGGCTATCTTATCTAACCAAACCTACCGTTTGAGTGGGAAATTAGTTTGATTAAAATGGGGAGTTATGAGAGTTATAAGTCTCTTTAAAAACGAATTTGGAGTTATGGGAGTTATAATGTGCTTTGGTGATTTCAATGAATATATGGGTGTTTGGTATACTAACTACTAACAACTAATTTTGTCCGATAAAAAAAAAAATAAGTCTGCATCAAATGGAACCAAGTTCACACAAATGTCTGCTCCAAACCAAAATGGTTTATTAATAAAAAAATTAAAAAATAGATACAAGTAATAGTCACTAGTTTTATTTTTAAAAAAATATAAAAATGTTTAGGTAGACCCTTTCTTTCAGTTGCCATTTATACGTCGTCATCAACTTTCGGAGAGGGGGTGTTTTCAACTTCTACTCATGGGGTAGAAGTGTTTATTTTTAAAGTTGGTGTGACCCAACTTTTTCAAAAAATAAGCACTTCTATCTTTTAATTTGAGTTCTAAATATACCCTAAGAAAGCGCGATGCGTCTTTATCCACCCACTAAAAAGCTCGATAACATTACGCTCGTGAACTAACTCTTGAGTAGCTGATGAAACGCCTCCTCAGGTATATCTACAGAGCCAACACGTTTCATGCGTTTCTTTCCTTCTTTTTGTTTCTCCAACAACTTCTTCTTCCGCGTGATATCACCACCTCCGATGCATCTAACAACAACGTTCTTTCTCATAGCCGACACCCTGAGAAACACAACCAGAAATTAGGAACAAAGATTACATACCAGATATGTATATATATATACGCAGCATTTGTTATTGGGCAATATTAGAACACATCCCCATGTATGTCTTTAAGTTTTTAGGTTGAGGGAGAGAAAAAAACTTGCGTTTCTCTGTCAATAATCGTTGATCCAATAGCAGCTTGTATAGTTATCTCAAACATTTGCCTGTTCAAACCACCTTAACTTTTTTAAAATTGAGCAAATATGACCTTAATGTATTTTCTCGGAACCACTTAAAATTTTAGGCAAAGAAACAAAATCACAACAGGAAAGTAGATTCAATCAGTGGACCTGTCTATGAACTTCTTCAGCTTCTCCACGAGTTCGCGACCAACACGTACTGCCTTCAATCTATGAACTATAGTCGCCATAGCATCAACTGGTTGTCCATTTAACAAGATATCAAGCTTCACTAAATCAGCGACCTGATAACTGTTAAGAGCCCATCATACATATATAGGTTCACATTAGTTATTGATATCCAATTCAATGTGCATCTGATAGCGGGGAAGGGAGAAGAGAAGAATCATACTCTGATTCCTCGTAATCAAAAGATGCATATCCTGAAGTCGTACTCTTCAATTCATTGTAAAAATCAACGACAACTTCCTTCAATGGTAACTGGTACTTCATGAGAACTCTTTGGCTGCAGATGAAACACAGAGCTAACTATAATAATAACAGGGGCAATAGATAACATAATAGGTAACAAATAAGAGAATTAATTTCATGACATAATCAACAATTTGGAGAAACTTTAATGTTTTGACAATTCACCTGTCAATGAATGTGTACTCTAACTGCTCGCCTCGTCGTTCAGTACAAAGGGTGATAACTGAGCCCACATACCTTCACGTAAAGCATCAATGGTATCAAATGTTTAATTCTTATTAATTTGTAGACTGCTGTTTAAAAATGAATTTTAGACAGAAGAATAGATACAATAGGACCTTGAAGAGCTTGAGAGCTTACTCGCTAGGAATTATAATAGTTGCTATTACTGTAGGTTCCCAACAAGCTGTTATCCGTTGTTTGGGATTCGAAGGCAGCATAGCAGGATTCTGAATATCTATTTTGCTATTAGAAAGAAAATGAAACCATCAGTTGCTATCAAACATAATAGGAAACCAAAACAGATTAGTGGAAACCACGTACCTTCCATCTGCAAACTTAAAAGTATATGGCACAGTAGGAACAGTCACATGAGCTCCATGTTCCTATTAATTAAACTTATTTAAATATGAATAGCGGTAATGCTAACGTAAAATAAGTTTCATGTAAAGGGATTTTCTGAGACAACATCGCATGTTTATTAGTAGAAGTAAATGCTCAAATTCGGGTAATGCAAGACAACTATTTTTGCTTTTCCATTCAGTTCAGACAAGATTAGGGGAAACATTAAGTTCCAGAACAATCAGTCGAAGGAGCAGAGCTTAGAGCTGCGAATATAGAAGAAGAAGAGGCGGGGTCGGTTATATGCAGAAGGTATACTAGGGCAACAGAATATACCTGCTCAAGCCGTTGATTAAAAACATCCATATGGAGTAGGCCCAAGAAACCACATCTGGAGAACAGAAGAATCATCAAACAGAAAATATTGTTTTCCAGCAATAATTACCTGCAGCTTATCCTCACCTGAAGCCCATTCCAAGTGCTGTACTACTTTCTTTTGTAACAGACACACTAGCATCATTGCAAGTGAGCCTTTCAATGGCATGACTAAGTGCTTCAAAATCAGACCCATCAGCTGGATATACACCCGAAAATACCATATGTTTTACCATCTTGAAACCTTTCAACATCAGGAACCAGTAGAAAATTTAAGACAAAGTACTTGTTGGAAATCCAATCAAAATATAAAAAAAATATGAAAAAATAAATCCTTTCCAAATATACAACATAAGCATGACATAACTAACCTGGAAGGGGCTTCACAATGCTTCGAGTTTGATGAAGTGTATCCCCAACACGCGCCTCTTTAGTAGATCACATACCAGTTACAATATACCCCACTTGCCCTGTTAAAAGGACTCCAGTCTGCGTTAGTTCAGGGTGCATAATTCCAACATCTAAAACTTCATAAGATTGGCCAGTTGCAGCAGAGGATATCTTATCTCCCTTGTGCAAAGCCCCATCAACAACTGCTACATGGCAGATAACTCCTTTATACTCATCATAGTAAGAATCCAGTAACAGCATGCGTAACGCTGAACTACTCTCTCCAGGGGGAGGTATTCGCTTTATCACAGCTGGAAGTACATGCTCGAGACCTACACCTGTCTTAGCTGATGTTAACAGAGCTTCATTTGGATCAAGATCGAAAATAGACTTGAGCTGTTCTTTAACACGATCCGGATCAGCTGTTGGCTGATCAATTTTGTTAATGACTGGAATTATAGTTAGGTTAGCTTCAAAAGCAAGACAGATGTTCGCAATAGTTTGGGCCTGGACACCTCGAGCTGCATCAACAATGAAGAGGACACCCTGGAAAGCTGCCAAAGATCTAGACACTTCATAGCTAAAATCTACGTGACCTGGTGTATCAATCAGGTTCAGCAACAACTTTCTATCAGTTCCTAGGAAATTATGCCTGTGAAACATAGTTGCTGTCTGAGCCTTGACAGTTATTCCCCGTTCTCTCTCTACCTACGACAACCAAATTATTTCATTACATAAGCAATGACTGACCTAATGTATAAAACATAGGGATCACATAAAAACAGACATAAATTATCCATGTCTTTCAGGACAATAAGTTGTCCAATATCCCACACCCACCAAGATAGAAGTCCATTGTATACCAGATATCTATACCCTATATATAAAGGGTGAATGAGGGGAGCTGGCCAGTTTTCTGCCGGTTGTTGGTTACAAAATTAGTGCGTATATTTTCTCCTTTCTACGTGTCAATATTTGCGGCCGCCCCTTATAATTTCCCTCCTCCTTCTTGGTCACTGTATAGAGAAGCCCCAAATTCTCCTCTGTTTTAACTCCACTACTTGTATAAGGGCAGTAAACTACAAGTTTTTTGGCTCTCCAGATGCAGTGAAGTAATCTCGTAGCCTCTTATTTTCTAGCCCCTTATGCAGTGAAGTAATCTCAATGCTCTGATTGTGAGTATTCTTTTCCAGCCCCTTCATTCAGTTTAGAGATTTTACAGTTTGATTAGGTTCACATATGGCAGTGGTAAATGAGAGAAAATGTTATTTAATTTCATTTGCTGTGATTCCTAAATGTTATTTAACTGTAGCATCATCTGCCGTGTTAAATGAGTAGAATAGTAATAGCTTGATAAATTGTTTCTTCAGCTATCTGTATTTTTCTGCTAACTTTCACTCATCTCCAACTTTCCTCTGCTGCTGTTTCAGCAAAGCAGGCACCCACAACGTCGCCTTGCAAAATATATAAAAAAAATAGATTCATAATCTGAGGTATTTTGCCACTATTAACAACAACAAAAAATTATACTGCAATTCTGGGTAGACACCTCCAACGGAGGTGCTGCTCTAACTAGTATTTAAGAAGTTATTAACAAGCAGAGAAGGCTAGTTGTTACCTACCAGCTCAAGTTCAAAAATACATATCCAATCTCTTTTAAGCAATCATCTCCCTGAACTTACACGTCAGTTCCTCCTAAGGATTAAAAACAAAATTAAAGTAACAACATTTCTATCTTAATTCCACATATTCAACGGGCCATTTCCCAACTTGTTGTGAAATTGAGCAGTAACCAGAAACCTAACCTTCACATATGATTAATCAGACCCAGTTTCCATATGATCATCTGTCGAAATATACATATCTAGCACATTAAGGACACAACCAGCAACATTACACGTTAATTCCAAAAGCAAATAAACAAATAAAGTTCTGTTTAATCATAAATGAGCCAAAAACCTGTAATTTATCCAAATACTGCGGCTGCCCATGGCCTTTCCTAATAGTTCCGGTAAGCTCCAAAAGCCGGTCGGCGAGCGTTGATTTTCCATGATCAACATGCGCAATAATCGAAAAGTTGCGAATGTTTTCGGTTGGATACAGATTCAAATCTATGCTAGGATCTTTCTTAAAATGTGAGCCGAAAAATGCACACTGAGTCCAACTAAATATTGGATTCAAATACGAAATTGAATCTAGTCTTCTCGGTTTGTAATTACTTGAATAGAGATTTGACAGAATCCTTGGTGATTTTAGGGCTTTTGATGCTCTGAGTAAAGAATACATTTTGAGGAGTTAACTCACGATGGGGGTTTAAACTAGGGTTTACGTTGTTCCCTAATTTGGGAGAGAAGTTCATTTCCGTCGTCGTAATTTCAATTCCTCCGCTTTCGTTAAAATCACTGTTTTATGAAACATTCACGTTGAATGATCGGAATAACCGCAGAACGGTTATAAAGAGAGAAAGGGGGAGTTGGGCCAGAAAAAAGAAGGTTTTATTTCATCCAAAAAGTGAGTTATAACCGTATTTGGGCCGTCGGAGGTAAGGACAATGTGTGCAACCTTGCCCACCCGACGGACCACTTGAAAAGGGCCTGCATATTTGGTACTGAGTTTGCAAACTTGACTGCGGTGTATCGTTAATTGCCGATATGGGCGCAATTTGAGATACACCCAATCACCCACTTCAAACTCCCGTTCTGCCAGATTCTTATTTATCAGTAGTGAGCATGCGCTTTTTAGTCTGGTATAATAACTGCTTTACTTTCTGCATGATGTATATTGCTTAATAAGACATCATGAAGTTCCACATGCTTTTACACATATAGTATTAGTTGTCACTGTAAATAGTATTAGTTGTCACTGTAAATAGTATTAGTTTCTAGGGATCTTCTACGGTTAGGAACAGTTTCACCCTTCCTAATGTCAGGAAATCATTAGATCACCGTTGGATCGTTGATCCAACGTATAATTTTAATTTTAAATGATTTCGGCTTTCTTATTTAAGCGTTTTTGCGATGTCATCTTCTTGTCGTCATATTGCGTCGCGCTCTATTAATAAATTAAATTAATATTTATAAAATTACGAAATTATCCCGGACTCAGACAATGACCCATCTTGACCAGAACCCAAACCCAGGCGAATCCCGACCAGACCGCACAAGACACCTTTGGACCCCTTTGGGACCCGGGCCGAACGAGCCTGACCCCAGACCAACCCCGGCCCGACCGAAGCGGACCACGACCATGACCCGAACCCTGGCCCGCACCGAACCCGAACCCTGACCGGACCCAGACCCGGACCGGACCTTAACCACGGACGAACCCGGACGGACCCCAACGGCCGGGCCGGACCCCTAACAAAACGGGACCCTTACGGTCCGGACCGGACTGCCGAACAGGACCCTAACCATGACCCGCCGGACTCTAACCGAACGAGCCGGACCCAAACCTGGCCGGGACCCTAACTTCACCACGACCCGGACCTTGATCGGACCCGGACGGGACCTTGATCGGGACCTTGACCTTCGGCCCAGGCCGGACCACGACCTTTTGGCACGAACCCAGGCCGGACCACGACCCCGACCCGGACCCGTCTGGGGCAGGGCCCGGACCAGAACCTTGACCCATATCCGTCACAACCCGGACCCAAACCCCGACTAGGACTCGAACCCAAATCGGGGACTCGGATCCTACTTTCGGACCCAGACCGGGGCAAGATTCGGCGCATGGGCGAGTTTGATTGTGAATTAAATTTTTAAATTTATGAACATTGTATTTTTTTTTAAAAATGTTATAAGGATATTTAATAATTTTATCATTTTTATTTAAAAATTAATTATTTAATCTTATGGCGAAATAGTATCGCGTAATGCGAGTTAAATGATGTGTGATCTTTTTATTGGACGTCGACGTCGGGAAAGAAGCGAAATCGTTCTAATCATAGTAAAAACCCTAGTTGCTATTGTGTAGGGTATTATTTGTGTCTCAAATTCTCAATAAGGTGATAATCATCCTTTTCTATCTTTGTAAGTCAGTCAAATGCGACTTGACTTAGTTAGTTATTTTTATAGTTATTCTAAAGTCATTTTCTTCTCTATTAATAAGAGAAGAATGTCCTTTGTAAAACTTACTTTGCAATCTATCAAATTAATCCATACATTCAATGAAGTTCTCTTAAATTCAATATGGTATCAGTTATAACGATTTTGTTTCTTGAGTCGGTTATGCTAGGTATTTTTTGAATTTCCGCTGCGATTTTCCGTGTATTTCGAGTGTTCAATCGTTCGGTTTTCATTTTGAAATCGATCAAATTAGTGTTTCTCATTCGATTTTTTTTTGAAATCGTTCGGTGTTTTCGGTTTCCATATCGATTTGTGATCGATTGGGTTGTTTTTTGTTCTGGTTTGTGATTTCGATTGTCGTTCCAATCGATTTGGTTCAATTTTTGCCTTAATTTCGATTATTTGGGATTTTGCGAATGGCGAATGTTACAACACCGGTTCTTGATTCTTCTTCGCTGAATCCAGCGTTGAACCCATTTTCTCCCTTACCACTGCATCCACAGGACAATCCTGCAGTGGCTATTGTTTTAGAGCCTCTTAATTTTGTTTTGTTTCTTGGAGCCACTCCATTAAGAGGGCCCTCAATGTGAAAAATAAAATTCCACTTGTTGATGGGTCTTTGATTCCTCCTTCTGCTGAAGACGATGTCGCGATTCATCGGGCATGGGTCCGTTCGAATGATTTAGTTTTAAACTGGATTCTGAATTCGATTAGTCCAGATATCAAACGAACTCTAGAGTTTTTCACATCTGCTCGAGAGGATTGGGATGAGTTGCATGCCCGGTATGCGAAGTCTGATGGGACGCGTGTGTACTTTCTGAAAAAGTCTCTGGCATCAATTTCCAAAGGTTCGAATTCTTTGGTTGTCTACTATAATCATTTCAAAAGTTTATGGGATGAGTATGTTAGTTTTCGTCCTACATTGAAATGTACTTGTGGTGCTAATTGCTCTTGTAATCTGCCACAATTGGTTGCTCAAACCCAAGAAAGGGATGTAGTGATGAAGTTTATGATTGGGTTGGATGAAAGGAGTCAGATTTTGTTGCAATCTCCTTTACCATTTTTAACTAAGATTTATTCCTTGTTGCTTCAAGAAGAAAGCCAAAGAACATTAAGCCAGCCCATTTCTGTACAGCCTGAATCAATAGCCATGTTAGCTAGGCAGGGTGTTAAGCAATTTAAGGATAGGAAAAGGCCTTTGAAATGTTCAAACTGTGATTTGCCTGGGCATACTGTAGATAGATGTTATCAAATTATAGGCTTCCCTCCTGGTTGGAAGAGCAACAAGGCTGCCAAGCACAAACCAGATACATCTGCTCATAATTTTGTGGCTGAGTGTGCAAATCTTGATGCACATCCTAAAGAAGAGCCAATTGCCACAAATCCCTTGTTCAATCAGGAACTCTTTGAGCAATTTCTGACTTTTTCTAAGATGCAGAAGACAACAGACTCACATTCTGTAGCAGGTGCCTTTGTGCAGCCTGATAAAGTTTCTGATAAGGTCCAAAAGCCTTTGGAGCCTTATATTCCTGGGGTCATAGAGCCTTACACTGTTGGTGCTTTTGTCCAGCAAGAGGATTCAGGTACTTTACATTGTTTTAATGTTAAATCTAATGATGAATCTAATATTAAGGTTGTAAATAGAACTTGGATATTAGATACTGGTGCCACTGACCACATGTGCTGTGATTTATCTCTATTCACATCTCCTCCTGCACCATCAAATATAAACATAAATCTGCCAAACAATCATCTAGTTGTGGCTACTTTTATTGGAAACATAAGAATAAATGATCATATTACATTGTACAATGTGTTATTTGTACCTGATTTTTCATTCAATTTATTGTCTATATCTCACTTGACAAGATATTCAAATGTGAGTGTGGTTTTTGGTGATTCTTACTGTGCCTTACAGGAAAACAACACCAAAATGGTGATTGGTTTTGCTGTGCAGAGAGGTGGTCTATATCTGATGAATTCTGGGGCTTATGTTAATTCTGTTAGGCATAGTGATAGTGATGTTAGTTTTGGTACTTGGCATGCTAGACTAGGGCATATTACTGCAAAGAATTTGAGTTTTCTAAAATGTATTGATGTAAAGAATCATACAATGAATGAAATTTGTGCAATTTTCCCTATGACTAAGCACAAGAGGCTTCCCTTTCATGTTAGTAGTTCTGTTACTTCTAGTGTGTTTGAACTCATACATTGTGATGTATGGGGACCATTTTCAATAGAATCTTACATTGGTTACAAATATTTTTTAACCATTGTAGATGACTATTCAAGATGTACCTGGATATATCTTTTGAAACATAAGTCTGATGTAAAATTGTCACTAGAAAACTTCCATAACATGGTGCTTACACAATTTTATGTCAAAATTAAAAGTTTAAGAAGTGACAATGGAATATAATTTATTCCTTTTGATGTCTATCATAAAAATGGGATCATACATCAGACCTCCTGTGTAGAAACACCACAACAAAATGCCATTGTTGAAAGAAAATATCAGCACCTATTACAAGCTGCAAGAGCTTTATTATTCCAGTCATCTTTGCCCTTGAGATTTTGGTCAGACTGCATTCAGACAGTTGCTCACTTAATTAACAGAACACCTTCATCTGTATTACAAAACATGACTCCATTTCAAAAATTATACAACAAAGAACCTGATTGTTCACATTTAAAGGGTTTTTGGATGTTTATGTTTTGCAAGTACTATAACAACTCATAGACACAAATTTCAGCCTAGAACAATAAAATGTGTTTTACTTGGTTACCCCTTTGGTACAAAAGAGTACAAATTATATGACTTAGACAATAAAATAGTCATTATCTCAAGAGATGTCAGATTTCATGAATCTGTTTTCCCATTTTCAAAAGATTTCACACAGGTTAATATTGATAATCTTTTTCATAATGATCATATTTTTGATCATTCCCCTAATTTTTCTGAAGATGTTTTGGTAGATGTTGATAATCTACAGGTTGTTGACAACACTATTGACACTGATTTACATCATACAACCCTTCAAGAGGAGTTTTCTGAGTTAACTACACAACCTGTTTCAGGTAACAACACTCATTTATCTGCTGATGATTCTGCTGAAACTGATATAAGAAGGTCTTCTAGAACAAGGCATGCTCCTTCTTACTTAGATGTTTATAGAACATATTTACCACCTTCACTCAATCACTCTGTTCATTTAACTACTTCTAAGTGCATTAGATATCCTATATCTGATTGTTTATCAATTTCTAAACTTTCTAAAGGCCATATTTGTTTTACTGTTGCTATATCTGAAATAATTGAACCAAAATCTTATAAGCATGCAAAGGATGACATTAATTGGATAAATGCTATGAATACAGAAATTGAAGCATTAGAAAGAACAAACACTTGGTCATTAGTAGATTTACCTTCTGGCAAACATTGCATAGGATGTAAATGGGTCTACAAAGTAAAACACAAATCTGATGGCACTATAGAAAGATATAAAGCAAGGTTAGTAGCAAAAGGTTACACACAACAAGAGGGTGTGGACTACTTTGATACTTTTTCACCTGTTGCAAAAATTACATCTGTTAGAATTCTACTATGTGTTGCTGTTTCTAACAATTGGTTCATACATCAATGTGATGTCAACAATGCTTTTTTGCATGGTGACCTTGATGAAGAGATATACATGTTACCACCTCCTGGATATTGCAAAATGATGACAAAAGAGTATGAAAATTGAATAGAAGCCTATATGGGTTAAAACAAGCTTCTAGACAATGGTTTACTAAGCATTCTGAATTTCTTGGAACAAATGGTTTTTTACAATCAAAAGTTGATTCATCTTTATTTACCAAGAAAAATGGAATTCAATTTACTGTGATTTTGTGCTATGTAGATGATATGATTATAACAGGTAATTCAATGTTTGAGATACAATCTGTGAAGGATCATTTACACAAGAAATTCACTATTAAAGACCTTGGAGTCCTTAAATACATTTTGGGTATAGAAGTTGCTAGAAATAAAGATGGTCTTCAACTGTGTCAGGGAAAATATGCACTTGATCTACTAACAACTGTTGGATATTTGAGCAGCAAACCATGCTCCACTCCCATGGATGAGAAGCAGGCATTCACTCAAACTGAGAGTATACCATTAAAAGATCCTACTTCTTACAGAAGTTTGGTTGGTAAGATGTTATATTTAACCATTACTAGACCAGATCTTGCTTATTCTATACAAACTCTAACACAGTTCATGAGCAATCCTTTGGAAGTTCATTTAAATGCTGCTCACAGGTTGTTGAGATATATAAAAGCCACTCCAGATTTAGGTCTTTTCTACTCAACTAACAACACTTTCAAGTTACATGCCTTTTGTGATTCAGATTGGGCAAGATGCCCTCAAACAAGAAGAAGTGTGACTGGATATGCTATATATCTAGGCAACTCTTTGATTTCCTGAAAATCCAAGAAACAACCAACAGTAAGTAAGAGCTCAGCAGAAGCTGAATACAGATCTATGGGCTATACTTCAGCAGAAATCCAATGGATCAAATACATTCTTCAAGACCTTCAGATTCAACACTCTGATCCAGCAATCTTATACACTGATAGCAAAGCTGCTTATTCTATTGCTCACAATCCAGTTTTACATGAGAAAACTAAACACATACAAATTGATTTCCACTACACCGGAGAGAATATAAAAAAAGGACTCATCAAGATCATTCAAATACCATCTTTGGCCAACCTTGCAGACATGATGACCAAACCATTATCTCCAACATTATTCCAGAGTTTCAAAACCAAAATGGGAATGTTAAACATACATTCACATTTTGAGGGGGGGTAATAAGACATCATGAAGTTCCACATGCTTTTACACATATAGTATTAGTTGTTACTGTAAATAGTATTAGTTTCTATTGTGTAGAGTATTAGTTGTGTCTCAAATTCTCAATAAGGTGATAATCATCCTTTTCTATCTTAGTAAGTCAGTCAAATGCGACTTGACTTAGTTAGTTATTTTTACAGTTATTCTAAAGTCATTTTCTTCTCTATTAATAAGAGAAGAATATCCTTTGTAAAACTATCAAATTCACCATACATTCAATGAAGTTCTCTTAAATTCAATATTGCTTGTGTTGAGTAGAGCCATTTACCCCCTGCAAGGGACTCTGTAACTAAGGCCCCAAATAGAGTAGATGAGGCTTGTAACCATACAAGGCCTCAAAGGGTGTCATACTAATAGAAGTGTGAAAGTTGGTATTTTACCAAAATTCAGCAAGTGGTAACCATAAAGCCCACCACCCTCTAGAATCATTGCCATACATACTCCTTAAGTAATGTTCCAAACATTGGTTAACTCTTTCAGTTTGTCCATTCGTTTGAGGGTGGTATAAGTTGTGTTGGGTAACTGCTTAACCCCCAATAGCTGAAATAGTTGCTTCCAAAATGTGATAGTGAAGATCTTGTCTATATCATATACAATGGTACAAGGGCGGATTCATGATAGAAAAATAGGGCGGGCTGAATTAAATAACATAAAAAATAAATGCAATTTTTTTTTGACTTTAAGGAATAAAACATTAAATATTTTTGTATTTAAAATACGTAGCTTGATTGTAAAGTGTCAAAATTCAAAAAGTCGAACATAAAAACAATGGAAAAAAATAAAACCTTAAAACATGCAAATTGCAATGACAAACAATAAGATATTCTAATATTTATGTGTCAAAAAAAAAGATATTCTAATATTTAACTAGTATTCTAGTACCAAGAGCAACAATATATATAAAGCCAACAATAATGGGAGAAAGATTTGTAGCGTCTTCTAAGGTACCAAAATTATTAAAGCTTCAAGGATTTTTTTATCTTTCTGCTTCTTTGAAAGGTGTCCAAAGATCGTTAACGTGTTGTATCATATGTTTAATGTGTTTGTGCAATACAACACGTCAATGATGCATATAATAACAACGTAAAGATCACTTTGACCGCCTTAACAACAAATGTAGTGTGGAAATAACCAGCTTCAAGCTTGTAGAAAAATAAAAATATATGCTGAAAAGTTTGACCTAGTATTTAAACATGATGAAGACCGCATAAATATAGCAATCAATTTTCCAAAGTTACTTTAAAAAGATAAGCACGGTCTACTAAAACTGATTAAAAGATGATGGATATGACTTTGAACCTTACTTAAGGAGAGAAATAGTTTTTTTTTTTTTAAATATATAAGAAGAATTTAGAAAAGCTGAGCGGGCTACAGCCCGGCCCAGCAGATCCGCCCTTGCAATGGTAGCAGGCAGATCATAAGGAAACTACAATAATTTAGTAATGCGTTTGTAATGAATATGGGATAGATAAATCATTAGGCAAATCATGTGGCTGATTTGATAGAGAGAGTGTAAGCAGTAAGTTAAATATTTAATCTTCGATCACTGTGTTCATTTGATGAACTTGAGAATGGATGTGAAGTGTTCTATGTGTGTATGGATAACAACTATCTTATTTAATAATTTGAAGGTTGATATGAAATTTGTCACGGTACGTAAATGTTGGTGGCTGATTAGATTGGTTCATTCTTCATGAATTTTAAATTCGATAAATTCATGATTTAGGTGAATTTGTAATCTATACTTTCCAAATTATTGAAATTCACAATATGTTTTCTTTATGCATTTTATCATTTTGTTATGTCACAACTAATAACGCAGAAAACAATTAGTGAAAATAATTGATACTATTAAAATATTTACACTAATTATACAATATATACAACTAATGCATATTAGAATTTCTCTAAATGAATTGATTTTTCACCTCTCACAAAATTTTATTTTTTAGATCAAATGAAATTTATAATGTTACCTAGCCAATTTAAAGGAAGTGTTTGAAAAATAAAAAATTAATATAAATAAATTGATTCAAAATTTCAACTCCTCACAAGTTCAAGATTTTAAATAAAATTAAATTATTTTATGACATCATAGCTTTTTTTATTCATGGCGATGCATTAAAATTCTTTATTTCCTTTAGGTGGCCTTGAAGTTGGAGCATCGCAGCAGCAAAGGCTGTAACTATGGACCACCTTATGAGTGGCAAGTCTACAAGTGATTTTAGTTGTGACGCCCTGAAATTTTGACAATAATAATATATAACACGTTAGATTCATTTTCATTTTTATGTTGATTCTCCATGCTTTTTTCATCGAAAGTTGTAAAGACCTCAAGAATTTATTGTTTCTTTTCCCTAGCACACTTGGTGGGAGTCATGGCATACCACGTGTACATTACAAAGGACGTCAAAGTGACTACTATATTATGGTACATGATCTTCATATGAAATCTCCCTCCACATCCCCCCTCTCCCAGTCTTTGATATTATCTTTTTTCCTTCTGGTTGTGCCTAAATTTACCATCTTCCAGGTTATGGATATGCTTGGTCCTAGTTTGTGGGATGTCTGGAACAACAATTCACACAGGTTACTATCATTTTTCCAAAAAATGAAAAGTTGACTACCCCTGCTGATTTGCAATTTCGGATCTTGCAGCTAATATTAACATCCTTTTTGCAGTATGTCCACAGAAATGGTGGCATGTATTGCCATTGAAGCGATCTCCATTTTAGAGAAGTTGCACTCTAGAGGGTAATTCTTTCAAATTACTGTCACTCCAATGATGACTTACAGTCTTCATAATACTTGATTTCTAAACTGCTATAATGAACAGCAACTAACTCGAGTCGTAACAAAGAAACATTATAAGTTATAGACGTATACATACCAAGGTTTACATTAATTTAACTACTGTTCTGTTGGGAGATAGTGTGTGATTTGCTGCTACAGTTACCAAACATCATAATAAATGCTGAGATCTATATGGTTTTGTCTGTGATTATGAGTCTACAATTAAGGATTCTGGTCTTGACGGTGTATTTGGTTAACCATGGTTGCCTTCAGCTGAGTGTTGGTGCACTTTTAGATATATTTGGTTATATGAGAGCTTGAGACATAAATGCAAGTGAATAACTTGGATATAAATAAGTAAACATAGGTGCAAATGGTTTTAGTTGTTCGCCATGCCCACGCATATTACCAATTTATATGAAATGTAATGTATTTTCCAGTGATAACAAATCTATCCTTTTCCATACGTTTCCATGACATGATGCCTCTTATCAGCATTCTTTGGTGTTAGTTGAGTTTCTTTTGCTATTAAGGGAACTTTTATGTGTGCCCCCTTTAGATCTCAAGTTTTACCATATAATTTCAATTGCATTTTTTAATACAATTTTGAAAACATTCTATCACTATTATAGTCAAGTTGCATTTATCCTTGGTATTGGATTTACCTACATCAGACAAGATCTGAGTAGGACGTCTTCCCCTTTCTAAACTGTTGCATCAAACTCTGGATGCTTTACTTTTATTGTCTGCTAAGCAGTCCTTGGTGCCTTGGTGGCTGGCGCTATTTTTATAATTTGGTCTTGGTGGTATTTTATTTCCCTGTTATATTTAATGTTCCCCTGGAGTGGGCAGGGTAATTCCTTAATTTTTGATTGACCAATGAGTCAACTAGGTTTATGATCTAAGATTGGAAGTTTTGATCGTGTGAATACATGACTGTTTGATAGTTGAAACTATTTTCTGATCATGAGATACTCTGTTTTTCCTCCATGCTTTTACTGTTTAGATAATAATTTCTCTTGATCACATTTGCTGCTTACAAACAAACCATATGCATTACATGTTACTCTGATTTGCTTTTATTTGTAGATGCCCTACTTGATATCTGTAATTCTGCAGATATGTGCATGGAGATGTGAAGCCAGAGAATTTTTTGCTCGGTCCACTTGGAACACCTGATGAGAAAAAGCTTTTCTTGGTCGATCTTGGACTAGGTAAGATTGCTTGCTATATCAAGATTTATGTAGAAGAATTCATTTACTCTACAAAAACTTAATAAAACATTCATTTGTATTTATGCAGCGACCCGTTGGCGTGATAACTCTACTGGCCTTCATGTTGAGTACGATCAGCGCCCAGATGTGTTCAGGTAAAATCATTGTTCTGCCGTCTGTGCTCCCTGTATCTGTTGTCTTTAAATAGTTTTTTGGTATTCTTGAAAATGTATAGATTTATTATAATATGGAATATCGATCACAGACAGTGCCAGTTCAGTCTTATCTGATGGATATGAAAACCCTTCACAATAATTTTTAACTTTAATATATAATCAAATGAAAAGACGAAAATCCAATTTTAACTTGCATCTTGTTTTTCATACATATAGAAGCAGGCATCTTTCTTCTTTTCTTTGAATTCATGTTCTTACATCATGATAACATTGGTATTGCAGAGGGACTGTACGCTATGCCAGTGTACATGCTCATCTTGGAAGAACTGGTAGCCGTAGGGATGATTTAGAGTCCCTTGCTTATACACTCGTTTTTCTTCTTCGAGGCCGGCTTCCTTGGCAAGGTTTCTGTTGGGTTATGGAGCCTGAGTGAAATGGGGATGCAGAGATCGGGAGGCGCTCGACCAGTGCTCGAGGTCGAGCACTATTGCTCGGTCGAGCGCCCCCCCTATCCAGCGCCATGAGGGCGCTCGAGCTAGATAGTTGATCGAGCAGAACCGCTCGACCAAATGCCCTGGTCGAACGGTTCCGGAGGCCGAGACGCGGATTAGGGCTTCGGCCCAGTTTCATCTTTTAGGGTTTCGGTTTTTTGTATAAATACCCCTTGACTCCCCTATTGTATCTTGCACTACTTGCACTATCTTGTATGGTCATACAAGAAGAAATAGTAGATCTCTCCTGGCTTGGTAGTGCCACAAGATGTAGTCAGTTTGACGAACTGGGTAACCAAATTGTTTGTTTCTAAATTCCTAGTTCTATTATTTTCTCCATAATTGCTTGTTTAATTCCTCACAACTGGTATCAGAGCATCTGGTTAGAGGGATCTGTGGAAAACAATTATGATGGCTGAAGGGAAATCGCCTGTTGAGAAGTTTGACGGAACGGATTTCGGATTTGGCTTCGTTCGGTATGGGGCCGGGCACAACCACTGAACGTCTGAGAACACACAAGGAGCTCGAGCAAGCTGGTTGGTCGAGCAGAATCGCTAGACGGGTTCCGTAGACAGTTCGCGGAGTATGGGGCGTTGCTTGGAGTAGGTGGTTGGATGCAAGATCAAGATGGACGTTGACATGTGGCTGAGATCGTTGTATCAGGTTGGATGCAAGATCAAGATGGGCGTTGACACGTGGCTGAGATCGTTGTATCAGGTTGGATGCAAGATCAAGATGGGCGTTGACACGTGGCTGAGATCATTGTATCAGGTTGGCTGCAAAATCTGTTAAATGTACGTTTGTTGGATATGGCGGTGATGAATTTGGTAATCGATTTTGGGATGAGGAAAACCGAAAGGTGATTCGTAGTCGAGATGTCATATTTAATGAACAGGTGATGTACAAAGACAGGTTGGGGAAATCCAAAGAAGGTGGTTCTGAGTCTCAGGTTGTGGAGTTAGACATTTCGAACTCGGGTGGGAGCAAAGGGGTTCTAGATGATCAGGTGATTGTTGAGGAAGAACCAAGTACACTACCACAAACAATTTCGCTGCGGAGATCCACGAGAGATCGGAGATCTCCTGATAGTTATTCACCCTCCCTCCATTATTTATTGTTGACTGATGGTGGTGAACCTGAATGTTATGCAGAGGCAACACGTAGTGAACTGGTGGATAAAGAGCATTGAATCTGGGTGCGGGATGGGACGTGCCTGGGTTATGCTTTAGTCGGATCGATCTTGATCTGGAAGGACATTGCGGGATGGTGCTCGATTCTAGTGTGAATCCGAGAGGATCATTGAGGGGTGTATCCAGGATCGTGGTCGGAAATCAATGAGGATCAAGATGGGCGTTTGACACGTGGCTGAGATCGTTGTATCAGGTTGGATGCAAGATCAAGATGGGCGTTGACACGTGCCTGAGATCGTTGTATCAGGTTGGATGCAAGATCAAGATGGACTTTGACATGTGGCTGAGATTGTTGTATCAGGTTGGATGCAAGATCAAGATGGGCGTTGACACGTGGCTGAGATCATTGTATCATGTTGGATGCAAGATGAAGATGGGCGTTTGACACGTGGCTGAGATCGTTGTATCAGTTTGGATGCAAGATCAAGATGGGCGTTTGACACGTGCCTGAGATCGTTGTATCAGGTTGGATGCAAGATCAAGATGGACGTTTGACACGTGCCTGAGATCGTTGTATCAGGTTGGTTCATGCAAGATCAAGAAGGACGTTGACACGTGCCTGAGATCGTGCGGGAATTGGTGGCCGAATGATTCAAGGGAATGTTGTTGGACGTTGTTTGGTTCTGGTGCGAATCAAAAACGTTGAGGGGCATTGCTTGGATCGAATGGACACGAGGGTCCAGGTTGCGGTCTTGTGGGCCGTAGTAACGCAGGTTCGAGAAAGATGTTGTGGGACGTTGCTTGGATCAAGTGTGGTTCGAAGTCGAACGTTGAGGGACATTGCTCGGATTGCGTGGTTAACTACCGATGAGAGAATGGGAAGACGAGTTACGTTTTGGAGTCAGTCTTCAGGTGGGAGATTGTTGGGATTGTTGGAGTCTGAGTTGCGGAATGAGTCCAGGGAGGACAAGACGTTCGACCTAGTTGAGGTCGTGCACTTCCGCTCGATGTCGGGCTCGTGCTCGATCTCGGTGGGAGATTGTTGGGTTATGGAGTCTGAATGAAACGGGGATGCAGAGATCGGGAGGCGCTCGACCAGTGCTCGAGGTCGAGCGCTATTGCTCGGTCGAGCGCCCCCCCTATCCAGCGCCATGAGGGCGCTCGAGCTAGATAGTTGATCGAGCAGAACCGCTCGACCAAATGCCCTGGTTGAGCGGTTCCCGAGGCCGAGACGCGGATTAGGGCTTCGCCCGATTTCATCTTTTAGGGTTTTTGTTTTTGTATAAATACCCCGACTCCCTATTGTATCTTGACTATTTCTGCACTATCTTGTATGGTCATACAAGAAGAAATAGTAGATCTCTCCTGGGCTTGGTAGTGCCCCCTGGATGTAGTCGGTTTAATTTAACCCAGAAACCAAATTGTTTGTTTCTAAATTTCTAGTTCTATTATTTTCTCCATAATTGCTTGTTTAATTCCTAATAGTTTCCAGGTTAGCAGCTTATCTGGAACGTGCATCTTACTTTTGAAAAATCTATTCTTGACCCTTATGTGATGGTTCATAGGGCGACAATAAAGGCTTCCTTGTGTGCAAAAAGAAGATGTCGACCTCTCCGGAGACTCTTTGTTGCATATGTCCTGCACCATTTAAACAGTTTGTCGAGTATGTTGTTAATCTGAAGTTTGATGAGGAGCCTAATTATGCGAAATATATATCCCTCTTTGATGGAATAGTTGGTCCAAATCCAGATATTAGGCCAATCAATACAGAAGGTGTTCAAAAGGTATTTCTTTGAAAATGCACCGCACATGTGTTAGGATTGTTTGTTTACTTTGAAACTTTATGGAAGTTTGTTTTTCTAAGACATAGTTTATCATTTTGAAGCTTGTATATCAAGTGGGACATAAGAGAGGAAGGCTTATGATGGACGGCGATGACGATGAACAACCAAAGAAAAAGGTTCGCATGGGAATGCCTGCAACACAGTGGATAAGTGTGTACAATGCTCGGCGGCCAATGAAGCAAAGGTATCAAAATTTAATTCAGTCCACAGGGAGGTTTCTCTGAGGAGAAACAAAAAAAGTTCACCCTGGGTTTTTTTTCTTGTAGATATCACTATAATGTTGCAGATGTGCGACTTTCTCAGCATATTGATAAAGGAAATGAGGATGGACTATATATCAGTGGAGTGGCATCAGCTTCGAATCTGTGGGCCTTAATTATGGATGCAGGAACTGGTTTTAGTTCTCAAGTATATGAGCTGTCACCTCATTTTCTTCACAAGGTCTCTTTCTATTCCTCACCACCAACACCACATTGCTTCTTGTGTGGTTTACTAATCAGACATTATTAATTAAATTCCATTGCCTTAACTGCAGGAATGGATTATGGAACAATGGGAGAAGAACTATTACATTAGTGCAATCGCAGGGGCAAACAATGGGAGCTCATTGGTAGTTATGTCAAAGGGTTAGTTTCACAGCTCAATACATTAAAAATATTTTGTTAATGCCGTGTCTGATCCTGCTAATGATTTTAACTTCAAATACAGGTACACAGCATGTTCAGCAATCTTATAAAGTTAGCGAATCTTTTCCGTTTAAGTGGATCAATTAGGAATGGAGAGAGGGCTTCTATGTTACTGCCATGGCCACAGCAGGGACTAGATGGGCAATTGTTATGTCTCATGGGGCTGGGTTTTCTGAACAGGTACGTTGAGTCATTGTCAGTATATAAATTTTGCTCCCTTTTTTCTTGTCTGCATATGAATAAATAATATATTTTCTTGTATCTGATTCAGGTTGTGGAGTTAGACTTTCTATATCCAAGTGAAAGTGTTCATAAGAGGTGGGATGCTGGATACCGTATAACGTCAACTGCAGCGACGTCGGATCAAGCTGCTCTTGTTCTTAGTGTTCCCAGAAGAAAACCCAATGATGAAACACAAGAGACGCTTCGTACTTCCGCTTTTCCAAGTACACATGTCAAGGTTTGACTTTTTTATATTTTCTTCATTGTTGGTTGCAACTCTGTCTCCTGCTTGTTTTTTTAAGGTTAATTTTTGTTGCATGCAGGAGAAATGGGCCAAAAACCTTTACATTGCATCTGTATGCTATGGAAGAACTGTGTCTTGAGACATCAGAAGTTGCTCGAAATTTGCTGTGAGTTGAAAGATGATTGACTGTGTAAATTGAAGATTTTCCTTCACTAGAGATTCAGGGTCCATTTTCCTCTTGGGACTTTGATGTATGCTTACTCTGACCATCAACATAAAATTATATGTAACACCTGTGTACTTTACTGGTCTTTAGTTACTTTAAGGCATAGTGCACAGGCTATAGTTACATTGTTGATGGTATTTTGGTAAATGCATTCAGTTTTTGAAATGGAGGCTGCTTCAATTAAATCCCCATTTTTTCCCTTCAGTCATCTCTGACATGAATATCTACCGAGCCTATAATATATATTTGACCTGGAAGTGGGCATTGCTTATTTGAGTTTTTTTGCACAAGAGTTTGTTGTGGTTTATTTATTCAGTATTCTTTCATTATTTTTGTTATCTTCGAGCTTGCAAGTTTATAGGGTAGAACATTATCTTCTGCGTTAAGTTTAAGTTGGATGTCTCTTTTGGACTAAGAATCTGTACCTTGTTTTTCTCTACTCAAATGTATCAACAATCCAGGAGATCAGATCATGACATTGTTCTTTTGTCTTTTCTATTTCCTAACTGCTTTTTTGTTTATGTCGTATTGGCAAATTGACAGATAAAGGAGATCCTGAGGTGCAGCGACAACCTCACGCTACAGTTAACGTGACTCTTCTACTAACCTTTCTATTTTATAATTTTCTTCATCCTTTTGTCTATTGTCTTGCAGCATATGGCATTTTATCTATAATTAAAAGTTTGAAATCCATCTGCTATGCTTATGTGATATTATTTGAATTTGGGTTGCAACCGAAGGTAAGGCTGATTTGTTGTGGACAGTTTTACAGTGTATTGTGGGGAACAATGGTCTTCCATCTGCAGGAATTTTTATAAGTATTTTTTATGTTGAAATTTTCGTTTTCCCTCTTGCTTGCTTACTGGTTTGATCTCGTTTTTTGTTGATTTCTCATAACGTGCAATTGCCTGCCTTTTACTGCTGTAGAAGTTCTGTTGCTTTCTTTATGTTAGTCCAAGATATGGAATTGCTAAATATCACGTGGTATTCATTTCCTATTACAAAATGTTGAAAAAAATTCGGTCTTTATTTAGGTTTTTGTGCCTGTTCTTGCAGGCGATGACACTTCCTAATACAGCTCTGTATCACTACAACAGGTCATAGGAATTTCTATATAGCATCTCATGTACTGTGTGTTCCAGATTGTGCTGACTTTATTGCATGATATGACTAGGTTTTCAAGTATATTCTTCTAAGCAATATTTAGTTGAATCGCAACAGGTTTTATACGCAAATAAATCGAGCTTCATATTGCTAATGAGTTGAGTTCGATTGCAGAAAATAAGTCTAATCGAGCTCAACTTTGTAAGTCTAATGATATATTCAGTATTGACTCGATTTGACGATATTTGCATTTGGATTCTCTGCGATGGGCTGCATTTCGTTTTTGATTTTATACCAGTCAATAGATTTTTTCTCGAAATGTTTTCATTAATCCTTGATCCTTGCTAGTTGTGTCGGTGGTAAGATTGAAGGAAGTTGTTTTTAACCCCAGTTTTGTCCAATCTCAAATCTCAAATTCAACAAGAGGTTGCTACAAATTACACTAGAACTATACACCAATAGTAACAGCATTCAAAACTCGTTATACATTTGATTGGGTTTGAACGTTTAGTCTATTCTATGTGGTACTAATTTTTGAATTTTCAGAAGGTTGAATTCCGGCCGAGAAGAAGTACAAATGTGATCTAATGTTGCGAAAGAAAAGACTTGGATAACAAAATTGAAAAAAAAAAGGGTTTATTTCAGGCTGCGAATGAAATCAATCCACGTATGTAGACGATATATATTACTTAAAATTGTTTACATGGGACTATTTAATTCGATATGAAAAGGATTTCACGTGACATCGTATGATTTCTAATTGACAAGTTATAGGGTGAACAAGTTTCACGATGAAACTGGTTAAGGTGTGTGACTTATATTATTAAAGAGTGTGACTTTTTATTATAAATGGTGTGACTTTTTACTATAAAGAGTGTGACTCATAAAAGTGAAGTGTGTGACTTATATTATAGCAGAGAGTATCGTAGTGATAACTGAAAGATGTGACTTATATTATTAAAGAGTGTGACTTATATTATTAAAATGTATGTCTGTAAAAAAAAATCAATTTCACGGTGAACAAGTTTCACAGCATACCAACTCTTTCTAATTTATCGACAATTCGACGTTGTTTCATAATGATAGGAATGAGACTGCTTAGCTTTAAAATATTAATATTATTTCAACATGAGTGACATTTGTGTGCACCAATTGTATTTGGATTCAACTTCAATTTGGATGAACTATGAATTTTAAACCTTAACTCCTGAACAATGAACCCTAAATTATATATGAACCATTCGGGGCGGGTAAACCATGAACCACTCGGGTCGAGTTTGGGTCTAGGCCGAGAAAAAAAAATTAAAATTGAAACTAAAATTAAAAGAAAATTGAAATTGAAAAGGAAAAAAAAATTAAAACTAAAAAAAAATTAAAAAATAACTTCTAAAATTAAATTGCACCAAATTGATTTGGTGTAAATTACGCACATGAGAATTTGCCTTCCAGCATTCTTTAATAACTCAATTATATATGGAAAAATTAATAATAAGTACAATTTTTTTAATGCAAATTACTACTAGCATAAATACAATTGTATATATAATCAAAATTGCACGCAAAAGTACAAATATATCTATGTGTATACAATAATTTTATATTTATTAATAAGTTACAATTTTGAAATGTATTTATTAGTAAGTTTTTCATTATTTATTTAAATACATTCACCGGGTCACTTAATCCGAGGATTTTGCTAATTTTTATTTTCTCTTGTGCAAATTATTAGGTTTGACATGAGAGCAGAATTTTAAGAATGGTCATACTTTCAGTACACTGGATTTTGGATATGTAAACTTAATTCCCCAAATTTTATTTTATTAATAACTGGAAAATTAGTATAATGGATTTACTATGTATAATACCCAAACATGCAACCATAATAAATTGTGTTTCTTAAAAGTTCTCATTCATCCTCAAAATCCGATTCGTAAAAAATAAAATAAAATTCGTCTCATAAAATGTCGTGTAACAGAAAATAATTTAAGTTAATGAATAATCATAAGTATCATTACGCTTATGTTTAAAGCATGATTATATTATCTTAAAAAAAAGTATGATTATATTATCTTTCAAAAGAAAAGTATGATTATATTCTGCACATATAATTAATTAATAATTTCTCAGATCTCATACAATCTTTATAACATGGAGAGATCTTATAATCCACCACCCACACTCTCGTTGCAAAATGGAACAAAAATGGAAGGCCAAAGTGTCCACTAAGCTGGTGAAGGCCCGGCCCGACCAAATATGGCCACTTTTTCATGACTTTTTTGGGCTTCACAAATGGTTTCCGGGCCTTCCCACTTGTTACGGCATCCACGGTTTCAACGGCGAGCCCGGTTGCATTCGCCGTTGTTCGGGCTTTGGATTAAAAACAGAAGAAATTAACAAAGAGTGTAGTTTGATAAGTTGGTCTGAAGAAAAATTGGTCTCCGTTGAGCATGACCAAATGTCGTTGACTTATGAGATGGTGGATAGCAACATTGGATTCAGGGGCTATGTTTCTAATGTGAAGGTTGTTCCCGCGGATGAGGGTGGCGGCGCCGCCGCCGTGGAGTGGCGGATTAGCCTTGATCCGGTTGCGGGGTGGAAGTTGGAGGATTTGGTGGTTAGATATGAAGTGGGGTTGCAACTAATGGTTAAGAAAATGGAGGATTCTGTTTTATTAATTAGTGATTAAGCGAGAATTGTCCTTAAAATAAAAGATTAAGCGAGAATTGTATGATTAAGTAAATAGAATAGTATTTGAAATAATAATAAGTGATGTTGGAATATTTGGTGAAAATTAATGTAATTGGTAAAAGATGATTTTTTTTTTTGATATGTTTTGTCTTGAGGTTAAATTGAATAACGTGTCTCATTAATAAAATATATTCATCCAAATCTCTTTAAAAAAAAAACATACTTTACTTTTTAGTTTTTACAATATTATAATCTCATTATCACTTATCTTCAAGCAAATACACACAAAAATCAAATCTTATCTTTTCACTATTTATGAATTTTTTAAATCTCAATTAGAATTTTCCCAATCCCGTCCAATAAACATATTCCCAAACCGGTCCCTATTAGTATTCACTACTTAATTAATTACCAATTAGTCCCTCCACTAAAATATAGAAACTATTTTCCTCACACAATTAACTAATCTTCACCACTATTTCTCTGACCAAAACACCCTAATGGCAGCAGCAGCAGAAGGTGATGCCCCCAAATGGGAAGGCAAAGTCACAGCCAACCTACTGACCCACACAGCAGAACAGGTGTGGCCTCTCCTAGCAGATTTCTTTGCCGTTCACAAATTGTTCCCCACGCTAGACACGTGCCACAAAGTCGACGGCCTCGTCCGCTACTGCGCCGGCGGCGGCGGCGAGGGAGGCGGGTTGAAGTGGTGCCATGAGAAGCTGGTGGCGATTGACCCGGTTGATAAGTGGTTGACCTATCAGATTATGGAAAACAACGTGGGGTTTAAGACTTATAAGGCGACGATGAAAGTGATCAACGGTGGAGATCAACCGAGCGGGTGCACGATCGAATGGTCGTTCGTGGCGGATCCTGTTGAGGGTTTGGGGTATGACGATTTTTGTGGTTATCTTGATTTGAATGCTCAAGCCATGGTTAAAAATATTGACAAGGAATTGGGATTGTCTTCTTAGATATATTCATGTGTTGCTTTTGGCTTTGATTTTGTTGGGATGTAATGGACTTTGTTGTGTTTGGTTGATTTCATGAATAATTAATAATATATGGTTGGTTTTAATTTTATTGATGATTTAATTGTTACTATTTTGATGGTCAGATTCGATTTGATTATTTTATTAACCGGTGATGATGTGTTTTATTTCTGTGTGTGTGTATTTTATGGTTGGTAAAAACAGGCCAGCAAGGTTTATTAGTACAAAATTTACATGTTTTTTTTCCCGCACTTACGTGCTTTCATGTGTCCTTTTGTAATAAAAATAAATAAATAAGTTCGAAATCAGCGTCGAGTCGGTAAAACAACTGGTTCAAAAACTAAATTGAAAATCAAATTTCTTCCGATTAGATTATGATTTTTCGAACAGCCAATTTAGAATCGGATCCCGCAGTTTTGGATAATAGTCACTACTTTGTCTTGAAATTATTTGCACACAATAATGATTACTCAAATTAAGAAACTCAAATTATGAAAGATTGGTTGTTTTTTTTGGTGGATCTCTTGTGCACCCAAGTGCACCGTGCACTCATGCAACACAATGACCCATTTAAAAAAATACTTGACCCATTGAATTTAATAAATATATTCTGTGGATATATGAGTAGGGTTGGGGCGAGTGTACGGATCTTAAATCCGTACACCAGTTGCACATGAGACTTTATCATTTTTTTTAATAGGAAATAAAGATAGCATTAAACGGTCGAAAAGTCGTCTTCCCCAATAACAATAATATGATTCCGAACATGGTTCGAGAAAAAAGTAGTAACAGAAAAAAAAAACATAAAAAGCAAACAAATGAACTATAAAATTTTCGGTTCTCCTAATTCAAGCAAAAGTCACTCTATTAAATACTTCACCCAAATCCTGAATGAGTTGAAAGATTGTTACTATATGCATAAAGGAAGAAATGAGTTGAAATTTGTGAAGGTGCACCATAGCAATAAATATTAGTAGGTGGAGTAAAGAATAAATGCCAACACCCCTTTAAATAAAATTATCAAAAGAATCAAAATGGATAAATAAAATTATCTCAAGGATCAAAATCCCTTGATAAAATTATACCAAGAATCAAAACCCCCTAAACAAAATTGTCCAAGAATCTAACTCAATAAATATTGCTCAGAACTCTCAGTTGTCATGTAATTTGGTGGATAAGGAGTACGTCCCCGGAAAAAATTATTCCTATTATAATTTTTATACCTTGCAGTTATACATTGATATATATATATATATATATATATATATATATATATTTTTTTTTTTTTTTAAAGATAATCAATTACAATAGTTTTCATAACATAATCAATTACAATAGTTCATTCGACCACCGGGCACATGACAACATCTTTTTGTCTCGTTGTAGACCTGAACCGCAATCACCACATGAGAGGGACCACCCGAGGCTGCAACTCGAACCGCAACCGCAACCACCACAATGGGGGAACATCACCACACCTCAAAGGGAACCTGCACAAGAGGAAATAAATTTTCCCTCTCCGTGTCTCGAACCCAGGACCTCATGGTCTTAGGTGGTGGAGCTCAAACCAGTTGAGCTATCCACGCTGGACTATATTACTATATTTATAAACTGTCATCATATATAATATTAAATGTTAAAAATATTAATTTATAAGAGTACTGATATTAGTTTATTATAAAATTATATCAATTTCATACTATAAATTAATTCCACATGAGAGTTTGTAGTAGATTAAATATACGCGAGACCATTTCATTAAATAAGCTGTAAATGATAGTTAGACTAAAATAGGATGAAAATTTAAAGAGAACTGTAGAAATACTATGTTTTCTATCTATATAAATAATAATTTTGAAAAAAGAAAAGTATTTATTTTCTATCTATGTTTTCATTATTTTCTATCTATATTGTCCCATGAGATATCCCCATCAAGTTTTATTCTTGAACCGATAAAAAAAAATCAAGTTTTATTCTTGAACAGTACAACTACCAAACTGCCTCAACAAGGTTTAGTTGAGGTTTGGTAAATCCAATTTGAAAATTTGCCAAAAAATATATATTTATTTGTTGGATTATGTAAGTTAAATTTTAAAATTCTAATTTATAATATCTACTTTTTTTAATAGCATACACTTTACTTTTTTTACAATATAATAATTTTATCATCACTTATTTTTTCATTATTTTTTTTCTCAATCCTATCCTATTATATCTTCAATCAAATATACACAAAATCAACTCACCTTTATATATGATTCATAGATTTTTCAGTTAAGATTTTTCAATTAAGATTTTTCCAATCTCGTTAACATACCTTGTATAAGCACCAAACTGGTCCTCATTGACTATTTAATTACAAATTAGTCCCCCACTAAAATTAATATAAAAAACCAATTCCATCCCACAATTAATTAAAATCTTCACCACTATTTCTCTGTCTAAAACACCCACCCTAATGGCAGCAGCAACAACAGTAGAAGCTAACAACCCTAAATGGGAAGGCAAAACCACAGCCAAACTACTCATCCCCACGGCAGAATCCGTGTGGCCTCTCATAGCAGATTTCTGCTCCTTCCACAAATTACACCCCACGCTAGACACGTGCCACAAAGTCGACGGCGTCGAGGGGCGGCCCGGCCTCGTCCGCTACTGCGCCGCCACGCTCCCCGACGGCGGCGGGTTGAAGTGGTGCCATGAGAAGCTGGTGGCGATTGACCCGGTTGATAAGTGGTTGACCTATGAGATTTTGGACAACAACATGGGGTTTAAGGATTACGTGGCGACGTTTAAAGTGGTGCCAGCGATCAACGGTGGAGATGAGCCGAGTGGGTGCACGATCGAATGGTCGTTTGTAACGGATCCCGTTGAGGGTTTGGGGTATAAGGATTTTTGTGGTTATCTTGATTTGGGACTTCAAGGGATAGCGAAAAATATTGAGAAAGCGTTGGGATTGTCTGATTAATTGATCATTGATGTATTAATTGCTTTTGATTTTGATTTTCTTTCGAGAGTTGAAAGATGATTGGAGTGTGCAAATTGATAATATATTTGACCTGGAATTTGAGTTTTTATGCGCAAGAGTTTGTTGTGGTTTATTTATTCAATGTCCTTTTATTATTGTTTATGTTACCTTCTGCGTCAATAAATTCTACACGTTAAAGTTGTGCAGCAATGGGTAAATTTCTGACTTCTCAGCTTATTATTTATTTAAGGATGCTCATCCAATTTCTCGAAAGATAGTAATTCATTATACTTTTAAAATTTTGTTTCAAATTATAGTCAATTAAATATTTAAAAGGTGTAAATATATATTTTAAAATATCCCTATTTAATATTTCACTTTATTTTGTTATTATTATTTTAATACTACACCGTCCCGAAAAAACGTGCACACCTACTTTATTATCGAGTTTTTGTGAGCGAGTTGTTTATTAGTATTTCAAATGATAAAATATTTTTTAAAGAGGGGTATTATAGATATACCTCTCATCCATTGCATGCATCTTTAAAAATTATTTTATCATTTCAAATACTAATAAAAAAACTCGCTCACAAAAACACATGAAAATAGTAAACGTGCACGATTTCTTTTGGGACGGAGGGAGTATTAGATAAATAAAAGTATATAAAAAAATATAAATAAAATTCAAATTTTATGTATTATAAAAAAAATTATTGATCTGTACAAAATTTTAAATTTGATTATCGTGATTTGAAAAAAATAATAAAAATTATAAAATAACTAATAGACAAAACAAGATAATGAAATGATAATGATTGTAAAATTGAAATTTATAGAAATTTTGGAATAAACTATATATAGAATTTTATTATTAGTATATCTTTTAGGGTATGTTTGTTTCGGGACTCACCCGAATTGACTTATGACTTTGCAATCCAAGTCACATGCTAGTTGGGGATTTCTACATCCAACTTTCAAATTCAGTCCTATAAAATATACATATTTACCTCTTTTCACAAAATTCAATATAATTTTATCACCACTTTTCTTTCACCCACTTATTCTTTCTCATACTTTTATCTAGGGGTAGACGGTACGGCATATCGAAAATTTTCTCGCCATACCGTTACCGTACCGAAAAATATCATACTGTTGTTGTACCGAAAATTCGGTATACCGAAATTTCGGCATACCAAAATTTTCGGTATGTCAATATTATATACCGATACTGTACCGAATTTTTTTAGTTATACCGGTATATTTTTTCGGTATACCGAAATTTTCTATATTTTCATACCGTTAATTTTGGTACGGTACCATACCGTACCGAAAATTTTGATAAAATCGATTTTTTTCGGTATGGTAAGTGCGGTATACCGGTATTTTCGATATTTCCTCCACCCCTACTTTTATCTCACCCAATACAATATAATATACAAAATGGATCATTATTACATATTGATTTGATATAAAATAAAATCTCACCCCACCAAAATTCTATCGCTATTACATATTGATTTCGTCAGGATTTTGAAGTCATGATTTTCCTGCACAGCTAAATCCCCAAACAAATATACCCTTAGGACTCGTTTGGTTTGCGGGATTGATCGGGATAGACCCGAATTAGGATTTTTATCCCAACTAATCTACCGTTTGGTTTCTGGGATGAGGGCCAATGATATACTTCAAGCCCGGGTAGAAATGTATTAAATCCCTCCATAGATGGATATGTCAATGTCATGTGAAAGGTGTGATAGAACATATTCCAAATGCAATATTACAAATTATTCTTCTATTGTTTGAATATATTCACAAGAATGAAATGTGGTTGTTTCAATTCAATTTAAGGGTATCTATGATATTTCAATATGTATTCCATCTAACCCCTCAATCCAATCCTACAATCCGAACGCATAACTTGATTCAAATAAATTCAGTCAAATCAATCCAATTTTATTCAATTCCAAATCATGTCACATCTAATCAATCTAATCACGTGAATCAAACGCCCCCTTATATTTTATTATTAAAATATCTTATAATAATTTATATTATCTCATGTTAAAGTGTAAATTAAAAGATATAAATGTACAATTGAGAATAAATTTAAAAATAAACTTATATATATATATATTTAAATAGAATACCTTGCATAAAATATAAATAGAGATAGAGATAGAGATGGGAATGAGATTGATTTCACAATATTAATTGATTAGAGAATCTTTATTACAATTTGGCCCACCATAATAAATATTCGTGGGTGGTTGGCAGAGAATAAATGCCAAATGCATAATAACACCCCTTTAAACAATAAATCCCATGCATGAATAAAAAATCGATAGATAAAAGTATCCAAAGAATCAAAACCCCTTAAATAAAATTATCCCAAGAATCTATATTAATAATTTATTATCCAAAGAATCAAAATCGAACTTATTTGATTAGCATATGCTCACCAAGAGTTTTGACTTGCATTTGTTTAATTTAAGGGTAAGACATATATATGTATTCAAATACACAGTGTATTTATAATACATTTTAAAATTATGTAATTTATTATTTTAAAAGATATAATTTATTTATACTGAATTGTATAATTATTAATATAAAAAAATAATTATACAGTAAATAAATTACATCTTCAATATAACAAATTATATATATCTAAAATCAGTGACGGACCCGTAAATTTTTCTTAAATTATATAATTTTTTTATATTTTTCGAAAATTATTTGACTAAACATCTTTATATTAATGTAGTGAATTTATATTATATTGAAAATGTGAATTATACATATTCTTTTTCTATTTTTGTTATTAAAAATATTTAAAAATTGATTTTTATATTAATAATAGTGGTGTAAAAGTAAATTGATGCACATACTTTGTTTTAAATAGTTTTATACATGATATAGGGTATAATCTATAACACAAATAATACTCATTCTTCCAAAATATTAGAAATATAATCACAATTTATCTTGGCGCTACTTATGAGGCTATCTCATACAATTATGTCTTAATTATAAGTATATATATATATAAGAAATTCAAGTGGGGTCAGGGGGGCCCAGTGACCCCCCTGGGGTCAAGGTCACCGTCATTTTTAAAATACATTATGAAAGATAATAAACGTGTATTTCTCACTCATAAATGGGTGGGTAGATATACTTGAGTCTTGAGATAAATTCATGGGCGAAGCTATAAAATGATAATTAGACAAAAATATTATTAAAATTTTAAAGAAATTTGTATAAATACTATGTTTTCAAACTATATAAATAATAAATTTTGAAAAAAAAGTAAATACTTTCATTTATTTAAAAACGTGGTTTATATTTTTATTGTCCCATGAGATGTCCCCGTCAAGTTTTATTCTTGAACGGTACAATTGCCAAACTACCTCAACAAATTTTATTCTAATAGAACACTATAGGTATATTTGGTTCAAGTTTGGTAGTTTCAACTTAAGAGTTAGCCAAGAAAAAATATGTTTCTTTTAGGTTTATGCAACCTAAATCTTTAAATCCACCAAAAATCATAACGTATATATTTACACTCTTTTTTTTTCTCAATAACAAACTTTATTTTTTATAATAAATATTCTTATCAACAATTACTTTTTCACCATTTTTTTTTCAATCTTATCTTATAATTAATCTACAATTAAATATACACAAAATCAAACTCATTTTTTTTACAATTTATGATTTTTTTAATCATGACTAATTTCACAATCCACCCATAATAAAACAATCCCCTATACAAGTACCAAATTGGTCCTCATTCACTACTTAATTACAAATTAGTCTCTCCCCCCAGCTTAAATTAATATAAAAAATCAATTTAACTAAAATCTTCACCACTATTTCTCTGATTAAAACACCCTAATTAATGGCAGCAGCAGCAACAAAAGATGACAACCGTAAATGGGAAGGCAAAGTCAGAGTCAACCTAGTCAACCCCACAGCAGAACAGGTGTGGCCTCTTCTAGCAGATTTCTGCCCTTCCACAAATTGCACCCCACGCTAGACACGTGCCACAAAGTCGACGGCGTCGAGGGGCGGCCCGGCCTCGTCCGCTACTGCGCCGCCACTCTCCGCGGCGGGTTGAAGTGGTGCCGTGAGAAGCTGGTGGCGATTGACTCGGTTGATAAATGGTTGACCTATGAGATTTTGGACAACAACATGGGGCTTAAGGCTTACGTGGCGACGCTTAAACTGATGTCAGTGATCAACGGTGGAGATGAGCCCAGTGGGTGCAGGATCGAATTGTCATTCGTGGCCGATCCTGTTGAGGGTTTGGGGTATGAGGGTTTTTGTGCTTATCTTGATTCGTGTCTTCAAGGCATAGCGAAAAATATTGAGAAAACGTTGGGATTGTCTGATTAATTGGATTAATTTACTGCGTTTGATTTTGATTTCGTTCGAGTTTGTAATGTTGGTTGATGAATAAATATATAAGGTTGGTTTTGGTTTTGATGCTTTAATTGTTGTTATTATTTTGATGGTCGGATTCGATTTGGTTATTTTTTTAATTGGTAATGATGTGTTTTAATTTATTTTTTCTGTGTGTTGATTTTTATGTTTGGTCGAAACAACTCAGCAAGGTGTGTTACAAAATTTGGTTCGATTCCTCTGTTCTATTTTTCGTATTTCATTGAGTTTTTATTATGTTGAATTTTTAATATATGAACCCAGAATATAGTGGTTCGTTTAATATTTTTATTATTTCACGTGTCATTTATTCATATTATGGGTAAAAATGATCTCATCTTACAAAATTTACATGTTTTTTTTTTTTTTTGCAGATGTCTGCTTTTTAATCTAAAATTCTAAATTAAGTGTTAGCATTAAGTTTCGAAATTAGAGTGAAATCGGAGAAACAACTAGTTCAAAAACTGAATTAAAAGTACCGATTAAATTATGATTTCAGAATTTTAATTTTTGGAACAGTTGATTTGGAATCGGATCCGACAGTTTTTCAGCGTTGCGCACCTCTATTTAATACTCCTACTTAATAGTAGCATATTAGCATCCATCCTCCATTACTTAATGTTTAGGATAATCACTACTCCCTTCATCTTAAAATTATTTGCCCACAATAATAAGCTCTCGAATTAACAAAGATGTTTATTTTATACCTCCTCCGTCCCAACATTACTTAAATACTTGTCTTATTTAAACGTTCCAACATTACTTGAACATTCCCAAAATGAAAACAAACATAATATTAATACACTCACAACACCCTTATTTTATTCCACTCAAACCTATTAAATTCCACTTTACTTAATTTTCGTGTCATTTTCAATGTTTAAGTCCTAATGGAACGGAGGAAGTATATAAAGTGAAGAAATAAGTTGGAGTTTGTGAAGAAAAATATTTAATTTATTCATGCATAGAAACGAGGTGTACACTTCCGTCAAAAAAAAGAAAGAAACGAGGTGTCCACTTTAATGACATTTTATATAAAATTATACTTCATCTGTGTTATGAATTAAAGCAAGCAATTATGGGAGAAAATAATGGAACTACGGAATTTAGAGACAAAACAATTTGGTTACCCAGTTCGTCAAACTGACTACATCTGGGGGGCACTACCAAGCTAAGAGAGATCTACTATATCGTATAAGATAGTGCAAGATACAATGGGGGAGTCAGGGGGTTATTTATACAAAAAACCCGAACTGGGAAACTGGGCCAAAACCCTAGATTTGGCCCATCCTGGCCGAAACCCTATTTCCGCGTCCAGGCCTCCGGAACCCGCTCGACCTCAGCCATTGGTCGAGCGGTTCTGCTCGATCACATACATTGCTCGAGCGCCCTCATGGCGCTGAATAGGGGGGGCGCTCGACCGAGCACACCTGCTCGACCTCGAGCGCTGGTCAAGCGCCTCCTGCGCCCTGCATCCCGTTTCACTCAGGCTCCATAACCCAACAATCTGTTCGTAGAAATTGTGCTAATTGTTTGAGCACAAATTTTAAAGTAAATGGTATTGTGGGGTATTATAGAGTTCATTTATGCATAAAGTGATTTTTTGTGAATAAAGTACAATCACAATTTGAGGGTCCGTTTGGTTGGGGATAATGAAAGTGGGTAGTGTGAACTACTTCTATTAATGTTGCTTGGTAGCATTGATATACAAATAATGAGAATAGAAGTAAACAACTGATTACCCTCACTCACTCAATTCAGCTCACATGATACTCATTGTTCATATTCTAATCAAACAATACCAATGCAATCAATAATTCATAGTCATTGACCCCTCAATGATATCATTATTATTACCATTCTCAAATTATATTAAACGAATCCTGACTAATTAATTAATGGTTGGAGGGTGAAAATAAAGTTAACGTATCCATAGAGCGAATGATAATATTTTTGTGGACGGACAGATGAGGAAATCAAACACACTTTTGACTTTTGATGGAAGAATGAAGCAAGGATGAAATTTGCGAGCAAAATTACTATTTTTAAAATGTACAAATGGTTGGGGCACATTCTCTTAAAACAAGTGTGCAAATAACTTCGCAACGGAATATCAATTGTAATTGTGATCACGACAGTTTGATAAGTATTGTGAACAGTATACGTCATTTTAAGATTGATGTACGCAACTGTGTCCACCAACTCAATTGGTCTGATGAAAATATGCAGTTATGCATCTTTGACAGATTATTGTGTAACATGGTGTGATTTCAAATCACTTGTGAGATAACTCCTACTTAAATGCAATGTTTTCATAACCGAAACCCATGATCGAACCCCACGATTGTACAATTTGGCAACCGGTTCAACCCGGTTCACCCGGATTCAACCGTGAATTTATTTTTCATGTTTAGTTAAAAAAACAAAATAAGTATACACCTACAAAAATTTTAATATATATTTTATAACTTTTCATATCATATTTTATAAATTTTGTCCCACCTCATACATTTATCCCACATCGAAAGTGTTGGAGAAAAATGTGAGAGAAATATAAATTTAAAATTTTAAATATTTAATATAAATTAATAATTTAATTTTTTTTTAAAAAAGAAAAAAACCGGTTATTTCCGGTTGAACCGGGTTTTTGACCGGTTCAACCCGGTTCAACCTGAAATCCAGTTATATAGTGTTTTTTAACTGGGTTACCGGCCGGTTCCCGGTTCAACCGGTTGAACCGGCCGGTTCAACCCGGTTTTGAAAATAGTGCTTAAATGCATCCACATATATATGAACTTTTTGACAAAAAAAATGTATATGAACCTTATTTTTAATTCATGACATTCAACCCTATTCAAAGTATAATACGAGTCAAGTTTAGTGGTTTAAAAAAATATATTGAAAATGAATCAAATAATTCAAATTCATAGCATAGACATGGTTAATGGGAGACCAACTCGAAGGAGTTGCGAGATTCATTTCATGGAAAATTATAAATTATTCACAACCAATTTTTTTTTGGAGAGTTCGATTTTCGTTTCACTCTAAGATCACAATCACAATCACAATCACAATTTGTTCTAAGTTAAAGATATTCATTCTAAAGCATTGGGCTTCTTGAAAAAATTGGCTAAAAGCCCATTATAGCTATCCATTTAGGCTTAAAACCCAATAAATATTGTAGCTAGCCCGAACATTAATTCCAGTTAATGGGCTTTGGTAAAGAAAGAAGCCTTAATATGGGCTTTAATAGGCCACAAAACTACGACGTCGTATTTCGTTTTAACAAAGGGCCAAACGCTTTTCTTCTCAAGGAAACGAACAAACGAATATAAAAATTTCTCCCCAAAAGTCTAAACTCCTCCATAAACCCCAGGGCGCGAAAACAAACAAACGCTGTTTAGCCTCGACAACCTTTTCTCTCACAGCCGAGAACTAGTTGAACGCTAAGGTACAACTCAGCTACGCAACCATGGCGAAAGAGAACAATGGCGAGAGCAACGATCAGGGGAACAAGTCGCATAGGACTCGAAGAGCCGGAGCTTCCGCGAAGAAGAAATCTAAATCCAAACCGAATTCGACCGAAGGCCTTACCAAGGAGCAGTTGAAGATCAACAATCCTAAGGTAAGTGTTGGAGAAAGTGCCTCTGCTTGTGCTTGTAAGGCGATGAATTCAATTTCTATGTTTAATATTTGTTTTCCAATGAATATGATATGATTTTCTGCAAATGAGTGTGAATAACAAGTGATTTTTCCCCCTGTGTTTAGACTTTCTCATTTCGTCTGTGATTCAGCACGTGTAAGATTTTGCTGATATCTATGAGGAGTATTATATACTAAAGTTTGTTGTGCTGTGGACCTTTGTTACTGAGAGTATTTGGACTAATTAGGTCAGTTATGTTTGAGAATATGAATTTTCACTTAATGTAGAAATCCTGCCATTTAACACAGAGTCATAATAAGACAATCCTAGTTGCAAGTTGTGGTCTGCTTTCTGAATGAATTAGTGAATTTGCATGACTATATTCTTGATTGCAAAGTTATTAATTAGTTTCATGTGCGGTGATTTTTGTTAGGCATTTGCATTCAATTCATCTGTCAAAGCAAAGCGGCTGCAATCACGAGCTACTGAGAAGGAGCAGAAAAGGCTTCATGTCCCCACAATTGACCGCAATACAGGAGAACCTGCCCCATTTGTTGTTGTAGTCCAAGGACCTCCACAGGTTTGTGTGCATTAGTTTCTCTGTTCCTTGGCTATAATATATACTATATATCATTCCGTTGATTTTAAGTATTGAAAATTGTGGTTGTATTGTAGGTGGGAAAGTCTTTGTTGATTAAGAGTTTAGTAAAACATTACACGAAGCACAATCTACCTGAAGTTCGTGGTCCAATTACTATTGTATCAGGTTGGGTCTGCTTGCCATGTTTCCTTAATATGTTGCCACTTGAAGAAAACATATTTTACATGATGAAAGTTAGAACTCAAGGGGGACTTTTGACTGTAGCATTTTTTTATTGGGTTGGGAATAACTTGCTTTATGATGATTGATTGTTGTTATAATTTAGGCAAGCAAAGGCGACTGCAGTTTGTGGAGTGTCCAAACGATATCAATGGAATGATAGATTGTGCCAAGGTTGCTGATTTAGCTTTACTACTCATTGATGGAAGCTATGGCTTTGAAATGGTGAGCCTCTATTATCATTTCCATCTTTTTCTATTCCTTGGCAGTGCCTTCTTTGCATTTATGGAGTTGAGTATTAGTCCATCGATTGTCAGGTTATGCACTTGGATGTGTAAAGCACTTAACTAACTGCAATATGGTTTGTGAACTGACCAGTTAGGGAGGTCATATAGAAGAATGTGGAAAATTTTAAGAGAATGCTGGTGAGATGCATTAAATCGAACATTTGTGATCTGTGATTTTGTCTCCATGTCAATGATATTTTGAACTCTGAAATAAGCTAGCTGTTCCAGTGAAGTCTTAAACAAGATTGTCATGGGCTAATACTCACTGCAATAAGATTCCTTTGGGGACAATGGATATAAAGTTTGTAGGATTAAGCTAATGATAAATACTCCTAACGTATGCCAAATTTCTGTTATTTTTAGTTTTTTACATTAACATTTTCCATTTCATTGGTCTATTGTAATTGTAGGAAACTTTTGAATTCCTTAACATTCTACAAAATCATGGATTCCCTAGAGTAATGGGTGTCCTTACACATCTGGACAAGTTCAAGGATGTAAAGAAACTTAGGAAAACAAAGCAACGACTCAAGCACCGGTTCTGGACGGAGATATATGACGGTGCAAAGTTATTTTATTTGTCCGGGCTTATTCATGGAAAGTAAGTGGATAGCTATTTAGTAGAGGTTCATAGCTTCATTGTCAATGGCTGGCATCTTACATAGCTTTGAATTGGCTTGCTCATGAACAGGTATACAAAACGTGAAGTACATAATCTAGCAAGGTTTATTTCTGTCATGAAATTTCCCCCTTTGTCATGGAGAGTTTCTCATCCTTACATCTTAGCGGATCGTTTTGAAGATGTTACACCCCCAGAGAAGGTTCACATGAACAATAAATGCGACAGAAATGTTACCTTGTATGGATATTTGCGTGGGTGTAACTTGAAGAAGGGAACAAAGGTACATAGTCTATATTTATTATTTGCTCTTTGATACTTTAGGTTGTTTGTCTCTGCAGGTTAGCTCAAATTCATAGATGTATTCCATTGCTATCTTATTCTAAGAGATAATCTTTAATGCTAGTATACATGACTTTTAGAATAATTTAAACAATTGATTTTGGTCTCAGCAAGAAATATTAAAGACAACTTTGTTTTTGTTCTGGATGATGGTGGTGAAGTAGCTCTTTTCCTATTTATGCCCATCAAGGAGTTAAATAGACATTCCCCACTATTCTGTATATTAGTTTCGCGAAAATATTTAACCTTAAAATTGATATATGTTGTCCTATCATTGCTCTTCTAGCTCTTCTCTGGTTTTGTAAATTCTTTGTACTTTTGGTTCGTGATTCTCTCTTTTTTGCTTATACTGTATATGTTTTTACAAATTATAACATAAAACAGGCACACATTGCTGGGGTGGGTGACTATCACTTGTCTGGAATCACAGCGCTAGCTGATCCTTGTCCTCTACCCTCAGCTGCCAAAAAGAAGGGACTGCGTGATAAGGAAAAGCTATTTTATGCACCTATGTCTGGACTAGGAGATCTACTTTATGACAAAGATGCTGTCTATATAAATATAAATGATCACTTCGTGCAGTTCTCTAAAGAGGATGGAGCTAATGCAGAAGGGATACAAAATGGTTATACTCTCATTTGTTTGAAAAAACCCTTTTATTATCATTGGAGTGTGTGGAGATTCTGAATCATTATATCTTCCCATTTGTTCTTTCTGAAATATATATGCTCAGTCCCAAATTAGTTGTTCCTATTTCCTTTTGTATAGTTTTCTATTTTCTGAAATTCTCCCCGACTTTGTCTCCATGTGTGTGTGTGTTTGCTTGTGTGCTCTTTAATGGCAGTAAAAGTCTTGCTCTTTTTGGCGTCGACTTGGTTAGATCATTACAGAACACAAAATATTCTGTTGATGAGAAGTTGGACAAAAGTTTCATCACACTTTTTGGCAAAAAACCTAATAGTTCATCCGAAGCTCCAGCTGGTCCAGTTGATGGTCAAGAATTGGTTAATCGGGAAGTACCTTTAGAGCCAGTAGAGCGATATCAATCTGATATAAAAGATGATGATGAATTAGATGAAGATAGTGATACGGAGGATGAGGATGGCACAGAATCCTCTGACAGGGGGAGAATTTCTAATAAACAGTCATCTTCAAAATCTATAGATGATAGTTCTGATGAGGAAGCCTTCGATGCATCAGAGCAATATCCTGCTGCCCAAAGCAACTTTAAGGAACATATTGATTTCCATGAGGGAAGAGTGAGAAGAAAAGCTGTTTTTGGAAATGAAATGGACGTCGATAATCTGAAGGTAATTATTTTTCACCTATAAACATATAGGTAAACACACACATTCACATCTGTTTTATTCCGCGTTGCATGTATTATCTATGAGAAGGGCTTAATGTGCAGGCTTAGGAGGTGGCATTTAATTAAATCTAATTCAAGTTGGTCATTTTAGAGATTGCTATAGATGATGAGACACTCTTTTGGGTTTTCTTCATTCTGTAGAACTGCCTGATAAATAACATTCATGTATTCATGCTCGGCTCCAGTGAAGTACTTTGATAGCATATGTTTGGTTCTTAATGTGAATCAAAGTTTTCAAATTTAGCCATAAATCATACTGTCTCCATACACTTTCTCTGTTACTATTGTTTCTTCATCAGTAATTTTATGTCTGGTGCTAGTTGTTGTAATAATCTCCTGTACACTAAAGTAAAGAATATGTTTTGATTTGTGACCTACACACTAATTTTAAATGGCTGAATGCAGGATTCTGGTGAAGATAATCATTCAGACTCAAGTGATAATGATGAGGGAGAAATTGGCGATGATGATGAAGATATGCTTTCACATTCTGATTTTTCAGCAGATGAGGAAGGTAATGGTATTTCATTTTTGGATTTGAATCCATGACTATGAATGTTCGATTTAAGAGCTCAGTCTACTTCTTTCTTTTCCCATCCCCTCTTTTACTCCCTTTGCTGTCAATAAGATCCTATTTCTTGGGAAGCTGATTTTTAGTATCTGCATTGGTTGATGGTTGCTCTCGCAGAAGATGAGATGGGAAATGCGTCTAAATGGAAGGAATCCTTGCCAGAACGAACTGCATCAAGGCAAAAAGTTAAATCTTATGCAACTTGTATATGGGAAACCTGGGTCAGAATCTCTGGACAAGATGAAAGATACCAGTAATGAGGAAAGTGAAGATGATGATGAGTTCTTTAAGCCTAAGGGTGAAGGAAAAAGGGTATGTCCTTAAATTTTGTTATAATTTCTGTTTTCAAATGATCATAAACGACAACATTGTTAGTTATTAGCTTCCTAAGTGCTCCATATGATATTGTACAGAACTCGAAGAAAGGAATTAATGAGAATGATGTGGACACTGATGACTGCTCCAAATTCATAACTAATGGAAGTCTTAAGGATTGGAAGAGTGAAGATTTGATTGCAAGCATTCGTGATCGTTTTGTCACCGGAGACTGGTCGAAGGCATCCTTGAGAAATCAACTGTCAGGAGGCACTATTGGTAATAATGATGATGATGCAGTTTTTGGTGAATTTGAAGACTTGGAAACAGGTCAGAAGAACGAGGGTAATCATGCAGATGGTATTAAAGATTCTAGCAAGGATGATGCCGTTACTGCTGAGGAGCGGAGGCTGAAAAAGCTGGCTCTTCGTGAAAAGTTTGATGCTCAATATCCTTTTATCAGCACCTCTTATGTTTTCCATTTATCGCCTTTATTGGGCTTTTGGGGTTGCTTGCATGCTCAAATTGCTTCTTGTTACAAGTGAACTTATACACAGCTGCCATAATTGTCGTGATGTAGTAGATGCCATAAAGCTAAGTTTTATTTTATAAATATAACTTGAATAATTGTGTCCTTAATTTTAGTTCACATACAATGGCTCAGAGGTTCTTGATGAAGATGAAGGTGATGACACCAAGATTAGTGGTGGTCAAAGTGGTGGAAGTGGATACTTCGATAAGGTAATCTCTCTGGTACTTAATCTTTATGAGCTGTGTGAAAGCATGAATAGGTAACTTATATTCTCTCTTCCTGCAGTTAAAGGAGGAAGTTGAACTTCGGAAACAAATAAACATTGCTGAATTGAATGAACTCGATGAAGTTACCCGCATTGAGATAGAAGGTTTCAGAAGTGGCACTTATGTTAGAATTGAAATTCATGATGTGCCCTACGAAATGGTTGAGAATTTTAATCCTTGTCATCCTATTCTCGTTGGTGGACTAGCACTGGGGGAGGAAAATGTTGGATATATGCAGGTTAGGAACTATGCTGAAAGGATGTTTTATTTTTTAACAATTTCAATATGATGCAATGAACCCTTGGCTTCCCTTTGTTTATATCATTTACTACTAAACTATTGCTCCTTATTTACGAGAATTATTACTATTTTTATGTCTGAAGGCACGTCTGAAGCGGCATAGATGGCACAAGAAAGTACTGAAGACTAGAGACCCAATAATTGTTTCTATTGGATGGAGACGTTATCAAACTGTACCCATATATGCCATCGAGGACCATAATGGGCGACATCGCATGCTCAAGTACACTCCAGAGCATATGCATTGTCTTGCAATGTTTTGGGGCCCACTTGCTCCTCCTCATACTGGGGTGGTTGCTGTTCAGAACTTATCAAATAATCAGGTAATTATTTTATTATGTTGCCTATGATGATAGCGATATCATTCTAGGACTATTGGGAGGGGTAGCTCAAGTGGTTAGAGCATCACTACCTATGCCATGAAGTCATGAGTTCGAGTCACCATTTGCCCGATTAAAAAAAAAAAAATACTGGGAGGGGTAGGGTGCGTGGGGCAAGGCTAGACTAATGGTTTATGTTGCCAAATTGAAACATTCAGGGGGAATGACTTTCACTTCTGTATAAACTTAAGACAGGCAACTACAGTATCAGGAATTGATAATTCTCACATTTGTAGTTTTCATGTTATATTTTAGCAACACTGAAAATAGATTATCATGCTTTGTCAACTATTGTTATTTCATGTTATATTTCCCAATTAATTTTGGGTGCTTCAGGCAACATTTAGGATTACTGCTACTGCTACAGTCCTGGAATTCAACCATGCTGCAAGGATAGTGAAGAAGATCAAGCTAGTTGGTCATGCCTGCAAAATCTTCAAGAAGACTGCTTTCATTGAGGACATGTTTACTACAGATCTTGAAGTAGCTAGGTTTGAAGGTGCAGCCATACGAACTGTTAGTGGAATCCGTGGGCAAGTGAAGAAGGTAATTTTTTGTAGAGTAATTACAAAGGATATTGTTTTGATTTAAGCTTTATTAAGGTGTCACTCTATCTCTTCACTTTAATTTACATCACTTGCGTATAATATCCCGTGTTATTAAGCTTGCTTATAATCTTTCTTGACTTAGTTGTCAATTTTTTGTTATTGGGGATCAACATTTTTTTTTAAAGATTATAAAATGTACAAGTATCTATTGTTTTACATTATGATTTTCTCCAGCATTTTCATCCTGACAGCTGCCGTAAAATAACATTTAAACTTGGCAAGCGTCCTCCTTTATCAGTATTAAATGTAAAAAAAGAAGCTATAGGAATAGGAAAATGGTTGCCATGTTTAATGCGCTTAAATGTCAATAACTAAATATTCCTATTGAGATTCCTTGTTTTTGTTTTATGGTCTGTTAACCTTATTCACTTGGGCATTCCACTCATTTGCATATAAATTATCTTTTAGGTTGCAAAGGAGGAGATTGGTAACAAGTTCAAGAAGAAGGGTGGATATGCAAAGGAAGGCATTACTAGATGCACTTTCGAGGATAGAATAAAGATGGGTGATATCGTCTTCTTGCGTGCTTGGACTCAAGTAGAAGTTCCTTCCTTCTACAACCCTCTGACAACGGCCTTGCAGCCACGTGATAAGACTTGGGAGGGAATGAAAACGGTTGCTGAGCTAAGGAGGGAACAAAACCTTCCCATACCAGTCAACAAGGATTCACTTTACAAGGTTAGAACATCAGCTCAAATAGTTCTAAATTTATGCAGCAAATTATGTACCTTCTTTCTTATTTTATTTATATAAATGCTTATTTTGTCTTGCTTACAGCCCATTGAAAGGAAGCCGAAGAAGTTCAATCCATTGGTTATACCCAAGACATTACAGGCAGCTCTACCATTTGCATCAAAACCCAAGGATATACCTGCTAGAAGACGTAAAACGCTCGAGAATCGGAGGTTCAGCAACTTCAACTTATTAAACATGAAAAGGTGATTTCTCTAATAAAATTTGTTATATTATGTCTAGCTTTCTTGCTTTGCTTCTTAGGCTCCAAGTCTGCCTCTTGGCTTTTCCTTCTAGTTTCACCATAGCTAAGTCCAATTTTAATGTGTTAATTCAACATTTGGAATGGCCTTTCTGTAGATGAAAAAACGGAAACTCAAGGAAGACGCAAAGAGGAAGGCACAAGAAGTGGAGCGTGCAAAGGAAGAGGAAATTTCTAAAAAGAGACAACGTGAGGAAAGGCGGGAAAGGTACCGAGAGGAGGACAAACTAAAGAAGAAAATCGCGGAGAAATGCATAATCATGATGCACTAAGCGTATGGTTTGTGATCCAATCGGGAATCCTTGGTTTAAAATGTGAAGTTAGGAAAACCTGCAATCTTACATTAGCCACTGTGAGAATCAAATAGGTAAGGCCTAACATATTAGTGATGGGGGACGCTGTAACTTAAGAAATTTTACACCACGTCTAAATGTGTCATAGATGGCTGAAATTTTGTCGCAACTTCAATGGCTTTGGCTCTAAACCCCATAACTGAAATGATTTTATGGAAATTTAGAAAGTGTTTACTTGATGTATTTTTAGAAAAGTTTCTGGTGATAGTCTGGATTCATGTGAAATTTTTTAGTTTTGTTCATGGTGTCATTGAAGCATTCAGCTTCTCTGTTTAGAGACCATAGTTTTTGATGTGCCAATGAAAGAGGAGATGTTCATTTGTTTAAATTTGCTCCTCGTTGCTTTAATTACGACAAAACTCATATTTATGAAACAGTCTTATACATGAGACACACAGAATAAATTAGTACAAATCAATATCCACTCTCTTCCAAAAGTGTTAAACGTCTTGCTAAAATTATATTCTATCTCACCATTAAATCATCTCACTCACTTGCGTCTTTAATTATATAGAAATTTATTATATGAACTAATATTAAGCATGACTTGTAAAGGCACGTTCATTCACTTATAATTTTATCATTTGAAAAAAAAAAAAAACTTTTTTTGATGTACATATGTAATATTGGAAACTACCAAAAAAAAACCTCCAAAGTCCGTTGGGCACAAGAAGACTTAGTTATACTATAATATAATGTGGTCCATATTAACACATACTGCAATCAATGTCACGAGGAAATGTTTGGTACACTAGCCAAAATTGATAGCATGATATCATGTGGATCAACTGTACTTTGGCTCCAATAAATTGATACCATGATATCACACATGCAATTTTCCCTTATATGCATATACTATAATTCACTGACCACACCTAACACATTTGATTTTCTTCTCAAAATCATCAATCTACCACTTGCCCACCCCATCGAAACAAACTGCGTTGGATCACGTGGATAACCTAATATTAACGGTTAATCTCACCAACGCCGACCTGCATTCTCATCTTAGTAATGACCCAATCTCCTCTCCATCCAATCAATGATATCCTGACCAATCTCTTCCCGTTCAGGCTCAAACAGAAGGTCGTGCAGGAAACCTTCGTACAGTTTAATGTCCTTAAACTTGGAAGGTGCCTCGTTGTACAGATCCTGGGAAGCCAGAGGGTCAGTGACCCTATCAGCAGTGCCATGAAGGACGAAGAACGGGACTGTGATGGAACTGAAATTACGCGTCAAATACGAGGAGATGCGCAGAATCTCATGCCCCGTACGAACTCTTATAGGTCCCACGTAGACCAAAGGGTCTGAGTACTTGGCCAAGAGGGCAGCAGGATCCCTCGAAACTGGAATTCCCCTCTTGTTAGCACCTTTGAATTGGAATCTCGGAGCCACCAGAGAGAAAATTGGTGCTACAGCCTACACATAAAGATTGTACAATAAGTTTAGGGACTGTTTGGCTAAGCTTATTTTAAGCATCTTATAAGTTATTTCAAGAGCTTATTATAAGTTACTAAAGTGTGATCAAGAATTAGCATAAATAGTATGACTTACACCAACGATAGGGTGGGCTGGCTTGACGCGCAAAGCAGGTGAAGTCAATATAATTCCCTCCAACATCTCCTCTATATGAGGATAGGATGCAGCCTGTGCATATGATGAGAATTTCAACACATGAGAAGGATAGAATGTAAGATGAAAATGTATATTTACATTTTTATTTTTATTCTGATGGAAAAAATGTATCTCTACACGAGTTCTAGAAAAAGCTATACCTTCAAGACCACTGCACCTCCAGTTGAATGGCCAAACAGGAAGCAAGGAACACCTGGGTTTTCTAATTTGATCTTTTCTAGAAAAGCCGCCTTTCAACAGAAGAATGGAATCTGTCAGACCATCACACATTCCTATAGAGTGATATAATAGCAGAGAGAGGGGATATGCATATACAAAACAAGAGGTAAACTTACAGAGTCCGCAACAACATTATCCAGTGAAGGGACATATCCATGTAATCCATCACTTCCACCATGACCTATCAAACAAAATTTCCAGTCAGTATGCTTGCAATTTTTCACCAGAAATTGTAATTTTGGCATATTTACAAAATCTTATGAATGTGAGATAGAATGAGAACACACTGCATACATAAACAACAGGCTGTATGAAGACTTTCTTTGAAATAACTGAAACACAGATCTTAATCTTTGCTTCATTTTTGTTGCTATTATGTTATCTTTTGTAAGGCAAGAAGCAGAAGGAGAGAGACTCCTTGCATTCTAGATTTAATGACCTTGACTGGTACAATATATAAAGAATTCTAAATAAAAATAGAACTATAGACAAGTATCTACCTATCCAATCCATTGCATAGACCCCAAAGTTGCAGGAGACTAATTGTTTAGCAAAAGGCGTGTAGCGTCCACTGAATACAAAATATCAGAATGATCAGCATTTACTAAGCATATATTAGCAACAACAGCTTTGTTTAGAAAGGCATACGAAAGGAAACGAAAACTCAAGTCAATACCATACCTGTGTTCATTAAGGCCATGTATGATGATCAGAATACCCCTGAAATACAAGTCCTTTGTGAGTGAACAGTAAAAGCAAAAAATGAGAGGCAGGCAATGGACAAAACTTATGAGGTGCATATAAATGAGGTACTAAACAAAAAATAGGATCACCACTCAAAACTAGCTCACTCATGCATCAAGTACATAAGCCAATAATAAACATACGGTGTTCTTATCTTGATATTAGCGAGATAGAGTGCAACTTCGTATATATACTAATCTTGCTCATTACAAAAATTTCATCAATAAAAGGATTAACATCTCCGCTTTCCTGAATTTATGGATACCAATTGAAACTGCTTAATTTTTTGCTGCCAGTTTCATAATTCGCCGCTTTAGGGCTTTCATAATAGTTCAATTTTTATCCTAAAATTCTTCAATAAACCGACTAGATCTTCCAATTACAATTCACAAAATAATCAGATTAATAATTAAGTCTTTAAGGACACAAACATATTCATCTCTGTATTCCTAATTTCTTTTAGTCGTTCTGTGCAGGTGAACAATGAGAATTAGGCAATTTAAAGAATGATACAACGGAATCCAAAAGTTCTCAGATCACAGTCACGCAAGCATCAAATTAACAAAACTAAAGAGAGCATACCTCATTTCACCGGAGACCGGTAACCACGACCGGCAAAACAGAGCATTCCGTCTCACTCCAAAGAACAACGACGTCGTCCACTGGCACCAGCTGTTATCCTCCGTCACCATCTCAATTGCCTCCGCTAAAGCCCTACGCCTGATCGTATCCTCCTCATCTCTCCGAATTCCAAATTTCCGACGCTTCACCTCGGACGACGACGTCGTTCTAGGCGACGAAGGCGGCGAGGCGGTGGAGGAGGACAATCGGTGGCGGCGGGGAATGAGGAGTAGGATCCAAACGAAGAACGAATAGATTAATAGGAAAGATTTTCGAATAGAGTCGTAAGAGAGGAACGATCGACGGAGGTTTCTGAAAACCGGAATTATGCGGCCGCTCGCACCGGACGTTAGCTCCTCCACCTGCAACGCCGCCGCTGCCTCCATTCCTGGCCTCAATTTTCGAGGTGAAGGGTTTGCGATCGTCTTCTTTGTATTTATTCTACAGAGTTGGAGAGAGAAAATTTGGGGAGGTTTAGAGAAAGAAAAGTAACGGTGGAATTTTTAACGCGTGACCTGGTTCTATATAGACGGTGAGGGAATTGCCTACAGTTCTGATTTTTCAGTTAAATGAAGTTCGACTCAGTCAGTATTTTATCCCAATTTAATAGGAATATTATATTCTCTTCTAATTCTTACTTCCTCAATCCACCAATTTTATGGGTAATTAACTTTTTTATAAATTTTTTACTAGCGAGTGTTATATTAATAATTAAAATAATAAAATAATTTTTAAAAATGAGGTCAATAGATAAATCTCTCATCTATTATATTCCTTCTTAAAAATAATTTTATCATTTTAATTATTAATACAAAATTTATTCACAAAAATTCATATAAAAGTCAACTATGTATAAGATTGGTGAACGGAGAAACCATTAAAAAAAGAATTATAATTTTATTCCATTTCTTTTAATTGGAACACCAGTAATATCTTCTCTATTACCGTACGTTAGAAAAGAAAATAAAAAAATTTATAATTTTGCCAAAAAAAAAAAGTTATATTTTTCTCCATATAATAAGCGCTTACATTAAGATCCTATAAGCTATGAGTATAGACATGATTAAATATTAATTTAATCTATTTGCTCTCACTTTAAAATAAAATTATATTTTCAAATGAGAATTTAAGCCAAATAATTAATCTTACATATTTCCGTATTAGGAACGGATCCAAAATTTTATTTCAAGGAGACAAATTTTTCAAAAAGCAAAGGAGGAGGGAAGAAATTTTATATTCCAACAAGCGCGAAGTGATAAAATTTAATAAATTGAACATATAAATATAAAATTTTCTATAAAATATTGAAAAGAAAAATTAAATTCCAAGAGGGCGACTGCTCCCGGCACTCCCCCTAGATTTGTACCTGCAGTCCATATGAGAACCTTCATCTTATGCAAAAATTTATGAAATTTATGGGGTAGTTGTGTTCACGAAAAATAAATTTTTATATGGAGCATATTGCTATTTTAATTTTACCTCACATATAAACAATAACCCTGTGATACTAAATGCAACTAATTAAGATATTCATTATTCACAACCCAAATAATTTAATCAGGAAAATAGAAAGGGTTCAAGGAAGTTGCAATATTGCAACCCAGGGTAGCAGAATAGTTCAAGGGAAGTTCCAGTATTGATCGGAGAAACTGCAGGGAAAATACAAAACGCGGAATAGAAAAGATTTACTCCATGATGCAAGCAATTGCCTATCAAAGACCGGACTAATTCAAAGATAGTTAATTCTTATGAAAAAATATGATATACATTCAAAGATAGTTAAAACTCCCCCAACGTCCAAAGATAAGACAAAAACTTGTGTAGATCAGCTTCATGCTATGATTTCGGTTATTTAAGTATCATTGTTATATATAAAAACTCTCACTGCTATGTATAAAAACTATCACTGTTATGTACAAAAATAATCACTGTGTAAAAAATGTTTTATATTTTTAAACAGTAAATTTTTTTGTGCATAACAGTGATAGTTTTTACACATAACAGTGATAGAGTTCATGTATGAACTTGGTTCACATGAGTATTACTCCAAAGATAATGGCCATATTTTTTTTTCCGGTCCGTCTCACAATAACACACCTTTGAAATAGAAAAAACCCTTTATAATCTTTATCCCTATAATATTTATAATATTATACAAAATGTCATTACTTTTGGCCTTACACATACACACAATTCAACTTCTTTTTTTATTATATATATAAAAGTTTACAAATTTATTCCTCAATACTCTACTCATCATTATATATATTTTTTTTAATTTTTATGCCTATTTTGGGGTGCATATTATTTCGGGAGGTAGGGACTAGGGAGTACTTAATAGCACTAATGCATGGTCGAAGGGGAGGAAGAAGAAGATGACGGAATTCAGAAAAAAGCCTTCAAATCATTATGGGGCAGCAAGGTTCCAAGAAGAGGCCAGACCATCGTGTGGAAGATATTGAAACAAAGAATTCCTACAAAGATCGAGCTAAGGAAAAGACGGATAATCCCATATGACGAAGACTTACTTTGCACTCTTGTGGGGAAAAGGAGGAAGACCCAACACACCTCTTCTTCAATTGTAGCTTCTCTACAAAGGTGTGGAGTAATATCCACAAATGGGCAGGCATCACAATGGTAGCACACAAAGATCCTTTCGTTCACCTACTTCAGCACGGAGCCATGTATATACGGTGTGGTCGATCTGGAAAGTTAGAAATAATTTTTTTTTTTGAAAACATAGAACCGAATGTGAAAAAGCTTGCAGAAGAAATCAAAGGTAGAACATGGTCTTGGATAATAGCTAAAATTCTCAATGCTACACATCTTTCTTTTTCAAGTTGGTGGAATATGCATGGTTACTTATGAGATAAAGCCTTTGACGTAGCAGGAGTCTCAAGGCATAGATTAGGATTTTCTCTAATTAGAAAGAAAATCAAATTAGAATGTGGGAGTTGTGGTAGTAAAAATCATACTATAACACTCTTGTAAGGGTTTTGTCTATGTTAGGGTGTTGGGCACTGCACTTCTTTTTGCACCACATACATATGTTAGAGTCTATTATTTTTTATATATTTATATTTTTTTATTTCAATTCAATTAATAATATCAAAACACATAAATACTTAACATTACACAACTATGTAGCATAGACAAAATCCTTGTAAGGGAGAGAGGACACCTTGTACCCCATTTTTCTCTAATGAAATCTTTGCTTTGCTGTTAAAAAAGAACACTTAGTAGCACTAATACCCTTGACAAGTGACAGATTTTCTGTCGATATAGGGTTACAATATTATAATATACTCTCCCGTGTTCTCTTCTTATTTGCCAGTTACTTGATTTAATGTGGGTCCATTTGGTTGTGTGGCTGGTGATTTGAGTGGATGAATTGTAGCCAGGTGTCACTTTAATTTTGCTGTCAAAATAGACTTACAAACTTCAAAATGATTAAATCGTACCAAAATATAGTTTACCGAATTTTTGTTCCTCGCTTTTTGCACATTAATATTTAAGTTCTCATTTTTTAATTAAAATAAAGTTTTTTTGGGGTAAAGATTGATTAACAAGTCAAAAAGCTTTCAAGTATGGTACGTTAATGTAGAATGGAATTTCTTGGGTTAAGGGAAACCAAAGAAGCTGTACCTAATGCCAACGGGTAAATAGTTTAATATAATATGCTTCAAGGTAAATTGTTTTTTTTATGAAAATTCAAAGGCCAGATTGTTTGGAGATAAAAACTTATATGAAATAATCATATAAAATATTACTATCATGTATAAATTATATAATCGGTGACTTATAGCTCTACATGTATTATGTTTTAAAGTATTAATGGTACAATCTTCAACAATAATCCTCAATTATAGTATTCACTTAGTACGCGATAGAAGATTCTATAGAAAAACACTACAAAAAAAAAAGTGCGTTTTAGAGACGGAAAATTTTCCATCACAAATTGGGACGGATTTGAGACGGAAGCAATCAAACGGTCAAATCTGACCAAATTTGAGACAGAATTCAAAAAATGTCTCAAATTGAGACGATTTTGAGACGGATTTAAGACATAATTTGACCGTTGAGAAAATGCCATCGTTTTGGACACCAATTGGGACGGAAAAAACCGTCTCTAATTATACGGGTCATATTTGAGACGGTTTTTCCGTCTCAAAATTTCAAAATGGAATTTGGGACGGTTTCGGCCATCTCAAATTGGAACAGATTTGAGACGATTTTCCATCTCAAATTTTCATAAATTGTATCATATTTAAAAAAATTTATTAAAAAAATTTAATTTTAGCTATAATTAGATTTTAACTAATATAACATAACTAAAGTAGAAATTAATATAAAAAATAAATCAATTAGCATCTATAGTATATAAAGTTTATATAAATAAAGAAAATTTAAATTTAAATTGGAGGAGAATTTGAAATTTTGAGGTAAGATAATTAGAAATACAAAATTTAAAATATTATAACATAATTTAATTAGAATTATAAATAATAAAAAATAATTATAATTTTAAAAGGTGTAGAATTAATGCACATATATATAGAAATTGATACAATTTTTTATTTAAATTATTTAATTTGTGTACATATACAATTAAAGTTGTAAACTAAACCAATGAAATCAAGTGTCCGAGTGGTTGAGCGTCCGTCAGGTCGCCCAACCAACCCGGGTTCGATCCCTATTGGGAGTGAAATTCGCGAACTTAATTTGCAGGCATGAGAAGACTTATATATCATGCGGTTCGGTGGTTAGAGGTTCATGTTTCAAGACTCGGGTGGTTCGTCACTTTCTTTCAGTTACCTAATGCTGCCTTGAGTTCGAACCACCAGTGCCATTTAAAAAAAAAATACTAAATTTGAAACAATTTTTCCGTCTCAAATATCCGTCGATTTTTTTAAAATATTAATTTTTAGACAGAATATAGACTGAAATTTGACCCGAAATGGAGTGGATCCGGGTCAATTGTTGACGGTTCAAACCGTCTCAAATGTGGGACGATTTGAGACAGTTTGAACCATCCCATATTTGAGACGGAAATTTAAAAAACCGTCTCTAAAGTTGAGATGCCTGATTTAGGGATTGAAAAAAAAGCGTCTCAAATCCGTCTCAAATAGGGTTTTGAGACAGTTTTTCCTTCCCTAAAATCGTCTCTAAAACGCTTTTTTTTTTTTTTTTTTTTTTTTAGTGAGAACCATATAAATATTCTGAACTAAAATTATTTTGTGACTCAAAAATTCTAATTATGTATTGTGGTTTACTACAATATCACAATAATTTATAGTAACTAGTTTTTTGCCAACCAGTGCGTTGCACGGAAGCCATTTTGTTGCTATATTTAATGTTGTTTATTTTTAATATCACTTCAAGTTATAGATTATAAATAATTTTTTACATATTAATTGGTAATTTAATTATGAATTTTTTTTTAACTAAAATGAATTTTAATAATTATTGCGATTCCCGAAGTTACAACTACAGAAGATCCAAATAATTAGAGCTTTCATTTGTCATTTGACAATTTTGTTTTAAAAATGACACTTATTATACATAAGTGATTCTCATTCTCTATCTCTTAATAAAAAAAAAATAGATACAATATATCGAACATAAATTAATAAGGGCATCTTCAAAGGGGTGACAAATTTGGACTCAAACCCAATTTGCTACCATTTTAGGCCTTCAATGGGGACTCAAAAATAATCTCAAAATACCACAAATATTTTAAAAAAATAAAAATAAAACAACAATAACCATTTTTTAAAAAATAACATTCACCCTTTCAAATAAAAATAATGTAGATAAACAAAAAATAAAACAAAAATCATAATATAATTCCAAAAATCTAAACATTTCGGAACATCTTGAAATACAGTATTCTTTGTTGTATTATGTTCAAAACTATCATTATTACACAACATAATCCTCAAATCACGTCGACTGGTAACCCTCGAAACTGCGACATAAAGCTGGCCATAGCTAAACACCGGTTTCTTAAGAAATACTCCAACATGAGAAAAAGATTGTCCTTGACTTTTGTTTATTGACATAGCATGCGAAACAATCAACAGAAACTGTCTGCGTGTAAACTTGAAAGATAACCTAGTATCAGAAGGAGTTAGTGACAATCTAGGTATCAATGCTAGTTTACCAGCTCTGCTACCAGTAAGAACTTTAACTTCGATTACTCTCTCACTCAACCTAGTGATCACCAACCTACACATATAGAAAAAGAAATTATAAAATTAATCTTAAAAGAAATGGTAAATATTACTAAAAAATAAATTTGATTAAAAAATAAAAAATAACCTGGTCCCGTTACATAATCTCTTGAATGATCTCAACAACACAACAATTGTCCCATCTTTGAGATTAAGTTTATGGCCGGGCACACCGGAAAATTTCAAAGTATTGAGAAACTCAGGAGTATGAATATTAGGTAGATGATCAAAATTGAATCGGACACTGCAAAAAGACTATCACAACTGAGATATTTGCGAAACTCTTTTTGATTTAACCGAACCATGTAATCATTAATAGATTTAATTACATTAAGTGTCGGTGCAAGGATAGCTCTGTCCTGTAAATATTCGTGAACATACATCCTCGATTTAAAATCAGAATAAATACAATTAACTATAAAAGCAATTGAATCATCACCACATTTCAACAAAATATAATCTAGGATGATAATATCAGAACCATAATCATTTCTTGTCCCTATACTTCCATCACCAACTAATTCAAATCCATTCCGAAATAATTTCATTTCATTCATCCCTTGAACCGAATCGAATTGCGTCAACCTAGCTCATGTTTCTTGTCAACTTCAAAACAGTGCATACGTTCCACAAATCAAATGAATTGATAGTAGCATGTACAATGTCATGTCTCCTTCCTTTTGGAATGACATGCAACATCTGTCGAAAATCTCCCCCCAAAACCATTGTATTTCCCTCAAATGGTATATCAGAGCGTGATGGATCAGACAACTGCATGATATCTCTCAATGATGCATCTAATGCTTCAATAAAATGTTTGTGAATCATTGGAGCTTCATCCCATATTATGAGCTTGCACTTAATCAAAAGTTCAGCGAGGTAACTACCTTGGTTAATGTTACACGTAGAATCATTCAGACAATTGATTGGAATGAAAAAGTGATGATATGCCACTAGATGCTACATTCAATACTATATCACCTTCAGATCGCAGTCCAGCAGATAGTGTCCTCCATAAAAAAGTTTTCCCAGTACCTCAATAACCATACAAAAAAAATACTCCACCTAAATCTGACAATGTCAATCTAATTATTTTATAAAAAAACAACACGCTGCTCGTCATTGAATCTCCTTTGTAAAACTTCATACTTCATCTTTAGTTCAACTCTATTATACAATAACTAAGTCAATATCATCCTATTACGGGATGTTATACTGTTATCAGCAACTTCCACAGGCATCCCATCATAGTCATGCAAACTCTTACCAAGAGAACGCAACATATTAAATGTTTTCAAACGAACTTAGTTCTTGATCTCATCATCCGAAATTCTCAACTCTACAAATATAATAAGAATAAAAAAATCACCATTAATAAAACCATACATAAAGTAATAAGTGATTATTTTTAATAAGATACTAATAATTACAAATAATATATATATACACATATCCCCGGATTAGTCGGTCCCTGGGCCGAATATCTAGTTATCAAAAAAATATATATAACATGACAATATACACACCAGCAATATAAAAAGAAAATATTTAAAACACTTAAAATAATATAATTATATAATTATGATTGATTATATGAAACGCCTAAATAAGTAAAGCATGCAAATAACTTTGGTGCGGAAGAAAAGCGAAACCGAGGAAAAATAATCCAAGGAGAGGAATTTAATTTAAAAAATTTATAATATAATAAATTTTAAAAAAAATATATGGATACCACGTTAGTTTTCTTCTCTTGTACAAAATATCACCAGATAGATATTTTCAATACTTATTCCATATCTCACACGGATTATTTAAACATTGAAATTGAGAAGAGTAACAAAAAAAGATCTCATTGAAGATGCAGAGGCCCCAAAGCTAGCCTGTTCCATTCCATCAACATATTCTCTATCATCATCCAACAACCCCTTAGCAAAGCACACATCATGAAATGTTGGATAAATTGTTCCTCTAAATTTTTTTATATCATCAAAACACTTAGGTCCAGTAACAATGTTCAAAAAAAATCCTCAGATAATATGTCTCACCAGTACCAGGTGGTATATAAGAAATACAGCCAACATCAAATCCCCTCTGTCTGGGTTCCCACGTACTTGTTTTTTCTTTTAAAAATAAAAAAACTAAGGAATTTTAGCATATGTCAACTCAGCAGTTTCATCAGAATGCTTATTCAAATCAAACCAAGTTAAAACATGTTAGTCTTCACACTCGATTTGTCCAAAACAGAATGCAATGAATTTGTGTCCCTGAACACAACATTTTGTTTTCCAGGAAGATGGAATGTCAAACGTTCAACAGATGGATACATGTAGTTAATTTCAAAATCAAATAATCTCCAAGCAGCTTCACATTTACGACGAAATATATATGCAATCATAATACATCTTGATCTCATCGATATCTGGTACATGATTAGACTCTCCATTATTTTCAACAAAAGTAGCAGTCACACGATTATAACCCTTGTTGATATACTTGAATAAGTATTTAATGGCTCTGGATTAATTGCACCATTCAACATTAATATGCACACCGTATTTTAAGAGAAGATATCTGTTATGAGGAACAACAAATCTATTGTCCAAACCAACATCCCTTTTCTTCACAATTTTTCCATCGTCCTTCGCCTATAAATAGGATATCAATCATCATCAAATGAACCCTCGAACGATTTTTTTTTGGAAAGTTCTTTGTACATTCACCTTCATCAGAATATCACGAAGAGTACTTAACATTTGGACCACAAGGACCATGCATCATAAAATCACAGACGTCTTCAAAGTATCTGGTAATTCAACTGAAATTATGTGATCAATATCATCACTTGAAGCCCGAAGGAGCATCATTATAATTTTTCAGAAAACCAAGATATGTGCATGAGGCAACCCACATTTTTAAAACTCCACAGTATATAAAATTACAAAATAATATATAAAATTTATTATAAAATTCTACATTTAATTTATGATGATAATATCATTATTATAATAGAATATAATTATAAATAAAACTTTAGATAAAAAAAAGTATACATGTCCTAATGTTTCCAAATATTTTATTTTGGCAAATGTCACGAATCAGTGTATCCAATTTGACCTTAATGATGCGACACACAATATCAGGTCGATCTTCGGGATTTTGGCATCTATGCGACATATAACTAACAATTTCTGGCCATTTTTGCATTGCATGTAAATGTTATAAACAACGACAAATAGACATAACATCTTGATAATTCTGCATCATGTACAGTGGACCTCTAGTAAATGAATGAGGCAAGACAATACATTTACCAATAGCTCTTCCTTACCTCTCTCCATTAAAAAAAAAATCTTCATGACCAACATGCATATCACAACGAAGTTCCTTCTAATGATTTTTTATGTACAAAAGCCTTGCAGACTCAACCATTGATATGCATCTACAATGAATTGTTGCGTCAACATCTTGCAAGATAATAGTGTAGGCGCCTCCCCATTCTTCTCCTGAAAATGATATGCAAAAATCTCTCTAATACCAGCCTTTTTTCCAACCTTTCCCATTGCAGATTGAGAAAATGGTATATCTTCCATGTATCCATCCTCACCATAAGGAAAAAGAAGAGGAGATTGCAAACTAAGATAAGACGGGTTCAACTCTGTTATACGTTGCAATATGCCAGAATAGGTTTGAATGATAAAACCCGAACCCCAATAAGTACTATCAAGATCACAAGTAATCACAACAGTTGCAAACTTAAAATCAGAGGTAAGTTGTGCATCCTTGGATCATAGCCTCTACTTTTAATTAATTGCATAATTACGGTTCTATGACCAAAGCTGAATTTATTTCTAGCAGTTCTAAACCTCTGCACCAACACATTGTTGTTGTCCAGCATCTCTTTAAAGTCGCAAACAATTTCAGCTTGGATTGTATTCATATTTTTCTCTGACATGAAAATATATATTAAATAATAAGATGTAACTAATTTGATTGAAGATAAAATAATACGTAGATAACATTAAAAAAATTAAAATATCTTACCTCACAGATTTAATCATGTTATAAATTTCATTGTTAGTGTCGTATATGTAGAGCTGGGCATATGCCGGTGGATCACGATCACTTGGAAGCATACTACCCAATCTATGATAATTCTGACCATGCATTCGAAACACCGGGGGAGATATACCTCTATTTAGATTTCTATCAATTGTTCCGCCTAAAGATGTAAAAGAAAACATATTGTTGAATGAACGGATGTTATCCAAAAAATATTTGCTTCTATCATTTTGACCCCATATCAAATCTTGAAGTAGTAATGGAGTCTGAGGCATTAAAGACAACTGAATTTTTCCGTGCATGCAACATAAAAATTTTTTTGGAGATAATTTTTTTTTTGGAGATTTCAACCGTTCATCAAACCAAAATATAGCACCACAAAATTCACATCGATGAATAGAATCACCAATATCCCAATATTCAATATCTAAAAATAAAAATATATAAATCGACATTTAATTTTAAAAACCAATAATAACAAAAAAAAATTAAAAATAAATTTTGTTAAAAACAGTTAACCACAAAAATACAAACAAACAAAGAAAATAACTTACAATCAACATCATTATCATAATAAAATGAATCATCGGGGATCCAACTCAATTATCTCCGGTCTATCATTATCAAATGACAGAACATCGTTAAATATGGACTCTCTAAACCTTCAACATAAATATCATCTCTAGCTAAATGATTATGAAAAGAAAAACTTCCAATATTATGCTCATTTATATGTTGACTGCTCGATCAACTAACTTGAATTTACACAAAATAATAATTATTTAACAAAACAAAAGTGAAATAACTAATAATACTTATAATAACTGCAGTTGACACAATATTTAAGAGTTTCTAAAATATTTTATGTGTTAAGAATGTGATGTATATTATTCAAATGTTGTGTACTACAAAAGATGAAAATCAAAATATAACTAATAAAACATAAATTTAAGCTGAAATTATTCCCAATAAAAATACAAATTAAGAATTGGTCAAAGACAAATATGCGGTAAGAGAAAAAAAATTGCATGTTTCTTATCAACAATCAGAGTATATATAGTCAATATGTTAAAATGCTGACTTAATTTTAGAATGTTGGGTTATTATATTTGTGACACTTTTTAATATCATAATTAACAAAATTTGTCAAAATACAATCTTTTTGTTGAGTAATTTAGTCTCAATTATTATTTTAAATAATTTAATGGCCAATGAAATTACCTGATAAATTTGTGTGTTAATCAAAAACTTCCAAATTGACATATTCAAAGATTGGGGTGATTGGATCACAGTGTCATTAAGATATATTTGTTTAATTAAATGTTATATATGGAGTAAATACAATTTCATTAAGTCAAAATAAATTGAGAGATTAGTCAAAATTACCAAAATTGAAATTATATAACAAATGATTGTCAAATTACTAAAACGGAGATGACACAATACATTAATGGTCATAATTACTAAATTAAAAGAATAGATACCTTTATAAATAATAATTATTTAGAATTACGGAATTACCTAATTCATATAAAGCGAGAATTTATTGTATAAGTAAGAACTAATGCTATAAAAAAAATAATGTATAACACAACATTAACGGATAAAATTAATGACGACTTTAAACAGATGGAATTAATAACACATGAACATATATCTCATAATTAGAATAATAATAATTAAATTAAGCCAAAATATAGAGTAAAAATGTTTCATAAGCGCAATTAGAAGGATATTGCTTGTTTTCACTAAAAGATATTAGTTGATTTTACTAAAATATAATTCTTATGAAAGGTATTACTTGATTACACTGAAAAGTATTAATTTTATAGTATGAAGATTATTTGTTGTTTAACGGTACAATATTAGTTGGTTACACTTAAGGGTACTACTTTGTTTTTTTTTTTTTTTTATAAATATTTGAGAAGTACTATCTATATAGATACTCTTTAATAAATAGATTCTCTGACACCATGTCAACATTTTAAAATCATAAACACCTAAAAAATATAATAGATCTTTTTTAACATATTTTTAATGAGTAATAATAATAATTATGTTTTACCATGTAAATTAATAGATCATTTTACTATGTTTTTATCTTCTGTAGTCCGAAAATATTTAATCACAATAAATGATAAAAAAATTAAACTTGAAAAAAATTGAATGTTGAAAGCATAAATCAGTAACCGTATATTCATAATAATATATCTTTGTACCATGTTTGCATCTTCCATAAATTTGCTATGAATGAATAACATCCGTCCTCTATTTATTAATTAGTTAATACTCTCAACTTACTCGTGCAAAAATTGAGATCTTCTACCATAATGCAAAAATTAAAGAGACATATAATTGATTATCTTATTTGTTTTTATATATATTTGTTTATACATGTTTAGAGAAGTTACTTAAATATGTATTATACGTTGAAGTAATATTATAACTTGATCATAAAATTTCACATATGTAATCATTATTGAAATAGTGATACATTAAAGTGTGAATCTTCGACCTCAAGAACTTTAAATATACAAATATAACCCACTTTAATATAATTATCACACAAAAATCTTTTAAATGCAGACTGGAAGATTAATCCTTTCTTTTCCTTCTTGACACCGACCTTCCAACATTTTTCCCCAACAAACAATGTTGAAATCTTAAAGATGAGATTTCAGACTTTTTATAATTTTTCCAGAAGCATTTTGGAATAGTATGTACAAAGGAATACACATTATAATGAATAAATATTATAGAATGGAATTTACATCCTTACAAATTAAACTAAATAGTAAATTTTATACATCACAAAGATCTTATCCAAAAAAAATGAAAACATAAAACATGACACTATTACAACAAATAAATCATACGAATCTATCTATATTGTGAATATAAAGAATATCTTTGTAGCTATTACAAAGATATGCAACCAAAGCAATGAGAAGATGACATTGGGGATGATAAGTGGGAGTGTTTGCAACCAAAGCAATGTCAAGATGAAATTGAGGATGATAAGTGGGAGTATTTATAGAGTTTTAAGGCCAAACAATAATTAAATATGATTTAAGGTGATTGTCATGAATTGTGGTGTGAAATTTATGTTCAATATTTCAACGACTCAGATCGAACAAAGGCATAGATCAACGGACAAAAAAACTCCCCACCAAAAATCAAAATGATAAAAATTAAAAAGAGTGATTGATGGAAAAAAAATAGACGATCAAGATTAATTCAGCAAAAGTGATCAACGGTCATAAACGAATGACGCCAAAACTATAAAAGGAAAAATAGCTCCTATTATATATTTATGATTAATATTACATATTTCGTGTAATGTGATTGGGTAACTTTTTTAGATTTTGTTTATGAAGTTGAGCAATACGTAGGTTAAGGTTTGTAAAGATTGTGCAATTACGATTTCTTTAATGAGAGCAATTAATACTATTTGATTAGAAAAATGACGAATCTCGAAAACCTTTAATAGAAGATTAGTGAAAAGTCCAACTCACCATCCCTCGAAGAAAATCATAAAATATAAGATTATTTAGAAAATGATAAATTTGTTTTCTTTTTTGAAATCAGTTATGTAGGATTGTGGATAAATTTTAGGTCAATTGCTAATATAAAACTAAGATTCTATTCATAAATTTAATCGATAAAATTTATGTGGATTAGAATTATAATAACTTTATTTAATTGTTTTTTGTCCACCATTCTAAACTCAATAAATATTGGATGCTTATAATATTTATCTTATTGTATTAAAAAATGTAAATTAAATTTCAAAAAATTCCATTAATATAATATCATTATATTAAAAACTGAAGAAACATATGGTAATTAGGTATAGACAAAATTTGGCATGTAATGTAGCTAAATTCATGATTCAACTTTATGAAAATGATAAGCAAATCAGCCAAGTATTGTGGATAAATATTATTTTTCTTTCATAAATTTAATCGATAGCTGCATGTATAAAATACTAACTTTAAATTGTGGTCCATTCAAGGAGCTTAAATATTTATCTTATTGTATTAAACTTGTAACTGCATTTCAAAAAATATAATTTAAAAAATATTTAGTGTAAAAAATTTGTATGAACTTTATATTTTTTTAAACATTGATAATTTTTATCCATAAAAAAAGTTATAGATGTAAAAAAAATAATAATTACTATTTAGAATATGCTTTATATTTTTAAACATTGATAATTTTTATCCATAAAAATTATAGAGTTCATGCATAGACCTGATTCAGATAAGTGTTACTCAATACTGTAACTACATGGATCTCATAGTATCTTTAAATATATATTGCCTTAACGACACTTACGAAGTTCGGATTTATTATGATCTCTTAATTTGTGCCAAAAAGGCAAAAAGCATTGCTTGATTTAATCCAAGATTAATTGAGTCATAACGAATATTTCTATATTTTACTAGACACTAATAGTGCCCAACAACTATTAACACAACACCCATAAACTATTCTACTCGCATTTTATAACTATATTTAATTGTACAAATATCCGCAGGATGAGACACACTTGCATGAGATTATAATTTAATTTGAAGATGATGCTTTAACACCTTAAGAGAGATGGAAATTTATTTGGACTAATTTGTGCTCCGTCTCATATATGTACCGTTTCATATGAATTTTTATCTTATCCACATTAATCATCGTAATTATATCATATTAATTTTCATTATCATTTACACATCCCTTATATATATATATATATATATATATATATATATATATATATATATATATATATATATATATATATATATGAAAATTGACAATATTCCATTATCCACATTAATAATCGTAATCATACCACATTAATTCTCATTACACATCACTTGTATATGAAAATTGACAATATATATTCCATTATCCATCAAATGTAGTGTCTATAATATAATCTATAATGCGTTGTTATCTTACCCAAACTAACCTCCCTTTAACTATAGTTAGTTTCATGTATTAACTTTTACTAACCCCACACAATTTCCAGTTCATTTTCTATAGTTGAAGCTTTGAATTCTTGCTTCCACGTCTCAAACTCCTCTCTTGATGTAGAAACCAACTTTTATTTAATTTGACTTTAGTGCTCCCATCTTTTCTTTTCAATTTCAATTTTCAATACTTGTCCCCACACTATCTCTATTTTACATGGTTCAAAGTTGGATATTTGTTGATAAATTTGCCTTTAATTGTGCTGAAATTAAGGAAATTTTAACTATCAAACCAACACCCAAATTTGGTGTGTTAGTTGTTACGTGTTGCATCATTGAAGATCTTTAATATTTATTACACACATGAACTTACAATATACATAATCACGCATGAATAAATAGACTTTAGAATTTACGCATGAAATAAAGTTTGATGTAACTGAACTTAATTTGTAAATTTAATTGTAATATATAGCATGCTTAAATTAATTTAATCCGGTTCTATTTTATTCAAATCAATTTGAGTAAATGTGAAATTGATGCAAAATTTAAAATTTTATAACCTAACGTTCACGAATTCAATTCTCTTTAGTGCCTTATTTAAAAAATAAAAATATTTAACAACTTTAAAAATAAGTGATTATGAAGTACTTTTTAGAGTTCTAAAGAGGAGTTGCTTAGGCTCTATCTAAACTCTAAATCAAATGAGATTTTAATTCATTCTTCATATAATTTGCAAGCTATATTGTACGATCACGAAATTTATTAAGTGCACGTCAGCAGGACTACAAGCTTACGAATCCATTTGCCAATAAAAATATTTTTTTATTATTTATATACAAGTTATATTGCTCAAATCAAATGACAGCAGGGTTGCCGGAGTATTGACTGGTGCCTCAAATGACAAAGTTGGGCTTGCAGAAAAAAGTCTTTTTCCTTGACCTTTTTCTCTAACTGGGCTAACGAGTTAACCTTTTAATCTGGGCTGTTTAAAATAGGCCCATTAAAAGAGAAAACCATTTTTCAATGGTCCATTGCCTTCTGGATGGGCTGAAATAGAATGATTTTTTTTTTCTAATGATTTATATGACTAATTTAATTAGGCAAAAATTACCGGTGTGCTAAGAGTGCAGTTCAGGGGCAAATAAATTTAAATGTCATGAACTAACTCTATTATGCACAAATTAATCTCAAAAAAAAAAAAACCTCTATTAGGCACAAGGGGTACTCCCGTCGCTTATAATAGAAGAATAAACCAAAAATTATAATTTAAGGGGCAAACAATTCCAGAGGTTGACAATTCTAATTATGTGAATGGGAACGGTTTCATTTCCACGCACTGAACATGATCCGATAGAGTTTATCTGAACTTTTGTTCATGCTAATTTCCTTAAGTTTTAGACTTTTAGTGTTCTTCATTAATTTTCTAAACAAAAATTCATTTTTGAAGCATTTTCTTTTCAATTGATTGCGCAGTAGAATATCAATATTCTATATCATATTTTATTTTCTAAATAGTCTCTCCAATCCGGAAAAAGGTGAAATTCCAAATAACTTAATTTTGTTTTTCTATTTTCATCTGATACATATTACTGACTAAATAAATTAAATATGAAATATATCTAATAATTTCATTAGACCCATATGCTCACTGTAATAATTTAATTTAGTTGATAAAAATATACCATTGCACTTTGCAGAAATAAATATGGAGCAGTGGAGTATTAAATATGTTGCTTAAAATGATGGATTAAATGCGAATATGACAACGAGCGGAATTGCCATGCTAACTGTTTTTGAAGCATTAATAGCTGGCTTTAATTGCTTGCCCACAAATTTTGCGGCTATTCCTTTTCAAGAAGGAATTAATTGTTTAAAAATTCCTGCTGTAAGGTAACAAATTTTATTTTTATTTCACTATATATAGTTGTTCATATATGGAGTATCATATTCAGGAAACACATTGTAAAAAGTATATAACATAAATAGAATAATAAAATGGATTTATGGGACAATATTTAACCGTTAAATATTAGAAGACCTCTTGAGTGAAACTATCTCATACTACATTATACGTTATTTCACTTTAATATTTGAATCATATTGATCCTCCTATAGAACATGATTGAATTATGATTTCGTGAATACGTACATTGATTATAATAAATTGAATCTATATATATATATAGAGTTTTTGCCTATATATGTCATATTAATAAATATTCAGGCATGGAAATTGATGATCCTAAACAGAAACTATCTCAAAAGAGGCGTAAACAAGCGTTGCCTTCTATTTATTCTACAAAAATCCCCATGAATAATGAAAATCCATCGTTTTGTTATGAAATTTTGTAGAGTAGGTTATTGCAGTGAAAAGTCATATCAACTCTGTAAAAAGTGCATTAAGTTGTACGATCATATTGTATGTGATAAGTATGCTATGTTTCAAAAATTATGAAATAATCATTGAACGTTATATTGGTCATAGGGTTAGGGAGGAATTTTAAATTCACGTTTCGAGTCTTATAAGCACAAATTAATTAACAAGTGGATTCTTAAAATTCAAAGTCCATAATAATCATCACCACCCACTGTCTATTAGTATTACAAATACAATCAAGAGCCCTATTATAAGTTTTATCAAAAGAAATATACTACATATTAAATTTCAGATCCAATGATAAGAAAAAACAAAAGCCAAATTACTAGTTTTAGCTACCCATCAAGAGTCATGTGAGTTGATTTGATGGTAAAGTTATATCACTTTATATTCCTTGAAATTAAGTTACTGTAACTATGTTTGATAGCCTGCCCGTGATCAATCTGCCTCCCAACAAAAGAGACAATTAAATAACACAAAAGAAATAAAAAAAGAAAATGAAAAAGACAACATTTGGTACGCACATTTGATCTAATGATATGTGTTCCTGTCAAAAAAAAAGATCTAATCATGTGTGTTGTTAAAAAAAAGCAACACTATATGGCTGCGATACAAGCTCCGTGAAAACAGCATGAATTAATTCACGGAATCCCATTATTCATTTTGTGTGTGTGGATATGAATGCTACAAAAGATAAACGACGAGCTAGTGGTTTCTCCAATAGTGTGGGCCTGTTGGGATTCAACGGACATTGAATTTTCTATCTAATTTAATATTTTATCATATATATGAGATACAATACAACAGCCTAGCTCATAAATAAGATGGTGTTTCATGAGACTGTTTCAAACATACGAATTTTTATCATATTTTATCAATACATAAATATAATTTTCTAATTTATTTTAACAGTAAATATAAATTAACACAACAGAGTTCCCTAAACAAGCAAAACGAATGACTTATCAATTTCTATTCCACACAATAATATTTTAATATATGATTGTTATTATCAATTTCTATTCCATACAATAATATTTCTTATCAATTTTTATTCCATATCAATTTCAAATTTACTTCACAATAATAAATATATGATTGTTATTATATATAGCCTTGTGTTTTCGAGCAGAACCCTAATTAAAAAAAAACATTTATTATAAAATGAAAGGATCCTTTTTAGTAAAACAATTTTTTTTTTTAAAAATACACATATATAGTTGCACCGAATCATTTCGAGACACCACTAATACACATTTGGGCTTGGACAACTGTGAAAAATGATCTTGGAGAGCTGTTATAACCGCTTCTCAAAATGAACGATTATCCAAGCTTGGACAACTGATAAAAAACTCGCTGTCCAAGAAATCGCACTTGGACAACGGTTTTTAACCGCATTGCAAGTGTACACTTGGAGAACCGTTTTCAACCGCTGTCCAAGCATATACACTTGGAGAGCGGTTTTCAACCGCTGTCCAAGCATATACACTTGGACAACGGTTTTTAACCACTCTCCAACATTTAAAAAAAAAAAAAAATTTTTTTTCAACCGGGCCGTCCAAGCGGATACCTTTTCAACAGCGGTTTTCGGCCGCCCATCTATACACTTGGACAACGGTTTTTAACCACTTCCAACATTTTTTAAAAAAAAAAAAATTTTTTAGGGAACCCACCAAGCATCTCATATATAAAGCTTTCGGGCAATTATTCGCTCCCACGGGGACCTAACACGGGACTTTAGGCGCCTGAAAGAGGATCAATTCCGCTCAACTTGCTTTCAAGGCTTTTTTCTTAATGAAATTAATTCTATATGTTCTAAAAATCATTTTTTTCTTACAATTTTTTTAAAATTCTTTATTTCAATTATCTTATTTATTAATTCAATCACATTTTTATATAATAATTTTTTTATATAAATTTAAATTTAAATTAAAAATTAAATTAAAATTATATTTTTTTACTTGTACTTTTTTTTTTAACTACCTTTCTTTTAAACTTGTAATACTTTTCCTTCTAAACAATTAATATTTTTCTATCAAAATAAATAATATTTTTTTTTAAACAAGTAATACTTTTTCATTTAAACAAAGTAATACTTTTCTTTAAACAAGTTATACCTTTATATCTAAACAAAAGCGAAATATTTTTCTATTTAATCAAGTAATACTTTTCTATCTAAACAAATAATACTTTTCTATCTAAATAAGTAATATTTTTCTTTAAACAAGTAATACTTTTTCATCTAAACAAGTAATACTTTTCTTTAAACAAGTTATACATTTCTATCTAAACAAGTAATACTTTTCTATTTAAACAAGTAATACTTTTCTATTTAAACAAGTAATAGTACTTTTCTATCTAAATAAGTAATACTTAGACAAAATTGAATTAATTTATAAGAATATTAAATATTATAGGTATTAATTTATAAGAATTAATAGTGATACAAGTTAAATAAGTGTAATATTATGAATTTAATATTATGAACAAGTTTTACATAAGGGTTTGTGTTAATCTCATTATATAAGATGAATATTAAAAATAAATAACACGAGAATTTAAAGAATAAAATATTTGAATTGTACATAAAAAGAATTTACAAAAAAACAAAAAATACAAGCTTTACAAAAAAAAAAAAAAAAAATTAATTCACTTGGAGAGCGGTTCATAACCGCTCTCCAAGCTTCTATGAGACGACGGTTCAAAACCGCTCTCTCAAGTCTGCTTTGCACAACGGTTATGAACCGTTGTCTAAGCTTTGATCTTGGACAACGGTTTTTAACTGCTGACTTTTTTTTTTAATAGAACCACTCTCCAAAGGACCACTTGGAGAGATATTCGAAAAAAGGGCTGTCCAAGTGGAGCTCTCCAAGCTCAAATGTGTAGTAGTGCACACCATGTGAGACGGAACATAGTTTAGACATTGATTTTAACACATAGGAGGAATGAGTTTTAATTTGTGCTAGGTTATACTCCGTTTCATGCATGAGACCGTCTCATACGAGTTTTGTCTCTTTCATGAAATTACCACATGAAATCTTGTCGACAAATCCAGTTGCTTCTCTCTTGACACATGCAAGCACATTGGTCCACAAACACACCCATGCTAAACTCCTGTCCACACACACTTCAAATGATCACAATCCAACACCACACCATAAATATAAACGTCTCAATACCTAAACCTCATAATTCACACACCTTCATGCAATTGCTATAGCACCCCCAAAAAACCCTAGTATCAATTTCCAAACTATTAAATGGCACCAACAAACATAGACACCACCTTTCTCCAAATCACCCCCCAAAACCCCACCACCTTCCCCCAAAAGCCCCCAAAACTCTCAATGGAACCCCTAAAACGCACAATCTCCGACATATCTTTCCAACTCTTAACCCAAGACCAAACCCTAACCGCCGCCTCCCCGGAAAAACCCTCCCCCCCAACCCTCCCCCCCATTTCCGAAATCGAAGACGCAAAATGCGAATGCTGCGGCATGTCCGAAGAATGCACACCGCAATACATTAAAAAAATACGCGACAAGTTTGGACAAATGATATGCGGCCTCTGCTCTGAGGCCGTGAAGGAAGAGATGGAGAAAAATGGAGGGAAGAGGGACGAGGCTGTGCACGCGCATGTCAGCGCGTGCGCCAAGTTTAACAGGCTGGCACGTGCGTACCCCGTGCTGTGCCAGGCGGAGGCCATGAGGGAGATTTTTAGGAAAAATCGGGCGAAATCGCTGAGCCCTAGGGATAAGGGGGGGGCGAAGGGGGGGATTGCCAGGAGTTCCAGCTGTATACCGGCTATTAATAAGGAGATTAATTAGCATGCATGTTGGATTTTAATAAATTAATTATTATTGTTATGTAGTTTGGTTTTATTATTAATTGCTAGGGTTGATGATGATTTAGTGTAACGTTCTGACACCGCCGGTTTTTACAAGTGAGATGTGTATATAGAGCTCTAGTGACTGTGAGAGTGCTTAACTTTTGTCAAAGTAATTTGTTGAATATTTTTCAATGTTATAGCCTCTTTCCAACTATTGATTGTTTTAATTTTTTTTTTTGATCGGACAAAGTTAGTTGTTAGATGTTAGTAGTTAGTACACCAAGCATCCAAACATTCCACAAATTCACCAAGCCACCTTTATAACTCCCATACTCCAATTCGTTCCCAAAGGGAATCGAACCTGGGTCTCCCACTCAATTGAGGAGCCCAGTGACCAGGTGGGCTAAGCCACCTGGTTTATTGATTGTTTTTAATTAGTACTGTTTACATTACTACACATTTGAGCTTGCACATCTGCACTTGGACAACCCTTTTTTCAAACAGCTCTCCAAGTTCAAATAAAGGATAGACAGCGGTTCAAAAACCGCTGTCCAAGTTTAGCACTTAGAAAGCGGTTGAGAACCGCTGTGCAAGTGTTTAGACAGCGGTTATGAACCGCTGTCTTAGGGTAAAGCTTGGACAGCGGTTATGAACCGTTGTCCAAGTGTTCGTATAATAATATATATATACTCCCAAATCGCGAATTGAACGTACCAGCTGATATATATCGATCGAAGCCCTAGCCTCCTCCTCCCTCTCCCCCAAATCGAACCATCCGCCGCCGTCCTCCCCTACCGCCGCCGCCGTTTTCAGTTCCGTTCACCAAAATTTCTAGGTATTTTCTCTATTATCTCTTATTTGATGTCTTCTTCGTTTTGGTTTAGGGTTTTTTTCCGACGATTTGTTCTTATTCTTGTTGCGTCGTTGCTCGATTACTAAGGGCTTGCTATATCAAGGTGGTTGTATCGATATTTTCAAGAGTTCATCATATGTTTGTTTGTTTTTTAATTTTACATGTGTTTCGATTTATATTCTTCTTGCACGTTGGGCTGTAGTTTTTCGGATCCCCTCATTTTCAGTTTGTTTTTAGGAACAATAAAACACAAATTTCTAATGGATTGTCATGTTTCTTCCAAATTATTTTCCATTCCTAAACGCAGTTACTCACACCCCCTGAACTGATATCTATATTTATTCAATCCTGTGTTACTAACCCATGTAAAAATACATAATAAGGGGCTAAATGGTGTTATTACAGAGGTATATATACTTGCTATCGATTTATGTGTACAAATGCCTAATTTTCTACTTTTTTGGTTGCAAATTGTCGTAAATGTATGTTTTGACTGATTCAATTGTACATTAGTCTTTGATAAGTGGACAACATCCTTCACTAAGAAGCTGTTTAGATATGAACAATTGATGCACTCAAGGTGTTTGATAATATGCTTGTGTGAGGATTTAAACATAGTTTTGAATATTGTTTGTTTTTTGTTTATTAAATGTTGTTTCTTCTGCTTTACAGGATCATGTCTCGTTTGCCATATCCCGGAGATGATGGAGATGATGGAGGATATTCGATCATGGCGATCATGATCATGGTGCATATGATCATGGTGCATCCCGATGACTTGAGAGAGTGTGACAATCGATGCTCCCACCACCACTAGCAACTCGGAGAGAAGCACACTTCGGGGTATAGTCACCATGTCATCTATTAAGAGAGCTCGTAGCAAGGGGAAAACACTTCAGGTAATTTTATTACAATTGAGCAGTTTGAAATCGATAAATATATTGATTGATCGTTGAACCTAATTAAATACTTATGTTATTGTAGTTATTGTTCAATGAGTTTGGACAGACAATAGGAAAAGAGAGTGAGTCGTTGTCCTTCTACATTGGAGCTTGCGATCGGGGCGTGATCCTATCGTCTTTGCCGACCAAGGTTTGGCGTAATTTCAAACCCCTTTGAAGGAAAGATTATGGGACGAGCTTACGGTATGTTAATTATATATTTATTGAAAGTTGTAGTATGACCCTTAAATTTACTAAATTGTTATGTTATATGCGTATAGACTACATTCAGAGGTCTTGACCTCACAAAGAAGAAGCAAATATTGTCGCAAGCTGGAGTAATGGCCAAGAATTTCCGGACTTGGTTGAGAAGTAACACACGAGATCCGGAAACTGGTTTTTACTCGGCTAGTCCGCCTCCGGCGTGTCGAATAATACCTATGGTGGCTCCATCTTTGGAGAAGTTTGTGAAGCGAGCTATGGAGGATGATTTCGAATAAAATTGATCAATGTCATTTCCTCAATTTCTAATGCCCTAAGTTTTTCAGTGTTTTATCATATTTCTATTATACTGTAGAATCGAAGTAATAAAAATCGCGATCAAGCCAAGTCGATGGAGGCGCGATATCGTGGATCGAACAAAGGTTATGCACGAATAAGAGAAAATATGGTGAGATCAAAATCATAACTTTTAATTTTTTTTATATATTCACTTTTAATATATCTAATAAAGGGACACGTTCATCACTTTAGTAAAAAGAAGAAAGAAGAAAAACTGGAGAGAGTGAGCCTATTTTTATCCGTTTCGACTTATTTCAGACTACCAGAAAGGGACGAGACGGGAATATTCATGATCTCAGTGCACAACGCATCATCGAAGAAGTGGTAATCTATCCATTAATTTATCTTTCAATCACAAACTATTATTTATAAATAAATAATTAAATAATAATCTTTTGTTTTTGTGATTCAAGAAATGTCTATCTCGAGACCATGGCGCCCGATGACATCCGCATGTTAAATACGATGATCTGTTTGGATTCGGGCTATGGGTCGCCAGAGAATCCCGCCGCTTCGGAGAGAGTGTCGGATATGGCGTGTGATCTTTAAGAATGGCACTGGTCTTCAAACCATGAATATGGTGGGTATACTAACGGAACATGTTGCCAAGTTGTCTAAAGATGTGGAACGTTTGAGGTCCGAGAGAAGAACGAGCCCGCGAGAATGTCGTCGAGTGGAGCAAAATTTGTGAACATAGTGTCGCTAATGCTATGTTTTTATTAACCCTAGGGACGACTTTATTGAGGTACTTCAAAACGTCTCTCCCAGATCGAGATATACATGTCTCACATTTGTTTTAATTAAAGACTAGTGTATTAAAATTTTCTAACTAAATATCTTATTCGAACGACCAACGACCTTTTTTACCTTTTTATTTGGAGGATCCCGTCGTTTGGTGGCCCGCAGCTCGTTGCACAGCTCCCCATGGAATGATTCATGGTCATCCCATCACTCCTAGTTTCGTGAGGGTCACACTCGATGTACCCGTGTCGGACAAGAAGGATTCACGGTGCCAAAACCAATCGATGAAGCCGTCACCCGATCGGACAACTGGTCGGGCACTTCATCGAATGGCCGAAACAACTTGGTCTCTAGCACCATGAGGGTAAAAAATTTGTTATTAAAGTTCATTATCTTATTTGTGGTTCTAAATAATATTGCAAATTAATTGTAGAATCTGACGACACCACACGAGGCTAAAAAAGAGAAATCGGGGAGAAACAAGGGACTCCAATGCTGGCTTAGACTTGGTTATCCCATGACCGGAGACTTAGATCACGATGATCATTTACGATCTAGGGTGCACCGGATGGTATCGTCTAATGCTTTTGATATCGTCCACGCTCCTATGCTTGCTCACTTTCATCATAATACTTTCCAAGAATTAAATCGATGAGAGAACATGTGCTTGAAATCTTGAATGACGAGTGGTTGAGTGCAACCACCATAGCCCTTTTTACCTTAGGTATGTGTTTACTAATTCTCAATATTCACTTTCTGTATAGTTTAATTTTCTTTTTAAATATTAATTAGCGTATATATGTTGGTTAAAGATATTTTGGTGAGATATATCTCTCCAGAGATAACCGAGCAAGTGGAATGTACTCATTCGTCTCCCCCCAAGAGTCTTGCATAATGGGTGATAGGGTATAGACCATGGATGGGTTCGTTAATCATATGTTGAATCTAACCTAGAAGCGATCATCTCATTTTTTTTGGCAAATGTGGGGTAAGTGATAAACATTTCGTTAAAATTTGTATTCATGTTTATAATATTTGCACATATATATGCTAAATTTGCAGTTAATTTTAATATTCTCAATGTAATATAATCATTGGGTGCTGGTCGCAATACACATGAATACATTAAGTGTGTATTTTATGGACCCAGCTCATGATGGAGTTTATTCAAATCGCCCTGATCTCGTTTCATATATGGAAGCGTAAGTTCATTTTTAATATTCTATACAATGATTTGTTTTACTTTTAAAATTATGCATATTTAATCTATTTTTATTTTTTAATTATAATAATAATAGTGTGATGACGATGTATCGAATTCGCCCTTGAGTCAAGGTTCAAGATCCAAGTTAAATAAAGTGAACTGGATTAACATTAAGGTAAATATAATTTAGTAAATTATCAAACTAATTAATAGAAAGAAATCATAATTGTAATACGTGATTATAATTGTTAATCAACAGGTTCCGAGGCAACGATATAATGACCATTGTGGACATTTTGTGTGTTGCTTTATAGAAGATATAATCCGCGCTTCTCTAACGAGCATTCCTCTCAATGTAAGTAAATTTATCGATTTATTTAAATTATTATTGATTGAATAAAAATTCATACTATATTGATTGATTCGTTGTTTGCAGTTTGTCTATGAACGTGAACTCAAGTCTTACTATAAGAAAATACTGGAGAAATGGAAAAACGATTGGATGGGGTACCTTTACAATCGATTCTTATATTCATACGATATTGAGTGAATGTTGTTTGAAATATTGGTAGCATGTAATTAAATTATATATTTGTGATGATATATATTTCATGTTTTTGGTGTATTTGACGTATGTTTATGATTGTATGTTTATTTATTTCATGATGTGTATGTTTATTAATTTATTTGATGTTTTGGTATATATATATATGTGGTTTATGATTTTATTATAGGATTTTTGGTTTATGGTATATGGTATTGAACGTATATATAAGTTTTGGTTTATAGTTTTATTATAGGATTTTTAAAATATAAATTAATATTTAAAAAAAAAGATATTGGATAGCGGTTAATAACCGCTGTCTATGTAACATATAAACGAAATTAAAAAAAATATATTAACTTAGACAGCGGTTGATAACCGCTGTCCAAGCTAAATTTTGCAAAGCGGTTGAAAACCGCTGTCCAAGTGCTTTTCTTGGACAGCGGTTTTTTATCAGCTGTCCAAGCTTGAACCCGCACTCCAAGGTCATTTTTCACAGCTGTCCAAGCCCAAATGTGTATTAGTGTTAATTTTCAAATTGATATCCTCTTCTTTTACAAGAGATAATGGGAAGAGCGACGACATATACACATTATATAAATATTCAAAAAGATTTAAATGATATTTAAAATGAACATAAAAGAATCTGAATCAAATATTAATTAATAATATGCTACTCCTTCCGTCCCCAAACGAACCTTCACACTTTCTATTTTGGGCCGTCCCATTTCAATCATCACATCCTGAAAATGACAAAGAATCTTACAATCTCCACCCTCACAATTTTTCGTCTGAGAGAATTCCGTCTCATCTAGGCTTTTGCGACACTTTGAAAAATGAGAATCACAAAAATAAAGCACACAGGAGACAGTTGGATACAAAATTTTCTATAAAAGAACGTGAAAAAAGGGAAGCATGTAAAAGTGACTCCATATGTTTATTTTAGACAAAAACTCATATGAGATGGTCTCATAAATGAGACGGGATACAATTTAACACAAATTATACCCATTATTTCCAAAATGTTAAAGCGTCAATGCCCATTTTATGCCCCGTCTCATGCTAATGTGCCTCTTTATTTTATGCATACAATTTAATTATATTTTAAAATAATTTTAATTATTTTTAGTGAACAATATTAATTGGTCACCACGTTGATTCCTACTAATAATATCAAAAGCATTTGTTGTACATTTGCAAATGTGCAATTGGTGTTGAGGATTTACCCTTAATTTGGTGGAGGATATTGTTTCTGAAACATTGTTATTCTGTGATATTCGGTCCGAATAATCAAACCTCAATTGTGTCTGGGCCAATTATATGGCCGCTGGAATTGCAGTTATGGGCCCAATTCTAGGCCTTCCTTTCGGATCCATAATATAAAGTACTGGGCCTAAAAATGATTGTTGGTCAATTTGGGGAATATATTGTCAAAGAAATCCAAATTTTAAACTCAACAAATATTAATTGGGAATAATTATGAAAAATACAATCTGGGGTTTAGGATCAATATTATTTAATTACCTAAATCAAATTATTTTTTTAAGGCTAACTCGAAATATCATTTCAACTAAAGTTTTTACAAAATTGTTTAATTTTTCAAACAGTATGAATCATGTGAGATCCGAAAAAAATTACTTAAATACACATGATGAATTTAAATATCCAAATATTTTGTCATATTCAACTATGTAGTATACCAACTGGCAGTTGATCATGTGGACCATTTTTCAAGCTAATCTGAAATGTAATAAGTTCTTACCCAGGAAATATATTCCTACATTCCTAGGTGGGGTTTCTGCATTTGCCATCACCCCAATTTGATACTTATTGATCATCAACTCTAATAATGAGTCACATGATCCTCATCTGATTTGATCATGAATTCTAATAATATGTAATATTTCAGGACCATAATTTCAAAATCAGCAATTTGCATGGAGTCTTATCTTACGCAATTTGATGAGGACTTTTTTGTTTTGAAAATATCCCGTGCCACCCACATGACTAATAAATATGATCCTCAAATTTCATACATTATTTTTTTGGACAGGTTCGAAACACGTATTGAATTGTCATCCCCTGTATGTAAAAGAGCAAAAGTACCGCACCCTTTTTGTTGTAATTAGTTATGCAATTACTCATTAATTACACCGGGAAAAGCCCCAATCCCCAACAGTGGATTAGGGAAACGTTTTACGGATCTTATCAAGTATGAGGAGTCTATGTTTGGTCCATATTATGCCCAAACGAACTCAACTCATCTGTTTCCTTGATAATAATTAAGAAGTGGGTATCATGTGCATCCAGGTGCACCGTGCACTAATAATACATTTTAAAATCATGCAACATGTTATACTGAAAGATGCAACCTTATTAATTAAGTACACTGAACCGTGAAACTATTTTTCCATATTATTGCACGGTTCAGTGTAAACAAAACATTGTTTTAAAATACATTATATAAGTGCACGGTGCATCTGAATACATACAAGACTTAACCTTAATTATTGTCATTAAAAATCAATTTTTTTTTTTTATTGTAGTGTTATAAAATGTTTAAATCAAGATAATCATGATAAATATATATCCCCAAGCACAATTCATAAAATACTTGTGATGAATTGATGATAGACGTGTCACAAGCGTAATTGATCAATTCTCAGACTTTATTAATTTTGATTCGTAGCTGTAGGAAACATGTAATGTAAGCAAAACAAAAAAATGTACAATTTGAAAATAAATAAATAAAGAGACGTATACGTATATACTAGTTGCTAGCTAATAACCGTAACTAGGAAAATATAATCTCTCATGACCAAATAACATTAGCAAAAGTCTTTGTTGCAATTAGTTCTAGTTTAAGTAAACTAATATATCTGTAAATCTGCTCCCCAAGGGCATAAAAGTTGGTAAAAGTTGTGGTGATGTGGGGAAAATTCAACTTCAACCCGTGTGAGCCTAAAAGTCCAAAATATTTGCTTTATCACGTAATTAGTTCTAGCAATTTAATTATCCAAGGCACAATATCAACTTCTAATATATCTGTAAATCCCCTATGTATAGTCCTAAATTCCATCTTCCATTTATTAACAATATTATATATGGTACGTAATTAAATATATGTATTGCAAATTGCAGTGTAAAAGGCGTATCTAGTTGCAATTAGATCATTTATGGCTATGTCAAGAAAACACGACTTATCTCTTCAAATACACAAACTTTTACCTGTAAAGGGTCTTTTCTTGATGGGAAAAAAATTGAAAGCAAATTCATGCTTCATAATATCTCATGTTTCTTCTGTGGATAATATATAATTAATTAATAACTATTTGCACTCTCATTTTTTAATATTCAACCCGGTACCCACTATATATAGATCGTGTTTCGTGCAAATGTTGTTGTATATATGGCATACATATAATTAATTAAGCTATATATATATATATATATGATCTCTTGCAACGAGAGATGACAGTTAAAGCCCATGAAGAAGAACATAACATCCTTTCAATTATGGTATGTGTGGCAAATCCAATTCATGTGTCATAATTATGAGTATTATAATGTCTCTTTCTATATATATATATATATATACAAGTAATGATATCTTGTAGTGGGAGACATACGTGGATTATTCATAGTACAAATATTTCATGTTAATGTTTAGCTCCATAAAAAACCGTTAATATATATATATATATATATATGCATATCATGATAATTAAATATTACTAAAAATATTGTACATATAGCAATGTATTTAGCAAAAACTCGAGTGTTTCCTTAAATAGTTTGTTGAGTTGCACTCCATAGTATATTTTAGAAACATACAACTTATTGCACTGAAACATATATATAAATAGTTACACTGAAACGTGGAACCTGTGTTCGTAAAACAAGTCGCACGATTTAATGTAACAAATTATATGTTTCAATATTACAAATTTTATGTTTCTAAAATACTTTATGAAGTGCACAGTGTACATGTAGGTATATATAAGACCTATCCTAATTTGTTACGTTCTAAATATTATAATATGCGGCAGAGTGATAATCGATTTCTACGGAAAGTGGCATCTGATGTAACAAACGACCCAAGCAAACTAGACCAAGATTTGGAGTACAACAATATTAATGTTGAATTGAATGAAACAATCTTACAAGCCGAATGCGATTGCTGTGGCCTCAAAGAAGATTGCACTAAAGATTACATTTCAAGAACCCGAAATTCGTATTCGGGTAAATGGGTTTGCGGGCTTTGCTCCGAGGCTGTGAAAGAGAGGTTGAGTCACAGCCCGGTAGCAATAGCAGAAGCTATTATCGCACACCGAAGTTTTGTGCAAGAGTTCAATGCTACCACAAGGGTTAATCCCAAGCTATCGCTGACGTGGACAATGAGGGATATTGTGAGGAGAAGTGGTGAGAAACGAAGGATTAATTTATCCGGTGGGATGAAGATTATGAGAAGTTCTAGCTGTGTTCCGAGAATTAATTGATTGATTTATGGACATTATTTATGTAAGGATGTCTCACGATGAGAATTTGGACATGACGCTTTAATATTTTAGGAGATTTGGGTGTTGATTTATGCTAGTTAATTTGTAGTCTGTTACGTGTATGAGATCGTCTCGTGCGAGCTTTTGTTTAATTATTTTTTAATATGTATGTAAGTAATTTCTTTTTGATGTATGATGAGTACGCAAATTAATATGTGTAAAAATTGATACGTTTTCAATGCATATACACGTAGCATGTATGAGTTATGTTATATTTATATGATGATATATGGCATGGAATTACGACCGTGCTACATCGGAAACCAAGTATTTACTTACTTGGTCATTGTTGTCTCCCAAGGGGTGAAAGAGGTAAACAAATTTTGTCTTTTTTTTTTATCACACATAAATTATGTGCTGGTTAAAATTGGGGTTTCTCGACATCATAGTTGACGTGGACGTTAAAAATTCATTTTTTTGTTCTTGAGAGAATTTTCTTGTTCTTTCTAATTCTTTAGAAAAATGAACTTTTCTTTTAACAGTCAGTGTCCACATCAGATATGAGCTTGGAAACCCACATTTTTAAACGATACGTGGCTTGCACATGATTGAAAATGATAAATTTTCTATTTTTTGATAAATATGAGACCAAAATTGGACAATCGAGATAGTTAGGGGACCAAAATTGAATAGTTAAATTTTTTGGGACAAAAAATGAATTATAGGAAAGTTATGGGACAAAAAAAAAATTCTCGTCATTATCGTCTCCTAAGGGTTGAAAGAGATAAATAAATTGCTACATCTGTATGGCTTTGTGTGACTTGGGTAATATGAAAAGATAGAAATGAGCTCATTCATAGTGATTCGGAGTTCACGATGCCTAAAATTGTTGATAACATAAAAGCTAGACTTTGGAGTTGATTTTCGACTAAGTTGTTAAATTGCTTTAATTTTTCTTATCTTGATTGGTTAGCTAATCCTAAAAAATCTGATGTACAACAATTTTTTTTTGCATGCATGCTAGCTTGATAGTATTGTTTTTGTGTTGTTTTATTATATATAATGATTAATATTAGTGTAGGTTTAGTGTGAAAATTTTTATGTATGAAAATCTATAAAATTGTCCTAAATCAACCATCTACACCCTAAACACTAAATAATGAACCTTAAATTATAATCTATTCGGACCGGGTGAATCATGAACCACTTGGGCCAAGTGAAAACTATGAACCACTCAATTTTGTCTTACCTTCACTAATTACAGAATTTGATTGTAAATTAATTAAAGTTTTTTCATGTATGAAAATTTCATACTAGACTTTTTCTTAATATTATGTGCGGGTATTGCATGACATTGTCTCATGTATTAATATCGTGTGATGGCAGGTATATATGTGTATATATATCATATTTCAATAGAGAATATAGTATCACTTTTAAGATTAATAAGTGATATGTTTGTGCCAATAGGCACAACTGGTTCAATACTTTATTAAGGAATTACGTCAAAATACACATCAACGAATTAATTCAACACTGTCATGGACTCATGGTGGAGAACAATCATCTACTATATCAATGATCAATTGCTTTGAATATGAACTATTTCCTTTTTCTTTAACTATATAGAGACAAAAGCAAAAGTATCATGAGTCCAATAAAGAATTATATACATTAGTTTGTAATAAAGGATCGATGGTCCAAAATGTTTCATAGGGTTCATTGTTCATGTTAAAAAAACCCCAATTTGCAAAATGGTCCCCAAGATTTCTCAATCCCAAAAACCTTTTGCACTCCATTATGGAAGATGAGTTAAAGTTGATGCAACGTTCTAACCTAGCCTTGAGTCTCACACGTGCACTTCAATTTACTTTAGGGTTTTGAATGTGAAAATAATGGACCACTATAGTTTAATTTTTAAAAAGTTACATGTGAATTTGATCATAAGATTAGAAATTTTCTTTAAAAAAAATGTTGGTAAAGGTTTGTGTGATTGTGACATTGAAGCATGTACTTCTATTTCAAGTGTAGCTCTAGCTCCCTATTATTTGTGAGTAGCAAATTTACAAGTTCTCTAGATAAAAATATTTCACATATATGTAATTAATCAAAGAATATTGGTGTAAACTGGAATTTACCCAAATTTTAAAGAGAGGGAATTTCACTAAATCGTGCTTATAGTAAATGGACGTATTGATCAGATTAAAAAGAAATACATTTGTACTTTAAAAATAATTCAAAATAGTACATATCTTGCCGCTCACACTTGATCTCATTGGATCTATCATTTGAAACCATATTTTTCCCTTCAAAAAAAAAAGAAAAAAAAAACTATATTTTAGACCTTTTAACCAAGCTAGTGTGCGAGCAGCATCAATAATAAATGTTTCTGTGAAACCACTATTGCAATGATATGAAGATTTGTGAAGAATTCATATTTATTTGGTTGAATAATTAATTTTCTTGAAATAGATGGTATGTGCAAAATACCATGTCATTAGCTGGTCAAATACACTCGAGTTAGTGGACTTCTTTTGGGCCCAGTCCTGACCCAAATATTGGGAAAGCTTCTTCCAGAACAGGGACAGTTGGGCCACACCGTGGATCCACTCTGGCCCATTAAAGCTCTCGTGTCATAAGAAAAATAAAAAAAATAAGCCCCCAATAATTAATCTTTTGGCATATATTTGATTGAAAGACTAAAGATTTTTCTATAAAAATAGAAATTGCAAAAAAAAAAAAAAATTCCTATATTATTAAGAGTAATATCCTTATAAAGTAATGAGTTTAAGATTTGTACATGATAATATATTTTTATGGTATATTGAAGTAAGTTAATTAGACAACGGATTCCCTATTTCACCTTGTTGTTTCAAATGGTGATTTTTTTTTGTTATTTAATAACACAATCAATCATGACCCATTATTAACAATATATAATACAAGATAAAGTATTAAATTAAACACAAACATATAATTGTAAATTTGTATAAATTTAAGATCCGTGCAAATCAATACACATCTAACCCAACCCAATTCAATCTGTTCGGATTCAATTGAAAACAAAGGCAGCATGAAGTTTTAGTTTACCCATTCCAATGTGATTTGTACGGTATAAATTTACATGAAAGACATACACTGGAAAAATAAACCAATTAATTAAATTGTTTTGTTTAGCACGTACAAAAGTGGAGTGGAACACTATATATCCTTGTTCACACTTGACATTAACAAGGCGATTTATATATATAATGTTGGCATTGGACCACTCCCAAAAATAAATACCAAAAGCCTAATCTTAAAAGCACTACACAATTACCTTATTTAGTGGAAATAGGTCGGGATCGTCATGCTCATCCAATCTCAACTAATTTAATCTAATTTCATTAAATTATGAATTACGTATTTAATTATCTTTTTTAATTTTCTCATCTATGTATATAAATATATTTTTCATTAATACTTCTTTATTTGATGGTGTTTTTCCTGGTTTGTCTCACCTAACTAATCCTGAGAGGCAATTAATCTTGAATTAATACTTACAAGCTAGTAGTTAATTATATATATATATATATATATATATAAATAATTATCGGACAAATGGTGACTCGAACTTATGACCTCACAGCATAGATAGTGTTGTCTAACCACTATATTAATATGTGAGCATGGGTTGTGAATCTTGTGATATCTGTTTTAAATTTATTTAGACTCAACTTTACCTATATAACAAACACAAACTCTCCTATAAAACTTGTTCATAATATAAAATTTATATAATTATACTTAGAGACTAACACCATAACATTTAAAAACCGATAGCATTACACTTAAAAATTAATATCATATCATTAAATGTTGTAGGTCTTAATTTGTGAGAGTAATTATATCAATAAATACATATAATGGTATCAATTTCATACTATGACAAGTTTTATGGGGGACTTACTCTATAATAAAAGATTATATATATTGGTGTTTTAGTTATATCTTGAGTATGGAATAATTTAGATTTAATAACCAAAAGTGTTGGATTATATTTAGTGCATAGAGGGCACTAGATTTTGGAAGCTTGTGCTCTTTACAGCATAATGGCATAACTTAGATTTCCAATAAACATCTAAAAAGCGGGCGAACTGCATTACGACTCGATAGTGCTCAATATTTAATACATGATTATTTAAATAATATCATACTGCAGAATAATGGATTTCGCACGCCAAAAAGCGACCTAGTATTTATATATATGCATATGCATATATTAATGGTAGAACTAAATTGATGATGTGTTTTGTCACCTCATTATTCATATGATATGGTAAAAAAAAAACACATATATACTATGTATGCGCATGTTTCTAATTAGAATAATGATGATTATTTTTTGAGCGAAAAAATGATGATTATATTTATATGATATTTAGAATTTTAATGTTTTAAAAATGTTGATTTTTATAATGAATTAGCTTATGAGCATGTCATTGTTAATATGTCAATGACAAAATTTTAGTTATTGTGTTATGCCACAGACAAAATATATATTGAAATCAGAAAATGATTTATACAAAAGGAGTTTATTATTATGATTATTTATTGTAGTATTGAATGTGAAAATGGGTTTGCAAGGCCGCAGACTTACAGCCCACTTACGAGCAAGTTAGCGTGCAGCGTTTTTATTCCACTAGTTCATGAAAAAAAAAAAAAAACTAATAAATTATTAAAAGTAGTTTTCCAGATATTTACCCAAGTGTGTATAAATTTGAACTAAGGAAAGTTGTTTTCCCCATATTTAGTTGGACAAAGCTTGGAATTTTTTTTATTAATTATCATTTTTACAAATAATTTAAATTTTATTTTATCACTAATAATTTTTCTCCTATTTCAATCTATCGATCTAGTATCAAAGTAAGTAGAGATTGACCATTATTTTTGCATAATTAAGGGGTTGTCTGCAAGAAATTATTAATGATTATAGTCATTTAGAATTGTATGCATAAGTAATTTAAAATATTTTTTTTATTAAATTAAATAAGCTCCTAAAAGTTATAAATTAAAAGTTGAAAGCGAGTGTTTTTTATAGCTTATGAACATTTATTAAGTATTAGTATTAACTTCTTTTCCAAACACAATCAACATTTCTTTGAATTTTCTAACAAACACAGTCAACTTCTATTTTTAATTAATTTTACTATAATTATTAATTTTAATCACTTCATCAAAAGCATATATATTTTTTTTCAAACAACCCCTAAATGAAAGGCTTAACTGTAAATCAAATTAAATATAAAGAAAATAAATGGGGGTTAGAGGAATAAAAATGGATGGAAAAATAGAAAGAGCATGGTGAATTGATAAGGACAATGCAGTGTATATTCCTTCGAGAAAGCGAATGTGTAGGCCCCTAACAAGTGAAGCACCCATTTCATCTGATTAGAAAAAAAAAGATATTCCACTTTTTCATTCACATCTCCCAATATACATATATGTATGTATGTTTCTGTACCACTGTATTTTCGCTCTCACTCTTGTATAACTTTTGTACTACATCCTCCAATATATTCTTTTGCAATCCCACTGTTGTTCTTAGCTTCCACCAACCTTTTTGCTTTAATTACCTACAAACCCACCTGACATATACTTCTGAGTATCTAATAAATGCATGATATATATAATTCTTTCGTCTAACTATGAATATAGTATATATACCCACATTTTGTATCTCCAGTTATATAAATAGAAGGGTAACATCTTCTCTTACATATATTACTCACATGAATAATACATACACGGTGTAATTATAAAGACAAAAAAATTTAATTAGAAAATTTATAATGACAAAATAATCACTAATACAGATTTGGGCTTGGAGAGCGGTTAAAAATGACATTGGAGAGTGGTTATAACAGCTCTCCAAGTGACAGTTGTCCAAGCTTGGACAGATGATAAAAAACCGATGTCCAAGATATTGCACTTGGACAGCGGTTTTCAACCGCATTGCAAGTGTAAAACTTAGAGAGCGGTTTATAACCGCTCTCCAAGAATTTTCACTTGGAGAGCGGTTCTTAACCTTTTTTTTATATATATTTATTAATACACTTGGACAGCGGTTAAAAACCGCTGTCCAATATATTTTTTTTAATTTTAATTTATATTTTTAAAATTCTGTTTATATAAAATCAAAACTAAAAACCAAATTTTATATCACACGATAATATATATACGTACGTCCAATTAATACCAAAACAACAAATAAATTAATAAACGCATATCATGAAATAAATATCCGCCAATACAACAAATTAAAACATGCATGAAGTATATCAATACAAATATATATATATAAGTAATATGCTACCAAAAGTTATCCCACTCTATCTATAATTATACAAGAATCGATTGTAAAGGTACCCTGTCCAATCCATTTTCCATTTGTTCATTCTTTGTTTGGAGTAAGACTTGACCGGACGATCATAGACAAACTGCAAACAACGATCAATTAATCAATATAGTTATATATATATAGTATGAATTTTTATTCAATTAATAATAATTTAAATAAATCGATAAATTGACTTAAGTTGTTAGGAATCGACGTTTGAGAAGCGCATATTATATCTTCAATATTACAACACACAAAATGTCCACAGTGGTCGCTATCTCGTTGCCTCGGTACCTGTTGATTAGCAATTATAATCACATATTATAATTATAATTATTTTATATTAATTTGATAACTTAATAAATTAAATTTACCTTAACATTATTCCAGTTCACTTTATTGAAGTTAGCTCTTGAGCCTTGATTAGGAAGGCGACTCCGATACATCGTCATCACACTATTATTATTAGAATTAAAAAATAAAGTTAGATTAAATATGCATAATTTTAATAAGTAAAACAAATCATTATATTTTAATATTAAAAATGAACTTACGCTTCCATGTACGAAGTGAGATCAGACCGATTTGAAGCCAACCCATTCACAACTGGATCCATAAAATATACACTTAATGTGCTCATATTTATGGCGACCAGCACCCAATGATTCCTATATTATATTAAGAATATTAAAATTAACTGTAAACTTAGCATATGTGCAAATATCATATATATTATGAATATAAATTTTAACGAAATGTTTATTGTACTCACCCCACATTTGTTGGCCAAAAAATGAGATGATCTCTGTCAGTATAACTCAACATATGAGAAACTAACCAGTCCATGGTCTGTGACCTATCAAGCATTAAGCAAGACACTTGGGGGGAGACAAATGAATACATTCCACCTGCTCGAGGATCTCTGGAGAGATATACCTCACTCAAATATCTTTAACCAACATACATACGCTAATTAATATTTAATTTGAAAATTAAACTATATATAGAAAGTAAATACTGAGAATTAATTAGTAAACACATACCTGAGATAAAAGGCTATGCTCGTTGCACTCAACCACTGGTCGTTCACGACTTCAATCACATGCTCCCGAGCGATGTATTCTTCAATAGAATTCCGATGAAAGTAAGCATTCATCGGAACTGTGACCATATCGAAATCAGAGGACTCCACTATCACTTGCACCGTATGCTGTATGGCGTAGTCGTGATCTAAGTCTTCAGGCAATGGATAACCAATTAGTCTGCGACCACCAATAGTGTAGTCCCTCGGTATCTCCCTCTGACTGGCTACGACACCCTTTGATTTTTGTTTAGGCTTTTGCGGTGTCGGCATTTTCTACAATCAATTTGCAACATTATTTAGAACGACAAATAAGATAATGAACTTTAATAACATATATTAAATTTACCTTCATGGTGAGAGAGACCAAGTTGGTCGGCCATTCGATGAAGTGTCCGACAGCTGTTCCGACTGTGACAACATCATCAATTGGTTTAGGCACTGATGAATCCTCTTCTCCGATTACGGGTACATTGAGCGTGACCCTCACGAAACCAGGAGTGATGGGACTACCATTAATAACTCCACTGGAGTTATTGAGCAACGTTCCTGTAGCCACCAACCGAGCAGGATCCTCCAAATAAAGGAAGCATGGGGTTGATGACTGTTCGAATAAGATATTTAGTTAGAAAATTTCAATATATATACTAGTCTTTAATTAAAATAAATGTGAGACACATCTGATACCTGCAGGACGTCGTTTCGAAGTGCCTCAATAAAATTGTCACCAGCATTAGCCGAAAACATAGCATCAGCGACACTATTTTCACAGCTTGCTCCACTCGAGGACATTCTGTGATGCGACCGTCTCTCGGACCTCATCTGTTCCAACTCTTTAGCCATCTTGGCAACCTGTTCCGTAAGTGCAACCACATGCTGATCCATGGCTTGAAAAGCAGGTAACATGGCCAATGATGACTTCGTCACGCCATATCCAACACTCCGTAATCGGCCGGGATGCTTTTGACGACCTATAGCCCGTCCAAGTAGATCATCGGGGACCGACAAAGTGGATGTCTTCGGGCGTCATGGTCTGAGACATACGCTCCTGAATTACAAAAGATTATTATTTAATCATTTGTTTAGAAATAATAGTTTATAATTCAAAGATAAATTAATGGATAGCTTACCCCTTCTTCGATAATACGTTGTGCACTGGGATCGGGAATATTCCCAAATCGAGTCTTTCTAGTAGTTTGAAATAACTCGAAACGGGTAACAACAGGTTCACGCTCTCCAGCTTTCTTTTTTTCTTCTTTCTACTATAGTCATTAACGTGTCCCCTTATTAGATATATTAAAAGTGAATACATAAACAAAATTAAATGTTAGGATTTTGATCTCACCAGATTTTCTCTTATACGTGCATAATCTTTGTTCGATCCACAGTATCGCGCCTCCATCGACTGGGCTTGTTTGCGATTTTTCTCACTTCGTGACTACAGTGTAATAGAAATACGATAAACACTGAAAAGCATGGGGCATTAAATGATATTGATCAATTTGACCTGGAACTCATCCTCCAAAGATCGTCGCACAAACTCCTCCCAGTATGGGGCCACCGCAGGGCAATTCTGATACTGTTCAGGCGGACTAGCCGAGTAAAGACCACTATCCGGATCTCGTGCTTGATTTCTCAGTCAAGCCCGAAAATTCTTGGCCAATACTCCAGCTTGCGACAGTATTTGCTTCTTCTTTGAATAATCAAGGCCAAGAAATGTACTATGTACGCATATAACATAACAATGTAGTAAATTTAGTAATCATACAACAACTTTCAATAAGCATATATATAATTAACATACCGAAAGTTCATCCCATAATCTTTCCTTCAAAGGCGTCAGTTTTTCGCTATGTCAGTCCTTGGATGGCAGCACGATAGGGATTATACTCATGACTGCAGCTCCTAGGTAGAAAGACAACGTCTCACTCTGTTTACCGATTGCCTGCCCATACTCATTGAATCATAACTGCAATAGCATATTATTTAATTAGATTCAATGATCAATCAATATAATTATAATTTCAACTGTTCAATTGAAATAAAATTACCTGCACTTGTTTCCCCTTGCTACGAGCCCTCTTAATAGAAGCCATCGTGACTATACCTCTACTGCGCTTATCCCCAGAGCTGCTAGTGGTGGAAGCAGAAGTGTCACTCTATCTCAAGTCATCAGTATCATGTCGATCATCAGCACCTTGATCTCCATCATAATCTCCTAAATGTACTGTTGGGATTATACTGGAAAGTATACTTTTACTTTGTATAATCGAAACTGAATTTTCAGACTTATTTACTGAAATAAATTGTTTATCACTGATGCTTTAAATATGATTGAATGTTACATTTATTTACTGCATAACTGTTCAATAATTCGTACGTGTTACATTGTAGTTAATTTAGTGATACCAGATCACAGAAGATTAAATTAACAGTTCCTTGTAACTAAAAGTACGCCATTCACGACCTAGATGGAAATGAACAACCCATCGCGAAAGGTTGAGGTGTAAGGCTCAGATTGGTTTGTCTTGACCAAGAGATTACACTAGTGCATGACTGATGCGCTGAATAGGACCTACAGGAGGATAAATTCTTCAGAACTGAACAAGGAAGAATTAGACCTCAGTGGTTCGTTGTTTCTTAATCTTCGTCCCTTAAATAGGATCACGTGGGATTGGTAACTATTGCTTTGACTTATCATGGGTAGCGAATCAGAGAGATTCAATACTTTTTATCTTGGGCAATATTATTGGTCACATGTGATTGCTAAGATTTAATACGAAGAATCGTGTGCAAGTACGCTTGCTTGATTTGCCCTCTTGGGAGGTTCATAAGCTTTATCATACCAAATCTTGCAAGTGGAATTAGTTTCCGGTATGGATAATAATGTTGAACCGTTCCTTGACCAAGGACAAAAGATATTAATTAACGAAAAGCTATTTCAGTGGCTTGAATTAATTAATGGGCTAGATAATCTTAAACACGGGAAATAATGACCGGGAGCCATATTGACTGTAATATGGGTTAAGATGGATGGTGCAATATTAATTATGTAGTGAGATTAATTAATATTTATGGGCTTGAATTATATTGTGGCTCAATATTAGATATTCAAGGTCCATTAGAAGGTCCAATCTTAATTCTACTAAAGGCCCCCTGAGTAGCCCAACATATAGTCCAATAACTGGAAAATGTGATTAAAATAAAATAAATATTGTTGCTTATTTTTCCTCTAAAATTTTCGAAAATTATGAATAAGTTGGGAGAAAGATTTTCTTTGAATTTTGTTATGGAATGAAGATATGTATTCTTGGAATACAAGATTATCTCATTAAATTCAAGAAATCTCCCGCTTGGTTATTCATAAGAAAATTTCGAAATTTTGAAAATATAGTGGGCAAGAAAGATTTTCTTGATTTTCTTGAAAATATATTATGGAAGATATGTATTTCTTGAAATACAAGAATATCTCATAAATTCAAGCAGATCCAAATCTTGGATTCTTGCACACATTAATTTTTGAAAATCCATATTGTTGAGGAGGTGGGATTTTTGTGGAATATTTTAATTATGGGAAAAAAATATAGGAGATATATTCAAGATTTCTTGGTGATCAAGAAAAGTCTTTTCCCACATTGTTTTTCTACTGAAAAAATCGACCACCTCTCACCTATAAATATGGGATGATTCTTTCATTCTCAGTACAATTCCATGTGCTGGAAAAATTAGCAAATCCACAAAGGTGGTGCAACAAAGTTTATTTTTTCCTTTTGTTAATTGTTTGACAAGTGTCCTTCCACCGGATAGTTGAGCAAGGGCTAAGGGAATACTTGGGAAGTCCTTTTGGTTAGTCCGTCCGACCGAAGTCACTGCCATCCCGAGAGGTACGTTCACGTAAACCCGTAGATTCCGCATGCGTAGGTTTTACGTGGCTTTTTATATGCATGATATGTTGTTGCAATTATTATTTGAATTAATATAGGATTAATTCATGCTAGTAATAATTAAAGAATTAAATTTGTATTTAAATATTCACCCCGAATAGATCTGTGCAACTCATTCCCCAACATGTACTCCATCATTATCTCTATCATCTTCGGGATATGGCAGATAAGACATGATCCTGTAAAGCAGAAGAAACAACATTTAATAAACAAAAAACAAACAATATTTAAGGAAGCAGAAGAAACAACATTCAATAAAGCAAAAGAAACAACATTCAATAAAGTCGTAAATTTCTTTTTAGCACTTATTTTTCTTTTACGTTTTTTGGTTGACTTTTCTCGTTCATGACCATAAATGTTAACAAGATCGGGATTGCCATATTCATTCTCATCGATAATTATTCTCTGGTAGGGCGTGGATTTGCTAGATCATCGAAAGAGGGTACATAATGAGTGAAGTTCTGAAAAGGATCATCGATTGGGTCAACATCTTCATCGCTAATCTGGTAACTACTGTTAAATTTGTTTGACAGAACCACGATGGACCATTTCTTATTAACTGGGTCGGGGACATAGAAAATTTGTTGAGCTTGACTGGCCATTATGTAAGGGTCATCTTTGTATCCCACATTCTTCAAATCAACGCGTACATTTAACCCGGATCTTTCAACTTGGACCCCGTTAGGATCCTCACCCAATCGCACTCGAAGATTGGTTATCGGTGAACAACATAGTCGAGTTCCCAAATGTTGACAATCATCCAAAATAAGTAGTATTCGATTGATTCCTGCGATTAAAAGATAATGGACACCCCACTATTCTCAGATTGTACTTGTGGCATCATGATCTCTCGGTATAAAATGTATCCGCTTAATAAGATAACACTTATACGAATACACATGTCTATCGAGCATTCGGATAACCACTTAACTCTTTCATTCAATCGATTCTTTATCCCGTGACAACATATTTGCTACATAACCATTGAACCACTCAACAAACGTGTGATTGTGCTCAACTTCAATCCATGATCTATCTCTGGTGGGAAATCTCTCAACAAGTGCTTGCATGTGCAGTCAATAAAAGGAAGACGTCGACCGTGTTGTGAAGCATGCGACAAGTGCATCCGTTAGTTCCTCCATACTAACACTTACAGATTGACCACCGGCAATGCCTTCACCATCCATCCTATTGGTGTACCGCGTAATTGGAAGTCCAATTGCATCGACATTCGGAATGAATTCTGCACCGATTACTTTAACGCTTCTTCTACTAAATAGCATTCGCAATGCATCCCTCCGCCCGGACATATTCATCACATACCCTTTGAGCACTTTCATATATCTCTACACCCATACATCCATCGATTCGAAAGGGGACACACATCCTTGTCTCGTGTACCAGATAAATGGCTAGGTGAACCATTATATCGAAAAATGATGGAGGGAAATACATCTCATGCTCACAGAGCGTCTCCACAATCTGTCTTTGAAAACCAAGCAATTTTCTAGGATCTATGACCTTGCTACTCATTGCCTTGAAGAATCAACATAACTTTGTTATGGTTATCTTTTTTTTTCGAGCAAGATAGAACGTATTGCAATGGGCAAGAAAGTCTCCATGATGACATGATAGTTATGCGATTTCAGATTCATCGGGTCTCACGCCATCATTTGATACAAGTCTCTCGTAGGTTGATTTAATAACCCTCTCGAACTTTCACATCCTTTAGCGTCTGAAGTAACTATTTTCTCTCATTCTTGGACAAGGTGTGTGCAGCAGGAGGTAAGAACGGTTGACCCCTTTCTCTAGGCACAGGTTTTAGTTATGCTCTTATTCCCATATCAGTCATATCCATTCTTGCATTGTAACCATCCTTGGATTTCTTATCAGCTAGGAGAGTATTGAGCAAGCTGACACAAACGTTCTTCTCAACGTGCATTAGATCAATGAAGTGTCTAACATACAACTCTTTCCAATAGGGTAATTGTAAGAAAATTGATTCCTTCTTCCAACCGCTAGTGGGGACACTCTTTTCTTGAAGCTCTTTTTCAGATTGTGTGTCGATATTCTTCATCTCATTCAATACATCCGAACCTGACAATAAATGTGGTGCTTCACCTGTCTCGATTGTGCCATCGAATGAATCGGCCATTGTTCTGTACTTATGCGTTGGGTCCAACCACCTCCTATATCCCATATAAACAGTCTTCATACAGTGACTCAAGCGAATGTGATGTGTCTGCTTGGTACAACAAGAACATGCATTGGCCCCCTTCACACTATATCCAGATAGATTTCCGTAAGCGGGAAAGTCATTGATAATTCCAAACAGCATGACCTTCAACTTGAAATTCTCCTTTCTACAAGCATCTTACACATCGACACCCTCATCCCACAGGAGCTTCAAATCCTCTATCAAAGGAGCCAGATATACATCTATGTCGTTACCAGGTTGTTTGGGTCCTGATATCAACATAGACAACATCATGTAAGTGCGCTTCATGCACAACTCGGGTGAAAGATTATAAACCAACAAAGATCAACCCATATCTTTTGTGGTTGGTACTTTGGATACCGAATGGATTCATTCCGTCAGTTGAGAGTGCAAGACTCAAGTGTCGTGGCTCGTTGCCAAATTCTGGATGTCTGACATCGAATGTCTTCCACTGGGTTGAATCAGCAGGGTGTCTTAGCATTCCATCTTTGATCATATCATCATGATGCCAAGTTAAATTTCTAGCATCCACAACGCTACTATACATTCTCCTGAATCTTGGTATTATCGGAAAGTATCACATCACCTTCGCGGGAGATTTATTTTTCTTATATCGCTTCTCCCCACACTTGGGACATTCATCGAGTTCTGCATACTCCTTCCGAAATAAGATACAATCACCCGGACAAGCATGGATTTTCTGATGTGTTAATCCGATGGACTTGAGCATTTGTTTAGCATCATATGCTCTCGTAGGCAGTACATTTACATCAGGCAATAGACCACTAACTGCTTCCAGCATACTTGTGAAGCACTGATCGGACAACTGGTGAGCTGCTTTTAGATTGAACAATATCAACACAGCTGACAGTTTTGTTGCCTTCTCACACCCGGGCCACAGTGGTAATCCAGCAGAATCCCTTAACTTCTCTGACATATAAGGGTGATCTCGCAGATCACCGTCATCCCCACTCGATGTATCAACAGTCGGTACATCAACGAAAATATCCACATCCACTGTATCTTCAAACCTAAAGTCAGTTCCTAGGTTGCTTTAGCTACATCTATCTCTTGTCTCACCATGAGATGTCCAAACGGTATATGTTTTATCAATACCGTGAATCATCAAGTGGACGGACAAATTTTCTCGACCACTAACAGTTTTTCCATTCATACATTTCTAACAAGGACATGGAATGTACCGATGGTCGGTGCAGTGTCTAATTGCATGATTACAAAACTCTTCCACCCCATTCCTATACTCCTCTGATAATCGATCTGCTCGAACCCAGTTTCGATCCATATAGAAAAAGAGATGCCTATAGGAAAGACAGTATGAAGTACTTTTCAAGACATTAATGTATATATACCTAACCATACTTGATCTCAACTTTTATCCTAATGTATCTTCCTAATCATTTTCTTATTAAAAGCTATATCACAATCCTAACGTACCTAAGGTTTTGTTTCTTCTCAAGACATTAATATATATATACCATCAATCATCTAAAGCAACTATCTAAAACACATGCATTTGATCAAACACTTGGTGTGCATCTTATATTCATCTCTAAATTGATATAAAAAATCACCAATCAACTCAAAAATATATCACAATCCTAATTATGCTTAAATCCTACACATGCATTTGATCAAACACTTGGTATATATATTCATCATATATTCATCTCTAAATTGACATAAAAATTCACCAACCAACTCAAAAATATATCACAATCTTAAATTATGCTTAAATCCTACACATGCATTTGATCAAACACTTGGTGTGCTTCATATATTCATCTCTAAATTGACATGAAAAATCACCAACCAACTCAAAAATATATCCCAATCCTAATTTATGCTTAAATTCCTACACATGCATTTGATTAAACACTTAGTGTTCATATCATATATTCATCTCTAAATAAACATAAAAATCACCATTCCAACTAACAATTTATCCACAAATTACCAACAACAATCAAGCCACACAACATATATATATATATATATATAAGGATCGTGCATAGATCTATATCAATAGTATCCTGTGGATCTTTTACAAACACAAATAGGAGTTTACTGAGAAATTCCATAGTCCATGAGTTAACCTTGAAAAAAAAAGCTTTACGCCTGAAACGCTGCGCTTATTCATCGGATTACGGCACAACAAGGGCTAGCCCACATAGTTAACTCATGAATATCACTGGAAAGCTCAAACCTACTGGTTAAACCAACTCTACCTTTGATATATCAAATTACAGATCATTATAGGAATATAATTCCAAATGCACATGATAGTAGAGTATAATTAAGTCAGGTCATGATTCAATACAAGTATTCTAAATTATCCATAGATACGCGATCATCGAAAAAAAAATTAAAATTACGAATTTAAATAACAATATACCTTTTAATAAGCCACTAGCATAAACAAGATAATGTCACGAAAATATTACAAGGTTTACAAGGTTGCACACAAGAGAGGGGATTTAGAGAGAGAGAGAATGGCGAGTCTAAACTCAAGTCATGCCTTCAAAAGAAAAATACAAGTCTATTTATAGATGAAAGAGCCGGACATCAAACCCCGGATTTCAAAATAAAAAATAAATAGTGCATAAAAAACAAAACCACAAAAAGACAAAAAAGTTTGAATAGTAATTACTATTCATGAAACGATTCTTTATCATTGATGTAGCGATGATTTAAAATTTGATTTTGTCTCGACATCAGTAGCCACATTTTGCTGGAATGTGCTAAGTCCAAAATCTTCATTAAATCGCCAATAATGAAGCTTGCCTTTTTAAGAGTTTAATAGACTCTCTGAAATTAGCCAATTCTTGACGATGGGTTGGATAGACATTTCTTCCTTGATTTCTTCTTAGTGAAGCTTCAAGCCATGGAATCCATACTTCCAAAACTCTAATCCTTTTCTTAAGAATTTTGATATAATTCTTATCATTAATAACATTATTCTCATTATCAATAAGAATTTGAGAAGGTATTCTCCAAATGTTATAATGTAAGCCTCCTGTTATCTATCGAAGATAGCATAATCTGGAACGAATTATTCCATGCTGAATATCTCATCCTTCCGTTGTAAAGGATGTAAAGAAACCATCAGGATAAGATCCTTCCATAAAAACTTTGCTTTATTTTAATTTCCCTTTGAGAGAATTCTTCAAAAGATCGAAGCTTTCTTGAATAGAAAACTCCTGATCATCTTCATTTGGATCCTGTGCATCTTGAAGATCGGATCCGAAAATCATTGAAGCGTCTGATTTTGAATCAGAAAAATCAATATCTTTGAATAAATCATTTTAATATGATCCATATAAAGATCCATAATTTTCTCTTTTGAAAAATACCAAAATACTTCTTAGAGTATTCAGAGAATGTTGGAAGAGAACTAGAAGTCTCCTTAATAGAAATTTTTCTGTATTCTTCCATTTTTGATTTAATCCGTGAAATATTTTCCTGTATTGGTGACTCATTGGAGCCAGGGGCAATAACATTTAAGTTATTCCAAAATCGCGTTGTATGGATTCTCCATAAACAAGGTGTGTCATGTTCAAGATAACCAAACTCGGGTCTCCATTTTAGAACCCATGGGATTCCGAATCCATTAAAAGAACATACAAGTAGTTTTACCACTTGTATTATGAGACTTTAAGTCGAATAAACAATAGTATATTCTTCCAAGAGATTTTTAACCTCTTACGGCAAGATATCTCGCCAAAGCCCCAAAGCTTCCCCACCATGAGAACAACCAGGTTAGAATTTTGATTCCTCGCCAATGTTTTTCACATATTTTAATTAACCAAGTATGAGAATGCTTAGCATTACGATACAACAACGTTTTTATAAAAACTTTGAAGGTAATCCCAATAATTGTATTGGTAAATGGTATATGTGACATCATTGGTCATACTTCTTTTTCTGTGAAAGGTGAAGTTCCCCATTCTTGGATGGAAATAATCTTCTTGATAATAAATTTAGAGTAATTGATAGCTTTTACTCTTGGGAGGAAATGTTTGAATTTCAACACTTCCGGGGACCGATGAGGATATTCTCATAAAATCCTCCTGGATTTGTAAGTCTCAACATTCCAATTTGAATTTGGAAAATATTTTTCCATAAGAATCCATGGGGACTCTTTGAATTTCTCATCATCATCTTCTATAATAAGAATTAATTCTTTCTTAGAAGAATCAAAGAATTTATATTCTTTTTGTGCAATTGAAGAATATGATTCTTCAGCTTCTGCTTTTGAGGAATTGTCCTCTACTGGTAGATTTTTTCCCCTTTGTCTCAGGAATTCTTGAAACTCCTTTTGAACATTGTCTCCTTTTGAAGAAGAGCTACTTCCAGAAATATTCGGTTGAAAGGATTTCTTCCCATGTTGTATAATCGGAGGATGGCCTCTTCCTCCCTTCCTCTATAAGAGGAATAAGGATTCTTTCCAAAGATGACTCATTTCGTCATGAAGAAATAAATTCTCGAGTTAAAAAAAAATGGAAGATGATTATCCTTCCTTGCTTATAAAAACAATATCAAAATCAAAATAAGCAAGATCACGATTGCCATCGAGCAAACATTTGTTTAGAAACATTATGTTCAAAATCTTTGAAGAGCATAAAAAGTAGCGACCTAATCGGTTTTAATAGTAAATTTACGATTATATAAATCATCCCGAAATTTAAGGACACATTTAACAATAGCAAGAATTTCTTTAGCGATGAGCGAAATAATTTTTTCGACTATTATTCCATTTACCGTAATAAAATCTAATGATATAATCCTTTTTTATTATCGGGATTAATTTGTTTAAGAATACCTCCATACCCTAAATCGAGGCATCGGTTTCAACAATTTTTTTCCCACGAGGATTAGCCAAAGATAAGACAAGGAATATTTTTAACCTTATCTTTTATCCTCGATAATTGACCTTAGTATGATCATCATTCCAAGGAGAAGGATTCTTCTTAAGTCTATCATATAAAATAGTGGAATCTTCAACAAGATTCTCAATATAAGAAGACACATAATTAAGGCTTCCTAAGAATCTTTGTAACTGAGTTTTATCAGTTATAATATCAGGAAATTTATTACCAAATTCAATACTTCTTTGAATTGGAATAATATTTCCTTTATCAATAATATGACCAAGAAATTTTATTTTAGTCTGGAATAAAACCATTTTAGGTTTTGAGATGACAAGACCATTTTTAATGACCAAATTTTTAAACATATCAAGATGTTTAAAATGTATATCAATATCTTTAGAAAATACAAGAATGTCATCAATATAAACAATAATAAAATCACTATAAGGATTAAAAATGTCATTCATAATTTGTTGAAATTCAGAAGGAGCATTTTTAAGCCCAAAAAGGCATAATGATCCATTCATAATGACCAAATGGTACATTAAAAAGCGTTTTGTACCTATCGGGTTGATTAATCTGAATTGGCCAAAAACTTTGATTTTAAATCAAATTTAGAGAAAATTAGAGCATTGACTAATCATCAAGAAGATCCTTTTTATTAGGAATAGGATGTCTAATCCATTTTAAAACCTTATTAAGAGGTTTGTAATTAATAACTAAACGAGGAACTCCTCGTTCTCGCCGTCGAATGTTTATTAACATAGAAAGCAGTACAAGACCAAGGAGATTTAGAAGGAGTTATAAGCTTCTTTTGTAATAAGGAAGATATTTCCTTTTTACATAACTCTAAATATTCAAAGTTCATCCGACAAGGTCTAGATTTAGTAGAATTTTATTCTCTTTAAAATCATCTTCATAGGGAAGAGAAAACTATATGTTTTTTCTCCCCCAAAAGCATTAGGAAAATCATTACAAATTTCAATGGAAAATTTATTTATTAAAAATTTGATTTTATCTTGCAGTTTAGAATTATTTAATCTATTATTTATAGTAATAGAATTAAGCTCTTCTTTAAGAAAATTGATTTGACAATTTTTATTATTAATTTGATCTTGAATCAAATTAAGAACCTTATGAATAGGTTTGGTAATAAACTTAAAAGTAATAGGTTTACTATTATAAGTACTGTAATTACCTTTTTCACCAACAAAGGTCAAAGGATATATTTTAAAAAGAAAAGGAAGACCAATAATCATTTGACTAGTGATGTCTTCAAAGAATAAGAAAAGTCGTTAGGAATACAACAACCATCAACACAAACATAAGCATTTTTAAGCTTATAATTAATCTTTAAAGATCCTCCACCTGCATGAGAAAGTGAATGAGTAGTTTTTTCGAAAAACTTAGTAGGAATTATTCCTAACTGTATAACACTCAAATCAGCACCACTATCAATCATGGCAATAAAATCTTTCTTATAAGAATTATTTATAAGAAGAGAAATCTTAGTATACCATTCGTGATATAACCATATTAATGGTAGATAAATGATTCTTCTCTATTTTAAAATTATCATTAATATCTAAATATTGTGAAAAGAGTATTATATATTTGGTTTCACAATCTTCAATTTTTTTCTTTACCTTTCTCCATAAAAAAAAAGACGAAATGAAAAGATCAAGATTCGGTTTTTTGAAGTATTTTTACATCGGTTTTGAGATTATTAATCTCATGGACTAAATCATTTAAAGTTTCTGAGATTTTTTTCCATATTTTTTAAAGAAGAAGTCTTTCCAATTCACCCATATTATAATAATTATTATCAATCTTTTTAGAAAGACTAGTTTTATTATTGTCTTCATTCTTAAAAGAATCATGAAATTGTTCAATGATTTTATCTCTTAAACTAGAATCTTTAATATGTTTAAGAAATTCAAAAATATTATTATTAGTTAAGACACTAATATTCATATCTTGAAATTGACTCATAAGTTTATAAAACTCATTATCAATATTATTTACATTATCAAGATATTCTTGATACAATTAAGACAAGGTTTTCCAAGTATACAATTATTGCATTTCTCTTTTTACGATTTAATGAAATTATCATCATCCCAAGAGGATTCAATGGAAAAACGGTCATTATAAGACTTTTACGATTCAAGATCATTATTATTAGGACTCATGACAATCTTAAAAAGAGTTTCTTTTAACTCTTCAAGAATATCAAGATTTTTAATCTTATCCTTTGCATATAAGACCGATTAGCATAATGACCAAATCTATTACATTTTTTACAAATAATTGTATCGTATCTTCTCTTTTTAAAAAATTTCCTTTTACCTTTATTATTATCAAAATCTTTCTCTTTTTGTTTTGAAGAATTATGTTTTCTTCTTTTATAATTAGATTTATGTTTTAAATCTCTTTTATTAGTTTTATACAAACTATTTTTTAGGATTAGGATTATCTAATCCAAATTGGTCACGAAATTGACCTAATTGTTTTCTTTTCCGTAAGATTATCTTTTTTTAATTTGGTTTTTTAATTTGAGTTAATTACAAAGATTTATTCCTTCCCTAACACAAACACTAATGATTTGACCAAAAGTATAAGACCTATAATGGATCGAATCGAGAATCTTTTCTAAGAGTTTTCTTAACTCTTTTCAAAGAAATAGATTTGGAAGACCATCAACAAATTTATTTTTCCAAATATCCTGATTACAATCAGGGATCTCATAGATACGAGACAAGAAAGTATCTTTGTACCATCTAAAATCAGTAAGAGTTTTACACCTCATATTTAAAAGAAGGGTTCTAGTATTTTCATATTTATTGGTATATTGACCAAAGAAAATGATCCAAAATAGTAAGAATCAAAAGAGTAAACCGCATTGGTTTTAGTTTCACCATTTTCAATTTTAATAGAATTAAAAATTTCCATTCTATTTTGAGGAGTCAAATAATTATCCCACCAACCTTTAAGTTGACCGATAAAACCCGAAAATATAGCTTGTGCAAAGACTAATATCACTATTACCACAAGTTTGACAAAGCGGAACTATACATAAGCATACGATGACATTGAGTGAAAATATGATTATCACTTCCACCATCAATATTCCATTCATAAATACCTTTTCCTAATAAGAATTATTGAAAAAGTTTTTCTCGTTCTTCATTAAGAACATCCATAGGGTAGGTCTCTTATAATAATAAGTAGACATGGTAGGTCTATCGGCCCATTTCATTTTATTAATACTATCGAAGATATTAAAATTACCATTATTAGGTTGAATAACATGATTATCGGTTAAATCATCATCTAAAATTTAAATATTAAGATTTCTAAATTTATCATTAATAAGATTTTCTAAATCGTAAATAGAAGCTTTAGTTTTAAAATCTTTTTATCTCAATAGGAGATTGAATAGAAGAATTTGTTTTAATAATAACATTATTATTATTATTATCATTTTCGATTTATTTTGAGAATCTATTTTAGAGATAATTTTATCAACTTTATCATGTAGAAAATAATTTCTTCTCCAATAATAGATGATAAAGATTACAAAAATTATTTTGCTCAATCATCCGATTAATATGTTTAACAAAAGAATTTGTAAAACCTCATTTTCAATGATTACGGAGAATGGGAGAAAATTAAATATCCTTTCTCCTTTTTCAATTTGAAAAGGAAATGAGGAGGGTAAATGCACTTTTGTATACCACCGAAATTATTTTATAATCTCTTTCAATAACCTGAAATATAATCAATATAAAAGGTTTTAATAAACCAAGGAACGTAATAAGTAATTTCATTATGCTTTTTACGAAATTTGTAAAAATCATTAACAAAGTAATTTAAATCATCTTTTGAGAATGATTTAAAATACCAAATTCTAAACTTATCCCATTTAGGATTATTAAACTCATCATTAATATGAGCTCTAGTAGAAGAACCTTTAGAAAAATCTAAAAAGTTTGTGAAATCCATAAAATTAAATTTTAAAGTTACAATCCGAAATTGTTTCAGATCAAATTCATCTTTGTGAATAATATTATTTTCATTAATAATAATTTTCTCATTGTTATAATTATCATTTTTATAATGAGTATTATCTCTATAAGAGAAGTAGAAGCTCTGGATTCTGAGGGAAATTCTACTTCATAATCCAAAGGAGATATAAAAGAATGACTAGACATTGATCTAGTATGAGAATTCGAATGTCTTCTTTGATTATTTTGAAAACCAATATTAATAATACCATCATTACTTTGAGTAATATGTTTAAAATCACTATTTATAATAGGATTTTTAGGAATGATTGTTCTATTATCCAATTTTCAGGAAAAATAATTTCTTCCCATTTAATGGATCTTCTGGTAGTAATATTAGATTTTCCAAAATTACTTTCTATAAGAATAGTCTCATTATTATCTTTCTCAATTCTCTTACACATAGGATTGAGTGTAAATAAAGGCTTATAATAAATACGATAAATGATACACATAACCTCTCAGAATCGGTATGTAATTATAACCATGAGTTTTAACATTTAATGTTAAAGCTTCTAAAATATTACTATCGATAAAGATAGAGATAAATTAGGATATCGTCAAAATAGACAGTCCTAAAAGCCAAACTAGACTCTATAATTCCCATTAAGGATTGTCTCCAATTAAGATTTCTACCATCCCTAAGAGAAGCTAGAAAGCTTTTACGGTAAACCATTTAAGGTAAGTGGTCTAAAAAGTCGACTTTAACACAACCAATATGTAAGAACTTATGAGTTCTTTTGTAAGGTAAAATATCATCTTTACTAAGCAATTTAATAACCATTTCTTCTTCATGAAGAGGTATAGAAGATTCAGTAGTTTTAACAATTTGTTTAAAACCTAATCTTTCAAAAGCTCCTAATTTATAAACCATTTTAGGCTCAATTTTAGGAATAGTCCATTTATTCAATAAATCTAGATTTTCAGGAATATCATATTCCTGAGCCATACTGTTCTTAACAGTATCCTTCAATCGAAACAGATTCATAAGAATCAAGATGTATTGAATCATGAAACCATATAACCTATATATACCCTATTTCTCATGGCTCTGATACCATATTTATATAAGGATCGTGCATAGATCTATATCAATAGTATCCTGTGGATCTTTTACAAACACAAATACATCTTGATTCTTATATATATATACACAAATACACAAATATATATATATATATATATATATATAAAGACATATATATATACATAAAGACATATATATATACACAACATATATATATAACAATACATAAATTAACCCTATAATTAATTAACAAAAACGAAAAAAAGATAAAGCATTACCTTGTAGAGGCGGAGGGAGGCGGCGACGGCAGGGGAGGAGGGCGGCGGCGGCGGCGGCGGCAAGAGACGGCAGCGTCGACGGAGGTAGGAGGGGAAAATCGCCTAGAGTTCGTTAGAAATGGTTGAAATGGGGGGGTTCAGGGGGCTGAACCCATTTAAATTGGGTTTTTCACTTGGAGGGCGGTTCATAACCGCTCTCCAAGCTGCTTGGAGAGCGGTTATGAACCGCTGTGTAAGTGAAAATGCAAAGCGGTTTTAAATCATTGCCTAAAATGATTTTCTTGGACAAATGTTACAAAATCTAATAATTTTTTTTTATTTTTTATTTAAAATAAAACCGCTCTCCAAGCTTAGCTTGGAGATCTGTTTGAAATAAGGGTTGTCCAAGTGGGGCTCTCCAAGCTTAAATGTGTAGTAGTGAATGTTAATTTTCTTATATGTACGGAAAAAGATTTTAGCTCTTAAAAAGAAAACATTGGTATAAGATGCATATATATACACATTTAACCGATTTTATTCCAAAAACATATTATATCGAAGTACTAAAACCTTTATGTATTACATACTCCACATACATATATACTTTGATGATAGGCATTAATTGTGTGTAAATATTTACATGTATTATTGATACACACAAAGAAGTACACAGACACTGGAGCCAAAATGGCTCACCGATGAGACAGATCTTTTCCTATTAAAGTGTGTTTTTTAAAAAAAATAAAAAATTCACCCTTTCTTTTTCACGAAACGAGCTAAGAAGAAAAGTTGAGAGGATTTTGGCAATGTTGATGCAAATAAGTCCAAAATGTAAAGGCAAAATAAGCATGGGCATCACCAACTTTTTAGTTCAACGGTTACACAATTTTCTTTCACTTTGCTATGCCAGTCAAAAGAGTATTTTGGTAATATTATCTATCCCCCAAAAGCTATGCCTTTTCACCCAACATATGTCCCTCCTCTTATTTCCTTTAAAACATATGTCTCGTCTAACACATTCACATTTCAGATCTCTATTTCAAATACTGTTTATTTTTCTTTTGTATACATCATTAATATATTTGTGTTATATATATTTTTAAATAGAATTTAATCGAAACAAATAACCAGTGTTTTCATAACTTAACTGGTGATCGAACCGAACAGATCATCGGTCAGCGATTCAACCGGTCGGACCGGTTCAACCGGCGGTTCAACCGTTTAAATGATTTATGTGTGTTTTTTTTTTTTTTTTTTTTATATTTTACTATTTTTTTAAATGACTAATTCATCAATGGACTTATAATATAAATATTTAAATTTAATTAATCAAATTTGAACCATAAAAATAATATAAACTTGAAAAGATTTGTCCCACATCAAATAAGTATTAGAAGAAATGTAAAATGAAGTTATATAAAAGGAAGAGGAGGTAGATTTTATGGATCTCTTATCCCACATCGAATAAGTATTAAAAAAGATGTGAGATAAAGTAATATAAAGGTGGATCTCCCATCTCACATTGAATAAGTATTAAGAAAGATGTGAGATGGAGTAATATAAAAGAGAGTGGAGGTGGATCTAAATTCTACCTAAACCTCCTATCCCAAATTGAATAAGTACTAAAAATATGTGAGATAGAGTAATATAAAAGGGGTGGGGGCTAGATCCCCTATCCCACATTGAATAAGTACTAAAAATATGTGAGATAGAGTAATATAAAAGATGTGGGGTTCTAGATCCTTACTCACAAGAAAGATTAGTTAAAAATTGATTGGTATTAAAAATAACAATTTTTTTGTACCTAAATAATTATTAGTTTAAAATTTTAAAAAAAAGTTTAAAAATTAAAAAAAAAGACCTGTCGAACCGGTTCTGGCCGGTTCTGACCAATTTTGACTGGTTTAACCTATAAACCAGTTCTTAGGGGGTGTTCGGACCGGTTTCGGGTCCGATTCCTGGTTCAACCGGTTGAACCGGCCTGTCCGGTCCTATTTTGAAATCATTGCAAATAACCTTGTAAGTTCTAACAACATTCTTTTGAGCGCGTGCGCGTGTTTCTGATTAACATTCTAACAACATTCTACTTTTTTTTAATCGAACAAATGATAACTCGAATTCATGACCTCACTGTATAGGTAGTGTTGCTTTATATAATCACTTGCTCTAACAACATTCTACTAACATTCTGATAGCATTCTAACAACAGTCTACTACATTCCGATAACATTCTAACAACATTCTAATAACATTCTCACAAGAATATCTTTTAATCTAGTTGTGTGTTGTAAAATGATACTATTTGCAGTTTCATGATAAAAAGCCATTTTTCAGTTTAAATCTTGCTTCTAATTAGTTATTATCAGTTTAGTCATTTTTCACATTCTTCCAAATTTACCACATTGATCTCTAATTAGTTTAAATAGAGAAAGAAATGGTGAGAGATGAATTGACTGTTGTTAATTAAATAAAAACAAAACATTATGTTAATTTTTAAATTTAAAATAAATTTTAAAAAACGACACTTACTATAAAATAGAGATAGTATGCATCGTGGATAGACACGTAAGTCACATGTTGGAATGATAGACGTACAATTTCATATAGGGAGGCATTCTTCGACAATGCAAGTCTTGTGGGACAAATTTCCACATAAATATTGTGAAGGTTTGTTATAGAGGGTTAATTATGTTATTTCTCAATAAATAAATAAATAAATAAATAAATATATATATATATATATATGGTATTCTATTTTAGTTGGCTTTCTCGCGGGATTAAATTCAAAATGGTCTCATAACTTATCACCTTTTTTGAAATGGTCTCAAAAAAAGTTTGACTAACAAAATTGATCCCAATTTTTTTCGAATTGTACAATTTTGACCCCAAAATTAACCGGCGGCGAGAAAAGATACGAAACGTGCCGGAGAGAAGGCTATTATTTGTTGGTTTCGACATCCATCAATTTTTTGGTGCCGTTCTTTATCGTCTTTGGTTAGATATCCCAAACTCTTCAATCTTAATATTTTGGACAATCCAAAGTAAGATTGTCAACAATGTCCACTTGGAAGCCTTCATAAAATGGTTTTAAACAATGTCCATTAACCTTAAAAATCTTACTGGAATTTATGCTTCGAATTTCAACTGCACCACGAGAAAACACATTAGTAACAACAAAAGGCCTAGCCATTTAGAATGCAATTTACCAGGAAATAATTTCAACTTTAAATGATAAAGAATAACTTTTGGACCAATTCCTTGATTCTACAGATATGAAGAATCCGTCCCCTGTCTCTGTTAATCCTTCTGTGAGAGAAAACTGAGTAGAAAGCCATCATGAGTATTTCCGTCTTCATTCTTCAATAAAAATACTTAAAAACCGACCACTTACGACCTTTTCTACGTTCAGGTGATCGGCGATGGCGATTATTGTGTTTCTCCACCGTGTGATTGACGTAATGAGTGTAATGAGTTAAATGGTTGATTATCCTGATTATTAGATCCTATCCGTTAGTATTAGTTGCTTTTGTTGCTGCGTTTGAGTTGTGTGATTACTGGACTATGAGTTGCCTATTTGCTACTTTTATTGTTGAGTTTTACTGAGTTTCGTTTGTAATTTTCCTATTCAATTCATCTGTGAGTTAATTGTTGAGACGGGCTATTACAAGTGGTATCTAGAGCGAATCCTCTGGCCATTAATTATGGCAGAAGCTGTTCAAGGTGCTCAAACCCGCTTGAAGGATCTCTTTGAGGCGATTAAGAAACATGACTATGTGTTTAGTGAAGGGATTAAATCCAAAATGGTACCATAACTTATCACCTTTGTTGAAATGGTCCCAAAAAAGTTTGACTAACAAAATTGGTCCCAATTTTTTTCGAATTGTACAATTTTGACCCCAAAATTAATCGGCGACGGGAAACGACACGAAACGTGCTGGAGAGAAGGCGCACATGCGTTGCGCGTGACAGGAAACGACGTCGTTTCCCGTTGCCGGTTAATTTTGGGGTCAAAATTGTACAATTCGAAAAAAATTGGGACCAATTTTGTTAGTCAAACTTTTTTGGGATCATTTCAAAAAAGGTGATAAGTTATGGGATCATTTTGGATTTAATCCCGCTTTCTCGCACATGTGTCTATCACTTGACAATATTTCTCGATTTACATTTTCACCTGAATGAAGGGCAAACAATATTGGTACGTAGGTTCTTTCTATTAGAGAACTATATAAATTAATCAATTTCACAGGTCTTTAAAAGTTCGAACTTTTACATGTAATAGTTAGAATTGTTTCACTTTCATTCTCTCGTGCATATCCACAGCTTTCCCAGCCCAAATTTTTTATCTATTTATATTCATACCCTTCATAAATTCCTGCCCTCATACCCTACTATTCTCTTCACTTCCATACTTGCTTCTTGAATTATCTACTTCTTCACCCGCTTTTTCTGCAACAACAAAATCTTGTGTCTTGCTTATCCAGCTTCTGTTTTAGGTACCTCACTAACCTTAAACTTTATCCATATGTATCCGAATATATGTTTGGCACTAATTATTTCCGTGAGAATAAAGTGTTTTATTTAAATATATTTTGAGGGTTTCTTGAACTAATTGTTTCCGTGATTTCTTAATTTCTGTCATGCTTTCTTGCTTGTTCTTGCTGTAACTTTTCTTGTACTCATGATGATAGCATTAGCAAGTGCCATTTTTAATTTAATATATAATGTATCAAAGATTCTTTACAAAAGCTGCGTGTGTGCGTGTTTTATGTTTTGTGTTTCTTCTGTTTTTTTGGGCTTTTTATTGCAGTTATACAACATCAGATCCAAGACTTATAGTAGTAACAATTATTTATTATTCCATTTTGCAGAAAAATATGAAACTTGTAACTTTTCTTTCAGTCCGTAATTAAAGCAAATTCCGAGTTCAAAGTGGAGAAAATGCAGATGGAGCTTATAATCTTCCTATTTATCTTCATCAACTTATGTACATGCAAAGAGTTGGACGGCGACCTACTTTTGTCCCTAAAATCTTCAATCAACAATCAGTCACAAATATTCAGTAACTGGAATTCATCCGTTCCGTACTGCAAATGGAACGGAATCACGTGCCTCGATTCGTCGAGGCACGTTTCCGAGATTCATCTCTCAGGAAAAAATCTATCCGGAAAATTCCCAATTTCCATTTTCAAATTACCATACATCCAGATAATCGATATTTCCAACAATCAATTATCCGGAGAAATTCCTCTGAATTTACCATCCTGCCCCTCTCTCAAGTCTCTCAATCTCAGCACCAACAATTTCACCGGTTCAGTCCCGACCGGTCCAATCCCGGTTCTTGAAGCCCTCGACTTATCCAACAACGCGCTGACCGGAAAAATCCCCGACGAAATCGGGCTTTTTTCGGGCCTCAAATTTCTCGATTTCGGCGGGAACGTTCTAACCGGCAAAATTCCGAATTCGATTGCGAATTTGACCAAATTGGAGTTCTTAACGCTGGCGTCAAATCAGCTCGCCGGCGAAATTCCGGCAACATTGGCCGCGATGAAGGGGTTAAATTGGATTTACCTGGGATACAACAACTTTTCCGGCGAGATTCCGGCGGGGATTGGCGAGTTGACTCACCTGAGTCACCTCGATCTTGTTTACAACAATTTCACGGGCGAAATCCCTCCATCTTTGGGAAATCTCACCAATCTGGAGCATCTTTACCTCTATTTCAATAAGCTCACGGGCCCGATTCCGAAGCCCGTTTTCAATCTCGAGAAATTGGCGTCGCTCGATTTGAGCGACAATTTTCTGTCAGGCGAAATTTCCGAATTGTTTTCCAATTTTCGGAATTTGGAAGTCCTGCATTTGTTCTCCAACAATTTTTCAGGAAAAATCCCGAGCGCTTTATCTTTTTTGCCTAATCTTCAAGTCCTTCAGCTTTGGTCTAATAATTTATCGGGCGAAATCCCTAAAAATCTCGGGAGGCACAACAATCTAACAGTATTAGACCTTTCTACAAACAGTATCACTGGCAAAATCCCCGAAACTCTCTGTTCCTCGGGGCGTTTGTTCAAGCTCATTCTGTTCTCCAATTCCCTAACGGGCGAAATCCCTGCCACTTTAGGCCGTTGCACGAGCTTGCAGCGCGTCCGAATCCAAAAAAACGAGCTCTCAGGCGAGCTTTCGCCGGAATCCACGTCTCTTCCGATGATCTACTTTCTAGATGTTTCCGGAAACTCCCTCTCGGGAAGGATTGATGAAAGGGAATGGAAAATGCCGCGGCTTCAAATGCTGAGCCTTGCGGATAACAAGTTTATGGGGCCGTTGCCTGTCTCTTTTGGGAGTGAGAAGCTAGAGAATTTGGACTTGTCAGGGAATAATTTCTCCGGGGGTATTCCTGGAAATTTCGGGGAATTTTCCGAGCTGATGGAGCTTAAACTGAGCTGGAATGATCTATCGGGCGAAATACCTGATCACTTGTCGCTTTGCAAAAAGCTCGTGACGATTGACCTCAGTCACAACAATCTTGTCGGAGAAATTCCGACGAGTTTCGCCTCAATGCCGGTCCTTGGTGAGCTTGATTTATCCGTGAACGCGTTATCAGGGGCAATTCCGTCAAATTTAGGACAGGTTGAGTCTCTAGTTCGAGTTAATATCTCCTACAATCACTTCCGTGGTAGCTTGCCCACCACAGGGGCATTTTTGGCAATTAATTCGAGCTCGTTGGTTGGTAACAAGCTATGTGGTGGTGAAAAGATGAGCAGATTGCCACCGTGCAACGGGGGTGTACGAACCAACGTTCGTTGGTTCGTTTTAACTTTTCTTCTCGCGTTTGCAGTAGTGTTTGCGGTTATTGTTTTTGTCGCGATTTTTATTAAGCAGGGGAACGGATCAAAGACGGTTGAGAGCGAAGACGGGAGTTGGGAAATGCAGTTTTTGAACTCGAAAGTTTCGAGATTAATTACTGTTAAAGATATTTTGTCATCTTTGAGGCAAGAAAATGTTGTTGGAAGTGGGAAATTAGGTTCATCTTACAAGATCAAGTCCTCTTTAGTGAATAAGCATTTCTTGGTTAAGGAAATTGGTTCGATTCCGAAGATGGAATTTTGCAAGATTAATCATCCGAATATTGTGAAGCTTCTCGCGATGTGTAGATTCGAAAAGAGCGCGGTTTTGGTGTACGAATTCATCGAAGGGAAGGTTTTGAGTAATGTCATGGGAAGCTTGATTTGGGAACGAAGGCTCAAAATCGCGGTAGGGATCGCCCGAGCCCTCAGGTATTTACGGTGTTCTTGTTCGCATCAGATCGTAGCTGCAGGTGATATTACACCTAGAAAGATCATTGTTGATGGGAGGGGAGAAGCTCACTTGAGATTGAGTCTTCCTGCAGCTAATTCCCCTGCTTTTGTTGCTCAAGGTAATTAATCTTCTAACTAATATTTCATATTATTATTTAAGATTATATTGAATTATGTGGTTTCTAATGAGTCTTTTGTAATAATTCAATTTATGAATTATGATCACTAGTGGTACACTTTCACTGTGCATCAACAGTTTAAAAAAATTGATGCAAATCATTGTGATCATCCATGCACGTAGACTGAGATTCATCTAATGATGAATAATATCAATTGCAATTACATATCAATAATGTCATTTTATAAGCGTGACGTATTAATTTTTTTTTTTTTTTAAAGAAAACAAATATGCACAAACTCAAGAATTGGGAGATAAGAGTGACATATTCGGGTTCGGGCTTCTGCTGATTGAACTGCTGACTGGGAAATCACGGGACGATACAGAGTTGGGGATCCACGAAAGCGTAGTCGAATGGGCAAGATATTGCTACTCAGATTGCCATCTTGAAATGTGGGTCGATGCAACAATCAGGAATGACGAGGCTTTGATGAATGATCATCAGAACGAGATTGTGGAGACCATGAATCTTGCCCTGCAGTGCACCGCAGGGGATCCGGCTGCTAGGCCGTGTGCAATTGATGTGCAAAAGAATTTGGAGTCAATTATGAGATCTACTTGTTGTGTTTCTTCAGGGTTTAAGCTTTTTTCTGCTAATGTCTAGTTTTCTTTTACTTTTTTCTTGAATTTATCTCTTTTCTTGGTTTTGCTTTCTGGGAATGAATCTTTTGGTTGATGTTGTAATGAGATATGCTGCTGAGTGTAACTGTAGATATAGAATGGAGTTTCGATATATATTAACTAGCTAATTGTGCTATTTCCTTCTTTTTTCCATTTTCTAATTACGTTAAATTATGTTTTAATTCTTGTCCTTTAATTAATATCCTCAGAGATAAAGAATATGTCCTCAGAGGAAATTAGTTTGTAATCTATCTCATACGAATTCTAGTTCTAGTGTAGTACACGATTCTCCATTCTAGAAGGCTAACCTATTTACTTAATTATTTAGATTTAACATTATTAAAAATGTGAAAATTATTTATATAATTAAAAATTAAAATCCGATAAAGAATTTGTTAATTTGAAAATACTAAATAAATCTGGACATTACTCAATTAATAAGAACTAGAATAGTCTTTATATTATTTAACAATTATATACTCATATAAAAATCTTAAAATTATTTCACAAAAAATATACTAAGGAATGCCAAATCAAGAATCTGAAATCACACATTCAGACAATAAAAACAAGATTATTTTTCGTCTCAAAAGTCCCCACACCACCCTGACCATATTTCTCCAACCGTCACCACCCGTTAATTAATTATGGCTAGCATATATATATGAAGAGATATATAAGATCAAACATCCATCCAACCATAATATATAAAATATTTACTTTTTTCTATAGTCTTAGAAATAATGTCGGAAGCTCAAACCAAAATCATGAAATTCATGATTCTGAAGGGTCCTAAGCCACTGAACAAAGATCTTCTTACAATACAAATTAGATCGCACATTTCACTTTCCACAAAAAATAAAATCTCAAAAAGACCATGACCTTATGAAGAGCTGAAAATTTTCGACCAGCCACCTATTTTCCATTATGTCTGCAATTTTTTGGATGTTTGTTGTAGTGGGGTGGTGCCCCATTAGGGTTTTGAGCAAGAAGAAAGATGGGGTCAATTTTCAGATTCATTTAATTATTTTTTTATTCTTTATTTTTTATTTTGGATTTTCAGAAATAGCTTTGAGATCTAATTGTTGGGGAAACTCCGTCCCCCATTCATACCAAGTGAAAAACGAAACAAATGAGAAATAAATGAAGAAACAAAACCACAATCAACAGTTAACACAAGATTTTATGTGGAAAACTCCAAATCCGAAGAAAAACCACGAGCCACGAAATTGAGAAACATGACTATATGATAAATTTCTACAATCATACAGATTTTCCATCTTTCGCTCGACACCGCTATACTATTACAAGTTTACATGACTCTCACCTTCTCACAAGTATGAGAAGGGAATTTAATTAAAATCAAACACTAGACTAAAGTGTATTGACCGGTACACTTGTGACAAAGACACAAAGACTCTTTATATAGGATTTGGAAGTCTTCTTTCCTTGTTCTCATCCGATGTGGGATAAAAACCCCTTTTATTTTATCACCAATCCCAACACTAATCCCCTCTCCTTTATATTACTAATCATTATATTACTAATAGAGAGTTCAATTTGATGATATACCATTTTGTGGTTAATTTGAATGACCTGTCGTCTTGAGGTTAATTTGGATGTGGTATCATATTTTATTATATTTATTGTGTGCATAACAATTTGGGCTTTTCGGCCCATTAAGAATTAAGAATTGCGAACCAACTCACCTCCAACAACTTAAAGATTTGGGCGAGTTGCCCCAGAAGAGGGCAAACTCGCCCAACTCGCTGCATATCAAGATAATGGGGGAGTTCGCCCAACGCCTGGCGAACTCGCCCAACTCGCCCATCTATCAAGAAATTGGGCGAGTTCTCCCAATGCCTGGCGAACTCTGTTGGGGTTATACGTGAAAGTATGTTTTTACTTTGTATAACTTATGTATTAAACACTTATTTACTGAAATAAATTATTTATCACTGTTGCTTTAAATATGATTGAATGTTATATATATTTATTGCAAACCGTTCATATAATAGCACATGTTACATTGTAGTTAACGTGGTGATACCAGATCACAGAAGATCACGTTAACAGTCCCTTGTAAACTAGTGCGTGTTTCACAACCTAGATAGACTCGGACTGTTTATTGGTAGAAGTTGATGTGTAAGACTCAGATTGGCCTGTCTTGACCAAGAGATTACACTAGTGCATTCGATGTGCTGAAGCGGACCTGCAGAGAGGATAAACTCATTCGCACTGGCTTAAGGGATGAAGAGTTAGACCTCAGTGGTTGTTGATTTCTTAATCTCTGTCACTTAATAAGGACCGTGTGCGATTAGTAGTTATTGTTTTGACTTATAAATGGGAAGAGAATCATTGCGACTTCGATACCCTATATCTTGGGCAATAATATTAATTATACGACAGTTGCTAAATTAATACAGAGAATCATATGCTTGTAAAGTCTTGCGTGATTGGTCTCCTTGGTGGGCTCGGAACCTTTATCATACCAAATCTTGCAAGTGGAATTAATTTTCCGGTATGGGTAATAAAGATGAGTTGTCCTTACTCCAAGGATAAAGATATTAATTAATATAAAGCTTTTCAATGGCTTAATTAATTAGTGGACTAAATAATCTTAAACACGGGAAATAATAATCGGGAGTCATATTACCGCAATATGGGTTAAGGTTGGATAGTGCAATATTAATTATATAGTGGTATTAATTAATATTAATGGGCTGAATTATATTGTGGCTCAATATTGAAATTCAGAAGCCCATTGGAAGGTCCATCTTAATTCTCCTAAAAGCCCCTAAAGTAGCCCAAATTAAAGTCCAATAAATAAAAGGTGCTTAAAATAAAATAAATTTTTGTTGCATATTTCTTCCTTAATTTTTTGAAATAATTAAAGAAAAAGAGGGAGAAGAATTTTCTTGAAATGATTTATGGAAAGGAGATAAGTATTCTTGGAATACAAGATTGTCCCATAAATTCAAGAAATCTCCCACTTGGTTTCTTTAATGGAGATTTTCGAAAATTATAGAGATATAATAGGAAGAAGGATTTTCTTGATTTTCTTGAAAAGATTTTATGGAAAAAGATATGTATTCTAGGAATACAAGAATATCTCATAAATTCAAGAAAGATCCAATCTTGAAAGATCCCCTATTATTTTCGAAATATTAGGCTAAATAAGAGTGTGAGATTTTTGTGAAAAAATACACATGGAAAGAAGAATATATGGGATATATTCAAGATTTCTTGGAGATCAAGTAAAGATATTTTCTAACCCTATTTTGAGCCTAATTTTCGTCCCCCCTCTCTATTATAAATAGGGGATGAATGTTTCATCCCCAAGACACAGGAATTGATCTTTTTTCGGAAAACTATCAGCGTCGATAAAATATCAAATATTTTGAAACGTCGACAATTTGTGTTTTTTCGAAAAATTTCAATTGCGTGCAGCAATTCCATGTGCTGGAAGTATTAGAAATCCACAAAGGTGGTGCAACAATTTTATTTTTCCTTTTGTTTTATAAATCGTTCATCGGAGAACCTCCCACCGGGTTATTGAGCGAGAACTTGAGAATACTTGAGAAGGACTTTTGGTTGGTAGTCAGATACTTGATCATGTCCATCTCAGACTGTCTCTCCAACTGGTACATTTACTTAAACTCCTAGAAATTTTGCATGCTAGGATCTTTTACGTGAATTTTATTTGCATGACGTTGTTGGCGTAATTATTATTTGAATTCACTTAGGTAAATTCATGCTAGTAATAATTGTTAATTTAAATTTGTGTTTATGAGGTCATCCCGATAGATCCTGACAAATTTTATCCCAACAAATTCACCCAACTCGCCTAAGGGCATTTCGCCCAATCCCTATCAAAGTCGCCCAGCTCGCCGCCTCATGTATGATTGGGCGAGTTCGCCCAATACCTTGGTGAACTCGCTCAATTCGCCCCTTTTTGAAGAAAAGCTCGCCAAGTGGCCAGTATGAAGAAACAGAGCCATACTTAATTAGGCAATTTGATGGAATTGCGATCAACAACAAATGAGATAGTTGGAAGGATAAGTCAAGGATTTTCCAAATGTCAGGGCCTGATTTTGGCTAACTGGGCACGTCAACCGCCAAGATCAGAGAATCATCCCAAATATGGCCGAGAATCATCTGAATGAATTGTTGGGTCTACAGCCACTGACTCGAAGGAGAAAGTTTAGGCACAGATCTCGGTAAATCGCCTCCAACCGCCACGCTTCTTCTGAAGTCGAAAACGCATTTAGGTTAATGTTAGGACTTAGAGTCCAATGTAGCTTGTAAATCGCGAGTAAGACTAACTAATGATTTTTTACTATAAATATGAGCATTCAAGACTCATTCAAAGGTCGAAAAAATTCACATTGAATACAAAGTCTTTATCATCAACAAAAGAGGTCATTGTCCTAAATCATCTTGCATTTATTTTCTCGCATTTAACACTCATCATTTACACCCAATGAAGAACATTCCAACTGTTCTTCATTAATCACTCGCAGTACGTTTTCACCATTAATACTTGTTTGTAGTACCAATCAAAATAGCCACATTCAATATTTGTTCTGTAAATCTTGGTATACAACAATATTAATGTGTCATTTTTATATTGATTTGTAGTTAATATGTGACATTTTAATGTGTAGTTTAATAAAAAAATTTGCAATAACTAAAGTTTGAACCTTGCACCTTTTACATAATGTTATTTATGCCTAGTTGCACTAAACCCACTGAATTATCAACAAAATTGTACCTAAATCACCCAATTAATTTTTGTTGCACTAAACTATACAATTTATTATTTTATTACACTTAAACCATTGAACTAATTTTTCATGCCAAATTTTCTCCCGATTTTATATACGTGCACCATACGTGATTTTTAAAAGTCATTTCTGTTAATTTTTGTATACTAAGCATAATTTTTTTTTCTCCACTCCTACAACTGATTTGCAAACTTTTTATTCCTCAATTCTCAATTTTTTAAGTCTGAAGAAAGACAAAAAATATTCAGATTTAAATTAGAAATTTATGAATCAATTGCAGAATAGGTAGGATTTGACACAATAATTTTATTTCAATAATATACTAATACATACATCACAAACCATTATTAATTCATGTGTAATTAATTTATGCACATAATTATATAGTATGAATATTATATTTTTTTTTATTAAAAAACTGCGTAACACGCCGCCACTGGACTAGTTATTTATATATTGAAGTTTATTAAAATTGATAAGATTTTAATTTATGTCTGTCTATATAATTTTAAAATGGGAAATTATTTTAAAATTAATTAGTACTCTAAATTTAAGAATAACTTTCAAGACTAGTTATTTTTTACATTTTTTCAGTTAATAACGATTCAAACATTAATAGTATTTATAGAATTTTAGATAATTAGTTAGATTTTAAATGTAATTCTTGCCTATTTATACTATCAGATTTTATTTGATTGTTTTTAGATTTCGTAATTAGTGTTTAATTTTATTTATTTTTATGAGAAACTTGAACAAACATCGCAACAAATTAACGCAATTAATTATATATTTTTAAAAACAGTACCGATAGAAAAAAGGCCACCACGCTATAATTGAGCTTGCAACTTTTTTATACATGCATATTATTGTTGTTCAAAAGCTCTTTTTCATAGTAGATATGCAATTGGTTTGTATATATATATAACATACTTTTACATAAAAGAAGAAAAAATAATGAAACTGACTATTGAAGGGTCGTGATCAACAGTAGGAGTTGGGTCAGCAACTTATAAAACCCAAAATAAATTCTAATTGTTGGAGGGGACAATATATAATGTGTATATATATTATTCTGATGGTCTAATAAACGGTGATGATGATAGCTTTTGTCTCTTTGTCTAACACCACTACATCTTCCAAACGAGAAAATATCACAAATGATCCTTGTCTAATTTCAAAAATAGTCATGTAAGTTTTAATTTTATGTAGTCCTTTTGATTTCAATTGTAGTCCTTTTCGCCGGATAATTTAAATTTTGATCGGAAAATTGAACTAACTTTTTATTCTGATCACATCGATGGTCGCCACCACTCTCATTTGAACTGTCTTTCATCAAAGAAGAAAAACCCTCAATCAATTTCATGTTTTGATTACACCTCCCCCTTGAATCGCAACTTCAAAATCACGAATTACATTCATTATCGTGGCTAATTTCGAGTGATTTACATTGAGGTGGGGGTCGAAACTTATATTATTCTCTTCTTTTCATTGAAACTTATATTTTGACATTATATTTCCGGCCATTTTTCGGCTAAAATTTTCAATTTTCCGGCGAAAAGGACTACAATTGAAACCAAAAGGACCACAACTGATAAAATAAAAACTTACAGAACTATTTCTGGAATCGGGCAAAATTACAGGATCATTTGTGAATTTTTCAATCTTCAAAACATACCAAAATTGATATACCATTTTCTTAGATTATATATTCAATATACTAAATTTTCTTGTTAGATTTATGTACTTGGCTTAATTTTACATCTAATATTGGGATCATAGTTCCCATAGTCGTCCAAATAGTGTAGGACGTTTTCATCTTAATTTAGTTTTAATACTTTGTTTAGTTCAATCGAGTTAAAAAAAATCAATGTTAATTTAGTTCATTTTTTAAAATTAGACCTGGTTTCGAAACCGAACCGGCAATCATAGTCTCATGTGTCCGATTAGGTCTTATATACACCAGGTGCACTACTTACTCTATGTGCATTTTAGAAACTTGTGAATTATTACACTGAAATATGTAATTATATATGTTTTATGAACACCAATTGTAAATGTAATCACAAGTTTTAGTGCAAGAAAATTGCCATATGGAGTTGACATAGTCACATTGCACGTGATGCATAGTAAACCCACTCCATATGTCCTAGTGTCACCTCTTTGATGATGTGGAAAGGGAGTGAAACAACTAAATATGGAATATGTATAAGATTTGATTAAGTTTATTCTTGGCAATGATATAATTATTACTACAGCACAAATAAATTTCTCATCACTGATTGATATTAAAAATAAAATCTCATCATGTTTTCCATTTCGTACAGGCTGCGAAGCAGATGTTGTAATAATTGCTACAATGTACATCATATGATTATTTAATATATATTAAGGTAAACTGCTGGTTTGCTTCCGTAGAAGACTCCATTGATTAAGCGTAATTATTAGGATACATCTATCTCATATTATAATTATTCACTATTTATTGTTCAACTACGCTATTTTTATTTTATTTTAAATTTACATTGATACACATTTGGGCTTGGACAGCTGTGAAAAATGACCTTGGAGAGCGGTAATAACCGCTCTCCAAGCATCAGCTATCCAAGCTTGGACAGCTGATAAAAAACCGCTGTCCAAGAAAAGCACTTGGACAGCAGTTTTTAACCGTTGTCCAAGAAAAGCACTTGGACAGCGGTTTTTAACCGCTTTGCAAGTTTAAGCTTGGACAGCGGTTGATAACCGCTGTCCAAGCCTTATCAACCGCTGTCCAAGATAATATTTTTTTTAAAATTCGTTTATTATTTTACATAGACAGCGGTTGAAAACAGCTGTCCAATATCTTTTTTTTTAATTATTAATTTACATTTTAAAAATCCTATAATAAAACTATAAACCAAAACTTATATATACGTCCAAGACCATATAACATAAATCAAAAATCCTATAATAAAACCATAAACCACGTATATATACCAAAACATCGAAATATATAAACATACAATCATAAAAATACGTCCAATACACCAAAAACATGAAATATATATCATCACAAATATATAATTTAATTACATGCTACCAATATTTCAAACAACATTCTCTCAATATTGATCGTATGAATATAAGAATCGATTGTAAAGGTACCCTGTCCAATCGTTTTTCCATTTCTCCAGTCTTTTCTTAGAGTAAGACTTGAGCTCACGTTCATAGACAAACTGCAAACAACGAATCAATCAATATAGTATGAATTTTTATTCAATCAATAATAATTTAAATAAATCAATAAATTGACTTACATTGAGAGGAATGTTCGTTATAGAAGCGGGGATTATATCTTCTATAAAGCAACACACAAAATGTCCACAATGGTCATTATCTCGTTGCCTCGGAACCTGTTGATTAACAATATAATCACGTATTACAATTATGATTTCTTTCTATTAATTAGTTTGATAATTTATTAAATTAAATTTACCTTAATGTTAATCCAGTTCACTTTATTTAACCTGGATCTTGAACCCTGACTCTGAAGGCGACTCCGATACATCGTCATCACACTATTATTATTATAATTAAAAAATAAAAATAGATTAAATATGCATAATTTTAAAAGTAAAACAAATCATTGTATAGAATATTAAAAATGAACTTACGCTTCCATATATGAAACTAGATCAGGGCGATTTGAATAAACTCCATCATGAGCTGGGTCCATAAAATACACATTTAATGTATTCATGTGTATGGCGACCAGCACCCAATGATTCCTATATTATATTGAGAATATTGAAATTAACTGCAAATTTAGCATATATATGTGCAAATATTATAAACATGAATACAAATTTTAACGAAATGTTTATCACTCACCCCACATTTGTTGGCCAAAAAATGAGATGATCGCTTCCCGGTTAGATTCAAAGATATGATTAACGAACCCATCCATGGTGCATGCCTACTTATCACCCATTATGCAAGACACTTGGGGGAGATGAAGGAGTACATTCCACTTGCTCGGTTATCTCTGAAGAGATATATCTCATTCAAATATCTTTAACCAACATATATACGCTAATTAATATTTAAAAAGAAAATTAAATGATACAGAAAGTGAATATTGAGAATTAGTAAACACATACCTGAGGTAAAGGGCTATGATGGTTGCACTCAACCACTGGTCATTCAAGACTTCAAAGACACGTGTTCCTCAATCGATTTAATTCTTGGAAAGTATTCTCGATGAAAGTGAGCAAGCATGGGAACCGCTGATGATATCGAAAAGCATTAGACGATACCATCCGGTGTACCCTAGATCGTAAATGATCATCGTGATCTAAGTCTCCAAATCATGGGATAACCAAGTCTCGAGCGCAGCTGAGTCCTCGATTTAGCCTCATGTGGGGGCCTAAGCAGATTCTACAATTAATTTGCAATATTATTTAGAACCACAAATAAGATAATGAACTTTAATAACAAATATTTTACCCTCATGGTGCTAGAGACCAATTTGTTCGCCATTCGATGAAGTGCCCGACCATTTATTCCGATCGCGATGACTTAATCGATTGGTTTTGCACTTTGAATCCTCCTCTCCTATTACGGGTACATCGAGTGTGACCCTCACGAAACCAGGAGTGATGGGATGACCATGAATCATTCCATGGGAGCTGTGCAACGAGCATGTGGCCACCAACCGATCGGGATCCTCCAGATAAAAAAAAAGCAAAAGGTCGTTGGTCGTTCAATAAGATATTTAGTTAGAAAATTTTAATACACTAGTCTTTAATTAAAACAAATGTGAGACATGCATATCCGATACACAGGAGACGTTTTGAAGTGCCTCAATAAAGTCGTCCCTAGGGTTAGCTGAAAACATAGCATTAGCAAGACTATGTTCACAGCTTGCTCCACTCGACGACATTCCGTGGCTCGTTCTTCTCTCGGACCTCAAACGTTCCACATCTTTAGACAACTTGGCAACATGTTCCGTTAGTATACCCACCATATTCATGGTTTGAAGACCAGGTGCCATTGCTAAAGATGTCTTCGTCACGCCATATCCGACACTCAGAAATGGCGGGATGATTTCTCCATACCCATAGCCCGGCCCAAAAACAGATCATCGGGGCGATCATGCGAATGTCGTCGTCAGGTCCATGGTCTGCGAGATAGACGCTCATGGATCACAAAAACAAAAGATTATTATTTAATTATTTGTTTATAAATAATAGTTTGTAATTGAAAGATAAATTAATGGATAGATTACCACTTCTTCGATGATGCGTTGTGCACTGGGATCGTGAATATTCCCGTCTCGACCCTTTCTTGTAGTCTGAAATAAGTCGAAACGGGTAACAATAGGTTCACTCTCTCCAGTTTTTCTTCTTTCTTCTTTCTACGATAGTGATGAACGTGTCCCTTTATTAGATATATTAAAAGTGAATATATAAAAAAAATTAAAAGTTAGGATTTTGATCTCACCATATTTTCTCTTATTCGTGCATAACCTTTGTTCGATCCACGATATCGCGCCTCCATCGATTTGGCTTGATCGCGATTTTTATTACTTCGATTCTACAGTATAATAGAAATATGATAAACACTGAAAAACTTAGGGCATTAGAAATTGAGGAAATGACATTGATCAATTTTATCTGGAAATCATCCTCCATAGCTCTGCTCACAAACTCCTCCCAGTATGGAGCCACCTATTCTGATACGCCGGAGGCGGACTAGCCTGTTGGGATTATACTGGAAAGTATGCTTTTACTTTGTATAATCGAAATTGAATTTTCAGACTTATTTACTGAAATAAATTGTTTATCACTTATGCTTTAAATATGATTGAATGTTACATATATTTACTGCATAACTGTTCAATAATTAAATGACGTGTTACATCAGAAGTTAATTTAGTGATACCGGATCACGTAAGATTAAATTAACAGTCCCTTGTAACTAAAAGTACGCCATTCACGACCTAGATGGAAATGAACAACCCATCGTGAAAGGTTGAGGTGTAAGGCTCATATTGGTTTGTCTTGACCAAGAGATTACACTAGTGCATGACTGATGCCTTTGAATAGGACCTCTGAGAGGATAAATTCTTGAATCGAACAAGGAAGAATTAGACCTCGATGGTTCGTTGTTTCTTAACCTTCGTCCCTTAAATAGGATCACGTGGGATTGGTAACTATTGCTTTGACTTATCATGGGTAGCGAATCAAAGAGAGATTCAATACTTTTTATCTTGGGCAATATTATTAGTCACATGTGATTGCTAAGATTTAATCTGAAGAATCGGTAAGCAAAATGCGCTTGTTCAATTTGCCCCTTGGGAGGAGGTTCATAATTTTATCATACCAAATCTTGCAAGTGGAATTAGTTTCCTGTATGGATAATAATGTTGAACCGCTTCCTTGACCAAGATAAAAGATATTAATTAACGGAAAACTATTTCAAAGGCTTGAATTAATTAATGGGCTAGATAATCTTAAACACGGAAAATAATAATGACCGGAGCCATATTGACCGTAATATGGGTTAAGATGGATAGTCAATATTAATTATGTAGTGGGATTAATTAATATTTATGGGCTTGAATTATATTGTGGCTCAATATTAGATATTCAAGGTCCATTAGAAGGTCCAATCTTAATTCTCCTAAAAGCCCCCTGAGTAGCCCAACAAATAGTCCAATAACTGAAAAAGGTGATTAAAATAAAATAAATATTGTTGCTTATTTTTCCTCTATTTTTTCGAAATTTATGGATGAAAGAGGGAGAAAGATTTTCATTGAATTTTGTTATGGAATGAAGATATGTATTCTTGGAATACAAGATTATCTCATTAAATTCAAGAAATCTCCCACTTGGTTATCTATATAGAAAATTTCGAAATTTTGAAAATATAGTGGGCAAGAAAGATTTTCTTGATTTTCTTGAAAAGATATTATGGAAGATATGTATTTCTTGAAATACAAGAATATCTCATAAATTCAAGAAGATCCAAATCTTGGATTCTTGCACATATTATTTTCGAAAATATCCATAATTGAGGAGGTAGATTTTTTTGTGGAATATTTTAATTATGGGAAAAAGAATATAAGAGATATATTCAAGATTTCTTGGTGACCAAGAAAAGTCTTTTCCCACATTGATATTCTACTAAAATTTTCGACCCCTCCTCTCCTATAAATAGGGGATGATTAGTTCATTCCCAAGTACAAATTCCATGTGTTGGAAAAATTAGCAAATCCACATAAGTGGTGCAACAAAAAGTTTATTTTTTCCTTTTTGTTAATTGTTCGACAAGTGTCCTTCCAATTGATAGTTGAGCAAGGGCTAAGGGAATACTTGGGAAGTCCTTTTGGTTAGTCCGTTCGACCAAGTCACCGTCATCCCGAGAGAATGCGCTCACGTAAACCCGTAGATTCCGCATGCGTGGGTTTTACGTGGCTTTTTATATGCATGATATGTTGTTGCAATTATTATTTGAATTAATATAGGATTAATTCATGCTAGTAATAATTAAAGAATTAAATTTGTATTTAAATATTCACCCCGAATAGATCTGTGCAACCTTATTCCCCAACATAGCCTAGTAAAGACCGGTTTTTTGGATCTCGTGTGTTACTTCTCAACCAAGTCCTAAATTCTTGGCCATTACTCCACTTGCGACAATATTTGCTTTTCTTTTTTGAGGTCAAGACCTCGAGAATGTAGTCTATCTGCATATAACATAACAATTTAGTAAATTTAAGGGTCATACTACAACTTTCAATAAATATATAATTAACATACCGTAAGCTCGTCCCCATAATCTTTCCTTCAAAGGAGTCGGGTTTGAAATTACGCCTCATCCTTGGTTTGCGACGATAGGGATCACGCTCCCATTGCGGCTCAATGTAGAAGGACATCGACTCACTCTCTTTTCCTATTATGCATTCAAACTCATTGAACGATAAGCGCAATAACATAGTATTTAATTAGGTTCAACGATCAATCAATATATTTATCGATTTCAAATCGCTCAATTGTAATAAAATTACGAAGTGTTTTCCTCTTGCTACGAGCTCTCTTAATAGATGACATGGTGACTATACCCCTATCAAGGCTTCTCCCTGAGGAGTTCTTGCTAGTGGTGGGAGCATCGATGTCACACTCTCTCAAGTCATCATATGCACCATGATCATATGCGCCATGATCTCCATCAGAATATCCATCATCATCTCCATCATCTCCGGGATATGGCAAACGAGACATGATCCTGTAAAGCAGAAGAAACAACATTTAATAAACAAAAAATAAACAATATTCACAACCGGATGTTTCATGTATTAACAACATTTCTATGTGGCATAGTCAGATTGGTCAACCGGATGTTTCATCTCTTACAGCCGATTACTGGACCAAAATATTGAACTCTGTTTCTACAAGGTACAATCATACATAGTATGGCAGGGAGGACAAAATGGTGTGTGATTTTACAACACTAGGCGTTCTAGGAGAAAGACCTTGTATAGAAACCATAACATGGTCCGGATAAGAACCTAAATCTGCACGGACATTACATGAATATCCCCACTATTTCTACCAGGCACAATAATCATGCATCACATGGAAACGAAAAAAGAACTGTGAATTACTTCATAGCAGAAAGCATTCTAGGTCATAGACCTAAAGAACATTAACACTTTCCGATAAGAACTATCTATGCATGCATACATGATACATCTACTTATAAGTTACATCTGCATCATCATAGGCTGTGGGAGGTACACGTAGATGGTAAATTAAAATTTCGATTGATAGCAGACTATTTATACTATGAACACATGTGTATTAGGCTTGAATGACATTGTGTTCGAAGTAGACCAATAAATTAATTCTTATACCATGAAAGACACAATTCCAAAATGACAATCCCGATATTAGTTCAACCAACAAAAAAAACAACAAGAGCAACATAATATAAACAAAACTATTGAAGCAAAATATATAATTTCAGCTAAAAAAAGCCAAAAGATCCCACAATCCACTGTACCAACTAAGTGTTATGGAGGCGACGGCGGCGGGGGTAGGGGAGGATGGCGACGGCGGGGGCGGTAGGGGGAGGCAAGCAAGTGTAGGAGAGGGAGGAGGAGGGCGTCTGACGATTTGGGGAGAGGGAGAAGACGATTTACTAAAGAAGGTCAACAATGACATTTACAAGGATTTGGTTGAAGGAAATCGATTTACGGCGGCGATTTGGGGGGAGAGGAAATTGGAGAGAAAGAAATGAAGGAATCTGAGAGCTAGGTCTCGGTTCTGGACATATATATTAGATATATAAAAAAAAAGACAGCGGTTATTAACCGCTGTCCAAGTGTTTACTTAGACAACGGTTACTAACCGCTGTGCAAGTGATCTTAGACAGCGGTTTGAAACCGCTGTCTTTTTTTTTTTTTTTTTTAATAAAATCGCTCTCCAAGCTGTTACTTGGAGAGCTGTTTGAAAAAAGGGTTGTCCAAGTGCAGCTGTGCAAGCTCAAATGTGTAGTAGTGTTAATGAGCATTATTCAAGGTGGTGTTAATGATTGCTACGAGAGAGAAGCATCAATCTGAAATAAAATTACGTGAATATAAATGTGTTAAGTTTTTGTTAGTGAGAATATTCTCTATTTTGCTATTCCTTTGTATTTTTCATTTTTTATTTCATTAATACAAAAAAAAAATTCCTTGATATGATACAAATAAAATATGAAAGTTAAATAACCATTAAGCTTGGCCACATATATATACCAACTTTATCTTTCTGCATCCTAATGATGGTGCTTGAAATATTTCATTTTCCTTAAGTTATTTCATTGTGAACAAGAAACCTCTCTTTTTATCACTTTTTTCACAATGAGAACTAGAAGATCCTGTCCATAAGGAAGAGTCTAAGCATATAAATATAAATTATCTGACATAGGAAAAAGATCAACAGCTAAGATTTGCTGTCATGATTTTGAAGTTAATTTTCATTTTTCCTTTTTTTTTTTGTTTTAATCTGAAAAGATTCATGAATTACAATCATAACTTCTTGGAGACCATGCAAAAAAGCTCTCTATTCGTCTTTCCGTTGAAAAAGGTCAGTTTGCTCTCACTACGTATTTGGAAAAAAGGAATTTCATCTTTCAACCAAAGAGTTGGAAGAAAAAGAAGAACGTCACTTCAATTATTAGTTTAATACTTTAATTTATAGATATTCTTTTTTTAAAAAAAAATACTTTAATACATGTGAAATAAATGATGAAAAAATTTAGGTAAAGCGGCACTTGGTTAAAAAAAAAATCGACGAGAATAAGAATTAATGAGCTAGCATGGGTGATTAATTTCTAATTTATCTTCATATATACTAGATAACTGAGATTCAGATTCATTGCCTAATTTTAAGTTACAGTCCTTCATTCTATATTCTATATTCATTTATTCTTAATCATTCCACTATTTCTCAATCATTATTTCTCAATCATTAATTATTTTTTGTCCCAATTTATCTAAAGATTAAAGCAAAATACCACGTCTCTCATTGTGTTAATCCGTATACACTATATTATGATTGATTGATTTCTTCTATAGTTCTATTTCAATTTATAAAGAAAGAAAATAGTTTATTAGATTTCTTTTCAAATTCTATGTCATGATGATGATTGGGTACACACGTGCAAAAATTATTGGACTTCTCCATGCATACGAGGCCCACTTCAATTAAAAACAGAGGCATGCATGCGTTTTTCTTTTGGTTTTTGTTTTTTTGGGATTGTATAATTCAAAAAAATAAAAAGTAAGAGGGAGAAAACCGTAAATATAAAAGATATATGTTTTATGAACTTTGAATCTAATAGAGGAGAATTGATGTTGGGCATTGACATGCGATGCGACGGAGACCAAAGGCATGTATAGAATAAAGTGTCAAAAGAATCTTTGTCTGAACATATTAACACTTCTTCTCCAATCTCTGCAAATCAAAACACGCTTTATCAGAAGACAAACAATCTTTTTGTCGCTGAATTTATTCTGACCTAGTTGACTCCTTCAGCCTATTGTCATGTTATTTTATATATTTAATTAGAATTTCTAACTAATTGTATGGAGATGATAACTGATAAGAAAACATTAATTTAGGGTTCTTAATTCGACCTCTCTCAAAAGGAAAAAAGAAAACTTGCGGTTTTTCGTTTGATTTATCAAGAAAAATTAAGAAAATAGTTTTTGATTTGGGTTGGGGAAGAAACTAGATTCACCGGTGGTTTTTCCCCAGTAATTAAACAAGTAGGTTTTTTGTGCAATAGGTGTATTGTCTCATTCAAATGTGTTTTTTAAATATGTAATTTTTGCACTAAAACATTCAACTTATATCAGTGAATATATTTCAATATAAACAGTTAATTGCATCTTATAAAAACGTACTTGAATCCTAAATGACGTGAGAGTTTTTTTATAGCATTTAAATAGGGTGGCAATTCTTATTTTCATGTCGTGTTTTATGTCAACACTACATGATAATATTAAACACGAGCATTATATTGTAAAAATTCATGCTAGCTAACACGTTACAAACATAATAATAGGAAGAATTGAAAGTGTGATTATTTTATGATATTGTACGTTAATACATATTACATGATAAAACATTGCAAGAAAAATACATGTTCTCCGATAAATTACATAATATCAAATAATAAGGGTACTCGAAGCTTTTTTCGAGTTTAATGAGCTAACACGAATGCGATACAGTATAAAAAATTTATATGCTTATTATATCAAGATAATAATAGCAGGAACACAAATACGATAAATATAAACACTAATTCAAAATTTTCATATCCTATTATTGTTGTCGTATTCAAAATTGTCACTTCTACTTTTAATCCCCTTGGCACGCGCCCAATCATACAGTTGTAAACTTTAAAACACATGCTAAAGTATGAATTTCAAAAAATAAAAGTAAATTATATTTTTAGTGCTTTTAAGTCAAAATTGTATTTGCGGGGAACAAATTGGATGATTTATAAGTACAACTCAACCTCAGAGAAGGAAAATGTTAAATTTTCTAATTAAAGGCACTTTTCAATACATATTAATATATATAAAAGGGCCTTTAGATATTGAACCTTTTGACCACTCAAAGTACAAAAGACATGAGAAATAATCATAGCTTAAATTTCTTGAAATTGGTGTCAAGAAATTCAATTGAAATTTTAAACGCTTGACAGAGAGGAAGAGTTACACAGAAAAATTAGGTGAAAGGATGATTTTGATTCTTGAATATGAACGGGATAGCTAGTGGAGAAGCTCTTTATCATTCTATGTTGTCAAACAAAGCATGCTATGAAATTATTTATCATTAAAAATTAATATGTTATAAACTATTTGCAAGAAATAAAAATTACTGGAAAAATAATCTGATGTAAATGATAAAAAATGTACGTTTGGACTGTTTCTTATGAAGCATTTTTTGTGTGTGTGGAAAAATAATCTAATTTGAACGATAAAAAATACGGCTAAGTCTTGTATGCATCCAGTGTCGTCGTCTTATTTCATGATCAATTTTTAAAAACATCAACTTTTATAAAAAGTGCAATTTATTTATATTAAAAGAACAATTCATATAAAAAAAATAATTTTTATTTAAATTGCATCTTTCAATATAATAAATTATATATTTTTAAAATGTATTATGATTGCACGATTTATCTAATATAAAATCACCCAAAATTTATACTGTAAAAATAAATTGTTTTGCCTTTTTCAATTAATAAAAAGAAAAAATTATAAAATTAGCCTTATTTTTAAAATGACATGATATTAAAAAAGTGAAAAAGTTTAAATAAGGGCAATTATCTAATAAATAAAAAAGAAATAATGCATAAATTAATTATATTTTGAATAGTAACCAATAGTTAAGGTGCACTTACATGTGCCCACAAGCCAACCAATAGGGTAAAAGAATAATGCGGGCTTATAGCTCCATGAGGGATTGTTTCTCCTCATTCAAGAAAAAAAAAAGAGATAGGGAGTAGGGAAAAGCATATTATTTGGTAATGGAGGGGTCACTGAGAATTTAAATCAACAGAAATTAGACACCATTAACGACAAATATTGGTGTTTTGCATCAAACACATGTTTAGTCAGTTGATCTATCAACATGACCACATTTAACATTTTTCAAACTTTTTAACCATCTTAGATTCTATTACTTTACCCCATCATAATTAAATTGATGGGCATCTTTTTCCTAATATATTCCATCTGGGCCCGGCCCATGTAATATTTGTCCCAACCTTAGTCTGGATCACTGATTAGTGGTCGTCATTGCTTGTATTTAAGTGATTTTGAGTTTAATTTGATAGCATTTCGTGATTTTATTGCACTAATTTCACTTAATTGTGCCTAAATGTGGAGAAACGGCATGTTTGGTTCATTGTGTAGGAAACGAGTGGAAATAAGCTAGAATTGATTAAATAAACTGATCTGATCTAGAAGGATGTAGGAGAATAGAGTTGAACCATGTGAAAGAGCTTGAAATGAGGGTCGCAACGCAAAAAGAATCAAGTCAATCGGAGTTCGGGAGCTCAAGTTATGAAGAAAACGACGATCGAAATCAAGACAACTGCGGTTGCTTTCGACTGTTTGCTTTCGTCGAGCAACCTTGCTCGACCTCCCTTTGGTCGAGCAAGGGAGGTGATTTCCGAAATTTTGAGTTGCTCGACCCAATTTTGCTCGAAAACAACGCTTACTCGAGTTGAAACGACTGAAAAAAAAAAAAAAAGACGACTTCACCTCTCTGCTCAAGTCGAAAGGACTCTTTCGAGTCGAACACCTCGAGCAAGTCAAAATATCTGAGGTCCCCATTTCTGACCTAGGGACACGTGCCAGAGGATTCAAAACCATATAAAAAGCCTTGAGTTAGTTTTTTTTAGGAGATAGCAGCTGGGAGAGAGATAGAGTAGAGAGAAAGTGATACTTTTGAGAGCTGCAACTAATACTTCTACATGTTTTTCAATGTTTTTCAATTTTTCTTCCATAGATAGCTTAGATAGTCATAGCATAGCATAGATAAATTGTTTATTTCAGTTTTGAACAAGAAACCAAGGAGTATTGATGGAAATTGTATGGATTGGTGCTTGAACTTAAATAGTAAGATGTTTCTTTCTTTCTTTTGGTTTATTATTGCTTATTTTGATATGGGTTCTATGATTTCTTGTTGTTTAGCCATGAGTTTTGCCTTGTGCACCATGGGCTAAGGTTATTAGTGTTTGGGTGTCTGGAATTGTGGTGATAATTGTTTAATTGCTTGATTATGGATGTTTATCTCTATTGATGGTTACCCTTTAGATTAGGGGAATTTTATTGTTCTATTTTTGTGGTTTTGCTATGAGCTTGTGTGTTTTTGCTAGTTTACTTCAACGAGAGTTGGGTAGACGGGTTTAGGCATATGGGTATTGGTTTAATTCATCCGAATTGGAGTCGATTAAGTCCTATCACAACGAGAGTTGGGTAGATACTTTAGAACCCCCCTAATCTACATTATCTTCTTGAGTTAAAACCTTTGGTGGGTAGTGAAGAACACATAGGAGCATCAACCTTAGTCTACAAGTGGGAACACACGGTGACAGAGTAGTTAGCTAATTAGAGGATCATATCTGTGCAATTACCTGGGTTAGCAAATGGAGATTCACCTCTCGATCCTAGGATTTTAACCAATATCGTATCCTAGGCTTACCAAGTACGGGGATGGTATATGTTTAGTGATCGCCCTTATGGAATAACCGGAAATAGAGGTAAACACCATAATTGATCTTTTGACAATCGTCTCACAAGGAAAAACACCCGAGCACATCTTCTCTCGCTAGTGAACAAGCTCGTTTGCTATTTAATTGCTTTCTCTTAGCTTGCTCATTTATTGTTTATCTTTGTTTGATTGTTGGATATTGCTTGTTTTAAGTTTCCAAATCGTTTCACACTATAATCATGCGACAACACATAACAATTGGGCTATATTCACCATCCTAGTCCCGTGGATCGATATTTAACCGGGCACGAAATGATCCTCTTATACTTGAGAGGTTAGTGTGTTGCAAAACACGTGTCAATCACTTAGTTGGCAGTCCATAAAGTTTTTGGATAACTTTGTTGACAGTCCATAAACTTGACTTTAAAAATAATACACAAGTTTCGTATTCAAAGGTTTTGAATGTAGAGATTGTACTCGCTAGTCACTAGTGCGAGAATTCTATCGAGGGCTTAATTCTCTTACTTCATCATTGAGAGGATAAGAATTTCATCATTCATGGGCTTAATTCTCATATCTATCACTCGCGGGCTTAATCCTCTTAAGCCATTGAGAAGATCCATAATTCTCTTAATTACTTCATCATTGGTAATATGCAGGGTGGAGTTGTTGAAGGCAATCGAACCCAAAACGTCGGCGTGAGCTTGAAGTCTCTGATTAGGGGTGGAAATAGGCAAGACCGAGCTAAGCCTCACATAAAAAGATCTGAGCCTGATATTTAATTTTTTTGCCCAAGCCTGGCATGTTGTTTATCATAGGTTTTTTTAGTTAGACCTGACCTTTTTAGTAAGAGACACATTTGCAAGAGACCGTCTCATGGTGAGATGAGACATAAGTTGGGCATTAACGTTTTAACATCGCTAGATTGTACCCGTCTCATGCATGAGAAAAGGTCAAGTCTGGAGGCCTTTTAAAAGCCTAAATAAGAGGACAAAGTCTCATGTGCAACTTCAATTCTACCCATATATCCATAGAACATGTCTAATATATTCAATGGGTCAAATATTTTTTAAAATGGGTCATTCAATTGCATAGTCACACTTAGGTGCACAAGAGACCAACTCATATAAGAGATACTCTTTTACAACCTTACTAAGACTACTATTCATTATAAAAAATTCAAAATTGCACCTATAAAAGTGAATAGTTGTTAAAATATTTAAATTATTATAAAATTATTTAAAGCATTATTATTGTTAATAGTTGTCGTGTTGCGTTGCTTGTATTTGCATACTAGATTTATACTACTACTAGTTATTATTATTAGTATTAAATATTATTTATTTTATTAGTATTATTTTTAATTATATAATTATTTATATATATATATATAATTATTAAATATATATATATATAGTTAAATAGGTCGGCTTGTTAGGCTTAAAGGGCCTACGTAAAAGCTCAAGTTTAGTCTGTTTAAGTAAATAAGTTTTTAAGAATGTCTGAGCCTGACTTATTTATTAAACGAGCCTAGTCGAGCCAGGCTTTAGTAGGCCGGGTCGTAAGCCCTTACCGAGTAGCCTGGCCTATTCCCACCCCTAACTCTGATACCATTAAAGAATTTCATCTCATCTAAAAGTTCAAACTTGTAGAGAGGTGTAGAATTAATTCGTTTATTTAATTTCGCTAAACAACTAGTCACTACTTGCTCACTGGGCTAAGATGTAAAATTTATTTTGAACGACATCTACGATTCAAGTTCGTTTTACCCCTTATTGTAACTCCAAACAATCGCATTTAAAAAAAAAAAAAAAAACTTCGTGTGAGAAGGTTTCAACACTCATTTCTTTTAAAATGTTGAAGCATCAATACTCAAATTAAGTTTCATCTCATCGTGAGACCACCTCACCCTCGCAAGTGTCATATATGGCAAACACTTGCGCAAATCAATTCAGAAATTGGAAAGATCACCTACAAGAATATTTATTTTCTACTTTTAAATGTTTCTAATAATTTGCCAAAGACCATATGATATTTTAAGTGGTAAGGGTATCCACCACTTATATTACACACATTCATACATGACATGAGAGTGAGAATAAATGGTGAATTCATGGTATATGATACAAGAAATTAAATTAAAGATAATTTAGAATTTAAGTAGTCTACAAGTTTGAACAAAAGATAAACGAATCCAAGTGATTAGCCCTCTGCACATTGCTGAAAATGATAAAAAGAGAAGGCCATAACTCATACAAAGAGGTCAAGAAGTGATGTTTAATCTAAGTAAATATGTAATTCTGTGTCTGAATTCCGTGTGTTTAATTTGTGAATCAAACAAAAGACCAATTGATGAACACGAAGCAGAGGCAATGAGCATCTTCTTCATCATTCATGGCCTTCCACGCCACGGCTCGTTCGTATGAAATCGCCCGCCCCATACTCGACAAGCATATTCCACCTTCAAGACACCCAAATCCCTGCCACAACAAAACAAACACATCATCACTTATCATGACAAATATTATATATGCAATGCAAGTCACTTGAAAGATTGCAGATTTGTTTTACCTGTTGCATGACCGCGAAGAGTGTTTTACGTCCATCGTCGTTGAATACCTTCTCGAGTGTGATGTCTTGGAGTGCAACTAACGTGGTTTCGAGCATATCAAGTCCGGCCTGGTTCGCGAATGTGAAAACGGGCAATGCCTGCATCAAGCACCGCAAATGTTAGGAACACTAATATCATCATATACGAGAAATCATGATATCTATTATCGTGTAGCTGATTTGCCTTTTTTACTAGTTGTATCATTAAAAGGTATTAGTGGTTGTATTCAAAAGTATTAGCTGTTATACTATGAAGTGATTGTGTAAACATTGTCTTTCATACAGTTGTTCAGACCAATCAAACGTCAAAATAACGAGTCTCTTGCAGAATACCAACTTTAAGAAACGACGATAGGATAAGACAGATTCGCACGATTTCTGAATGTTTACCTTTAACGAGCAACACATCACAGCATCAGAATGATGCCAGAGTGTTTTAAGAAGATTGTCGCTTCCTTCAATCGCAGGTTTCAGTAGCTCCACGCCTAAGAAAAATCTGCAACACAGAAATAATGGATTCAAGATTCGGAAATAACAACTTCATGATAAAATCAGTATAATGATTGAGAAAATAAAGATTGTAATAAAGAGGCAATGGTACCTATAGCTTTGGCAAATCCAACGGGCCAGTGTCTGTGCTTCTGGCGTACCAGGCGGAGGGCGCAAAGTAGCAGCATTAGGGCCGAGACGGGAAGGAGAGAGTGCCAACGCCACCCTCTGAACTGATGCAATGATACTACGAATATACTGTCTAGCCATAGCAGCTACACTGTCTTGAAGATGCATCTCGAATGCAAATTGAAACGCGATTGTCATAACTGATTTTGCATTCCCTGGATTCTTGGAATGATCGCCCGATATTCTGCTTCCAGCAGGTCCAACTTCAAGTGTAGATGCAAGGTCCAGAGTACGATTTGGACTAGACGCGTCCTGTAAATGGTATTAGTTGTTTTACTAAAGAGTACTAGAGATTATCACTGAAAAGTATAGTTGTGTACAACTAGTGTACAAGTGTATTCTGAAAGACAATTTATAACTACATTGTATTAGAACACTTACTGCTTTTGAATCAAGAGGAATGATGCGAAATCCAGATGGAAGAAGGGGTGCATCGTCGCAGAAAGAGGCGTCTATTGGAGCAAATACGAGTTCTGCACATGTGCCGACTGCATTCTCGTCCACTCCATTACAGACCTAAGCAATCACCACATGAAGATATGTTAGTTACTACAAGTCTACAATTTTAGTAATGGCAGAACCAAATGACTATGATTGCATTTCAGACTCACCTGCAAGAGGAAGATGTCACTAGGCATGACCACGTCGTCTCGATATTGTGTCATATTTTCGAGCCTGATCACTTCCATGAACTAATTACCAAAAAAAAAAAAAAAAAGCAAAAGAAATTAAGACAAAGCAAACCATATAGTATAATTTAATAGAAGAATAGATGGAAACATATGTTAGAAACTTGCCTCTTCATTCTCAATAGTGTGAGCCAATGGAAGAATAACCTGCCCACCAAAACATCCAACACGAGAAACGGGAACACTGCATGGACCGGCTTTAACAGCAGCAACGGAATACGCATCGATACCACTGTCAGCCCACTCCGATCGGTGTTCCCTTAGAAACCTCAACAGTATAGCAGGAGGAACATTCTGCCACGAAATTTTTTTTGAAAAATTAAGTATCATAACTATTAAAACACAATTATTTGATTCAAAAATATCAATGCCCTTACCTGTAATAACATGGATGCCTTGGCACAAAGCACTGCATTACTCATAGATGGAAATCCATTTGCATATGTTAAAATTGTTCCCATCAGTTTTCCAGGAGAAGAGTTCACATGAACAGTAACATCATCCATCTCGTCACTTTCGATCATCGACCATCCCTCATCTGTGAACCCATTGACAGCCTCATTAAACCCTCTGCATATATCAATCAATATGAATACAATAATTAATAAGAACCAGGTATATCCCTTCTCAAAATCATCAAATACTAAGTAACTAACCGGCTTAATCTTTGACCAAGGGCTCGTAAAGCAGCCGGTCTTCTCCCCCAACCCGTCACATTAGGCTGAGAAATTTCTTGAGATATCTGTCTCAATTGGCGTAGAGCCTGAAAAAAGACTCAAGTTTTTTTATCATGATTTCTGTCTTGTTAACTACAATACGTTGAAAAGGAATGATTTCATATAAAGATGATCGTACAGCCAACGAAGTCCTTTGAGAAAGCAGCGTTGATGACTCATACAGCGGACGCAACACTTCAGGTACGCTCCAAGGCTGAAACGGAAGAAAATGTCGACATGTTACTCAATCAGATCAACAAGCATGTATAAATTATACATGACAAAACATGATTAACAGAGAAGCTACAATACCTCTAAATCCATATGATCAACTATATGAATGATGGATCCTCCACCTTCACACGGCCTTATCAAGTATCCACTCGGAAGCAATTCTGCCCGTACGAAATGTTGGACAGGTGGCATGCTGGGACCATTCTGAGTGTTGTTCAGCGATCTCTCGCATACCACTAGGCTGCCGTCCTCCATAACAGAAGTGTAGCGTAGTAGCCAGAAGTCACGAGCAGGAGCCAAAGTAGTCGGCGCATATAGCTGCATATATAATTCAAACATATATTTAGATAAATATCACCAGAAATGTGATTACATTTTTTATCCTACATAAGGATAAACTCTTACCTGCATGTACAGCAACTCAATGGTTCCACCGTTCCCGGTAGACATGACATTGAGCACATCCACAGCTCGGCAATCACGGTACCATGATGGCCGATCTTTGAGGATTTCAGCGACCTAAATTAGGTGCCAAAATCAATATTAGTTCGACCCAATTTCAAACATAACCGACAAAGGCTGATCAGAAACTTACTCGAGTAGGTTCTAATCCCACAAGACCGCATGCACGTGATGCTACACCAGTGCATCCATGAGAAATGGCAATGATTCCAATGGAATCCGGACCAGGCTACCAATCAAAACAACACGAAAACTTTAACATAACATCTTCGTAATGAAAATCATATAGTAGATACAAAAAGATTGATTACGAAAGGAATAATAGTCGTAAAAAGCAAGGCATCCACCTTCATCCCAGGCATTTGGACCCACTCCACGGCAGTTCCAGTGGCCTTCGATAGAAACTCTGTTAAAGTCTCCTCTGCGATGGACAGAAGCCTAGAAAAAGATAGAAACATAATCGAATCAGTTATAGTGAATATCGTTATAAAGTAATCGACATAAAGAGGTAAAGAAAAGTGCATATATTTCTGACCCTGCAGGACTTGCATCCCTCGGTGGCTCTTGAGGAGGCAAGTGGTGTTGGCCACTTGTTACCACCGATTCGCAACTATTGTCAGTCGAGGCGAGCGTTGCCTGCAAAACCACCAGCAGACGAGATTATCAGAAACACAAAAAAAACGACCATTCCCTAATAAAAATCTCTAGTTTTCAAGGAAATCTTGGAATTGACATGGATAGAACTTCAATATATGTTCGAATTCTTCTAATTTTCTAATTACTATCTTCTTTTTCTACTCATATTTCATAAAAGGCATCAAGGTAGAACGAACACAGGATATCATATCAAAGAAAATAAAACAAACAAAAAAAAAAATTCTATCCTTTACATTTTGACAAAAAGTTGTATGCACCAGGTTCACCGTGCGACTCGGGTGCACTTTTAACTGGTATTAGTTGTTTCACTAAAAGGTATTAATTTGTTACTATTTGTTGATTTCACTAAATTGTATCCTACAACTGGCACTCTTACATTTTGGGTACGTTGGCGGAAATAACTGTTCTCGTACACCAACTGTGACACTTGTTTCTGCAACCGATCGTTTTCCTCCATCAACAGCTTATTCATCGCCGTCAATTTCCTATTCACGGCCTGTAGGCGTGACGCCTCTTTTCGCTGTTTTTCCCTACATCTGTATATACCAAAAACAGAAAAATAAACATGATTAATCCTATACACAAACAAAGAGTTGCACCAGAATTTCATGTAATCAAGACAAAGTAAGCTTGATCTATAGTATACCTTCTGTTTTGAAACCAAACTTTGATCTGCTTAGGTTCAATGTTTGAGAGGATAGGGCATTCTCGAATCAGCTGTTGTCGTCTGAGTGAACTCGGTTTGGGACAGTCATGGTACAACCTCTCTAAAGCCTCCACTTGCTCAGGGGTGTACCTTACATACTTGCCATTGTCTATCCCCATTTTGCTACTCTCTTTGCAGCTTGAACTCACCGCCATCATAACTAATTTTACAAATCAACATTCACTATCCAAAATTAACAAACAAGCCCCACCTCTTTTTTCCTCAATAATCAGCTAAAATTTTAAACTCAAATATGCAATATGTGTACCACAATTTTCCAAGAAATTAATTTCTCCCTCTCAAAATACTTCCTTTATTAATTCAAACAATAAAAGTAATCATCTTTTCACATATATACATTTGAAAATCACAAATCCATGGAATCCCACATAAGAAAAAACAATAATCAGCTAAAATTTAAAACTCAAATATGCAATATGTGTGTCACAATTTTCCAAGAAATTAACTTCTCCCTCTCAAAATACTTCCTTTATTAATTCAAACAAATCAAGTAATCATCTTCATACATATACATTTGAAAATCACAAATACATGGCATCCCACATAAGAAAAACAGACCTTTATGACCTATGTGTGTGGATCTGCATATAAATACTTAAAAAACTACATAATCTCTATACTTTTTTATGGAGTATATTCATTCATATATATTAAAAAAAAATTGGGAGAGGGGCATGTGTGTTTTCAAAGAGGAATAAACATGTAATTCAAGGTAAAAGCTTGTGCGTTAAGCGTCTTGAAAAATGCACCATTCTTGAAATTCAAGAAACACGCACAACATGCACAAGAAAACAGGGGAGTTTCGTGCTACCTGTGGGGTTGTTACAAGGCAAACGCTAACTTAGTTGTTTCTTTAGAAGCCCACAACGTAAAGCACTAAACGCAGATCTTCCATAATCGCCGATTCCTATTAGCGCTTTCTTCTTTCAAGAAACCACGCTTTTAGTTTCGGAAAATCAAGAAACCACTAATAAGGTTTCATACAAAAACAGAGAGAAAAACAGAGAGATTACGTAACGGGGGTTAAATGAAATAAGGAGGATTTGATTTGTGTGTAATGTGTATGTATATAGAAAGGGAAAAGAGGGGACACAAGTGAGGAGTGGAGACCATTTTTTGGGGAGTAAATCAGTTTTGATGTTCCTGTTTGCGGCTTCTTTTGCTTTCCTGTTTTCTTTTTCCTTTCATTCTTTTGCTTTCCCTTTTTTTTATTAAAAATAATAATTTAATTGCTAAAAACCATGATTGTATATTAAATTGGTTTAGCTTTATTTTTCTTGAAATGTTTAATTCAAGAATAAGATATAGCAATTAAATTGTGGGCAAAGGTAGGCTGAATACCTAATAATGTTGGGTCTAATCTTTAATTTTATGGTAATATTTTATACTAATACAAAAATTTACGTCTTTCCATCAAATTGTAACATGTTTTAATATTGAATGGTGGCTGGCTCCATTTAAAAAAAGAGGGAGAAAAAAAAAAGAGCATGTGGTAAATACTTTTCAATAATATTTAAAGTTTATTTCTTATAATTTACGCCAACTTTTTCGAAGAATATGATTTGCATTCAAAAAAAGTGGTAGCCAATAAAATAAAGATCAGCCTTCAAAGAGAAGTTAATTCCGTGTATTTGTTTATATTGATTTCGACTAATTAGTTGAATTGTTTTTATTTTGGCCAAATTTAATTTGGAGGGGGTGGGGTAGGATGAAAGGAATGACAGAATTATGAGGACTCTGGGCTCTGTGCATGCGTCTCAGATAAAATTTCCTATACTTTTGTTTCCGGCAGAATCATGCTTTTGTTTCATTCCTCATCATTATTATTAATTACCTATCAAAATTAATTCCCTACATAAATTAAATATCATAGCCATAGGTTAGTTATATTCCATCAATAAATGTACTCAAGCCACATTCACACATATAGCCACTACACTAGCTACTGTTGCTGCAAGACAGACTACAAGAATCTGTGAAATTGCTTAAAGAGTGTGACTTATATTATTAAAGGGTATTAGTTGTGATAACTGAAGAGTGTGACTTTATATTATAAAAAGTATTACTAATAACATTGAAATATGTGACTTATATTACAGCATTGGGTATTAGTAGTGATAACTGAAAGGTATAATTTATATTACAAAAGAGTATTAGTCGTGATAACGGAATGATCCCGAAAAAAAGGTTGCATACCAACTCTTTAGTTTGAATTCATTAATTTGTAAAAAATTCATTCTATGTATAGTAAGTGTGAGAAAAACTTCTTGTGTTTAGTCAATAATGGTTGTTCCTATTACGGACTTCCATCTTTCCATATTATACACCGGTCTTCCTTAAACTCTGCCACTATAACTTTGAAAATATCATCAACATACATTAACTTGGTTTTTATTATTGAAAATGGCAGACAGATTTAAGTGGCTAAATATATGCATAGACTTATTTATGCTGATTTTACCATTTCTAAACGTAGACTTGGAAAAACGTTTTTTATCTTTTTCTTACACATAACGCATACAATCCTTCATTTCGTGTCGTATTTTTTCTCGTATTTGACTATTTGGTTTCTTGTCATATATATAACGATGATAGCGTTACATTTATTATACTAAGATAAAATTAAAACAAGCTAGAAAATAAAAAAATTCAAAATTTTATGTCATATTATATGATGGGATCGCACATGAAAGATTAGGTGAATATTTAGTTACTGAAATTAGCTTTTCCGTTGATAGAGGTGTTAGTGGCTTATATTAGATTAGATTAATTTGGGGTCAATCTAAAAAGTTTCAACCTATTGCATCAATGAGTGGGAAACCATATTTTATAATATCCCATTCACAAGAATCAAATCTTCCTATAAAACAACACATAAAGTCTATCTTTGCCTTCACTCGATTGTATTTTATTTAATTTTTTAATAATATATAAACTTGATATGATCTCTTGTGTGGTGGCTTTTTTTTTTTTTTTCAAAGTAATATATAAAAAAGCCCATTAGCTAGGTGGAATTTCTTAAAATTTCCATTTGTAATATGCATGTGATCCGATTTTATGGGTAGTGAAATATACTTGATTCATATCTTGTGTATATATAGATCAATTTGGGTAGTACCTACCGTCAAAATTAGACAGATTCATATTTGATTCATGAGACATACTAGCATGAGACGGGACATAAGTTAAGCATTGACGTTTTAACACATTAAAAGAGATGAGTGTAATTTATGTTAAGTTGTACCTCATATCATACATAAGACTGTCTCATATGAATTTTTATCTGGATTCATTCAGCTACGTTGTTTCAGGTGGGACTAAACTCAATTTTATTGCAGCTAGTGATGATATGCTTTTGGACATTAAAAATTATGCATTTCAATATTCTCTGAAAATAGCTATTTTATTTAAATTACACTTATTGTCAATATCAAACTCTCATCACTCTTAGGGTGTGTTTTGAAACACTTAAAACAACTTCCAGAAGCACTTATTTTCAAAAGTTGTGAGAGAGCTCTTTAAAAATAAATACTTCTGGAAGCTGTTTTAAGTGTTTCAAAATACGCACTTAGTTGGACAATATCACTTACACCAATTACTGTTGTTATAACATCATCCAACTAACTTATCCGTCCATTTTTGGATTTTAGTCGATCAATAGGATCACTAGATTTCTATTAATGGTCAATATTAATATTGGTATAAAAAAAAGCCCAAAAGAAAGATATAGTGTGAACAAGTTTTTTGGGTGAAACCTATTAAGAAAGTGTGATTTATATGACTAAAAAAATTGTGACTTTTTTTTGTAAAGTGTGTGAATTTTTACTATAAAAAGTATTTACTTTCATAAAAAGTGAAGGGTGTGACTTATATTATAGCAAAGAATGTCGTAGTGATAACTGAAGTGTGTGACTTATATTACTAAAGGGTGTGACTTATATTACTAAAGTGCATGTCTGTAAAAAAAAAAACAATTTCACGATAAACAAGTTTCACAGCATACCAACTCAAAGAACTATTATTACGAAATCTCTCTTATAAAAATCTTGCACTTTATAATAATTTACTTGCTTTCCAAATACTTCAAGAATTAACTACTTATCAAAAAATCAACTTTGTATAACCAATATTTCAAAACCCAACATAAGATTAGAATGATGGAACATTTGTCAAATTTTTGTATAACAATTACTTATCCAAGAAAAAAGAAAAGAAAAGAAAAAAAAAGGAGGTGGAAGCACGTGTCCGAGAAAAATGTCTGGCGTGTGGTTGACGGGAGCAGACCGTATCTGGGGGTGGCCCACAGTTGCGGGAGTGTGGCTCGCACGCGTGAAGAATGGGAGTAACTTTATATCGTGCTCCACGCTTCTCTATTTACATTTTAAATTTCCTCTTATTTATTTCTCACGCTAACTCTAAAGCTATGCTATGCCCCATTCATTCTTTTTGTCTATCTTCCACACCTCTTTCAAGCTACCCATGACGCGTGTGCCACACCCACATTATTTCCACTTTTCCTTAACAAAATGTGCCCATTTTTTAATAATATTTTACTTTTGATTCTCAAGTTATATATTTGAATATTTATTTTTATATGAATTTAAGAAAATTATTATTTATTAATATTAAATGAGATGATTATTTTTTAATTTAAATTAAATAGTAAAATAATAATATTTTATGTAAATTCAAAGAGATAAAGAAAAAAGCCTCAAGTTGGGTAGTGGTGTAGAGCTTAAAAACTTGTAAGATCTTTTCTGCGCCTCTCGACTTGAAATCCTTTAAGTGCGATCAACTCTTGAGATGGGTCAACGGACGGTGAATTCTGATCTTCCGAATTTGTCGGTCTTCGAGCCGGATACCAAGTTATCAACAAAAAAAATATTAATATTTTATAAAAGTGTTCAATTAAATTTGGATAGAACATATTTTACAATTAATTACTCTCTCCGTCCACCAAAATTGTGTTCATTTCATTTTGACATGATGTACGAAAAGGTAAATTAAGTACATTTATGAATAACATAATTGATTGTGAGTAAAGTATAATGATAACTTGAGTAATTAAGTGATTATTGGACGATGAAGATAAAAAAATTATGTTCATAAACATACTTAATTTACCTTTCCATAAAACATGTCAAAATAAAATGAGCACAGTTTTGATGGATGGAGGGGGTATTTAAATAAGGAGAGATGGAGGGATTAGTAAAATGTTATATTTTCCGAAAAATATCTTAATGAAAGAAAATTGCATCACCCTGTTCGGTTCATCTACTTCTATTTTATTACGACCATAATTCAATATTAACATCTTTTGACGAAAATAAGTAAAATTTCTAAATAAAATTAAATGATAGTAATGTATACAATTTTTTGTGTACAAGTATTAAAACCGGATAAACCGGAAAACCGGCTAAACCGTCAGAACCGCCTTCTTCCCCTTCTTCTCCTGAAACAAAGCCGCCGTCACAACGCCCATCTCAGATTCAACAAATATGCTTTCTTTCAACTTTTACTAACAGATCTGTTTTCCTCCTTGCGCAAATATGCTTTCTTCCTCACTACAATTAGTAAATTGGTCGCTATTTACCCGGCCACACCCTCTCTTTCTATAACCATTAGTCTTTCTCTCTTTAAATTGTGTGTGTGTCTCTCTCTAGACTACAAGGTCAGTGGGTGTGTGTGAGATAGTTGGGTGGGGAATTGGGGATAATGGAGTCATGATTCTTTCTTATCATCTAAGCTTTCTTAAGAATAGAAATTAATATTTTAATAGTTTATGTTTATTTTATTAATTTAGATGCTAGTCAACACAAATATTAAATAGGGTGGTATGTAAAATTAAATTCCATAATAAATTTTTTAATGAATTATATTATTTGTATTATTATATGTATTTTAATATATTTTTTATTGTATTGTAGTGTATATTGATTGGTGGATATAAGTACATGTTCAGATTAATTTTATAATACAATTCATATTACATTATTTAAAAAAATATTAACATACTAATTGTGTATTGCATAAGAGAAAATCTAATTATATATAAGTAAAATCATTTTTATGGTTCGACCGGTTGAACCGCCAACCGGTGTCTTGTCCGGTTTGATCACCGATTCGGTTATAAAACACTGATAAGGGGTACTCAAATCTGAAGTGTACAAGTATTATATATTTACTATATATCTATTTTATTTAGGTCGTGTTTGAATAATAAATACAAGTCTCTTGGTCTAATTTTATTACCAGTTTATTTTTGTTCAACAGTAATAACCAATAGATAAAGTAGACAAATATATTGATCATGTATATTAATATATGTGTAGATGAATAATGTAAGTCATGTATTTATATTACCAGGTAACATGCCAATTCGTACAGAATTTGGAATAAGATCTTACTCTATGGACTATTGTGTACAAATATTTGACAAAAAATCATCCAAACAAGTTTTTCCATACCAAGTTTGAATTCAGAGATGATTGCCCAATAGTATTTGACGAATAACGACAAAGAAATACTGGAATTCAAGTTGTGAACGTCACGCACAACATTTTCATGGGTTGGGACGTGAAAATGAGGGTGCGGAAAAGATACAAGTATTTATACAGTAGAATATACGGTGGCCCAAGGTCTTTACACGCGTATTTTAGTAAATGGGTGCATGAAAAGATGTGTGTCAGTGGGCGGGTCGGCTTGGGCGTGAGCCGACAGCTTCTCATCGGGCCCCACTAAATGCTGCACATTCATTGGAGCCCCAGAGGAATATTCGGCGGCTTCTTTTTATTTTATTCATTAATAAAACGTTTATTCATTAATTTATGACGTGATCAATACATCTAAAAGCGTTTTTATATATAGTTCAAGAAAAACAACTCGTATGACACCTAAAATTTAACATACATTTTCCTTAAAATTTTAATGTTCATATTATATCTCATCTCATCGTGAAATCATTTCACACAAATGTGTCTTTCATTATTTAAATTTTAATACTAGGTCTTTATCTTTTACGATTTTTTGCACTTTGAGATTTTGATCACGTGTTATTTTAGTGGCCGAATTTAAGTTAAGAAGAAGTACTAAAATTCAAAATTTATAAAATGTTTCATGTCTCAAAAAATTCAAGTGAAACAATCTCCATGGAGATGACACGCTCCCGTCTCATGAACTAAGACAAAGAGTGTTTGAACTGATTTTATAATTTGGACATTATCAAGAGTTTATGTTCAACATACCAGAACTGATTTTCCAATATGGTTCTCAATAATCAAGATCTACAATTGGTTCTAGATTAATCCAGCTGGAATTAGCTGATTGCTTGCCAATCATTAATTAACTAATCATAACTAATCAAGTCATACGTTATACCAAATCGCCTGTGCTAGAAAGAATTTGAGGTTCGAATAATTTTTCATCTTTGCTTTCCATTTAGCAAAAAACCAAAAAAGATAACTTGACAAAAACTCATAGCTAATGAGAACACATAAACTCGCACTGAAAGAAACGCGCTCTTCTTGAGTGAATAGACCGTGGGTTATGCTAGCGAGTAAGAACATGACTGTTATATATGCAAATTGACAATTTTAGGGGCACTTGGTTCAAATTCATCAATTGTAATAAAAATGAGAGACTCATTTCTTCAATGCCCCCAATAACGAAAAGATATGTTGAAAGGAGGATTGTCCCCAAGATGAATACATTGTTAGCATGTTGCCTAATTTTGGAATAGAGTGGACAACTTTTGGGTTATTGAATGAGGAATACGGGAATAATTGAGGCGAAGTGATTGCAGGAGAGATTGTTAAGCAAAATGGGGATCATGATTATATTATTTAGGAGGAAAGATAGTTGTTTGTTCATTTTCATTCTCAATTCTCAATCCTGTTGAAGAATTTCTAACCAAGCGCCCCTTGTATAAACAAAATTGTACATAAATTGTATCTAATGTAGTTGACTTGGTGTAGCATCAACTAGAGCCCACATAACCCTTTAAAGCATGGTTAAGATGAGAGAACGATGGTATTATAATTAGAAGGATTAAGGAAGAAAAGGAAAAGCAAAAGTGAAAGCAAAAATATTTCACAAATTATCAAACCATAAATCAACACTATATCTACTTTTATCAATAAATAAAAGAAAAAAAAAACTTGCTAAAAGAGAGATATGTGCAACAGATTATCAAAATCAAAATTCTTGCTAAAAGAAAAAATCAAAGTTCTTGCTAACTCATGGAAAAAGCATTGTCTTCTCTAAAAGAAAGAGATGATATAATTTGAGCATGTTATATGTATAAAACAGGTTACCACTTATAATCTCTGACTGAGCAATGTGTAACTCAGTATCTCTACAGAATTTCGCGCGGTGAATCATCAAAAGGAAGTGGGATAATGGAGAAGAAAACAGAATGGGTATGCTGCCAGATCCTTCGACCAAATACTACTGTTCTTACTTTGTAATCACTATAGACGTCCACTGGAACAAGGAACGATGTAGAGTATGGAATGGTTTGCAACTGACCTATCTATCTTTCAGTTATATAGTCGATGAGGAGTTTATCAAGCTCAAAGTGGCGGCAAAGAAGTTTCTGCAACAATCCAACATGTGTGAGTATCACAGAAACAGATGAATGACTTCAAACGTTCATTTCAAAAGAAATACTGCAAACAGGAACGACCATGCATTTCATGACACGGAGGTTCTCAGGTGCAGAAGTATGCATGTTATCAAGGATATCACATAAAAGTCTATTGCAACATTATTAAACCAAAATACTCCATTAATAAAAAGTACAATTGTTTAAAGACAAAATTATTGTATTCTGTTGAGCAGCTAAACACAAAAATAGCAAAGCTGCAGTTCTGATTTATGCTATAAAATCTTTTCGACATAAAGACTTTCCAAGAACAAAACAGTTTCAATGCTCTCATAATGCTATTATACCTAATTGAAGTCCATCAAATACTAAACACAAGTTTGGAGGAAATAAAAGGCAACCATTGACCAGCAAAATCATGAAAGCCAATGGAGTACCACAAAACTGAGAGATCTATAATACAGTTGATGGAAAAGCCATATCAATCACGGGTTTATGGAAAAAATATCAAGAAAGCAGCAGTTAGGGCATAGGATAACATAATTGGTTTGGTACTAGATGAAACCTTAGACAGAGGAGTATTGAAAAACTTTGCTTCAGCGTCAATCTCAGGCATGCGTGAGAGCCCAGCTCCTTCATGGAATAGCATATATGTTGGAAGTTGGTGAAGGTTTCCTGTATATTGATCAGGGATTGTTCAATTATAAATGGGAAAGTAGAGAACATAAAAAACTATATATACAAGCTCCGTGCTTAATAGGCGATACGTCTATGAGAAGCCATGAAAGTCGCAACCATGAGCTTGAATTTATGTGGCTTCTTACCAAGGGTGATTCCAAACTTCTCAGCAACGTTTGGGAAGAGTCCAATATCAATTGTTCCAAATGACAAATTTTTATTTGAGAATCTGCAGAGAAAAGACTCAAGTTGTATGAGAAAGCTTACAAATGATAACAAAGGAGACATGAAAAAATGAGTAATAAGAGCAGAAATGTTATGCTTGGAATAAAAAAATGATGAGCATGAGAGGGATAGGAAAACCTCAAGACTCACGTAATTGAGAGTTCAGGGAAAAAAGAACTTGCTCGTATGCAACTGGAAGTAGACAGGGAACGGAGTTCCACCTGCCAAAGATGTATGAAATTAATTGAGGAATCTTTTGTTAAGGAAAGAACAAATTAAGAACCAAACAATCTGTACCAGTAGAAAGGTTAGAATAAAAAATTATAAGAATTGTGGATTTGGCACTCAAGACAGTATGCATTTATAGAGAATTCATTTATAGAGAATTCATTTATAGAGAATTATTAACTAGGTATTATTAGAGCATTAAAGGTTGACGTAAAGACGTGTCATTAGTCATGGAAATTCAAGATAAGCAAAAACAGAACCAGGATCGATAACGATTTAAACAAGGAGAACATCCCAGTCAACTTAGTGCAATTACAACTTGTGAAATTGTTGATCAATATTTACTGTTTCTCTTCAGCAACCACCAACTATACTAGTTACCAGCACATTCCGTTGTGCTTGTCATGCATATGCAGTTGTGCCTTTATAATAAGCAATAAGAGAAAGTCTACACACCAACCATCCAGAATTTTGACGTATTCCCTTCAGTAAGCAAAGTTTCCAACTGGAGTGGTGTCAATTGACTTGTTGTGCCTGAATAAGTTAAAGTAAAAAATGAAGCATCAAAGAAAACATACACGATGGAAAACATTAGAGTGATCAGTGCTATATTAACCACTTTGAATGTTGCAAAAGATAACATTAAGTTGAGATGAAAGAAGGCAGGTACGCAGCCAGAGACTAGGAAACTATGAACTTAAGTGGAGAGTTGCATTTATCCATGTACCTAATCCTCCATATGCAGGTTGTTGTGCGATGATATATATAACTGCCATGAAGAAGAAAAACAAATGCATCAAGAGTTGAAATTATACTTTCACATCAACACATTAATGCTAATGGTTGTGGATATCAATTTTCCAAGGCAACCACTGACTCCATCCAAATGCTACTATCACCATATGATTGCCATACTTGCTATACATTTGGCAAAGTGCTATACAGAAATGCTTTATGGTATGGCCAAATTCACTTGGGAAGTACCATGTAAGTTTAATTCTGCAAGGCATACCTAAAAATGCTAGTGCATACCACAAAGTGAAGTGATAGTCCACGATCACAGTGATAGCAGCAAGGAAGATCTGGAAGACGGAGTTTAGTTAAATAAATATTTTCTGAAAAAATAATTACCAAAAAGTACATAAATATTAAATGAAACAAAAGCAGGCCTGTGATAAACAGAGTTAAATTCTATGTCCATTATGGAGTTTTTTAACATGGTTTTCAAAATTTCTCCTCATTTATAATACTGAGTCTCTCTTCAAAATTGCCTCGTCCTTACAGAAAATTCTGCTTGCATTACAAAGACTGAACGTGCATGAACCACAGATATGATAAATAACATAAGAATGTGCTAAGCTCGTATTTGAATGTTTCATAGTACGTATTGCGAAAGGTTTAGTATCTTCTTTATAAATCAGAAACTCATTTTTCTATGAACCACAAAACACAAAGTTAATACATATTGACTAGTCAGATCTCCAGAAAGCATAAGCATGTGGAAGCATTTTGATCAAATTAGCATTTAAATATATAATAATGATCCAAGTAAATTGTCCTTTACAATGTATCAAAAGGATATCGCATCCAAAAAAATTATAGAAGCAGCAACAAGGATACCTTTGCATAGAATAAAGTATCCGCTATAAAAGCCTCCCAGGATTCCGTTTTAACCACCTGCAATTTAACATTGAATCAATACAGACAAAATTTCCTGCTAGGACTGATGATCTCCAATACTTTATAATCAATTAACACAATACTAACACGTTGATATTTCTTGATCTTTCAGTAACCAAATATAACAATAGTACGGATGCCATACAAATCAAATTCCTCACTACCTCCATAAAAATCTTATAAAGTAGGAGAGCAACAATTTGATCACAATCGAAATAATTAACTAAAAAATTTCAAATAAAAAGGAAAGAGCACCTTTATAGCAACTAAAACACAAAAAGCAAGCAGCGCTTGTATCTCCTGCAACAAACAACCAAATTGAAAATTTAACAACAAATAAAAAAGTCGCGAATCTAAAATTCATGAAACCACAACCAAATCAATAAATGAACATGGTGAATTACACGGTGAAGAAGATGAGCTGAGCGGTGTGGAGAGAAGACATGGGAGACGGAGCAGCGAATAGGAATGTAGGAGAAGAATGCTAGAAAGTGGAGCAAATAGTACGGTTCCGAAACCATACGGTTCATCCAGTTAACTGGATTCGCGTTCGCCATTTCTGAATCCGCAGATCTGTCTGCAATTTAGGAATATTTTCGCCTCAGATTTCCCGTTTAAACGATTGTTAAATACCAAGTTTTGGGCCATTCTTATAGGCCCATTGGAAGGCCCACTTGCCCCGTTATAGAAATGTAATCATAGTAAATTGGGCCGTAATTTTATTTTGTAGATATAATGCTCGTAATTTGATTTTGTAGATAATTAGCCTATCTTAAAGCAATTAAACCAGTAGTCCATCTTGCCAATTGAATATCACGAGACATTAAGTTAGAGTTGTAGGCTCATCAACAATATCACTGTTATCTTGCAAAATCTATCGCTCTTTTTTGTAGAACAGTCAAGGTATTTATATATAGCAGTGGTAGTTTTTATATATAATAGTAATATTAAAAAAATGAATTCACGGTGAACTCGAGTTCATATAATTTTTTATCTTATAATATAGTTTAATTCTTTATTTTATTTTTTGAAAGCAAATAATTGTTATTGATGTGAATCCTTCTTGAGGCAAATATTTGATTGGGTTACAAATTTTTGTGTACCATGATATTGGGATGATATAGTGGAGAAACCTCGAATGTAATAACCGGCAACACGTGAAGATTTTAACAATTGCAATTTCCCCCTTAATTTTTGCTCTAGTGTACAATTTGCCCCTTAATCTTTTTTTTTTATCAGTTATATTTAAACACTGTTATATTATAAAAAAAGAGTTCCAAATATGAATCGTTGACAAAGTCCCCAATATCTATTCTTAAAAGGTTAGCGCGGAAATGGCATAATAATTAAGTAAAGATCATCACAATTCACAAACATCACACCTCACGTGTTGCCTACCAATACTATGTCCATGTACTTATAATTTTTAAGATTAAAAAAATCTTGTATAAAGTCATGAGACCATCCTCATTTACTATAAATGTATGATTTATGAATTTATGAGACTTTAGTCCAATTACATATTAAAAGAAGTATATATAATTCAAATATCTAAGTGAAGTACTACCTCATATTTTAAATTATCTCACACAAGACGAGTCTCTCAATGTCCCATATAATAAAATACGGCAATTTTGTTTCCACAAATTCAGAAAATCGGGTCAAAGAAAATTTTAATTTCCCATTTCTCTATAAATTGTTTGGACATTGTACTAATAATCCACATCAATTACCTCAATTAATCACATTTTTATTTACCATGTGTTAATTTTTTTTTTTTTTAAATAGTATTTACAATTTAAAAAACGAAGAATTTTGTTGTATTTTTAAAGCCATAATTTTTCCTAGTCAAGTTCCTTTTTTTTAGCTGCGTTTTTGTCCACTTGAAGCGCAAATAAACCCCTCCCCTCACTTCTCTCTCCACACTTCCTCCACTCTCTCTCACCCCAAATTTTCACTTGCACACACACTACACACATTCCCATTCTTTATTTCTCTTCACACAAACTAACTATTTCTCCTTCCTCTTAATCTCAATATCCCTTGTGAATAGTGACAAATGGAAAACCTCGAATTCTTCGAAACAAACAATGTTGATGTTCAATTCTCGACAGACAATGACGTCAAAAATGGGGACCATTTCATCATCGATGACCTCCTCAATTTCCCTAACGATGACGTCATGGTGGTGGCCGACGGCGGCGGCCTTGAGGCGGCCTTCACTGGCTCCTCCACCGACTCCTCCACCGCTACACCGGCAGTCGACGGTACCTCATGCAATTCTTCCTCTTTCTCTGCCGCCGTTGAACCTAATTATTTTCAAGGGGCAGCCAATATTGGTGGGCCCCGCGTCTTCGCCGATGGGACTCACTTCTCTAACGAGCTTTGTGTACCGGTACGTAATTTGATTCACACTTCATGCAACCTACCTATGATTGTGCCACAGTTTAATGTACAATGACCGTTTCAAAACGAGAAAATATCATTTTTAGTCCGGTGATTCTATTTTTAGTACCGTGACTTTTTATTTTGTAATTTTAGTCTTGAATGTTTCAATTTCAATCTTTTTTTATTGAAAATATTAAAATTTCACTGAAAAATCATCACCTCACTTCACATTTTAAAATTGACCTTTTTTTGTTACATGACAATCCACTTGTATAGGTTGTCGGATTTTTTTAAAAAAAAAACTCAATTTTGAAGTATCACGTGAGATGCACATGCTTATTCCAATGAAATTTTAAAATATCCGATCAAAAAAAACTAAAATTGACACATTCAGATTAAAATTAAAAAAATAAAAAATTACAGGAGTAAAAATGAGATTTTCTCGTATCAAAACTCCGTCTCTCTCAATTCCAGAACTACTTATTATTTTAGTTTACTTTTTTTAGCCGGATAATATTTTCCAATTACTTTATCTTTATGCATTTTCTTGTTTATATAAAGTAGAAATTGTAAGACATTAATTTACTGTCAGTATATATTATGGTTATTGATTTTATTTACTAAAGGAATTAAATAAAATTGATTGCATGCAGTACGATGATTTGGGTGACATTAGTGACATGGAGTGGCTATCGAATATTGTTGATGACTCATTTCCAAGTGAGGAGTTGCACAAACTCCCCCAAATTGATGGAACTAACGAACCACCTTCACATACTCACCAATACCATTTCCAGCCCTGTCAAACCCCAATCCTCCGCTCCGAAGTGTCCGTACCCGCAAAGGCCCGCAGCAAACGCTCACGCGCCGCCCCCGGAAACTGGACATCCCGCCTTCTCGCGGTATCTCCAACTCCAACCCCAACCCCAACCCCGAGGTTCCTGCCATGTCTTCTTCGGAATCCGACATCACACCCAACAAGAAGTTGGCAAAGCCACTGCAGCTTCACAAGAAAAGGGATCAGATTCCTGAAAATTCAGGCGGGACAGCTGGCGAGGGAAGGAAGTGCCTCCACTGCGCCACCGACAAAACCCCGCAGTGGCGCACCGGGCCCTTGGGCCCCAAGACTTTGTGCAATGCCTGTGGAGTTAGGTACAAGTCGGGCCGACTGGTGCCAGAGTACCGCCCAGCGTCGAGCCCGACGTTTGTTCTGACGAAGCATTCGAACTCGCACAGGAAGGTTTTGGAGCTGAGAAGGCAAAAGGAGATGGTGAGATCACACCAGCAACAACAGTTTTTGAATCATCACCAGAATATGATGTTTGATGTGTCCAACGGTGATGATTACTTGATTCATCAACATATTGGACCTGATTATCGTCAGATGATTTAGGAGTAAGAGAGGGTTATAGGTAGCATTTATGAGGGGGTACTTAAGTTTTAGAGGATTAATCTACAATTTTTTTTAAATTTTAGTTTATTAATTATTTTACTAGGAGTATTTATTCCTAATTAGTCGAATTCTCTATATTTTTTTTCAATTTTTATTAGAAGTGAAAAAAGATTAGGTAAATTATGGGACTAATGTCCTTTTTTATAGAGCGTACTTTTGCCTAAATCTGGCAAGTTATTAAATTAAATTCAAGATTGCGTTTCTTTTTTATAGTGCATGCAAATTACTATTGTTTTAATGTTGAATTAAATAAATATTAGTTGTGAATTTTTTTTTTAATTTGAGGATCTAGATTAATAGTTAAAACAGCTCTCTTAATAGAGGTGGTAAATGGGTCGGGTCCGATTCTCATAAGGTCTGCTATTTACAGACCCAAAAGGAACTTAGGCGGGCTATCAGACCCAAATAGCAAAAAAAATTAATATTATTTAAAACCTCTATACAATTGCATTAAAATTTAATTGAGCTCAAGTTGTAAAGTATAGTGTGAACAAGTTTTACAGTGAAACTGGTTAAGGAGTGTGATTTATATTACTAAAGTGTGTGACTTTTTACTGTAAAGTGTATTACTCATAAAAGTGAAGGGTGTGACTTATATTATAGCAAAAAGTATCGCAGTGATAACTGAAGTATGTGACTTATATTACTAAATGGTGTGACTTATATTACTAAAGTGTATGTCTGTAAAAAAAAAAAAGTTTCACGGTGAACAAGTTTTACAGCATACTAACTCAAGTTGAAAAGTTATAAGACAAAGTATAGGATGAACAAGTTTCACGGTGAAACTGGTTAAGAAGTGTGACTTATATTATTAAAGAGTGTGACTTTTTAGAGTTTAACGCACTTTTGGTCCCAATGACACACTCCCTCACAATTTTGGTCCCAAATCTTTCACTTTTGGTCCCGTAGTCTAAATTTTTTACACATTTGGTCCTACGACTGGGAAACCGTTCAAACTTCCGTTAACTTCGCGCGGCCAGCACACGCTCCTTTAGTCAAACGTTAATTTTAAAAAAAAAGTGTAATATACGGGTTTCATCCCCAACCCCAATTTGAAACACCATTTCATCCCCAACCCCATTTCTTCCCCAACCTGAGATCGCGCACCATCTTCCCCCCTCCTCCCTCCGCCGCGTAAATCGCCGTCACCGTCCTCTCAATAATCGATACCCACCGAAACCGCACCTGTAAACCCTCTCAATTGACCTTTGCCGACGGCTCCGCACTCGGATGCGATTTCGATTAGGGCTCAGTCGCCCAATCCACGGGATGCGGCGCGCGATTCTGAGTTTCTCACTCTGTTGGAGGCGAGTCGAGCCTCTCGCCGTGTCGCTCCTACGCCAATTCCTTCGATTCCTGGTAATTTTCTGCCTCCGAACTTTGATTCCTCTCACTCTGTTGGAGGCCAGTTCCTTCTCCTGTAAGAGCACCTCCTCAGCCTGTGAAGGAACTGAAACCGGTGAGAGCAGCGGTGCAAGTGAAGCAGCCGAAGCCAAAGGCGAGAGATCCTTTGAAAAGAGAGATGAGTATGGATGAGAAGCACACCCTTGGCTTAGGGTTGCAGAAGTTTGCCCCAAGAAAAGATGCCACAGTTGGTGCAGATCATAAAGAAGAGGAACGAACATCTGGCTCAGGATGGCGATGAAATCGAGCTTGATATCGAAGCCCTTGATACAAAGACGATATGGGAGCTTGATCGTTTTGTGACCAATTGGAAGAAGATGGCTAGCAAGACTAAGCTGCAAGCTATGGTGGTGGGTAGTGATGGTCCAGATGATGGCATTGCTGCTCCTTCCTCTCCGGTTGAGGCTGATATGGTAACTTATTAACTTTGATTCCCATTTAATTCTTTGTTTCGCTTTTAAAGTTATTGTTCTTAGGATGTAGTAGTTTGTTAATCTCTTTGTTGCGTAAACGTTTTTCAGGGTCAATTAAGTGACAAGAATGATGATTCTGTTGGGAAATTAAAGGAGAATGAGGATGAGGATGTGGACATTGATGATGATATGCCAGCAACTAGCTTCCCGCCAGTGGAGATTGTGAAGGATGTAGTGGCTGGCGTCGGAGGTGGTGATGGTCAAACTAATGAGCATGGTGATCGAGGCAGCGGTAGTAGTAGCTCAGGCAGCTCAAGTAGTGATTCTTCATCGTCTAGTGGTATAAATTATTGTTAAAGAATTTGTTTCTTTGAATTGTGAATATTAGAATGGGCAATCGACTTTACTTTGAGCTTCCTTTTACAGGTTCTAATTCAGGGAGTTCTTCTGATGGCGGCTCCGATGCGGATGATGCACAGTCCTGACATTGTTCAAGTGATTTGAGCATGTCCGAGTACTGATCATTGGCTAGAGCGTGACGCTTTTTCTTGTTAATAGTTTTAGACGATTGTTGATAAGAGGTATACATTACTTGCTTTCTGGATTACTACTTCCATGCCCAATTTACTGAAACTTTGAAATGGCTTTTGCAGCAGCTACTGGCAATGTTTTGTGAATGTGATGGTATTTTCTTTGAGGAGTTGATGATCGTTGAATTGATTTTTTTGAAGCTACTGGCATGTTTTGTGATTGTAGTCTCCGAAGATGAAGTTAGATTAACTTGGGTCAGTTGGGTGATGGTTAGCTTTTGTTAGATTTGTGTGGCCCTGATATTTTTGGTGTAGTTGGGGGGTCTGTTCATTCTTTAAGGTAGTTTTCTCTTTGGTTGGGGGTTCACTTGGGCCGGGATATACAAGAAGTAAAATGATGTATTTAGCTTATGGGAATTGCTTGTTTTCTCTGTTGAATTGCTTGTTATAATAAAGTTATGTCATAATTATAATAGAAATTCTGAAAAATTTGATGAAAAAATTCTATGGGACCAAAAGTGTCACGTGTTTCCCTCCAAATTATCCCTCACGCGCATATGTTGAAAATTCTATGGGATCAAAAGTGTGATCGAAATTGACAGAAAAGTTGACGGTGGGACCAAATGTGTAAAAATTTTAGGCTACGGGACCAAAAGTGAAAGGTTTGAGACCAAAATCGTGAGGGGGTATGTCCTGTGGGACCAAAAGTGTGTTAAACTCGACTTTTTATTATAAAGGGTGTGATTTTTTACTATAAAGAGTATTACTCATAAAATTGAAAGGGGTCACTTATATTATAGCAGAATGTATTGTAGTGATAACTGAAGGGTGTGACTTATATTAGTAGAGTATACCTGTAAAAAAAAAACTAATTTCACAGTGAACAAGTTTCAAAGCATGCCAACTCAAGTTATAGATTATTTCATTGCTTAAAAATAATATTTCATTAATTGATAACACTAAAAATTTCGATTAAATGTTGACATATTAAATATGAGCTCTTTGATTAATAATGTGCGCTACTGAAAAAAAAAATTATAGACCAAAAAGTTATGGATTTTTGGGCAAAAAACAGCCCGAGTGCGCCCGGGCCAATCGACTCTGTTCTTTTCAGGCAACGATGAATCAGTCTCAATCTGGCGGTCTGGGGTTCCTCATTTAAAATCCCTATTTTGATTACCATTTTTTTTACCCTGATGAATATTTTTTTACGACAATCTAGACATTAAGATTTATTGTGAAAACAAAAAATACAGTTATTGAACATGCCTTATCTAGAGGATTGCTTCTTCTTCTTGTTTCCAATTAAAACCATGGCATGACGTGCCTTAAACACAACCAATTTAGTCTCATCCAAAAAAAAAGTCCAAATTCTCATTGTTTCACCCTCACACAATCCCTCACGTGCCCCCTAAAACTCTCCAAAGAATCTCCACCAAATTTTATTCCCAAAAAAGACACCAAAATCCCATTTTTTAGATAACAAAATCTCCCCCCAATTTATCCCTCAATTGCAACCGCCATAACTAACTTTTGTTCTCATGGAATCCGTCGGTTCCAGCTCCACCCCTCACCACCACCACCATCCTCCGCCGCTCCACGGCGGCCCCAGCCACCCCTTCTCCGACCGGATCATCCGCGCCGTCCGGCACCGCCTCCGCCTCCTCCACCGCGCCGACTCCCTCTTCTTCATCCTCGGGGCCACCGGAAACGTCTACACCGTCAGCCTCTCCGCCCACGTGACGTGCACGTGCCCTGACCGCGCCACCCCGTGCAAGCACATCCTCTTCGTCTTCATCCGCGTCCTCGCCGTCCCCCTCGACGACTCCTGCCTCTGGCGCCGGACTCTCCGGCCGTGCCAGCTCCGCCGCCTCCTCGCCCTCCCCACCTCCGGCGATTCCCTCGCCGGCGCCGCCCTCAGGGAGAGGTTCCACCAGCTGTTTTTGCAGTCTTCTAGAGGTGTTGGTTCACGGCGGCGGGAGGTGGTGGCGGACTGCGGCGCCGCCTGCCCGGTGTGTTTGGAGGAGATGAGGAGGGAGGAGAAGGTGGTGGCGTGTGGGACGTGCAGGAATGTGGTTCATGAGGAGTGCTTCTTGTCGTGGAAGAGGAGCTGCCGGAGAAGGTCAGCCACCTGCGTCCTCTGCCGCGCGCGGTGGCGGAACGGCGGCGACGGTCACGACAAGTATTTGAATCTTTCGGCTTATGATGATATGGGGGAGGGCGATGGGCGATGCACTGATTGATTAATGTAGATGATTAATTACGTTTTAGTGCAATTTGCTAAAGGTTAATTTGTAAATACATGCATGACCAATTATAAATCTCACATTTTATACCTGACTAATTTGTTAATTGTTAAAGTTTTTTTTTTTTTTGTGATAATCTTAAAAAGTGAATATTATAAAAATTGAAATTAAAAAATAGTAGTATCACATATTATATAAGTCTTTCTCAAATTTATAAGTTAGTATTACCCGAAAATTGTAAAGCGTATATGGGATTATTCAGTAGTGTAGGCACTATAATAGCCAAATTAATAAATTTCTAAATCAGTCGATGATCAGTACTGAGTTATAGATGTGGATGTGTATATGATATTTGTAGATATACTTATTTTTGTGATATTATTATCCAATTACGTGCCCAATTTATTTTTCTTTTCTATTTAAGATGAATCGATAGAGATTGGTCCTCAATTTAAGATAAATCGATAGAGATTGGTCCTCTCCTTCCGGACCACATCAATCATGATAGATGATTATATGAATTATGCATATGTAAAATGATTTTGATAACCTCACTTATTGAATATTGTATTTGGGGTGGATTAACATTTTTATGGGCCCCAGCGAGTCAAATATATGAGGCTTATCAATTTACTCCTTTTGCCAACGTATTGTATATGAAATCATTAAATAAAATTATGTCTTATGTAGGAGACTCCCTTGTACATTTTTTTTTTCATATTTTATATACAATAATGTGGATAACATCTAGGTACAATATATCTTATCTTGATTAATGAAGATATGCAACTCGAAGCCTTTATCTTTCTATCTACTAAAATTTCATTTTAAAAACTGCAACCAAAAAACATATGACAACTCAGCCCTAACATATGTGTACAGATTATCGGGAATACACTGTTGAATGGCTACTGCTCTATTAATTGTTTATTGTGATTACGATTAGCAACATACTGAAACCATACCAAATAGAATTTTTCCAGGTAGCATTTGAAAATAAAAAAATAAAAGAGCCGTGCCAGAATTTTCAATTTAATTATGATGTTATTCAATCTATAGTTAAGCCAATATTTGTTTACACTCGAGTGCACGTTTTAACTAGAATAATATTTTTTTAAATATTTATCGAAAAAATTCATATGGCACAAATTCACTTGAATTCTCGTCTTTGAAATAACACTATTTAACATACGAGATATCACTGTTTAGTGGCTCTAAGAAAAAAAATAATGACACTTTTAAATACATTTGACAATGATAACAAAAAATTAAGGTGAATTCGGATTCACATTAAACCTACTCAATATATATTAGTTGCACAATAATGCACTTATCAATACGAGGATAAAACAAATTTTAGGATGAACACGTTTCATGTTATGAAATTAATTTTAATTCATACGAATGTGAAACTATTCAAAGTATGATACATGTCAAGTTTAATGGATTAAAAAAATGTGTTGAAATAAAATGAGTCAAATAATTCAATTTCATAATATGAAATTTGTTCATGGAATACCAATTCTAATAATAACTCATGATAAAGTATTAGTTGGCATGTGGAGTTAGACATACTCTGAATTTTGTATTCACACTATTAAAATGCCTTCGAGTAAATAATTTTGAAATCACAATGAACATATTTAAAGTCTGTTTTCAAACTCTAATTAAGAATCAATTTTTCTTTAATCCCCCCTTTCAAAAAAAATAAATAATTAAATTAAATTCTTTAATCCCATTGGCAAATTCTATATATATATATGTATATAGTTCAATTCATATTGAATTATTTAAATCAACGCTGTTTAATTGTTAATGTACTTCGCGTTTTAAAAATTTAAAAGATGGAAAGAAATATGAAAAAGTGAAACTAAGAATCGAACCCCATTCAAAGATAAGAAAGAAAGAAGCATCATATACTGCATCCTATAAATTCAGAATCTTGGTACTCCAATTGAATCCTGGTCATCTTTCTCACTCCTTTTATATAGCAAACATTCGGCAACCTCAAATTCAAGAATGGAAGAAACTGAAAACCCTGCTCGCCCCACCAATGTTTCACGCAAAATCATTTCAATTGCAGCTGGAGAAGCTCACACTCTCGCTCTAACTGGTACTTACTGCTTTTCTCTCTCTCTCAAAATTGTAAGATTAATTAATATGGTTTTATTGTAGGTGACGGAAAGGTGTATTCTTGGGGGAGAGGAACATTTGGCCGGCTCGGCACCGGTTCGGAGGAAGACCGGAGTTCACCGGTCCGGGTCAGCTTCTTTGGTTCAGATGATGAAAGTGAAGACAGGCTCAAGATTGTTGACATTGCTGCTGGGGCTTATCACAGTCTTGCTCTTTCAGGTCCAATTTTATTTATTAATCTTGATTTTCTTGATGTTTTGTTGAATTAGAGATTCTTTTATCTAGATAAAGATTAAATCTTGGGGACTTTTAGTCCTTTCAATTCGTGTCAATTCCAATTTGTTTGTAAAGGAATGAATGTGATAATTGGAAAATTGGGATCATCAAGGAAACACCTGAATGAAGATTAATTATGTTGGTTGTTACTTGGGTGCTATACATGTAATCAAGATTCTGGGATTTTGTGTGGAATTACTTCTAAAAAATTGGGTTGCTTGAAACAAAACACAATCGAGTACTGGTTTACAGTTCCTCTGTCATTAAGATTTACTTATACGTGTCGTAGTTCAGTATTTAGTTTCTTTACTCCGTTTCATATTCAGAGAAAAACGTGGCGAGCTGTTCATTACAAACAAAAGTCTGTGATAACTCCATTTGTTCCATGAATGCTCATTATCCTTTCTATTTTTAAGCAAGAACTTGATGGTAATATTGACCCTCAAATGTATCTGCTCACTAATTTCTTGTGCAATTGCAGATGATGGATCAGTCTGGGGATGGGGATACAACACTTGTATCCTTTATTACACTCTTTCTTGATTATAAAATGCTTCAAATGATCTTTCTTCCTGCATTCTTTGATTTATTTATTCTCTTTTTTATTATATTTGTCCAACTTTCTTCTATCAAGTATTCCTTGACCCCATAATGGATGGCCAAATTGGTGTTCTTGGAGAAATTCATTTGAGTCCTCGCTTGTTGGAGAGTTTTGTTGGATTGGGATCACCTCATTCTCCACCGCAGGACTCCGAAACGAAGACTAGGAAACCTCTGAAGGTGTGAGCTAAATTTTGTTTCAAATCATTATTAAGCCGTCTAGAAAAATAACCCGATGACCGTATCACTTTCTGTTTCAGATTTCTTCAATCAAAGCTGGAGGAATGATGTCTCTGGCAATAGACAATCTTGGCTCATTGTGGATTTGGGGAAATTGCCCCTCTTCGTCATCTGAAGGAGAATTTGGAGAATTCACACTTGTCAGCAGTGCTGCACCAGTTCCAGTATGGAATTTCCACGGTCACACTGTCGTTAAGGTGGCTTGTGGAAACGAGCACATCGTAGCGTTAGTCAGTTCTGGCGAAAGATACGAAGGCGGTTGATCTTATATGCTACTCTTGGGGAGGTAACAACCATGGCCAGTTAGGTTTAGGCGACATGGAAAGCCGGCTGCAGCCGGAGGTTATACCCGCATTTAACCTAGAGTCGTCTTGGGAGGTTTACGATATAGGCATGTGGTGCTTTTCATACAGCTTTACTAGCTCAAAGAAAAGGACCAAGTGACACTTTAGAAAGTGTTTGTTTTACATTTGGTTTGGGAGATAACGGGCAGCTCGGTCATGGAACGACCCAAACTTTACCGTCCCCTGAACTCGTTAAAGGACTGCCCGAAAGCATGTTCCTAGTGTCGGTCGACTGTGGGTTATTTCACACGAGTGTGGTCTCGTCTGGTGGAGAAGTATGGTCTTGGGGGATGGAGAAAGGCTTAGGTCTATGTCCCGATGCTAGGTTTACAGGGACAGATGCCGGTGATGCTCTCTTTCCATTACTGATACCTTGTAATAATTTACGTGGGGCCCATAGATTTCCCGAGCCTCTGCAAGTTGCATGTGGGGCGGCCCACACGGTTCTCGTTGCTGATTCTGGGTATAAGCTTTGGTCTTGGGGCAGGGGACGGAGTGGGGTCCTTGGAACTGGTAAGACCGTTGATTGCTACGTGCCAGCTGTAGTATTATGGCCACTTCTTATCGATGATTTTGTAGAAGATGAGAATGTGAAAGAAAAGAATCTTGAAGAAAGTGGGGAAATGGAGAAAAGGTTAGCTGCTGCAATGGGGGAGATGAAGCTTCTTCAATCGAAACTTTCTGTGATGGAAAGATATGCCAGCTTACTTCATGGCTCTATTTTTGGGAAACCTCTCGATGAGAATGAAGTCCCGCAGTCCGTCCAAAGCTCTGGTACGTTTGATATTGCGAAAGAGTGGGAGAATATGTTGGAGGCATCGGATCATAGGAAGCTAGCACGTCTGGAAATGTTTTATCGCAATATGCTTGCTGGTGTAAAGGATAAGCTGTTGAAGAGAAGGATACAAGAGATAGTGAAAGAGTGCATCGAATCAAATGCTGCAAGACCTACCGAATGAATGTTATAGATCCTCAAATGGCGAGCGAAGATACGTGGACGTGGGATGTGAGCGGGCCAGTATAATACTTTCTAAAAGTATCTTGTACAACTTATATCTGATCTTTACTTCGTTGCATACAGAGATTGTTATCAGATGCTTGTTAAGATTTCGTACCGTCATTTATTAGACAAAGATACGAATATTGGTAAATTAATGTAAACAAATTTGAAAAATTCTTGAATAAGACTGCATCTTCGTTTTCTAGTTTTGATCAATGTAGATGTTTCATTTCTTGTGTTATTATCATCTCAAGTAAGAGAAGTTCTGATTATTGTTATTTGGAAAATATATGCAAGTGTTCTAAGTGTAGATTACTTCTTGTAGAGCATGAAGATCTATATGATTAAACTGGAAAGCCAAGTCTTATGTAAGCCAATTTTATTGTGCAATAACTGGATTGCAGGTAGTTTTGAACAATATTAGTTGTTTCACTAAAATGTATTATTTTGATAGTATTAGTTGTTTCATTAAAAGTATTAGTTTCTTACTATAAAGTGATTAATGCAAACAACTTGCCCAGTAAAACATTTACACATGACCAACTCAAACTGAAAATAAACAAGAATAATAGTATGTTTCAAGACACACACTTTCAGTTTAGAATCACAGAAAAATTTCATAAATTCCTGTGACTTTATTTTATTGATATAATCAAAACATTGTTACATTGAGATAGTGCAGAAAAATAATAATGAAATTTTATTCATTGGAAGTAATAGGATAAAGAAACTTATTTTGTGCTAGATTTCATACACCAATACTTGAACTGGTAAATCTGCCGTTATTATATCTTTACTGCATCGGAACATCCAATAATCTCGAATGTGTTGTTCAAACATTCGAGAGAAAGTCGACTTATCTCTTGCACACCACTCCACGACCATCAAGCCCACTCTAGCATTTCAAATTTGCATACTGTAAACCGTTTGTAGAGCTCAGCTGAGTTCCCTTGAAGCTGGAAACAGCACAGTCTGTCGAGAAGAGGCTTGAAGACGCAAATTCCACCTGTCCTCCCAAAACGGGCATGTCAACTCCCATCTTCGCCCTACTGACATAATTGCTCGCATAAGTTTGGCCCAACACTCCGTTCACATCACCACTCAACGAGTAGAACTTGAAACCCAAATCAAGGTGAGCGAAGCAATCTTTTTCGTTGATTCCGTACTTATGAATTGCTGAATCTTTCTCTGTGATAGGAACAACAGCTGCTTTGATCTTGAAGTTTCCTTCTATTTCAATGATGACAGCATTGGTGTCGCGTGACCTTGAAATGCTTACTCCTGGTGTTGATTCCGGTTGCCATTTTGCGCCTTCGTTTTCAGCGAGTGTGACAGGTGTTCCGTCGTAAGACAGGTCTAGGCGGTCGACGGCATCGTCCCAAGTGGCTGTCTTCTTAGCGGCAACGAGGACTTGGTGGTTGTCGAAGAGGATTCCGAGAGACTGAACCCAGGTAAAGTCCCGTCCCATGTTCTTGTTTCTCCTTCCGATAAAATGAGCGTTAATGTGCAGGTTGGTATCAGAAACTATGCAGAAGTCTCGGTCCTTTTTGCCGTGGAAGTAGAACGTGATCCCGTCCGCTCCGATGAATCTAGGATCTTGACACACCGCTCCAGGCATGTTGCAGTCTAATCACAGGATTCAGAAATGTTACAAGCTAGAAATTTTCATATACAGTTGGTATAATATATACAGTCCGTTGATTTTTTTTTTACCATACATGTGTCATACATCCGGACTGTTGAACACAGTTTGAAACACCGAAAGTGACACGGGTGATATCATTCCTTAGCTATTCACACCTCAATTTAGTCAAACTTGGTCGAAACTAACTTAAAATGTCGAAAGTACCCCTGAAAATGTCATTTTAAGCTCGTTTTTCTTCTAATTTTCAATCTTGAAAGTGGTATTTACTTTATTTTCGAGATTGAAATTAGAAGAAAAACAGATCTAAATTGAAAAGCATAACCTTTTGAAAACATGGATGCATTTTTGAGAATATAAAGTCATTTAAGGGTAGTACTTTTGACTTTTTCGAACACGCTTGACCAAATTGGAGCCTGTGTATAGACCAAATTGGGGTGTGATATATGATGATGAGAATTTATGAACAGAAACTTACTGCACACAGGGCTGCAGGTGACACAATCAACCTCGCAACGATCAGGACAAGCAGCCGGACACCTATGCTCCCGATAGAAGCAGCTCGGGTACGATCTGTTTTTGCAACGGACCCTTCTTCCTGCAGCCACCTCAGTACTATCTGGAGGAGGTGGTGATGGGGTGGAATCTGTAGGTGGAGGAGAGGTCGCCGGTGGAGTAGACGGGGTGGAATCAGCCGGTGGGGCGGGAGTGGGAGGAGGTGGGACGTACGGAGGCCAAACGGGACAAATGGGCTGACATGCTGCACAATCAACCATGCATGTCTTTGGGCAGGCAGCAGGGCAAGTGAGGTCCTTGCTACAAGTTTTTTTGTAGTTTTTGTCTTGGCATTTGACCTTTCGTGGTTTAGGCGGCGGAGGTGGTGGCGGAGGGGTGCAAACAGCTTGGCATGATGAGCAGTCGGCGAAACAAGCGCGAGGACAGGCGTCGGGACAGTAGAGGTCCTTGGTACAGGCGTCGAACTTCTTGTCCTTACACTTGACCTTCTTGGGTTTAGGTTTGGGTTTGGGCTGTGCCTCGGAAACGACCACCAGAAGAAGGACGAGAATCGATAAAAGCTGACGAACCATGATCGATCGATGATATGTGAAGTTGTGGATACTATGTGCGAGTTTGTTTGTGTGTATTTTGTTGGAGGAGATGGTTTCGTTTTATAGAGGCTGGCTAGCATTAGCTGGATGGAGAAATTAATTGAAAATCATCTTGTTTTGTTGCTGAAGCATTCTTCTTTGTGTAAATGAAGGATTCATTGTAGGGGAGTTTTGTTTCAGAAATTGCAGGGTCAACTCTCAACAAGTTTGTTAGGTACGTAAAAAGAATTAGAGAGTGTTGAACTTTTAGTGCATTGCAAATTTGCAATTAAAAGAAAGAAATCAGATGGTAAGATTTATTTATTTATCGTGTTTTAATTTAAAAAAGACATGCACAATCCCACCCAATATATTTAGATTGTTCAAGTGGATATAATTCACATTTGCGCGCTAAATTCTTTTTATACGTATAGGTAATGTTATTTCCGTCTTCAAGATGAAATTTTTAAAAAAATTATACATTCCTCTAAATGCTAGTACTAATTAATTTTCTGGACTAATATAATATCCTATTATAAGTTACTAGCTAGGCCAAAACAATATTAGAAAAATGGAAATTCTACATTCTAATTTCTAATACAGAGGAAGAGGAAATGATACGAAACATACATAACGACTTTATTAATGGAATACATGCATTATATAATAGTGTTCTGTGACCGACACCTTAAATGAGACAAAGTGAATAGTCAACGACTTAAGAAGCTGTGTTAGATGTTGCACATGCAAAGTCGTTAGTTTGAAGCAAAGTCGTCAGAACGGTGAAGAATTAATTAATGTAAATGAGGTTTCGATTGTAAAAACAAAATATGCGACAAATGGTATATATAACTTGGAGAAGCCTAGATAACATACCTTCACTTGATTTCGAATCAACTAGTTCTCATCCCAAACAATGTAGTGCATATGCTAAACAACTAATTCTCATCGCAAATAGTGATAGTGTATATATATAATAATAAAGCACGATGCATAACAATGATAATTATACTTGAAAAAAAAAGTTCACACCGTGCTTTTTCATTACGAGTTATCACAAGGTACACATGATACCATATATCCTATCTAATAAAAAATCTCGTCAACAAATTGGATAATACACACATACTAATATAGAGGGTGAAAGCAATAAAAGTTTGGAAATACTAGCACAAATTTAGGATCACACAAAATTTACACAAGGATAGATAAAAATGTGTCCACATAAAGGAACACATCTAATGTGTATAGACATCAGAGAAACAACAAAGAACAAATGAATAATAGCGTCTTCTAAAAATCAATATAGCAGGCCATCTAAGGCTAAATACATGTAATAAATATGTATAAAACAAATAAATAAATCCAATCTCTCTCGCAAACCTTGGAATATTAAGCCTTAATTTCCTCCACTGGTGAAGCATTCAGACCAGGTGGAGTATCTGTACAAGAAAATGCTGATACAATCTGCAATTTTATGATACTCATCATAGCTTCTTAGGTAAGTTATACGTCTTCTTGAGAAACTTCGATGCAGCATCGTCGTTCCTGTAACACAAAACTCGCAACAACGTGTTAGGTTCATTAGAGCTCCATTGACCAGACGTTGCAGGTAAGGGTAATCGAGATTTGGCAGACGAGCCGTATGCTTCCAAAGTCGAGCGTCTAAATCGCTCGATGACACTCTCTGTATCTGTTTGGAGAAGAGGAAGTACGTCTCTAACCGGGGCTGAAAATTTGTCGATTATATCATCGGTCAAACCATCCCCATTGGCCCAGAAAAGATCCCTCAGGGCCTTGAAATCGTCCTCAATTATGGCAGAGTCCTGCTTAGAAAAAGCCCGGGCAGGGCCTCCAGCAAGCAGAACCAACAAAAACCCGTCAAACGAAGCTCTCATTATGTCGGCAATAATACGTGTGCGAACTTTTTCGTGAACGGTATCAGCAACGATAGTGAGATTGCGCTCGAGTTCCTGGAGAAAAGGCTCGATTCTCGAAGATGACAGATCACCAACATACAGAGAATCATATAAAACATGGCTTAGATCATGGAAGACGATTTTATAAGCAAGCCCCTCGGATAATTGTTGGACTGCTTCGATGCAACTAGATGGAGTGAGTTCGAATTTTTTTGCTAGCCCGTTTGAGAAGTCTTCCACATGGGCAGATTCAGAGTTCCTCAAAAGGGTGATTATTCTTTTCTCAAGAACTTCCAACTCAGACCGTAGTTTATGCAATGAATTTATACGTACGCATATCTGTGGGACCCCAAAAGAGGTATCTCCATTAACTGTAGCAACCTGAGGATTCCTTCTCTGTGCGGTGGCAGTCTTCTCCTTCTTCTTCCATTGGAACTTCGTCCCCACTGTACATCTGGTTAAGGCTGGCATTGTGGGAATATATGTGTTTCTTGATCCTGCAGATGAAAAAATCATTAATTTATATATAGAAGTAATGAAATTTCAGGTGTTAAATTCTGGTGAGCATAGGATTATTACCACAGCCAGATTTTGCTTTAGTTGCATAATATTGTAGACATTTATCAAGCCCGGTCACTAAGTCGGGAAGGAGTGCAGGATGCATCGGTATTGGCAGCAGAAAGTATGCCTCCAATGTCTCGTCGACTACTCGCAGAACTTCCACAGCTGAAGGAGCACAACCCTCTTGATTAGCTCGTGGATTCCAATCCTATCAAGTAGAAGAAGATAAAAATAAAAAAAATCCAAGTTTGAAGTATTAAATTAGATACAATCTGGTATTCAGGAAAGAAATACCAAGAGCATAAAATGTGTCTATTATTAACATTGCTTAAGCTCTGTAGAGGCCAAAAATATTTAATAATTTAGGGTCCGCTTGGTTGGGGGTAATGAGAATCATTCCAATTAATATTATTTGGCAGTTTTGATACACCGGTAATGGGAATAGAAGTAAGTAATTGATTACTCCTCCGTAATCACTTACTCAACCCTGCGCAAATGATACCCATTGTTTATTTTCTATCCAAGCAATAACAACGCAATCAATAACCCCATAATGACCCCCTAAAATTAAATGATACCCATTACTATTACTATTCTCAAGTCATACCAAGCGGGCCCTTAATATGTTATAATCATAGATATTTATTTATTCAAGCTCGTGGATGCTTGTATATGAGTGTTTTTGTGCACATGTAGCTCTATGTAAAAAATCTTTGTTGCACGTTATAAAACAGAGGCAAAAAGATTAGAACAAACTACCTCTTGTTGAAGATTTCTGTCAACCCATTCTTTTAGCATGTCTATTCTAGTCTTTATCCATACTTTAACAAGGTTTGCTATTGCACCTTCAGCTTCATAAGGAGGCATCTCCCGAATAATGGCCTTCCCGCCATCATCACTATCTACTGAATCTTCAACAGCAATTTGGACAAGATCTTTTTCCAACTTATCTGCAGCACGTAATATTTGTACAGCATCTGGTGTCAACTCTGTAATGCCTGAAATAAACTGCTTCAGCTCATTCCCATAGCAAGCATGTAGAGTGGCAACAGCAACACCAGCAGAAAAAGGATGCCATCTCTTCAAGATAGGGCTAAATACGTCCTTCTCTTTGATTGCCAGCTCACCAACATCCTTGGCCAGGATGGCAAGGACCGGAAGGGGATTTGGCTGGTGTCTTGATGCTCTTCTACTTGAATCAGCCTTTTCCATTCTCTGAAGATCATAATTCAAAATATGTTACTAACCTAGATTTTCCAAGTGTTTTTTAACTTTTTAAGTACACGCATTACACGCACAACACAGATTATTGCTCATATATACAGGGAGTTTTATAGTAAAACTATTAATTAGGGGCTTGGAAGATTTTTCCTATCAATTCAGGAGCAGAAAAATAAGAAATTAGTATCAATTAAGGACTCACACATTTTAAGACCATGTTTGACATCTTATAGTTTCTAATTATCCAACAATATGAGTATAAATCACAAAAAAAAAAAAAGATATATTAATTTTATGCAAGTGGAAAAAATAAGAAAATAAAGAAAGAACAAAAAAGCAACTTTGTATATTAATAAATAAGGAAAAATCATTTAAGATAATTTTACTGTATTTCAGGTCCTGAATTGACAAATTTCCTATATAAGAAGGTTTACATCTTAGTTTAGGTCTGTAAAAAAAGGTAACCAATTACGTATAGAATTCAGGGCAAAAAAGTTGGGTGATTTTGTTCTGTGATCACTTTATAAGTTCAATTTTAAAGGTTGGATTCCTATATCATTTTCACATCAACTATACCTCAAATTACTAATCACATCTTCAACTTGCCTGAGCAAATGCAGTGCGAAGAGATGACCTAATGTAAGTGTCAATCCTGCTAAGAGCAACATCAACTTCATTTTTTCTTCTTCGACGATACTCATTGGATATATCTTCAACCAAGATCTTAGCAGACAATATCCCAACGGACACAATGCTCTGCATGGAATCAATGTTCCCATTGTCGAATGTTTCATGATAAGCAAGGAGTCTTTTCTCAGCCCAACCCAACATGGCAGTCAATGTAGAACTCAAAACTTTTGAGTAAGTTGGATCTTTGGCCATTTTTGCATCTTTGGAAACCTCAGCAAGTTGACTATCAGCAGCACACAGTAGATCAACTTCAACTTGCCCAGTAGCAACATATCGATTGAACAAAACCCACGTAAAGCACAGATTGTGCAGCATTTGATTCATTCCCAGGATTCCCCATGTTTTCTTTATGAGTTCCATGAGCTCATCAACTTCCTCAACAATGGATGTCTCATCATTGATATCAAAGCATGCTTCTAGAAGCATTTCATAGAGACGGAGATTCAACGGGGTACCATCCGACCAGTGGCACGGTTCAAATTGGGCCCCGTCAGATGTCCTGCTCGTAAGTGCCATTACAGTAGTACGCAGGACTTGCATGGACTCATTATTTCTCCCTGTTTCTATTGGTCGATCCAAGGCTGCATGGATAGTTTGGCGCAATCGTTGAGCAGCTGTATTTGCCTTTTCCAGTGGTGTGTGTGGGTGCAGAAGCAGACCGGCTTCAAGCATTCTGAGGTTTCTCTTCTGCCATGATTCATATTCTTCTTGATCAGTAAAGTCAGAAGCTTTGAATTGTTGTAATAGCTCGAGTGGAAGAACGTTTGATTCCGTTCTTCTACCAACCTGCACCAAGCAAATAATAGGACGTCTTTATTTAGAAAACAATTCTATGTAGGGGATTAATTGTAATTTCACTGGATTGAAATATATATATATATATATATCCATAGTTTAATTAGCAATTTTTTTAATTTCTAGGTCAATGATAAACTGAGAACTTCGGCGGGTAGTACACAGCATCAAGGATGGATATATCAACTTATGCAGAAGAAGACAGCAACAAAAGTTAAGGTCTTTGAAGTCAGCAGTGCAAAAGAGTGTAAATTAATGTGCGTCACTGTTAGAAAGTAAACAGAAGTTCTCTTAACCTATTATTTTATCCGTTTGATTGATAATTAGATTTTAAATTCGCCTGTTTGATGCTTCAAGCAGCAAATAAAAAAAAAAAAAAAAAACGAAAAACCTCCCGGTGCATAATCTAACACGGTTGCGAAAGTAATTTACCATGTACTTAAACTCAAAGATGAGTGAATTAGAAAGCCAGAATTCGACAAGCTTTCAAAAAAGTTTGTAGTTCTCAGCTTGCCTTGACCACATTTCCTAGTAAAGATTCAGTCATTAAAGAAATAAACTAATAAAATTTACAGTCACTCACCAAAAAATCCAATTTAGAAACTGGGCAAAGATGCAAAAATGGTATTTGATATACGAACCAGGAAATTTATGGGGAGAAACCAATGATCCAGCATCCATTAATAAACCATAAAAGAACTGAAAACAAAAAATCTAGCAACATGTAACCAAAGATCCCTCCTCTTTCATTGAACTATCAAGTTAAACAGATCACAAAGTAACAACTTCCAACATAATAAATACATTCAGATTTTTAATTTGTCACTTCCAAATTAGCAAAAATTCTCAATTCATCATGACTGTTCCAAAACACAGACACTAGATCAAAGTCCACAAGTTCTAGATAAATTATAAATCATAATATTTGTACGTATATAAACAATTCCAACCCAATCCAAAAAAGCAAAAATCATTCAAACCTGGCCAGCAGAAATCCTCAACAAACCCCTCCGAATTCTCGAATCTGCAGCCTCCGAAACCCTCATCTGCAACCGCATTAGCTCCCCTATAGTTACCGGCTTCTTCGGTTTCCCCAAGCCGCCCGAATTGTTCGAATCGGAGCTCCGCTTCGAACTGCTGGATCTCATTCCCAGCGCCTTCTTCATCTTCGACGCCGCCGCCGACGTCAACGACCTCTGAAGAGTAGTAGTACCATTCGAATTGCCGTTTGTACTCCCATTATTGGGCGAATTACTGTGACTGTTGTTCGAAATGTAGGTCAGGGGTTTTGAGGAGGAGGAGCGGTTTGCCGATAGGAAGATCTCGTAGGCGGAGGCGCGGAGGTCGGATTCGGTGAGTGTGGGGGTGAGGTCGCCGAACGGGGACGGGAGTGGGGATAGGGCGGCGGCAGCGGTGAAGCGGGAGGTGGCGGAGGAAGGGGAGGCGGTTGCGGCTGCGGCGGCGGTGGTGGTGATGGAAGAAGAGGAGGAGAAGGAGTCTCTCTTGGAGTGGCCGAAGGTTCGGTCTCGGAAGAGAGACGCCATTGTTGTGTAGAGAGAGAAATTGGAGAGTAGATGAGTCACGAAAAAGTAAAAGGGAAGAGAGAAATTAAGAGAGAGGGAGAGAATAAAATAAAGTAGATTTATTTTCATTTTTGTCAATAAAATATGGCAATTATGCACATTCCATTTATTTATTTTGAGGGGAAATTAGTACATACAGTATTTCCATATGTGATTAAAGTTTTCAACCTTCCATATAGTTGCTAATTAATCAATTGAAAATATAACAAATTATATAATCCTAAAATATACTATAATTGCACGGTGCATACTTAATACATATAAAATTTATTCATTAAATTGAGTTAAAGCCTCTTCTCTTTTGAGATATTTGGTTGGACCAACGAGTTATATCAATTCGATTGCTATTTGATAAGCACAACAAATTAGTTTAAAGAGGTGAATTGAAGGATTTTTTAATTGTTCTTGAATTGCTTAAAAATGAAAAAATTGGTACGAATCGCTAATCGGGTGAACCGATCAACTCGTTACTCTAACATTTAAAAAAAAATGTCACTTTTTAAAAATAAAAAATAAAAGGTTATTATTTTAAGAAAATATATTTATATATTAATTGTAACGTCTTATCGGTTCAATCATTTTATTAAAGGTAGAATCAGATCCAACGAAAAGCGCTAAAAATATCCTAATTTTTAAAACATAGCCTTTGAGATGGAGGATGATGTATTGTGTTTAATTGTTTTCTTTCAGACTTTCAATTTCATAAAAATGTGTGACTTGATTTACCTCATCTGTTTTATTTAAAATTTTGAATTAAAAAGAAAATGTTCCTCTCTTTACGATTATAGTGAACAGTAACACTTATTTTCATAAACTTTATAACAATACATATTAACGATGCCTCCAGCAAGGAAAAGAACAAGTATTTTTTTAATTAAAAAAAAAGTGTATTAAGAAAACTGTTACTTATGTTATATTAACAATATAAATTTTAAATAGGTTGAAAGATTCAATTTGATCAATTCCAAGATACAACAATAATACGCTAATACAGCAACCAGCAAAAAGTATTATTTTGACCACACAAAATTAAGAATAGACACTGTGGTGACCTGTCCTTTTCGAGTTAGACACTATAATATTAATCATTCATAATTGAACTTAAGTATCGTATAATTAATATATAATTCAACACTAATATTGACATGGGTTTGGCTAGACATATAATTTTTCTTTTAAATTGTACATAAAAAAAAAAATTGTACCCCATTTTTTACGTAATGAAGTTTTCTTTGGCTGACAAAAAAAAAAATATATATATGATTAATTAAAGCTACAGAAAGTTCCAGTAAACCAAAATTAATTATCCATCATATGATCTCTATTGATAGAATTTGACTAGCAGACTGTTTAAATGAATTAATAACCCTAGATTCAGCGTCAGTCCACAATAATGAACATGCATCTCAATAATTAGCTGGAATCACTAATTTTTAAAAGCGCTGAAATTAATAAATGCCATATTGCCATTTCCTAATTAATTAGTTAGGTTAATCTATATTGGATCGAGTTGATGTAATTGGTCGAACCAATTTTCATGTATTTATAGTACATTCTTAATGCACTTATTTACTAAATTAATCTGGTGTGTGGTTAAGATAAAATAGAATTAATTAGCAGGGTATTAAGACGAATAATAATATTTGCAAAGTGAGAGTGAAAGGCAGGATTAAAGCTGGAATACATGGGAGATGGGTTGGAGTTTGGCTGTTATTAATCTTTGAAATGTGGGCCATTAATATGTTTATTTATTTTGCTTTAATTTCTGTTTATTTATCTTTGAAAACATGTTTTATTCAGGAGTCCATATTAAATAACTTTCTTTGTTTTTTTTTTTTTTTGTATATTCTTGGATATTGTTTATTTTTCAGATAGAAAATGATTATAAATTGAAAGGAATATTGCAAAATATAAATTCAGAAAAAAAAATGGGCAAGCTCTTCATTTATTTGTAGTCTCATCTGAAAAGCTCAAGATCCGAACAGTCTGCCGGATAAAGAAGACAAAAGCAACATATTCTGATAAAAGACCCTATACCCAATTTTATTATTTATTTATTTTTATTTTGTCTTATTAGTCCCTTTTCCTTTAGATGTCGGTGAGAGTTGTATAGTTTCAACTTTCAGTATGATATTTAAGAAAGACTCGTTATGTGATGGAACTTCATTAATTTTAACAGAAAATATGAAACATGTTTATATTATAAAATTAATATTATTATATTTATTAATTGATATTATTATTTTTATAAATTAATGTTATGATTTTAATTTACAAATGTAATAATATTTAATTGATAAGTATTAAGATATCAGTTTATAAACATAGTTGTATAAATGAATATGTTTCATCGAGACTTACTCTTATTTTAATACTAGAGTCATATATATTTTTTTAAAACATACTCCGTCTAGTTTATGTTTGTTGCAAGTCGTTTTTTAATGAGAATACGATGTGGCTGATTTTGAAACAACTCACAAACAAAATGAGTACGTGTATAATATTGCAGTAAATAACCAGAAATTGTTGACCCAATTCATCAATAAATGACTACGTCTGAGGCGTCTGCGTCGGGATTATAGTATTTATGATTTGGGGAGTGCGTCAAGCACAATATATTAGTGATGAGCACAATGGTTATGTGGAAGGGAGAATTGATACAAGAGCTATCTTAGGAAAAATTTCTCAACCATTTTTCTGTTCTTTTTAGGCCTATTTATAAGATTTGGATAAAATTTGGTGGTGTCCCGACTTGAAATTTGGTGGTGTCATTAGCACTAGCACGCCGATTTCTTAACATGCACGCAATTTATGTGGTGTTGCCACGTTTTACTGTTTACGCTTTGGTTTGACATTTGTCTTTACTTGCTTCGAGAAGTATTGACTTGTCATCCGTGGTGATGGTGACGTCGTGGATGGCCCGATTCTTGTGCTTTCTTTGGTGGTTATTCGCACTCATGAGGCTCGGCCCTTGTGGTCGTTTCATTGGGCGTGGCCGCAAAACCAAACACCACGGCCTTGATGTTGTGCATTTCATACAGGGCGAAAGTACACTCTCTCTACTCTCCACTCTTCCTGACCTCTGTTAACCATGTATGTGTGTTCGCTCCCCGATAAGTCATTTTGCTACTTTGAAAACGTTGTTGTTAACCAAATGCCTTGGTTCTTCTTGCTCTGCCTTTCGGAGGCGAGCGGCGTGTCCTCCTCCTCTGTTAAATGCGGGTTTTTCGCTTCTCCCTCTCGCGTTAAATCTCAGGCTGGTCTCGAGCTTCGCTCTCCTTAAATGCATTCGCTCGGGCTTCTCTTCCTGCCTGAGCCGCTTCTCCTTCTTTGTTCGGGTGCTTCGCTCTCCTTCTTCGTTAAATGCATTGTTGAATGGTCACTGGGTTGCCGGGAAAACACAACTTTTGCAGTATGATGGCTTCTGGCGCCCGGCGAGCGAACAAAACTTGCTTTAGTCGGAGAGCATGCTCGCTTGGTTGACAAGTGGCGAGCTGGCGAACAAACTTGTTTGGTCGGCAAACGGCGAGCACACTTGTCCATCGAGCATGATTACTTTAATAATTGAATATTACGCGTGTCTCTCTTACGTGTTCGATTAATGCTGAATAATTATATCGAACACAACAATGTTCATGAGTTACATATGAATTGTATGCGTAATTTATATATACATTTTGATATATAATACTGTCTAATACTAATTTTTAGAAAATATACTATTCCAATACCATTCGTGATTTTATTATTATTATTATTGCAAGATAAATAATAATATTTTATATATAAATGTAATGGAAACTCAGCTTTGAAGATGTTTTCTACCTTTGTAATTGGTATAAGTAACAGGGATTTCAATATTGGGCTTGGTATAATTGGTGATTCACTGGTGGGCCAACCTCAACTTTGGGTTGGGCTGGGTTTCAAGACTCTTCCTTCCAGAAAACAAGTCTTCGGTTTAGAACTCTGTAAGAACTGAGAAGTTTATTATTATGTCCCGATATAAATTTCTCATTTCTATTGAGTGTTTTAAATTTTTAATTAAGAAATAATAATAAAATAATAAAATTGAAGGGTAATTTTAGATATTGAAAGAGAGAAAAAATATATGTAGAGTAGTGAATGATATCTTTTATAATATTGTATGAAAAGTGAGGATAAGATAAAATTTATGAGTGATGGAGTTATTTTTTCATTTAGATCATCTCCAACAAATGACGCTATTCAGGAGTTAATTCAACACTACTCTATTATAAAATCAACATCATATCTCCAGTAGTTTACACTACTTTTTGCATTATAAAATAAAATATTCCATAAAATTTTTTTATTAAATGATTTTTCATTATTATGCTCTAATTATTTATAATTATAATATACGTTTAGAGTTATTTTAATATAAATAATAAAGTAATCATTTTTATTTTATTTTTATATTTAAAAATTTGACTACATTTAAAAAATTATATAACCTTCATAAATATTCATGAAAATTAAAATTGAAAATTCATCATAATATTATAATAAAAATTTAAATTATGACAGAAATTTAAAGTACGACAAAAATATAATTTTGCATAATAGTTGAAATTATAATGTTAAATAAAAAATTGAATTACTAATGTTGCATAATATTACATAACTAAAAAGAATATACTACCAACGAGTTATAAAACTAAATTAAAAAATAAAAGAACCTACCAATTTCTGCTACATCTGGCCACAACACTATCTGCTACATCTTGTAAGTCTTACAAGCATGCTACACGAAACAGCCTACCAATTTCTTCTACTGCTCTCATAAACTGTGTAATTATGCTACCACATTCCATAAGCCATCAATAAATATACATTAACTTCAACAGTTTAGGTACTCTTCAATTGTCTAGGTTATAACCTTAAAGAAAACATTGTCAATTGCTGATAATCAGAAAACATGAAAAAGTTGCAGTGGCAGATACATATACCAATTTAGAATAATATAATTAGCGAAGAAGCCAAGAATTAAATTACTTTCACCTGATTTACAAGTGTCGTGACTCTGTTACTCGCTTGTCTTAATCTTGTTTCCATATTGCTCCTAAGCACCTGCCAGAAGATGTGTCGTGACTGCAATTTTTAGGTGCATACATATTCACTGAAATCTTGAGAAAAACTGACCATTCATTGAATTAGCTTCTACTTTTTTCCCTAGCCTCAAATTACTTACGAACCATACATTGCTAGGAAACAAGAAGAAAGGAAATGCACTTTTATTGACAAGAAACAAGGTTGCATGATTACTTGACACCACCATCAACACACAAGTCACTAAATCGTTGGTATGGTCATTAAATTATCTAATCACTTGATTGATAACCCAAGGAAAGGTTGCAAATGCTAACAGGCCTTGAATCTTCTTGATTGATATCTAACAATACATGAAATTAATAACATTAGCATTCAGTATGGGCCAGAGAGCCAAAAGCAATGTTGCATCAATTCCAAAATACAACTATAATCATAATTAAATTAATTAATTCAAAAGACAAAAACTAATAAAACTCCTTCAACAACTCAGTAACAAATGATATAATAAATTACATATAAGTTGAAAATATTTAGCTTAAGGTCCACCTAACCATACCAGGCTGTTCTTATAAGATGTAATTCGCTGGCAGGTGCCGAAAATAGACAACATATTAGAGCCGATTTCACATGTAATAAGATTATAGAAAATGATGAAAACGCGTCTATGTCCAATTGATCCAATTGCCACGCTCAAGGCCAACACCTCTGGGTATTTCAACCAACCCCGGGGTGTAATATGAACACCCTGGTGCACAGGGTTAAAGCCAACAAGCATTTCAATCTTGCCCTTTTGGCCTTCTATGCAAATGTTAGGCAACCTTTTCCATTCCCCAATTTCTGGTTTCGTCTCAAAAACTTCCCATACCAATCTTCCGCGCCGAACAAAGTGAGATACATGCCTTGTTGAGGGCAAAAAACATAGTCTACTATTCTGTTCGAGAACAACTGGTGGGGAGATCTCTGAGATTATTTTAGTCTCTAAATTCAAAATAAGAAAAGTACCGCGTCGAAAGCTCCAATGCACAAAACCATCAGTATTGAACGGATTACTCAATAATGCGGTCTTAGCAAAGTCAGATAAGTGATCTGTATGAACAATCCTCCATGATTTATCTACTCCCAACGTTAATATACCGCATCGATATTGTGCTCTGCCACTATACGATACAACCACTTTATAAGTCATGGAAGCTGCATCATACCCTATGCAACTCCACGCAGAAAAAGCCACGGCATAAGGACATTGAGGGAGACGAAAAACTTGGCCTGTCAAAATGTTTGTAACATGATATATTGTGCGAGTGCGATCACTCTCCAACACCAAACCATTCCAACTAGACCATACTGGGAATCTGATTCTATGACTGGTAATGATCTTGCAAGTGACCTTATATTTCTCGCTTATTTTCTTTTCCATTTCTCTATATATGTGTCGAGTCCTCCATCTTCTCTAGCAGAGATGAAAACAAAGTTGTCGGAATCATCCATGCAGAGAAGTCCGGAACTTGCGCGCTCAAGGTGTTTGAGTATGAAATTTGTGCAGTCTAGCACCAAAATAGATATCTTGAGCCGGGAGACGTAGCAGAATTTCAAACAACACTTCGTCTGGAATACATTGAATGAAGCTGCTTCTACACCTCCTTAAATAATTAGTGTATCCCTCAACCATAACCATCTGTGTTGGGAAAAACTGCACCAGTGGAGAAAAGAAAATCTAGGTCTAGAAAGACGTAATGTCCTATCTCATAATAGTTTTTGTCTTATAAAAAGTAATGGACTCCTGTAGTCTCTCTCTAAATAACTAATCTATAATGACTGCAACGCTTATTGTGCTAGTATTGCAATCGAATGAGTTGTATATAAAAGCTATCAAATGCTTACAGAAATCGAAAAAACACAAAAATTTAAGGATAGATATTACCTTGCCGCTGGGCTTTAGCGGACGGCGCCATGGTGGTCGCATTATAGCTTGATTCAATCTTCTGCAATTAAACTACTAATCTAATTAACACAAGCATAAGAAAGACAAGAGATTTGCGATTAGACAGTAAGTAGCAATGAATCTTAATCAAAAGAGAGTTATTTTGCACCAAATTACAATTGAGCAAGGAGAAGAAGGGGATTGATTACACAATTGGTCTTGAAATTGATTCACCAAATTAGCAATGAATCGGTCTTGGAATTTTGCAATTGATTCACCAAATTACAATAGATAGCAATGAATCGTGATTCACAATTGCAATTAGATTCACTCCGGCGACGGCGGAAGGACGACCAAACGGATTTACAATCTATATACCCTTTTCTTTTACTAATTCAGAGTTTTAAGGTTTTTTAATCCCACGTGGCACTATCAAATTCCGTCCATTCAAATGTGTACTAAAAGGACTTTAAATATCGACAAAAACTCATACGACATATGGCCTCAAGATTAAACAGAGTCTGTGGCGACAAATCACACCCACCCTAATTTCAATTTATTTATCGTTTTCTCAATTGTGAGGCGATGCCATCATACAAAGTGTCTTTTTGATAATTGGTGATGCACTGGTGGGCCAACCTCAACTTTGGGTTGGGCTGGGCCTAGGTGTCAACACTCTTCCAGCGAGTAAAATAACTCCTTCCACAAAAAAAATTTCAATCCAAAACTATGTAAAAATTGAGAGATGTAGTTGCTTTAATTTTTATTTTTTTTTGAGAAATAAGTATCCATTAATGAGAAGAAGTACAAGTGAAGTCCATATTATACAGATTTCAACAAAACCCACCTCCGGACTTATCCAATCGTGAGGATAAGAGCAGAGCTAACGGACTGTCAGCTAAAGTTGCATAAAGACAGAACCATTAGTTATCAATTGCTTCCTCACGCCATAGCCATCTGCTCGTCAGCCCTCTTTCCCTTACACTTGTCCACCCTGAGCGCCGTAGAGGAGCCCTGCCCTGCTGGAGGCGGGCCCTTTGAGACAAAATCCACCAAACGACATATATACACGAAAACCAAGACACCGCAAAACTTCTGAATAAATTGAAAGCCCTAATTCAGAGAACACGAACGATCCACAGATACCCCCAATCAGAAGAACAACACCGGACAGATTGTCGGAGGATGGACGGCCACTACAGCTGAAGACGACCGGAAAAAGGCTCGCCGACCAGTAACCGAGTTACTTTGGGGAGAAGAAATCCACCGCCTTGGCGAGGACAGAAAAGAAAGCGTAGGGAGGACGCTTGGTTTGGGAGAGAAGGCAGATCGTAGTTGCTTTAAATTAAGTTTACTAAGAATTATGTTTAATGGATTATATTTTTTGGTGTTCTAGTAGTTTTGTATTATATTAAAATTGATTTTAATTGTTTTGATTTTTTTTGTCCTATAAATTTTTAAAACTAACCATTTGACCAAACAATATAATTATTTTATTTTTTCCTTTAACTTCAAAATGATACCTAAATTTTTTTATCTTAACAATTTTATATTGAGATTTTCCGGCATATATTTTGAGAGAGGAATAATAGTTTCTGCTTATTTTAATTTATTTTTGAATTTTCGGGTCAGTTTAAACATGATAAACTAACCCAATTCACTTTATCTTTTAATATTCATGTTGTCTTTAATCTCGATCCAAAGTTATAAGGATTAAAAAAATTCAGGCAGCGCTTTGAAATTAAAAGAAAAAAAAATAATTATTCATATGGCAGTTACATATTTAGTGACATGATGTAACAAGTTCAATGACCAATTTCAAATTTTTTTAAAACCAAAATAACAAACTCAAAACAATCGAGATCTATTTCAAAACGATGCAAAACTATTAGACAACAAAAAAATTATTTTTTATATTTAAAAACAAATTTAAAAATCATTAAAAGAGAAATAGAAATTAAGACATGTTATATTTTAATTTTATTGTTAAAATAAAAATGAATCTAGGAGAATAGAATTTATACGATACTACTTAACTTAACTAAAATTAACTAAAAAGGTTCTGTCAAAAAAAAATTAACTAAAAAGGAAAAAAATGAACCGGAAAATTTCCTGCAACATCAAAGCAGGAATAGAAAACCGGGCTCACTCTCTCGTCATTTCTTCTCCCTCTGTTGATGAATTTGAGGATTTGAAAGATAAGAAAGATAATTCATTTCATGTAAAATAAATGAAAAGATGTATTCTTCAGCAACAATTAGAGGTTTTGGTTCATTACTCGTCAGATTTCCGAATTGGGTTTCTCTTAAACCCCACAACTCACTCTCTTACCAAAGTTAAACCCTAACCCTTTTTTCTTTCAGAATAAGGATTGAACTCGTAGTTGGGATTTTGATGTTAACAGATTTCTTGTGGATTGGGGTTCAGGTCTATTGTTATCATTATTTTCTTGGAATTCGTCTTCTGGCGCATTGACTTCGTTTTTTGGGCATAAGTATGGAAATATCGATCGGAGGATCTCAACTTTGCAGCCGCTGTGTATGGGTAGGCGATCCTGTAAAATTGCTGGAAGAAAGGTAATCAATTCTGTTTGTGTTCTTAATCTTAATTTTGCTATGTAACTAATAGTTTGATAAACATATAACGCGGAAATAGTTTTGCTGGCTATGCTGAGTTAGGATATTGAGGAGCATTTGTGGTTTTTGATTAGATTCTAATAATATTATTATATCTACGAAATAAGGAGATTGTGGTTTTTGTTTGTTTATATATCTACTCTTGTGTGCAGACTGCCCAGAATGCTAAGAAGATGAAGATGTGTTCAAGATTTGGAAAGGAAGTTGTATCTGCGTAAGTCAATTGCTACAACATTTAGGCAACATGATATGATTGAATTTATGATGTATTTGCTAGCCTGTACTTTGAATGACTTATGAAGAACAACATCCGTTTAATTGATACAGAGCTGCTAGGAAAAGGTGGCTTTGTTAATGAGAAATGTAGAGTAAAATTTGACAATTTGACAATTTGTGAACATGTTGAAATGTCGATTCCTGCAGTACGCCTGCCTTTGAATTTGCTAGGGGTTTTGTTTGATATTGACACTCTAATTGAAGCCATTGTAAAATGATTGGCATTTACATAGATGAAATAAGCAGTCACTTAAACTTGTTAGCATTAACAAACATAGAACATGGTAAAAGTATTTAGAATTAAAATTCTCTCCCTTTAATAGGTTTTTAGGTTGAGCTGAGGTGGGGTAGTATCTCTGGAAATGATCAACGAGAAAGCTGTTTGCTCTTGTTGAGATCTCATAGAGATATCAATTGGTGTTCATAGAAAATTGAAGGATTTACGATTTCTTTTATGTTAATCATTTTCCTTTAGCTATATCAAGCCCTATTTTAGTTTCAATTGGATGATTATGATGATACTATTATTTTAAAAAATAAATGAACGTCCCAGGATCAAGAAAGGTGGTCATAATCCGGTATCTAATACAGCTTTGGCTGCTCTACTTGAGAAAGCGAAAGAAATGGATATACCCAAGGATATTATAGATCGCAACATCAAGAGAGCTTCAGAGAAGGGTCAGGAAGCCTACATTGAGAAATTTTATGAGGTGACTACTTGTTTTATCCGATATCTGGGTCACTTTAAGCTTTTGAGAAATCTCGTATTAACCGATAATCTCAAATAAACATATCATGTATTTTCAGATTTATGGCTTTGGTGGAGCAGGAATGATTGTTCAGGTTTTAACAGATAAACTGACAAGAACTTTGCCAGCTATTAGATTGGTTCTGAAGGACTATGGTGGGAAAATGGCGGATTCTGGATCAATCATGTTTAAGTTTAAACGTGCTCGGGCTGTAACTGTGAAGGCTGCAGATGTTGACAAAGATCGACTTCTTGCTATTGCTTTAGATGCTGGCGCTGAGGACGTAATCGAACCCTCTATCGATGAAGATGATTCTGAAGAATATTCCGAAAGGTACAAGAAATTGTTTCTTTTATAAATCTCATAGAAAATTGTCTGAATGATTCCTATTTGAGAAAAAATCACTGCATGTGCCTTACTCTTATCCGTGCTCGTTGTATGTTTACATTTTTTATGATATGCAAATTGGTTTTATTGATTCGAAAGATCGGACAAACTAAGATATGACCACACATTTGATTTCTTGGTCATAAAAATCAAAATTTTTAGCTATGATTTGTAAAGCTTCATGCTGCTGAATCTCTCCTTTCCTTTTGGTTTTAGTTACTACAAAATTGTAAGTTCGATGGACAACTACACTGCCATATTATCAAAACTACGTGAGGAAGGAATTACATTTGAAACTGATGGTGGTTTCGATCTTGTTCCCCTAAGGCTCGTTGAGGTATGCCAATATAGGAATCTGAATTTTTTCTATTTAGATGTTCATCCAATGTAATACGCATTACAGAGTATAAAATCCTCTCTCTCTGTTTCCAGGTCGATGATGAAGCTATGGACTTGAACAAACAGATACTGTCGAAACTGCTTGAGCTAGACGATGTTGATGCAGTATTTACAGATCAAAAATGATTCTACGAACCAGATATTTTTTAACTAGTCCTTTCGCCATCTCAGCAATCAGACGAGGGTTTTGAGGCTGTTGGATTTTTGTCAGCTTTGCACTATCAGGCTTGACCATGGAAGAGTTTAAATTGTTGCCCAGAAAACGAGACGAAGTTTAGCTATTGCAGTTAACAATTTCTTGGAGACTCATCTTCCCCATTACTCTGATTCAAAATTCAAACAGAGCAGGTAACAAAGGCAGTCACTAACTGCAACTAAATCACCCCCAACCCCCATGTTAAACTAGTAATTAAAGTGACATTTCCATTTATCAAGAAGGGGATGGAATAATAGTTTGATTCATCTATCAGCTGCATTGGCATGACATATAACTCTCAATGTTTATTTTTCCCTTTTTGTTCTCTTTGAAACATTAATACTGAAAGTTTGAAATTTTATTAGAGGGGCTTCAGTAAACACCAATATAACATTTAGTTACAATGTAAGCAAAGGCATCTGCTGTAACTGTAAATTCATCTGCTCCTACACTTTCTTCAAATGTTGATCCATCCAGCAAGAATGCGTATCCTTCCCAAATTTTCGAGATTATCACCATATACCATTATTACAATTGTTTATTTTGTAAGGATCAACACGTTATTCACAAAAAAATTAGTTCTTACAAAAAAAAAAAAAAATAGTAATAGTGGTGTACAATGAAAGTAACGTATATAATACTTTGCCGTATCGCCTCCACAGGGCTTTTCTCAACTTTAAAAAGGAAAATGCCACACATTAACTTCTTTTGAGAAAATTGGTCAAATATATTTACAGAAATATTGTGAAAATGGTGAGGACATAACCAAGAGAAATGCAATTTAAAATGTGATATATGGCTCTCGATATTTCAAACGGGTAAATATTTATATATTGGACAGTAATTGCAATTTACACAAACTAATTACTCAAACTCATACTGCCCATATATCACATGATACGAGGCCATATATACCTAAGAAACATATTATTGATTATTACAACACGAACTGTTTCATTACATATATAGTAGCATCTTCAGCATCACAGAACCCCACAGGCTTTTGTAACTAATTTACAATATTAATAAACACACACACACACACACATATATATATATATATATATATATATATATATATAAATATTATTTTTGTTTGGAACCCAGCATCCATGCAAGCCGTAAGGAAGGCCATATGGGAACTTAGCTCTTGCAATTTCTTCAAATGTGGATCCATCCAGCAGCAATGCATATCCTTCCCCATTTTTCTCACTGATCATTGATATTACCACACCTGCATATATATATATATCACCAATACACTAAATATAATTTATGCAAAATTATTTGAAATATATATATAATTTGACCAAAAATCTTATTTAATAAAAATACTAAATAACATGCATATATCAAATTTTGAGATGCACTAATTACCATCATCTTCCTCTGTAGCACCCGGTCGGGGCACGAAGAAGGGTTCGGAGGGGACTGAACCCTCGTCGAGCCAGTTCTTCGCCTTCTTCTCCATCAAGTCAATCTACATTGTTCATTAATTAATTAATCAGCTCAATTACTTCATCTTTTTAGTAATATATAAAATAACTTGTCTAAATAATTAAATGAGTGAAATTAATCTTGTTGTTGTTATATATAATTAGTACCTTAGTGAGGGTGTTAGGAAAGTGGCAAGGCCTTTGAGCACCACATGCATAAGCATAACTGTATTCTTTGCCTAGAAAATTAGGGTTTATGCTGCACATATCCATGCCTTTCCCATGTTCATTTGGATCTAAAGCTGCTTCTAAACTCCCATGTGCACTACCATCCATTGGAATCCTGAATCTCCCAACCCTACACCAACCAAAATACTTTTATACTGGCCAAAAACACACACATAATATTTTTATTAATTTCTACCATCATGCTTTACAATTTGTACCTTGCATCTGGTAGCACATCTTGGCCGGTAGGTGACCGGAGATTTTCGAGTGTTAGATTCTGCAAAATGGTGACATCGGCGCTATGTTCGCAGCAATCCGCGATAACTGCACTCACCCTTCCATCCTCATCTTTCTCCTCGTATGCATTGATGAAATGAAACGTGACAAATAAAGGAACTTCCACACTTGCCACCTTTCAAGAAAAAAAAAATTAATTATCAACTTAGGACTTAACTAATTTAATATACGCAAACTCCCCTATGAAACTGGATTCATTTAATAAAATCGTTGCATAAATTGAACGAATGTTATGGTATTACTTAAATAAATAAATGACTTACAATTTTGCCACTAGCTTTGCTCATAACATGCATGTAAGCTTTGGACTCGGGGTGCCACTGGAACTTGTACAAAGGTGTGGGCTCCGCCTTAAGCAAATTTTGTGCACAATACCTAAGGGGCATTTCGGGTACTACAACATAATGCTCGGTCACGGGGAACGAATGGACCCACCCGGGCGCAGGCCCACCCCGACAATCGACCCGCCCGATAACTTTCCTCTCGTTCGACCCGGGATCCATTCTCACAACCAAATAACCCGGGTTAATTAAATCGGGCAATAAAGTCAAGAACTCACTATCGGTCACAATCGGGTGGGCCGAATGGATCAGCCAGCCCAAATTGTCACTATACTCAAACTTACCCAATGTGTCCAATGTGTTGGGGTCAATGACAATTGACCCCTTGATGGTTTCGGTCAGGCAAACGACCCGCCCGTCGCCTAGCCTGACCACTCCGGTGTTTGCGTTATCCGTTAACGAAGCACCGGAGAATAGTTTGGCTAGGTCGCCTATGTAGGCTAAAAAGTTGTCCGGTTTAGGGGCTTCGGAGAATTCGCGGTAACAGAGCTTGTTGTTTATTCGGGAAGCTTTATAGGCCTCCGATTCGATTTGGCGGTGACCCATGACGAGGCGGCCCCCCTCGAAGTGGAGGCGGACGATGGTGGCGTAGCCGTCGAAGAGGTGGCGGAAGTCGTACTCGCCGATGTGCCATAGGCCCGGGCCGTTTCTTAGGTATGTCCCATTCTGCATGGAAACAAAATTAGGCGTTACATTTTATCCCCACGTTACATTTGGAGTATTGGACTAAATAAATAAATTTGGAATGAGATTCTTATAATATTCCCATTATTGGAAAATACATTTTATCTCTTACATAATTGATTTTGTGTATGCTATGCTGCACGGTAGTGTCCATTAATGCTTTAATGTATTGTACAGTACAACACATTGAAGCACTGCTGAACATTACCTTGCGGGTACTTTTACTTTGTTGGTGTGACAAAATACTAGATCAAATATATGATTTTGCCGATTTTCATATGATGAAATAATGTAATTGATCATAGTCAATGAATAGTATGATGATTTAGAAAATGAAAAAAAAAAGGTACAAGAAATACAACACAAGGTACAAGGAGAAAAACGTACCAGCCAGAGTGGGATTTCCCCTTGAACATTAAGCTCCCCTTCCCATCTCTCTTGTTTAACACTAGTCCATGCCACATGATTCCTATTATTTTCATTTTCTTGTATAGAGGGAGAAGAAATTCCGGGTGATTTTATTGCAATATTCGAAATCACTAATTTGGAATTTTGACTCGAAATATTTTTTCTAATTGGGACCGTTTTTCCAAAAAGAGAAAACTCGTGGTTTACTGGATTAGCCATTTCGAATTTTTTTGAAGAAAGTTTGAGTGAGGAATATCCAAGGGAAGCCATTGATGCTATGATGCAAACTCAAAATATGATTGTGAGAAAGATGGAGAGTTGTGACAATATATTTATAGATCCTAAGGTTGAAGCAGTGTATATATTATATAAAAATAAATTAGTGGAATCTTGATTGGTGGCAGGCCTCTATGCTACAAGACGCGAGGGCTAGCTTTTAATCATGGATTTCGTTGTGGACAAAATAGTTCACGAATTCAACACTAAAACCGAGACTCGATCCTAGAATTAATTTGGAGTTATTGTTACTTGGCATCAATTCGTATATTACCAAAATATTGACAAAAGAATAGTTGTAAAGTTTCTTGTCCCATGACTTATCTACTGCCTATCTTTTGTCCCAAAAAATTCAATTGTCTAAATTTGGTGCCATAATTAAATTGATTATCCAATTCTGATCCCAATTTTCGTCAAAAAATCGCGAATAACGTTGTTTCGATCACGTGCCAGTAAAATTTAGGGGTTTTCGATACCCTCGCAGAAGGGGACGCTTAACTACTTTTTTTTTTTTTTACATTTTTTGATCAGTTATATAAATTACACATACATAAATAACTCAATAAATTAAATCAAAACTAAAATTTAAAATCTATAAATTAAAAAATGAATAAATTTTATTGGCATGCATGAGATTTCCATGTGATCGAAAATGAAGTCTTTCGCGATTTTTCGACGAAGCTTGGACTAAAATTGAATATTTTTTTGAACAAAAAATGGACGGTTTTTTTCTCAAATGGTAGGTATTTAAATGTATCTTTACTATAATTGGTTCCGGGATCTGCCCTTTCGATTTTTAATTGAAGAGCTCGTGGGTTCGAATATTTTTGGAGTTTTATCAATTCAGGGCCTGAAAGATGGTAAAACTATCAATTTAAGGCCTGAAAGATTTTTCCTATTGATTCAAGGCCGGGAAGATAGAAAACTATCAATCCAGGGCCTGAAAGATAGAAACTATCAATCCAGGACCTGAAAGATAGAAACTATCAATTCAAGACTTATAAATTTTAAGGCCATGTTTGGCACTAAAATCCTAAACCCTGAACACTAAACCCTAAACCCTAAATGATGAACCCTAAATCTTGAACCATGAACCCTAAACCCCCCTGAACCGTAAACCCTAAAAATAACAAAAATAAAAACATGCAATAAAGATATGAAATATAAGTGTCAAACATGACCTTAAAATGTGTGAGCCTTAAATTGATAGTTTTTATCTTTTAGGCCCTGAATCGATAGTTTTCTATCTTCTAGGCCTTGAATCGATAGAAAAAATCTTTAAGACCTTAAATTGATTGTTTTGCTATCTTTCAGGCCATGAATTGACATTTTCCAATATTTTTTCCTTTTTTTTTGAAGAATACGTCATAGGTGAGAGCTTTTGATTTGTTTGTTTCCAAATCTACGATTACAAATTGTCATTAATTAATAACACTTATCATAAATTAAAAATTATGAAACACAAAATAAAATATATGATTTTTTTTTACAGGTATAAATACGACATTTGAGAATGATTCAACGCCGAGTTGGTCTGTTTTGAATTGTTACATAAATTGGATATATTCGCTTTCCTTATTTCCTACGTGATCTGTTGTATCTTTTATTTGTAGATATTTTTGTAGTCTTCGAATTATAATATGTATATGTGCAAAGTACAACTCAATCACACGATTCATGACTAGGTCTTGTATGCACCCGGGTGCATCGTGCACTCATAATACATTTTAGAAGCGTGCAACTTGTTATGTTAAAAAATGCGATTTATTTACACAGAAAAATGCAACTGTTAATATGGGAACATAGTTGCACGCTTCTGTTTGGAATAGTTGCATTGTTTCTATTTTGTATAATTGCACGCTTCTAAAATGCACGGTGCACCAGGGTGCACATTAGACTCACTCCACGAATCAGTGCATGAATTGAATATTTCCTCACATCTATAATAAGAAAAAATATTTCTACAAATTTAACGTTTTCTTTCCTATGATTTATTTAGGCTGAAATTTGCCTTTTTGTCAATTTAGATGTTAACATTAATACATATGGAAAATTACTCATAGGTATAAATTTTTTATTCAAATTATTAAATAGATACAACGAGATTGTATATATAATTAAAATTACACACGAAAGTGTAAATATATCTACATATATACAATTATATATCTTGTACCTATTAATAAATTATAATTCTAAAATGTTTATTAGTAAATTTTTCCTCAATATGTATATAGTCGTCCCCAGGTGCTTCAGTATAGCATACTCAACTATTAAATAAGACAAAAACTCGTATTATAATAATCTCATATATGAGATGGGTGGCACAAATCATCATTTCTAATGCGCGAATGCCTCATTAAATTAAATAATAGCCTAACATATATGGGGGAGTCATTTCATACGAGTAGAAGAATCAAACATAGCAACAGTACGTTTCTCGATTTCTTCCTATTTCTTTACTTAATTCCCATTAATATATATGAGGGCTCTGAATTGTGCGATTTGTTCAGGGGTTTTAATTGGACTTAAAATCGATGGACAAACACATGGTTTCCTTTTTTATTATTGAAACATCTTTTGAAATTATTTTAAATAAGCGAACCAACACTATCATGCAACAGTTATCCTAGCCGAAATACTAATTGTCTGGTTATACATACATTAGAAAACAAAACAAGTGATGAAGCTAAATGTCATGCTACGCTTTCCAAATATGAAAAAAAGCCAAGAGATATGTTTGAAGTTTAATTAATTGTAATACGTTTTTAATTTGGAATATCAATGTAAATAAGTTTAACATCTTCATTTGCCAATTTTTACTGTCTTATGATTTATTTTTAAATGGTGTTTCTATATGTTAAAATTTTAAGTATTTTGTTGATAATTGGGTTCACAACTGTGTATAGGATAAACTTTGTTTTCGTGCAATACTCGTACTAGAGGTAACTCGCATTTGAGGCAAAAACAATGATTGAGGAAATTTTGGACTCTGTCACATTTAGTTTTCATGTTTATATATGTTCACTAATTTGGCCTATTAATATATATATATAATAACTTATTTTATGTACTTGTCGTCTGTAGTTTAGGTGAATTACAGCCACCAAGTATTAAATTGCAATACTTGTTGACTATAGGAATACTATGTGATTTACCCAAAGTCTTAATCTTGAGCAATGCAAAATTAAGTAATCTTAGATATTGAGTGAAACTGGTGAAGGCCGTTTTAAAATAACTTGATGATTGTAACATTTTGTCGTAAAATGTTGTGGTAAGTTGACCAAATTTTGTATTTATAACATTATTTTCCGTTTGTTTGGTTAGGAAGGATGATTTGCACACGCATGGTGGGACCTTAAAACATGCAAGAAGACATACTCGCCGGTGCTTTGGATAATTGGAATTTGATTCTCATTTCAAGTTTTACAAGTTACATAATACATCGATTGATCATTGTATTCATTCGCAAAAGTGTTAAATCAAATCCAATATTTCCAAAAATTCATATAAGATAAAAATGTAATTAACGAACAATAGAGCCGGTCCTGGGGTGGTGCACCCGGTGCAACTGCACATGACCCACCCCAATTGAGGACCCAATTTTTATTTTTTTTAATTATATATATTAATCTCGAAGCTTTTAGAGAGGGTCGGGAATAATCTATTTATTTAATTTCGCTCAACACTCCTAACTTCGTGAAATCAGAATCATTATATCTCTGCTTCTCCTGGAGGAGGCCCAACAGAGAACAATTTAAATGGGTGGAATGTTTACGTTAATCGAACCCACAACCCGGGCTCGATACCACGAGAGAATTCCGCCTCATCTAAAAAAAAAAAAAAACAGTAGAGAGGGTCGAGAATAATCTATTTATTTAATTTCTCTCAACATTGTGGAGTATTATAACGATTCATTCAGTCGAATTGGTGTTAAATAAGTGCTGAATCTTAAGATTTAATATGGTTGTGCCCTCAGAACTTAATTCAATTTATTTCAAAATTTTCTATTTTTATAAAATTTATTTATTCTCCCTTTATTATGGGGTTATCACCTTTTTTTTTTTCGGACAAAGTTTTTTGTTAGTAATTAGTACACCAAGCACCCAAACACTCTACATAATCACCAAGACATCTTATAACTTTCATACTCCAATTTGTTCCCAAAGGTAATCAAACCTGGGTCTCCCACTCGAGCCCAGTGATCAGGTGGGCTAAGCCATTATCACTTAGTTTTTTTTAAATGAGTAATTTAATATTTTTAATATCATACATATTTTCTCACGAGTAATTGAATTTAATTTATGAGACGTAATGATGCATTGTCAACAGTAAAATCAATCTTCTTTAATTTGACACCACCTTTATGTCAAACTAAACAACCTTAATAAATTCTAAGGCATTGATTCAATGATCACACAATAAGAAAATACTGAACTACTAATGAACTAATTATGAATATGTAACAGCGTGTGGTCATTCAAAGTGGTGGAGATATATATATATATATATATAATAGTTGAAGTTCAAAGGGAATGATAAGAAGTGTGTTGAATTAATGATGGATTTTCCTCAGTCCATACTCCTTTGGGAAAGTGCGTTTCCTGCTTTAATATTTTTGTTGATTATAGTATTATAACTTTACTATTTTTAGAGGAAATATGTCAGAAATAGGATTTAGGGTCCGAGTCTCTTCCTTGCACCATTTCTAATTGTGAAGATAAATTTTGCGTGAGATGATCGAGTTTGACAAAATAAACTTTTGAGTGAGATGTGGTTTAATTATTTTTGTATCTAATTATTTTTTATTAGTTAATTAATTTCGATCATTTCTCGGAGAGTGTCATAAGAAATTTAGTGTGGTTAGTGGTCATTTAGTTATCAATTCAACAATTCAATTAAAACTGATTCAACTATGAGTTGATTTGTTTTTCTTTTTCTTTTTCTTTTTTTAAAAGGCATTAATTTGTTCTATGTTTACCCACTTAGTAATTAAGTGAAAGTGGAGTGAAGTGAATGATGATATAGCCAATATAGTTCACAATTTAAAATACTTAAAAAATATGTGGGACAAAATTAATGCAATTTAACAAATCACAATTGCTTGTGTCTAAACTTGTCTCGTTGATTCCCACACACTTAAGGGAAAGTTGAAATATAATAAAATGTCCAAATGTGGCAGACATAATTTGGGATCACCACAAAATGCTTTAATTCCTAGATTTAATATTTGTTTTTCCTCCAACTTCATTATTTTTTTATTTTTCAAATAACCAAAAAAGGTCTTTAAAATATTAAATTATGATAGGGATAATTATCACTTCTTATATGATATTTTTGTTTATACATAGTTAGTGAGATTTATTAAAACTACTACTATTACTTATAATATTAATATTTAATAATGACGTAATAGTGATGCAATGAATAATACACGTAGTGAAATGTATGAGGTATAACAAATTAACAATCATCATTGGCAAAAAATTGTGCAAGATTTTTCATGATACAACGGAAATACTTTTGAAATTAAAATAAAATACTTTTTACAATACTCCAAATGCTACTAATTTTCAATTAGGAAGTGTAATTGTTTAGTGTAAGACTCCATTTGGATAGGAAATATTTAAAATGAATGAATTTAAAAAATAATAAATGTAAAAATACATATATTTCAAATCATGAATTGTGAAGAGATGGGATGGAAGGAGGGAGAGAGGGGGAAGGGGTAGAGAGATGTGGATTTCAAATGACATAATTTTGATCAGAAATTGAAATTTTTTATTTTAAAATTAAACTCAAATTTAAATATTTTTAAATTCATTTAACACAAATGAAAAGACTGATGATTTGTGTGTAAAATTTACGAATTTCAAATTCATCCGTTCAAACGAGCCTAATACTTTATTAGTAGAAGTTTATGTCAGAGCCGATTGATTATACGTAAGGGGTTTGAAATTAGAGGATTGAACGGTTCACATCAAATTCAAAGTTGATTTTAAATCAATATTCATTATAAATTAGACATGATTTGAGGGACAATGGTAATTGCATTGACGTGTCACATTCGCAAGTTGTTTGAATAGTTGGTCAATTGTTGATTGTTGAGAAACAGATACTCCGTCGGCCTCATTCTTTACGTTAAAATAGTTCATATTTTTATCTCAATCTTTATAGTAAAGTTATTTATACACTTTATTATTTTATCATTTTATCACATAAAATATTAATAAATAATACTTTTTATCCTCAATTATCCATCACTTTATCATTTTATCATATAAAATACTAATAAACAACTCTTCTTACACCACCACTTTATCACTAAATCCTTATGAACAGTGAAAATCCAATAAAGACTGGGATGGAGGGAGTATAATGTTTTCATTTCATATCAAATATTTTAAACAATTTATTCTGTAAAACCTGTTTATAATAATATAAAATTAATAGTATTATATTTATAAATTAATATCATAATTTTTATAAGCAAATATCAATATTATTTAATATTATAATCGTAAATTTATAAACGCAATAATCATTTGTTAAATATAATACTATTAGTTTATAATATAATGGTACACATATAATACTATGAACAAATTTAACGAAGACTTACTCTTTAAAGAATTTGAAATTCATCCGCCAATTTAAAAAAAAAAAAAAACAAGTTGGTGATTAAATATATAAATAAATATGATATATTTAATTTATTTCCGTTCTCAAGACATTACATTATTTCACCCATGATTTTATAATGAATGGGTCTCATGTACACCCAGATGAACCGTGCACTCATAGTGCATTTTAGAATCGTGCAACCTGCCATACTGAAAAGTGTAATATGTTTATACTGAACTGTACAAATATTTTTTCATATTAATAGTTGCACGATTCAATATAAATAAATTACACTTTTCAATATAATAAATTACATAACTTTAAAATGCACTATGAGTGCACGGTGCACTTGAATGCAGGAAGGACTTTGCCTTTTATAATATTTGTCAAAGTAAAAAAAAAAAGAAATTTATTATTTAAATTCTGAAAGGGTAAAGAGAATCAAATAGAACTATTCTTTCAAGAAAGTTCCACGATAGTCATATATGGTTCTTTTGTTGGTTAGTCAAAATTTATAGAAAATTTCATTTTTTTAATTAGATAACTTTGTATGATATCATTATTAATAACATATTTTATTTTATTAAGCTTTAATTTTAAGTGTATTAATTTTAATTCTTTCTCGTCAGTCCACGTGATTGTTATGTGGTAATTCACATGGAAGCAGTGATCGAAAAATATAAAAATCAAATTTAAAAAGGTCGTGCGCTTAACACGTGCCGAATATGATGAAAAAAACTGAAATTGATATATTCAAGATTAAAATTTAAAAAAATAAAAGAATACGAGACTAAAAATGTAATAGTCAAGAGATGTAGGACTAAATTCGAAATTTTATAATAATACTTATGTAAACCATGGGCTATTCCATGGCTGTAGTCTCCAAGATCTTAAAACTTATTGAAAGCTATATTGTTGTGATGGGATAATTAGGGTAAACGTGGAGTCAGCACTTAGGTTTATTTCTCCATTTTATGTCAAGCGAGCTATCAATTAAGACCCTCAGCGACCTCGGTAAGTCGCTGAGAGGAGACTAAACCCGCCATGTCGAGATAAGGTAGGGCCACATCAGTTATGGGCCGCATGGTCGCGACCTAGCGAGATCCCGGGGACATGACCTCTGGAAAGCGCGATTCCCCAATGGCGGCGCCTGCATGACTGAACCCCGAGATACAAGCTGCGACAGAGAAGACTTTCCCTTTGAGGGGCCTACTCTCAGGCCCTCTAAGGGCCGCTAAAACAGAATATCCGAATAAGGAAAGGTCAAACGAGCGATCTTAAATTTTGAGTCAGCGACCTCAGATACCACCCTAGTGACCTCGGGTACATCGCCAGCGACCTCCGGTGGGCGGCCCGAGGCCAGGGACTCGATCAACAGTCCCACTGGAACACTCCATCCAGCAACCAAAGTCGGCTCCATTTAATGCACCCTGTGGGTCATTAAATGTCTAGGTCCTAGATCCCTAGAAGTGCTATACCCAATAATTGGTAGTATAAATATATGTAATTAAGACTCATTTAAGGGTTCCAACTTTCACATTTAATACAAGGCTTTACTAGCCAAAAGAAGAGGCCCTTGGCCCAAACACTCTTGCAATTTATTGTTTTCACATCTTTAAACAACCAAGCATCAATTCACATGTTCATGACATTAATGAATAACATTCCTTTTGTTCTTCATTAAACCCCAACTACCTTAAACTCATAATCAAGTTTGATGCCAACTAAAGCCGCATAAATGTCTTAATCCTTTCGTCATATTTTTGGTATCAACATATATTATATAATATACTAGTATTTTCATTTTTTCCTAAATAAGATAGTTTTTTTTACAGCAACTAAAAAAAAAAAAAATATTGATTTGAATATTCTTTTTTGGGTAATTTAATCAATTAATAAAAAAGTAGGTCTCATGTGCATTTAGGTGCATCGTGCACTCATAGTGCATTTTAGAAACATGAAATTTGTTATACTGAAAAAATGCAAGTTATTTACTCTGAACCGTATAATTATTTTTCATATTAATAGTTACACATATTAATAGTTACACGGTTAAGTGTAAATAAATTGTATATTTCAGTATAATAAGTTGTATGTTTTTAAAATACACTATGATTTCATGGTAAACCTGGATGCATACAAGATTACCTTAATGAAAAGCCGAGATATGTATCTTATGGGCCTTTAAGCCAAGTAAGGGCATGTTGTAGAATGCGGTGTTGTTTGCATTCTCATCTCAAAGGTGTAAAACAACTTTTTTTTGAGAAGTTGTTGTGACCTAATTTTTTTTTTTTTTTTTTTAAAGTGCTCTACACCTAGAGTAGTGGTTGCGTTGCAAACATAGCCTACAACTAAAGGCTAGAAGTGCTATTTTTTTTTTCAAAAAATGTTGGGTCACACAAGCTTAAAAAAAAAAAAATCTTCTAATGTTTTTAGTAAAGGTTCAAAACATGCCCTAAAATGCAACCTTGTTAGAATAAAATAGTGAGCTTGTTTCGGCCTTTCTAGCACGATGTAAATTAGGCCCATATTATTTTAGCCCAAGTAGATTAAAACGTCGGGCCTTTAGGCTGTGTTGTTTTGATAGTTGAGATATTTCTGAACCAGATCTCGGTCCATTTCGGTAGCCCATATATTTCTGGGTATTTCGGTGTTCGCTGTTTAATATTTGAGAGCACTTTAATTTATTGGCCCAAATTGGCCTAATTGGGCCTTTTCAAATAAACCCAAATTTAGAACTTGACTCCAGATTGAAGCTGTTAGTCGTCCGTAAAAAGTATTTGCTTGATAAATTATCATTTAAGTTATTTATTATTATTATTATTAATATTATTACTGAAATGCACATAAAAATATAAAGTAAAACCAAATTAAAATAAATACCTGAAATGTCTCATTTCAATGTAATGTTTGATTTTGTATTTTATTATGATAAATGTATATTAGGATAGGGGAATCATGTCACAACTATACAAGTATATAGACGTACATGTTATAATACAACAAAAATCATTCCCAAATTAATTAAAAAAAAGTCGAATTCCTCTTAATATTTTTAACATAAATGATGATAAATTTCTTGAGTTCGAGAGATCTAAGGGTTATTTCACCTCTTATATGTTAATCCATTACTTAATTTGTACTCAATTTTCATTTCAGTTACTCAACAAATTTTGACCGTCTCACAAGATGATTCCATTAAAAAAAAAAAACAGTCTTATAAAGGATTAATTTAGCAAAAAAATTAATTACAATAGGCTTCATGGAAACCGTATACTGCATTTGAGTTAATAAAAAATGAACAATGTATAGAAAATATCATTTTTAGTCCTGTAACTTTGGACGATTCAATTTTTAATCCTGTAGCTTTTTATTTTTTTTAATTTTAAATACTGAATGTATCAATTTCAGTCATTTTTAGTCGAAAATTTTAAAATCTCGCCAGAATAAGCATGTGCACCTAACGAGACACTTCAAAATTTTTTTTTTTTTAATTAACGATGACCTGCGCAAGTGGATTGTCATCTAACAAAAAAAAAAAGATCAATTTTGAAGTGTTATGTGAGATGTACGTGCTTATTTCGGCGAGAATTTAATTTTTTTCAACCAAAAATGGGTGAAATTGACCCATTCGAGACTTAAATTTAAAAAGTAAAAAATTACGGGACAAATAGAATCGTTCAAAATTACATGATTAAAAGGGATATTTTCGTGCAATTTGAGGTGAAGTCATATCGTACTCAATACATGTCATGCTTACTTATTCAACTTCAAATGAAGAAAAAGAAAAAGCCTTAAAACAAAACCATGTATAATAAAACTATTCCATTGCTTAATTAGGTCGTAAGCACTGAACATGATAATCATCTCACCCAAACATATAGCATATATAAACAAATTTAACATTTATTAAAAAGATCCGTTCCGAACTTAATTGAACATTTTTATAAATAGAAATAAAGCAAATTTTTTTTATCTATATCCCTTAAACATCTCAATAGTACGCTCTATGTCATTACTTTTTTCACACTAAAGTCAAAATTTTCACATTTAATTTACACAAATGTCACTACTTTACCATTTAATCCCCTAAAAAATTAATTGTATTGCTTTCAATAATAATAAATAACTCCTACATTAAAATCCGTGCAAATAAATGATCGATTAAGTTTGAGACGAAGTGAGTAATTTATTTGTTTTTTATTTCATACTGTGCAATACGCGGGTCTACATTCTAGTTACAGTAATTATATAAATCTAAACTCTAAACTATGAATCATTCGGGCCGGGTTCAGGTTCGGGTCGGTTAATTTTTTAAAATATAATTAATAAAATTAGATAAAATATGGAATATATATAAATGAGAAGATTAAATTAATTAAAATAACTAATTAAATGATGGTGGGGATCTTGTATATGTTGCGCGCCACATAAGCGGTGGACATATAAATTTGTGTCCACCTGCGGGCATATGATCAAATTCGTATAACTGAATTGAATTAATCTAATTAATTAAAAATTTTAAGTATTTAATGTAAATTAATAATATAATTTTTCTCTACCTAGCTATACACAAACTAATAATTTCTAGCTCTCTACTTGGTTCTTTAGTACTAAAGTCGACAAATAAATCGTAACACATAAATTAGGTTACAATTTTTCTTCAAATTTTGCCCTATCACACGTATAAAAGTACATGTTTGATTTCTATGTGTGATATTGCAAAATTTATATAACATAAACTAATTGATCATAAACTAATTATAATTATATAAATATGATAATGAGTGTCAAATTTAAGTTCAAGTTTACTAAAAACCCGACTCCAATTAATATCCTTATACTGTTATTCATAAATTGTGTCGTGGAGCTTCCATAAAATCAATTGTGTAAAAGGAAGTATTTTTTTTTATGTGAATGTGGATTGAATTTTGCAATCCTGATTTAAAATCTCAAAAAATATATAGGACTTGAATGTAGCATCACACCCACCCATAGAGAAATCGAATTGCTAATTCTGATCCTGAAATAGAATTACGAAATTAAAACATGATATAACATACTATTATGCTTGGTTTGGTTGTGCATTTTAACTAAATCACTGGTTTGTTCAAACTTAAATCTATAATATTTTTCCACAAACTAGCTGATCATATATGTACTGCATTCATCTTAGGATCACAAAAACAAAACAATTATAACTAAAAGAAAAGGAAAAGTTAGTTTAAGTCCAATCCATATATAGGGTATGTTTATTTCGGGATTTAGGTGTGCGGGGAAGTCATGACTTCGAAATCCTATGAATTTGAAAATCCTGATAAATAGTAAAAATATGTATTTGTTTTCGAATTTTGGTAGGGTGGAATTTTTATTTTATGTCAAATCAATATGTAATACTACCTCCGTCCCAGATCAGTTTTCACAGTTGACTTTTACACGCATTTTTGCGAGCGAGTTTTGTATTAGTAATTGAAATGATAAAATGACTTTTAAGGAGGGGTTTGATACATAAGCACCTCATCTATCATACCACTCCTTAAAAATTACTTTATCATTTCAATTACTAATACAAAACTCGCTCGCAAAAATTCGTGTAAAAGTCAACTATGAAAACTGATCTGGGACGGAGGGAGTAGTGATTAACGTTGTATTATTATATTGTATGAGTGAGATAAAAGTATGAGAGAGAATAAGCTGGGTGGAAGAAATGTGATGATATGATTGTATTAAATTTTATGAAAATATATGTATAAGTATATTTTATAGAAATGAATATGAAAACTGGATGTGAAAATCCTCAATTAGTATATAACTTGAGTTGCAAAGTCTTAAATCCATCGGATGCGTCCGAAACAAACATAGGGTTCTTGGACAAAACTGGATGCATATCATGAAAAGTAACATGTCTTTCTTTAGATTGCTTACCAATATTGGTACAATGACACTGATTGGTTTGAAATTGTAGCATGTGGTCCTAATTTTTGCATTCATTATAATTAATATTGTACATCATGTTTGATTATTGGGTGGGGGGGGCGGGGGGGGTGTAACGGGGTATTAAATATAGGGCCGTTGCTGCTGCCACAGATCACAATATGTGAAAAACTAATGAGATGATGCTTATGCGTAATTAGATGTGTAATTATCAGCCGTAATTGAATATTTTTGTGGCGTCGGTTCATTATCTTTCATAAATTGTACTGATATATAATTGTTTTAACCTACATAAATTTGATATAAATTAAACTAAAGTCTAAATCCATTTTAATTTTTCTGAACTTAAAATCCTACTACCTCCGTCTAAATCCATTTTTATTTTTCTGAAAAGTTAAAATGTGATAAAGTTTTTTTATTTTAGGAAAAAGAAAATTGAAGATTGAATCAATGGAAAAAGCTGATCCAACATTTTTTTTCAAATCACTCTGATCCAACACAATTCATAGATCGGGTTATCTTTTTCAATGATGATCATATATATATACATCACCTTTCCTTGCATGTTTCATGTTTGTGTGTTGAAATGCATCACCAAAGAATCAACATATCATATACATATGTAGGTATAAAATTAAATTAATTGCATGTACAGGTTGGTTTGTAGTAAATATTTTTGACTCCCCAGAGACCATTGTTTTTTAATTCACCAACGTTAATAAATATAAAGCAGATCTGTAACGTCCATATTGGGGTTCAATCATTGTGTCTTCTTTAGACTTTCTATTTTCTTATATTCTTTTCTTTATTTTATTAATTTGGAATTTTATTTTCAGTTTCTAATTCTAGTTTGTATTGTTGCATCAAACCACAACCACCCACCCAAAATTTCCACATTTTAATTTGTTAGAAAGTAGTATTGATTTAAAGTCGAGATTAGTTTATAAACTAATATTCGTATAATTCTGATTACGTTTTAAGAAAAAATGACGATGAATGATTTATAATAAAAATTGGCAGTATATTAAAATAGAAAAGTACTGGCACGCACTCTGAAAAAACGTGATATTTTTGTCTGGTTGATTTATTTACTTTTCACATAGGGAGCAAATTATATCTAGCTAGCAAAAATTAGCATGAAAAATTCAACCAACTATATATATATACATATATATATACGTACAAGTAGTCATAGTCAAAGGGGTTAACTTCTTTTCATATATAATACTCTCTCTGTCCCAAGATGACTGCAGCAGTTACTGTTTTCTCGTATTTTAGCGAGCGAATTTTTTATTAGTATTTAAAATAATAAAGTAATTTTTAAAAAGACATTTAATATATGAGAGATAGATCTATCATACCCCTCCTTAAAACTCATTTTATTATTTCAAATACTAATAAATAACTCGTTCGTTAAAACACGATAAAAAAGATAGTGTTGCAGTCATCTTGGAACGGAGGTAGTACCTCTCAAGTACATGCACTACCAGCTAGCTCTCCCCTATATCCTATAAAAACATAAATTTTGTTCTTTTTAGAAAATCTTAAATTTAGGATTATTCAAATTAATTTTGCAACTGTCCTTCAGATTCAAAACAAATCGGAGTACAATTCACTTAGTTAAAGATAAAAAAGTATAATTCCAATTTTTTTTATTTTTTACCGTGTGACTTTGTCGATTTTACCAGTTCACCAATCACCACCATAATTATGTCCATTAATCTTCGAAAGGACGCTGGTATTTGGTCAGAGGTGTCAGGGTGATAAGAGTTTGGCTAAATTTTATATGCATCCAGGTGATCGCGTCGTAAATTTCATTTTTGTGTATTTTAGAAACTTCAACTTGTTATGCTCAAATTTATTTATTTATTTACTGTGAAAAATCTGTCGTTAATATGGTAATATAGTTGCGCTTTATGTCTATAATATTTGTATGTTCCTATTTTATATAACAAGACGCTTTTAAAATCTTACTATGAATCACACGGTCTTATTTCATACATCACGATACCCATTTCCATATTTTCCATCATTTGGAATGATGTATCGACTATTTTATCTTTAATAAAGTCTTTTATGAATTTATAAAGAGAAGTCTTATTAAAGGTAAAATTTGGAAAAAATATACATTCACCCCATATGAATCATCCCGTTCAGCACTACCGTATTCGAAATACAAAATAAAAAGAGAATTAAAATTAGTATACAACTTCGAATCCAAGTAACTGGTAGCTGCCCTGTCGGCACAGGGAAAAAGGTGATAGAGCGACGGGGATAGCACCACAGCACCAGTAACAGTCATGCTCTTTCTGCCACGTGTCACATGGTTGAGGCTTGTTATCTTTACGGAAACAACATCTGGTCAAAGTTTAGACTTGGTTTCTGTGTAACCGCTGTCGCTCTAAAATTTCCACTGCCTGCTACTGTGCATATTGCGGCTTTGATTATTTTACTTTAATATGCCCCACAACTAAAATATGCAAAAACAAAAATAATTGTAGATATCATTCTAAACTAAATTATTTAGATTGACTTAGGCACTTAGCAAATGAAAACGTATTATGACGGTATTTTTCTTTCCCTTCTTTTGGGATGTAAATTAGAGATTTACCCGAACTCATAATTTCACGATATATTATTATTTTAATATCATTAAAGTAGATCGATTATGTTTTTAATTTCATTTTTCGTATTTTATTGATGTTTTACTTTTTTAAATTTTTAACACATTGACCTAAAGATATGGTAGTTTGTTGGATATTTTTTATTATTTCAAGTGTCATTCATTCAAAATTTTGATAAAACTTACTAGCAGGTACAAATGAGATGACATATACAGTTAAAATTGCATTTGAAAGTGCAATTGTACCTACATATATGCAACCATTTAGTACTTGCTAGTAAGTTTTTAAAAAATTTGTATCTATCGGTAATTTCCCCTATTTATGGGGGGTAACTACTGGCAGATACAAGATTTTGAGAAAACTTACTAGCAGGTACAAATGAGATTGCATATACAGTCAAAATTGCATTTAAAAATGCAATTATACCTACATATATACAACTATTTTGTACCTGTATATATAATTTAGAGAGAGATGTTAGAGAGAGAGAGAGAGAAGAGTGGAGAGTGGAAAGTAGTGAGGAAGGGATGGGTAGATCGTCCCGAGAGAAATCCGGTGAGGCACTCATACTATCCCAACCATAGGTTTACCCATTCCCACCAACCAAGATCTGCTGGTATTTCGGTAAGGATTGGATCAACAAGTAGAAGAGGAGAACTTGTGCCGTTCCAAAAGAATCAGAAGGTCTTTCCAACTGAGGAGAACACATGGTCATTCCTGTTCAAAAACTTCCCGGAGGAATGCAATCCATCGATACTGAATATGGCTCTCAACAAGATAGGGGAAGTTCTGGACATCTTCTGGCCAAAGAAAAGGGACAAAAAAGGGAAACTTTTTGGCTTTGTGAGATTCTCAAAGGAACTTGATGAAGGCCAGTTGCTAGAGGATCTAACCAACATTTGGATTGGGAGTTACAAGCTAAGGGCCTTTATACCAAGGTATAAGAGAGAGAGACTTCCGCCTGCTATGAATGGCCCGAACAAGGTGGTGTCTATGCCAAAGGAGAAAAGGGAAATGGAATATAATGCACCGGTTTCCAACATTGGCAGAGAGAATGGCTTTCTTACATTTGTCGAGGCGGTACAAGATGCAGGAAAAGGAAAAACTCCTTTTTATATGGCAAACGAACCAATCATGTATCAGTCTTCTGACGAGGAGAAAAGATGGTTGGACGAATGTTATTCGGGATTCCTAAAGAGAGAATTCTCCTGGCAGGAACACAAGGACGAGTTGATTAAAGAGTGTGGTGGAATTCTTAAAATGACTACGATGGGCGGAAACCTAATTCTTCTCCAGAATGCTTCGGAAAAACCCATGAAAGAAACTATTGATGGCCTTAATGAATGGTCTTCATTTTGGTTCGATTGGATTAGACCTTGGAGAGACATTGATGTTAGTCCGAGTAGGGTGGTTTGGACAAGATGGTTTGGCGTTCCACTTCATGCGTGGTCCAATAATTTTTTTGCCCTGGTGTGTTCCAAATGGGGTTTATACATGGCTTTGGATGAATCGTCCAAATCCAAATCCAGGTTTGACTATGCAAGGGTTCAAATTTCGGCATCCTTCTCAGCCCAGGTTGACAAAACCGTTAATGTCAAGGTAGATGGGGTCTCTTTTAGAATCCGCATCATTAAAGAACCGATTTGTCATCGCGATATCGAGGACGAAGAAGAACCCGAGTCCGATAATGAATCTATGGAGGGCTCAGATGCAAATTCGGAATCACATCATGAAGCGAATGCAATAATATCGATTCGGAGGAAGACGGGGATCTCTCCGATGTCAACAAACCAGAATCGCTTAGGCTAGACTCGAAATTAGGGTTTCGATTGCGGATGGAGGAATTGGGGCTGGAAGCTCCAACGGTCGCCTCGAATTCGGTGAAGACGGCGCATGAAGGGGTTTTTCCAAGAGATATTAATGCAATTTTGAAAAATGCGAATCCGCCGATCTTGCCCGCTATTAACATGGGGAATACGCCGTCTTTGGCCTCGGAAGGTGAGATTTTTAAGGAAGCAATTATGCCTGATGTTGGTGGGTCCCGAGATCCAGTTGTCAATTCGCCTCCTAATACTCCAGAGAACGAACTGAATTCTTCAGCCCAAGAATTACTGGGTGCTATCTTGGTGACAGAGGCCCAACCTCCAAATCTTATTGGTCCTAATGAGTCAGTGCTAGAATTTAACAGTAAAACCCATCCTGAGGTCACGAATTTTGGGCCTAATGACTCGGCGCTGGAATTAAACACTGAAGCCCATCATGAAGATACGAATTTTGGGCCTATTCCTGATTATACGAATTTATGTGAGAAGGATGTAGATGTTGAGCACAGCCAACCTAGCCCCAACCTTGACCCGAACTTACCACCCCCGTCCCAAATACCAGTCAACCCAGCCCCCTTTCTTGACCCTCCCCCCTGGTAATGTCGTTCCCTACCCCCTCTTCCCCCACCCAGATCGTTTCTCCCTCACAACAACCCCATCCCCAATCTTTCAAATGTATAGAAGTTAGTCTTAATACCTCTACCAAATCGTCTAAACCAAAAACAAACTCGAGAATCCCTTCTCTCAATCTTGCTAAGTCCCGCTTCCAATCCAAAGAGACCCCTTCCAGAAAAAAAATCTTCTTTAAATCCGAATGTCATGAAGAGAAAGGGTGATAAGCCTCCTATTAAAGATAAGGAGAAACTTGGGCAGAAGAAATATGTGAGAAGAACGCGACATAAACAAACCTTGGCTAAGAACCCTAGATTCCGAGAAAAGAATGAAAGTAGTGCGGTTCTTAGCGCTGAAAATGATCAAGTTTCTAAAGAAATCAGGGATGAAGCCTTACTCATTTGGAATCTGGGCAAGCAAATGGGTCTGTGTTCCCAAGGCAACGATGGGGATATGATCGCGGAATTGGCCAATATGAAAAGACGTGAATCAGAGATTAGTGGGAAAATAAAGGAGAATAATGAGGTATGTTCTCAATGAAAGTCCTCTCATATAATATCAGAGGAGTGGGGAGTTCAGTGAAGAAACAAGAGATTAAGTCGTTAATTAGGAAATTTAGCTTTGATTTTTGCTGTGTCCCGAGACAAATGATGTTGATCTGAGTTTAGGAACATGTAAGGAAATTTGGGGGTCTTGGAATTTTGGCTGGGCAAAAAGAAACTCTGTTGGGAGATCTGGGGGGATTCTTAGCATTTGGAATTCTTATGTTTTTTATGTTATTAACTCCTGGGATATGGCTGGAGTCGTAGTGGTTAATAGGTTTTGGGGAACTGAAAGGATAAAGTGTTGTGTCATTAATGTGTATGCTCCTACAGTGCTTGCGGAAAAAGTTGAGCTTTGGGAAAGAATCCAGTCTGTTATACAACAACATGAGGAAGATTGTGTATGCTTGGCGGGGGGTTTTAATTCCATCAGAAATCCGGGGGAAAGGGTGGGTAGGGGCAGCACGATTCCGAGAAATGACATAGTAGCTTTTTATGGTTTTATTCGTGATTCAAATTTGCTGGAAATACCTCTGATAGGTAGAAAGTTCACAAGATACCAACCAGATGGAAATGCAAAAGTAGAATCGACCGTATCTTGGTAAACAACATCTGGATTTCTACGTGGCCTTCTTCTACCCTCAAAGGTCTACCGAGAACGATCTCGGATCACTGCCCTTTAGCCTTGGAAACAAAAAGAATCAACTGGGGCCCGAAACCCTTCCGTTTCGTGAACGCATGGTGCTCTCATCCAAACTTTCTTGATTTTGTGGAAAAGGCGTGGAATAGCTATGAAGTCGAAGGGTGGGGAGGCTACAAAGTCAAAGAGAAATTAAAAAGGCTCAAGGAAGATTTAAAGAAGTGGAATGAAGAAGTTTTCGGTTCGATCGACCACAAGATTGATAAGCTTAAAATGGAACTACAGGAACTCGACATTTGTAATGATGTGTTTGGATTGGAGGAAAAGGAAGTGGTCAGAAGGAACAAAGTGACTGCTGATATTTTCAGGAGTTTGAACCAACGTAATAGCCTTCTTGCTCAAAATGCTAAAATTAGGTGATTGAAAGAAAGAGACGTGAATTCTAAATTCTTCCACAGGGCTATAAATTTCCGAAGAAAGAGCAACAAAATTGTTGGTTTAACTCTCAATGGGGAATGGAGGAAGGATGTCAAAGAAGTTAAAGATGGGGTTTTCTCCTTCTTCAAGTCCCATTTCAGCCGTACTAGCCAAATTCGTCCGAAACTCTCTCCCAATATCTTCTCCAATAAGTTGTCCGCAGTGGATAATGCCTTCCTTGCTGCCCCCTTCTCCGAAGAAGAAGTGAAATCTGCCATTGAGAGTTGTGACAACTCGAAAAGCCCGGGCCCGGATGGCTTCAGTTTCAAATTTATCAAGGTATGTTGGGGAATTATAAAGAAAGATTTTCTTCAAATGTTTACCAATTTCTATGAACATGGCAAGCTGGTCTGGGGTCTCAATCCTTCCTTTATCGCACTTATCCCAAAAAAAGAGGACGCTTCCCGCCTTTCGGACTATAGGTCAATCTCCCTCATTGGTTGCGCCTACAAGATTATCGCCAAATTGCTGGCGTTGAGACTAAGCAGGGTTATGGACAAGCTGATCTCACTCAATCAGAGTGCATTTGTGGGGAAAAGAAACATAACGGATGGGATTGCGATCCTAAATGAAGTGGTGGCGGAAACGAAGAGGAGGAAATTGGAAAGAGCTTTCTTCAAAATTGATTTTGCAAAGGCTTATGACTCGGTTGATTGAAATTTCTTGGATATGATGCTCGAAGGATTCAATTTATGTGACAAATGGCGCGGTTGGATGAAGGAATGTGTGTCAAGCGCATACGCCTCGGTGTTAGTTAATGACAGTCCTTCAGGGGAGTTCAAGTTGGAAAGAGGCTTGCGTCAAGGGGATTCCCTATCCCCTTTTCTCTACTTACTTGTTGCAAAAGGGCTCAGCCTCTTGGTGACCAAGGCGACGAAAATTGGCAGCTTCACTGCTGCTGAAATCGGGGTGGAAAAGGTCAAAATTTCTCATTTACAATACGCAGATGATACCATCTTCATGGGCTCGGTGTGCCCGCAAAATGCCCGAGTTATGAAATGAATTCTCAAGAATTTTGAGCTGCTTTCGGGTCTCAAGATCAACTATGACAAATGTAGCCTAATGGGATTAAATGTGGATGGGAACAGAATCCAAGAGATGGCGAACATTCTGGGGTGTGCCATTGGTGAAATTCCTTTTTCTTACTTGGGAATTCGAGTGGGAGCAAGTTATAAGAAGCCAAGTGAATGGAATGGCTTAGTTCAGAGATTTCAAATTACCTAAAACCACTTTGAGTGTGCTCTCTTCTTTGCAGCGCAAGTTCCTTTGGCGTGGGTGTGAGAATAACAAGAAAACGTATTGGGTGAGCTGGAAAAATGTGTGCAAACCAAAATCTTTGGGGGGACTTGGGGTTAGGGATTTGGGAGTTTTAATAGCGTCTTATTGGGGAAATGGGTATGGAGATTCCTCATGGAGAGGAAGGGGCTGTGGGCTAGAGTCTTACGTTCTTTATATGGGGATATAGATGTGGGAGAGTCGGGGTTTATAGTAAATGGGAATTGGAATATGATGTCTAGTTGGTGGAAAGATGTGTTGAGCAATGTGATAGGTGAAGGGGGGAAATGGTTATGGGGGAATTTAGAAAGATGCATAGGTAATGGGAAAATTACGAGTTTTTGGGAGAGTCCGTGGGCGGGGGTTGAGTCAGTTAAACATAGATTTCCTAGGTTGTATCACTTGAGTGCTATGAGGGAGGCGAGTATTTATGAGATGGGGAAGTGGTCTAATGGGTCTTGGAGTTGGGAGTTAGTATGGAATAGGGCTTTATTTGAACGTGAATTATCTTCTGTAAATGATCTACTTGATGTGTTGAACAGGTGTAAATTAGTAGAAGAAAAGGAAGATACTTGGAAGTGGAAGCTGTCCCCCGACGATCTTTTCAAAACGAAGCGGGCGTATGAAGTGGTGAGCAGTCCAGAAGCCTCGGCGCCTACATCTGCTGCTGCTGGTTCGCTACTCAATCGAGTATGGAGCAAGATACCACCTATCAAAACATCGGCTATGGCGTGGAGACTCCTCCAAGATCGATTGCCTACTCGGGAGAACCTTCGAAGGCGTAACATTTTACCCCAAAACAGCCGACAACCCGTCCATCGCAACGTAACGTGCATACTTTAAATCGCATCACATCTTTTCCTAGATTGCTTAGTGACATCAAAAATCTGGTACGCCTGCTTTAACTGGGTCGGAGTCTCGGGAGTTTCTCATAATCAGATTCCACAACATTTTCTTGCACACTCTGGAATTTTCTCGGGTAAAAAAGGCAAACTTTTAGCAACGAGTCTTTGGATCTGTGTGGTCTGGTTTATCTGGAAAGGAAGAAACAAACTGATCTTTGAAGGAAAATGCTTCGATTCGGAAAAGGTGATGGATGAAATTAGAGGGAGATTTTGGAATTGGTGTTCGGTCAAGTATGCCTCTTTTTATATATTTCAATATACGGACTGGTTAGTGAATCCTAGGACTATTCTTGAGAGCTAAGGCCCTCATCTCTGTACAACATTGTATAGTATACGCTTTGTTCTTTTGTTAATATGAATAAAATTTCTTTACTTACCAAAAAAAAAACCATTTTGTACCTGTTAGTAAAAAATTTTAAAAAATTGTACCTATCAGTAATTTTTCCTATTATAGAATACATGTGGAACCAATTATGGAATAGGTGATCTCATTCCACTCGGTTCGATTCCCTTGTTTCATTTTTCGTATTCTATTGGTGTTTCATCTTTCTGGATTTTTAACACATAGACCCAAAGTATAGTGATTCGTTGAATATTTTTTATTATTTCACGTGTTATCCATTCATATCAAAGAATATAAAGTGAAACAATGCATGTGATCTCATTCCTTTATAACTACTGATCAAATAACACTTTCCTTGCATCACCCCAAAGTTATATTAATCTTTTGCATAAGTAGGAAGTATACAAAAACCTGGTCCAAATCTATTGGTCTGGTGTCCTTTCTGATCATTTTAGTTTTATATATTTTTTAATGTATCTGTCAACACTTGCATATATTAAACTATTAAAGTATTCTCAATACTATTTCTTTACTTAAAAAATTGAGGTCGGCCATTTTTGTATAATGTTATAATATTAATTTAATTCTTTTTGTTGTTAATGTTTCTTTGTGTTGACAATTTAGCACCTATAAAAATGTCTTAATCATGAATTTTCAAAACTTAATTTAGACCTTGTCGGATTTGATCGACAACAAGTTATAAAAGGATGATGTAAATATTCGATCACTAAACTTTTAGCTGTAGTGGAAATTATCGACATCAATTAACGTATTTAATACTCCCTCCAATTCATAATAATTTATTTTAGAAGAAAGTGTTTATTTTTAATTAATTATTATTTTACATACTTTTTTCCCTTTTCTATCCTTACTCTAATTATTCCGGCAATCTTGCACAATTAATTTATAGTCTATACTATCTTAATAGAGTAATCAATAAGGTTATACGTGTCAATTTATAGCCGTTCTTAATTTACACCTGAAGATTTAAAATAACAATCATTATGAATTAGAGGGAGTAATAATTCCTAACCCTGCTTAGAGTTGCTAAATGATGAATTAGGGTTCGTAATCACCTGATCTCTGCTTTAGCCCTTTCCTCATTTAGATAATATATTATCATTAAATCAATAAATCAAACCCAAATAAAGTAAGTAGTGACAGATAACTATTTATTTAAATGCAACTACAAGAAATAGTTGCTACTTGTAATTCTATTATTAGTAGTGGCAATAAACCGAGTCCCAACTGAATCAAAAGGGGACCCACACTAATCATTTCTTAATTCCATTGTACACGTAAGATATTTGTACTTATTCCCGTAATTACGCATGCAGATACAGATTTATTAATTTTTAAGACACAATTCAAGAATCTTTACAATTTATTAATGATTAATTTTTTAATAATATGTCAAGTGGAGTTTGTAATTTTGTTGGTATTTTAGTACAGGTTTCACTGTTTGACATTGGAAAACTTTGAGACTTTTGTGCCTAGCTTGGCCCAATAAACGTACCATTATTCTGGCTAGTACAAATAATATTAATTATATTGGTGACTTTTTTCATCTAGAAAATTAAATAATTATCAACTCGAAATATACTACAATATGTCAGGTATAACTTTATATTTGTAATTAAACTATTAAAGTTTATTTCCATGATCTAGAATTGAATATAATATTTAAGTAATTAACTCTATATATTAGGTCATAAACTATTATAATCTCTGACAATAACAATGAACAACCAACAATAGCAACCACCATAATATACTAAGGCATTTTCCAGTAAAAGAATAAAGACAATTCTATAACGACGATTTGCAATTATTTAACTAGGCCACTTATATTTTATACTCAAATTTATTCTATTATTAGTAAATTGCGACTGTTGGGTTCAACGCATTTCCGACTTTATAGTTTTTATGGATTCTACTAGAAAATATCTTAAATCTTAAATACTTAATATTTGTGGATTTGGATAATGTGTGTACTAAACTCATATGAGTAATGTATTTTTAATTGCATACAACATTTGTTGATGGAAATTAAATAAATAGATTATTCCCGACTCTCTCTACAAGCTCGAGTTTTTAGATGAGACGGAATTCTCTCATGGTATTAGAGCTCAGGTTGTGGGTTCGATTCTCGTGGAAGCACTCCACTCATTTAAATTGTCCACTCTGTTGGGTCTCCTCTCCAGAGAACAGAGACAATGATTCGGTCCACGAGTGAGGGGGTGTTGAGGGAAATTAAATAAATATATTATTCTCGATCCTCTCTACAAGTTCGAACTTCTAGATGAGACTGAATTCTCTCAACATTATTGTAAATACATTATAGATTCATATGATTTTATTGCACATCACGATATTGTGCAACATAGAATTTAAATTTAATTTTGTATACTTTGTCCTCCTAAATATAATTTTTAATATACGTACTTGTGATGTTCCTACATTTTTTTAATGGATTCTACTTAAAAATGTCGTAATATTTGTATAGTACTCTATAGTCCCCATAAATATAATTATATGTAATAAAAAGAAAAGAGAAAATGTTGATTTAAGAAACACAACTGTAATTAACTATCAAAGCCTCTTGAATTTCTTGGAAATTATGTTTTAAAAGCAGAAGTGAAAGTTGACCCGACCAGCTTTAGTGCTTTCGCTTCTCATCTTTCTAGCCGACGGTGAATGGGAGTGCATCGCTCTCGGCGGCGATATGTCACGGTGGCTTCGACGTGTTGCTGGGCTTCGAACGCCGGTTCGGGCGACTCCGCCATCGAGTTTGGGCGGCCAGGCGACGACGGCCGTGCTGAACGCAGAAAAGAAAATAAGATTTCAAAGTGCGTGGGGCTGCGTGTACGGCCGCTAATTGGGCAAAGGGCCTGCTTGGAGAATTTGATTCTCACCAGGCTCTTCTTTGCAAATTTTCAGAAATTGCAAACAAGTCCCTGCTTTTTTAATAAAAAAAATTATTTTCTTAAGGCTTTGTTTGGCCACTTTATAATTCTGAAAATTTGGAAGGATTGTTTGGATAATAAAATATATTAAAACTTGTTTTGAAATTAATAATTTTAATTTTTATAATGAGTTTTAAAAAGGGTTGGACCTAACTTATTTAATTATATTTTAATAATTGATTGAAATTGAATTAAATAAAATTAAAATTGGATTTTGTATTTTGTTTAATAATTTTAATTATTATTAAAATCCCAATTTGTTAACTTATTTGATTAATTCGTTAACGTATTTATAGTCCACATTATAATTGTTTGGGTAGGCGGCGCTCAATAATTTTCAGACCGTATTAATTTATTTTTTTGTAGACGGCGCCCATATAAGTGTTGTGTTTCCCTATTTTTTTCATTGGCCAGTGTGTTTCATCTCATTATTGTGCGTAATTCTGTTTCAGAAATTGTGAAATTAAGAAAATCAAGAAATATTTTGTATTCTTTTTTCTTTAATTATCTAAGTTGATGATTTCGACAGGAAGATTACATCCAAACGTATTAATACCAAGTCCAAAAATTTGACCTTATTTCCTCGAATAAAATACAAATAAAAATAGCCATCTGGAGACAAAAAGGTGGAGATCCATTTAGTCGGAAATTTTAAAACAAAATCCACGATTAACAAATATTACAAGGCATTATAAAAGGGTGAAGATTTGATTCTATAATGCCACGATTTTTGACATGTCCCCATTCGTTTATTACGGGATAAAGTGCTTGGGCCACACCACAGAAAAATAAATTCTTCGAAAACTTCAAATAAAATTAATTATGGATAATTATGATGGAATCATGTAAATATTTAAGAAAATCAATAATGTTTGTGAATTGATTACATCTTGTTTGCAACAGGTACACCGTGCACTCCATAGTGTATTAAAATATACAATTTATTGTATTAAAATATTTATACTGCAACGTACAATTTATTTTGCGAACACATATTATATATTTTAATGTAAATAAATTGTACTATATTTTAGTGTAACAAATTAAATATTTTAAAAATGTGCCACGGAATGCATAACAGTTTTACTCTTATGAATGACGAATATCATTGTCGACATGTGAATATTTTCAAATTATATATTGAGGGGTATAACCGTATAAGTTAAGGAAAAACAAATATAATGAAAAATAATTGTCAATTAAAATGATAAATAATTAATCTATCGATTGTAAATATTTTTTAAAATAAATCATGGCGTCGACAATATTAAGTTATATCTGACTCAGATAAACTTTTATTTTTGGAGTGAATGACATGTGTTTTACAACACCTACTTTTCAAGTGAAGGAAGGTTGTTGCGTAGCCGGTTAAATTAACGATCAAAAGGACTAAAGGCTATAGTATAGCTCTGAAGCTATGTGTTGACGCATAATTATAATGTAAATTATTTTTTAACTTTCAATTAATTCTAATTCTCAACTAAGCAAAAGTAAAATACGAGATGATTCAACAAGTAACTTTGTTTCCAAAGGGTGATCAGAAGTGTTCGGGTGTTCTTCGTTATGAGGTGATAAAAAAAAGAGTTCAATTATGGAGTGTACTTTTATGTCTGGTCGTTTATAAGAGCAATCACACAATTCGTGTCTCCCGTGCTTGATAAGCCTAGGGTACTACATCTTTCTCGATCATAAGATTGGGAGGAGATTTTACCTTTTCTAACCCGGATAATCATACGATTAAGGTCCTCTAATTAACTAACTAATCTTTCCCCGTGTTTTTCCACTCGTATAATAAGGTTCAATCTCCTGTGGTCTCTTCACTTCCCATCCAACTGTTAACTCAAGAGAAAAATGTATATTAGAGGGGATTCTAACGCATCTACGTACCCAACTCTCGTTGCGATAGGACATAACAAATTCAAATTCGATTGTTAAGACTCACACCTGTACATCTTAGCAAGTTTACCCAACTCTCGTTCAATAAACATGCTTAAACCCACAAGCTAATAGAATATTGAACCAATAATTGCCTCTAATATAATGAAACAACCATTCATAGAAGTAAACAACCATAATCAAAGCAAATTCTCAATCACCATCATAAATCCAAACACTCAAACACAAATAACCTTAGCCCATGGTGCTCAAAGCACAACCCCATGGCTAAATAACAAGAATCAACCAAACCCATGATAGAAATAAATAATTAAAAGCTTGAATTAAAAAGTAGAAATAACCTCTTTGATGAAATTGTAGCTTAAGAACATGAGAAATCAAATATAACCCTCTTGAATCCTTGTTCACAATGGATATGAAGCTTAAACTATGCTAATTTAAGGTAATATAAGCTATCTATAGAAGAAAAACTGAAAAACAAGTAAAGGTATTACTTAGTAAACTAAAGGTATCACTTGATGTTTCTCTATCCTCTCCTAATAGCTGCTGAATGGTGAAAAAACGAACTTTGACCCTTTTATATCCTTTGGAATCAGTTGGCACGTATCTCTAGATCAGAATTGAGAGCTCCAAGTTTTTGATCGTGCACGAGTTGTGCAATCGTGCACCTAGTCGTGCACGAGTCGTGCAATCGTGCATCTAGTCAAGCACGAGTTGCACCCAGTCGTGCACGATGAAATCGTGCTTGCGTTTTCCCTCGTGGTCATACACGAGGTCGTGCACCAATCGAAGCTCCCTAACACTGTATAAAACTTTGTACACAACCATTTTCTCTTGCAGTCGTGCACGTGGTCATGCACATGCATTTTCTTGATTTTTTCAATATTTTGGCTCGTTTTCTTCATAACTTGAGCTCCCGAGCTCCAATTGACTTGATTATTTTTGCGTTGCGATCCTCATTCAATATTCTTTCACATGGTTCTATCTTTAACTTGATTCCAAATATTATTGAGCTCGTGTTTTGCTTTTAAAAACCATAATTTTGCTTAAAAAAATAGCAAAACAAAAACATTTCTCATTTCAAGTGTAATTAATCGAAATTGAGCAATAAAAATATGGAATTGTGTCAAGAGTGAGCAAAAAAAGCCCACGAATACGAGCAATGCTGACATCGAATCAGTGAGTATTTTGTGCATTAAGTGCGCCGTTCGCTTTATAGTATAATTTAGAAACATATAACTTGTTGCATTGAAACGTACAATCTGTATTTGTGAAATAAATTACAAATTTTACTATAAAAAATTATATATTTTAATATAACAAGCTATATATTTTTAGATGTACAATACACTCGACACATGCAAAATTTAGACTTTTCTTTTATCGTTTATGTATAAGCAATATTAAATAACAGTATAGGCTAGGGCAGGGCCGCAGTGGAGTTCAATTATTTAAGGTTGAATGAAAGAAAGATTAATGCGGATGCCTTATTGACAAAGTCATAGTATTCCAAACATCGACCCATCATTTTCATTTTATTGTTTGTTGTAATAAAAATAAATTCCTAACAAGTTACAACTCATAATATTACAAATTTCACATTTAAAGGGAGGTCCTCCAAGTTTTTGTTTTTTGTTTTTTTTTTTAATAGTTTCGCTCTTTGTTATGTTTTATCCAGACATATATATGCATTTGCATGACTATACGGAAAGAGTGGTTTGTCCCCTTGTGATAATACATATTTGTTTTTATAATAATATATATTTGATAGTGATTTTTTTTATTTTTTTTAATATAATTTTTTACAAAAAATAATATTTGATTCGATTCGACATATGAAAAATTCGTGCGTTTCAATTCTTTTTAATTTGTATTAATATTTCAAGTAAATATTTTATATGAGAATTTCTCGAACTTTAATGTTAATACATGATTATAAGTTTTTCATTTATGATATTATATATGTATATATGTGGATATATATTATTGATGGTACTTATCAGCTCGAGGGCCTATAATGTACCATCGAATCACACAACCACCAAATGTATACCAGAGCATGTCTTGATTTGAGTTGTCAAATTTTGATAGTTGTTCTACTTTTTACACAGAGTAGAATAATAATAAATAAGTGGATAGCGAAAAAATAAATAAAAAATGTGAATAGTTGGCGATGCACATCAGAGATCGACAATTTCTTATTCAAATGTCAGGAAATATAAAGACTTGTAATATTTGCCAAAGAAAAATATATATATTATTCATATTAACCATCTTAACGTTTTTACTTGTACTCTTTCTATAAAACCTATATAATTTAGATAAAGTTTATATAAAACAACCTCATACATAAATTTAATATAATTTATGAGCTTATTAAATTGCATCTAACCATTTAACAATTTTATATATGACTCCACATTTATTTAAATATTTATTATAAATATGGTATTTAATATATAAATTGTTTATTAGTATTTGACAAAATAAAATAGTTTTTAATTGAAAGTATTATAAATTTTTCTACTTTATTATATTATTAAATTAGATGAAAAGATGTCGACCTCCTAAAATAAATAGAAAATATGTTACATAATAAAGACAACTAAAAAGATAAATCAATAAAAATGACAAAATTAAGCTAATAAAATAAATAAATAAATAATAGTCAAATAATATATTACATTCTTCAAATCTTCATGTTTTTAATTAATGACGTCTCGGGCAACTCATCAATAGATATAGTTGAATTAACGTTTTCATTGACGCAGCAGAGGGATTATGAGAGAAAAAACAAATGACAACTGCACCCATGAATAAAGAAAAGAAATAAAAGAAAAATCTAGCATTAGAAGCATATTTGTTAGGTAAATAGCAACTAGCAAGACGTCTTCCAACTTAGTAATTTAATGCAATCCTCTAGCATATTCTTAGTTGTCACATCAATAAATTATGGTTCATATCTTATCAGCAAAAAATCATATATATTCGAGGTGAATTTTTTTCGTATAATAGTAAGTATAATTAATATTACTATTGTGCATGAAAAATATCTCTGTTGACTATTCGTACTATCTCTATTGTGTAAATATAATTTTTAAACATCGAAACTTAAGTTATGTACAAGTGTAATAACTAGTGCACATGCAAAATAGTGATACTAAAAAAAAAAATACAGACAAAGTTCGTATAAGATCTACTTTATTTTATTTCTTATTTCATTTATCAATGTATTATACATTTTGCATGTATATGGAAATATTATGTAATTACTATTACTATAACACAACTTTTAAAATCCTTTTCCCCCATCTTCTTTCCAATTGCATGTTCTTGAACTATAAAATAATCCCGGATTGAGGTTTTGAAATTTCACTTCAGTCTCTCTATTTCTTGAAAAAAAAAATAGTTCAATCATCTTGATTTTTGAGGTTTTCTTTGTCGCAAGTGAGTGAATTAACTCAAATGAGATAACTGATAAGTGATATATATCTATCGAGTAAAATTTACTAATTTTCTAATAATTAATTATTCTAAACCCGAATGAAAAATTAAAATAAGCCATTCATTTATTCTAATAAACGACCGTTCACTTGAACTAAACAAAATTTAAAAAATATAGTATTCTTCTTTTTTTCACCTGGCGGTAATATGTGGAGCTCAAGAACTAGTTAGAAATAAAGCACAATATTAGGGAAATTCCGTTTTGGATTCAATTTAATTATTTTCAAATAAATCAGCATCGACATTGTCGGGTCGAGAACTTTCAAATAAACTAGCATGAAAATTCCATTCTTCCCTAAACAGACAAAGTCCAACAGAAGATTCTGTAACATACATTATTATGCGATTAATTAATCTGTTTTCAGGATAGCATAAAATGTAATATCACTTCTGTCTAACTAACATAACTATCACTTTTTTAATAGATATTATTCTGAATTTTTAAAGATAAATTAAAGAAATATTTTTGAGATATATTCTCTAATCTAATTTGACTGTCACTTTTGATTTTTCACGTAAATTAAGAAATTTTTTTTTTATCTCAAGTAATTATTTGTATGAAATGAGTAACATACCCTCTCACATATTATTGATGAATTTTTTATGATTAATTTTTTTTTAAAGATAAAGGGTAATTATTTAATACCATTTCAATAGTACGGTGCTGCCGTGCCACGAGGCACAACCATAATGTTCCCTCAGCAAGTTATTAATAAAACTATAAAAAGGGTAAGATGAGAATAAAATATTTAATACAGTATCTTTTATAAAATAAAAAACAATGGATATTTCTGAATAAATATTTTTCTTTAAAATGACAATTAAAATGAAGGGGGTAATAATTTACATTATTACTTACTAAATTTTATGTATAAACATGATCGTGAGTGGATACTTCATTTTTTTATGTGTACAGTTTTTATGTTTTTGTAAAATAACCCTCTTTAAATCATGTTTTTAGGGGTGAAAATAGGATAGCTAGGCTACTCGATAGGGGACTATGTCTTGGTCTAATTTGAGGTCTGGCCTATTTAAGCCTTAACATATATATATTTAATAATATAAGTATTATATATATCAATGTTTTCATAACCAAACCGGTGATCGAATCCGGACACCCACCGTCAACGGTCTCAACCGGCTTGGACCCGGTTCAACCCATGCGGTTCAACTGCTTTTCTATGTTTAGTTAAAAAAACAAAATAAGTATACACCTACAAAAATTTAAATATATATTTTATAACTTTTCATATTATATTTTATAAATTTTGTCCCACCTCATACATTTATCCCACATCGAAAGTGTTGGAGAAAAATATGAGAGAAATATAAATTTAAAATTCTAAATATTTAATATAAATTAATAATTTAATTTTAAAAAAAGAAGAAAAAAACCGGTTATTTTCGGTTGAACCGGATTTTGACCGGTTCAACCTGAAATCCGGTTATATAGTGTTTTTTAAAAGTTCTTCAGTTCAACCCTTTGAACCTCAACCAGTGTTTTGAAAAAAAAGTGATATATATTATCTACATAAATAAACTTAATTATGTAATTAAACATTAAGTAATTTGAATTAAAATTTAAATAGACTTTAAAAAAATTCTATCAAAATCAATGGTCAGACTAAGACCTAGATATTGTAAAGAGGTCGAGGCTTTTCGGTGCAATGTCTGCTATTTTTTTCCCAACATATTTGTTTTAGAGTATAATAATTGGTGACTATTAATATTAACCATAAAAATCTGAATAGATACTTCACTTTCCCTTTCATTACGTGTTCTGTTATGAACATAACATTGACCTGCACCAATGGAGAACAATGACAAAAGCCTTGAATTGCTATATTTAATAATTGTAATACGTGTATAATCACAAACTATATATCACACTCAAATAAATATCCGATTTCCTGTGGTAATAACTGAAAATGACACAATGAAAACTCCATTTCCTGTTTTGCATTCTTTCAATCATCACCAAATATACATGTAGACATTTAGGCTCAAGTAATTTTCCAATTGGGCAAAGATATATATCCGTCAGATGTCTATTTTTATAACAAGTTATATTACTGCCTTTTTTAACTTAAATTAATAAATAAACAGAAATGGTAAGAAAGGAGAAGGATAATGTTTGCCCTTATTGGGTAACTTGTCAGTTTCGTAGATTCTCATCCACCTGCCATATGGAGCAATCAGTTATCCTCCAGTCAATAGTCAACACTACCACCCAAAAAACACATCAAATTAAATAAATATATTGAATTTTGAGCAAATTTTGATGTATATATTCAACTTGAAAGTCTATTCTAATAATTGTATTGCTAGTTTTCAAGGTCGGATTCTAATACTAAAATAGTAATCCCTCCGTACCCAATAAATATGTTCATTGAGCTGGGCACAAGTATTAAGAAAAAATATTATTTAAATACAAAAAGTAAGTAGAAAAATACAAAAGGTATTAAAGTACAAAAAGTAGAAAAATACAAAAAGTATTCTAATTATAGTAGTTTAAGAATTAATGTGGGTAAATTAAGTGGCATATATTGTAAATACGTGATGATAAAAAGGGTAGAAATTAAGGGGTGGTATAAAAGGAATGAGCATACTTTTAAGGGACAAACAAATAAAAAAACGATCATACTTTTTGGGGATGGAGGGAGTATATGATTTCAGTTATAGTTCCAAATTGATAAAATACACAAATACTCGATCAATTGCTGATTTAAAATTTTAAATTTAAAGATACAAAAAATAATAAATAATATATTTTAAGCTAATTAGTGATCTGTTCTATTATTATGGGGATACATTATTTATTTTACTTTATTTTTTACATAAAAAAGTTATAGAGGTTTGAAATTTGGGGGTACAACAAGTAGCTACATCCCACTGGACTCAATCCAAAATTCATTTCTGGATCGAAACGCCTTTACAAATTCCAGTATCGAAAAATATATTCGTTAGAATTTTAGTTTAAGATGAAAGATGTGAAAGATGATGAATTTTAATGGTTAAGGAGGAAGTGTCATGGTGCATTCATATATATGTTCAATGAAAATATATAGAAGATAATGGAGAGCTACAATTATGACAATGCCCCGGTGGCGATCCAAGAATAGCAATTAAAAATGAATTTTTCTATGCCACCCTTAATGTCAATCTCTAACAGTATATTAAGTTGTCGTACCACATGCTTAATATATTGTATGCCAAATACAATACCTTAAAGCCCTTGTGAATTGATAAAGAATTATGAGTGAACGCGGGAAAAGGAGAACAGAGCATTCTGGCAGAGTTGGGGGCATGTAGAATCAGATGGAGTGCACGAATCTTTTTATTTATATGAGTAACAGCTGGTGGCGCAAAGTTTTTTTTTTATAAATTTGGACTCCAGTTTCTATGAATTAATTGTCAAATTCTGTGAATTATTTGTGCTGTTTAAATAGATTGAAATGTTTATTAGCCTGTCAAGTTTTGAGGAAAATTGCTGTGATATGTCAAGTCTATATGTATGGGTTTAAGAGAAGTCAGAATCAAAGGTAATCCAGCTACCTACATTGTGATTGAACTATGGAATTTGATCTTTTGATAAATTTTCACGCTTATTCGATCGAATGCTTAATTATTACTCTATTTGTCCGAATTCTTTTTTTTTATTTACTATTTTCTCATGTTTTAACGAATAATTTTTTATTAATATTTAAAATAATAAAATAATTTTAAAAAAAATATATATATAATAGAAAAAAGGTAAATCTATTATATTTTTTAAAAATTATTTTATCATTTTAAATATAATAAACAACTTGCTCGCTAAAATACGAGAAAAAAGATAGTGTTGAAAAACAGTTGGGACGGTAGCAAGCAGTATTTACTACCATCAAATTCTTAATTCAAAATAGAGCAAAGGCAGTAAAACACTTAAATGGTACGACATACTGAAAACACATTTGACAATTGTAGCATCTGATCATGATGATACTCTCAACACTTATACCAATTCACATCACAGAATCGTTACTTTCTGTGTAATTATTTCATTTTAGGTAAAAATTTGTAGGTGCACAAATTAAGTGTAGAAATTAAAGTTTTGGAGAGAGAAATGTAGTGAAGGACTTAATTTGATGAGGTCCAAAACTCTGCACATTTACATACATACATTGAAGAGGGCTTCCAAGGGGTGGGGGTCGGGCATTTTGTCTATCCTACCTTTTAGGGCACTGTCCTTCAGTGTTTTAATGTGTTGTACCGTACAATACGTTAAAGCATATTGTACAACATAATAAAGTACGATTAGACATTATCCCGCAGGGCGGTAGCAGACAAAATCGGGTTCCGGGACTATGATGATGGAATTAAGAAAACTACCAAAAGAAAAAAAATACAAAATAAGAAATAACATTTCAAAAAAAATACCCACTTTAATTCATCAATAATTCCACAACAAATTCTCGAAACAGGCACCATCATCACCCACCGCGCCACCGCTCCACGGCGGCGGAGGGTCCAACCACCCATCGAACAGCAACGTACTATCCGCGTACACAAAGTCATTCCTCACCCCCACCGAGTCCAAACACGGCCCCAAACTCGGCAACTCAACGATCTCACTCAGCTCCTCCGATCCCGTACACAGCTCCACCGAAGACGAAAAAGCACTCGAAAACGACGACGTACTCGACGGCGGCGACGACGACGACATCGTATCGAACTTCTCCATCGCCGCCGCCTTCGCCGCCGCCGCCTGCACATCCCTCGGGCTGAGCGACACCGGCCGCGGCAGCAGCGACGCAAGCTCGGGAAAATTAAGAATAGCCGAGGCGCCCTTAATGCTAATCGCTGCCGCGTCATGCGCACGCGCCGCCATCTCCGGCGTCGGAAAAGTCCCGAGCCAGATTCTGGATTTCTTCCGGGGCTCCCGAATTTCGGACACCCATTTGCCCCAGTTACGCATTCGGACACCCCGGTAAACCGGGTGCTTCGTTGAATTAGTTGACTCCCGAATCCTTTTGGATTTCTTGGACAATGAACTTATGTCCGAACTATTATTTTCAGTAGACATGATGATTCTAGAAAGTGTGCGCGCGGATTATAAATAAGGATGCTATTTATAGTAATCTAACTGTTAACGATTTATGCCTACGTGGATGTTACATTTCCATACAAGGAAAGGTACTAATTTTTTGCAGTAACTTGTTGCGCGATTTGCAGAGAAATAGGAGGTAAGGGTGTAGGTTTTATGAAGGTGTTGAAAACTAAATGGAAGGAATATATAGTTATATGTAGTCATATGTAGGGCTATACTCCTTATTAATCAGAATTTTTTTTCTATTTAATTATTTTGTTTTGTTTTTCACTGTACGTATATTATTTTTTCAATTCTAGTACAAGACATATATTTACCAAAGGGAGAAAGAAAGAGAGGGTCCCCATGGAAGAAATGGGTCATTCTGCGAGACCTTGTTGTACACTACGCAACCCCTCATTTAATATCAACCCTCTTTTGATACTTTTCTGTTTTTCACCTATGTTAATACTGTTCATTTATCCCCCTTATCATCTTTTTAATTTATTTATGATCTAATAAGAAAGATCGATAACGACAGCGGGGTGATCATTCCCTTAGTTTTAATAATTGAATTCGACTTTTAATATCAATAATTCTTGTAAAGTGTACTGATTAGGAACAAATGGTGATCATTAAGGACTATGAATGCAAGGATAGCAACGAAATTAATCAATAACTTAAAAATTTGTCAATTATAAGTAGCTAGGTAATGTAAATAACTATTTATTAATGATGGCGATGTCAACAAAATAAACAATATAAAAACTCATATAAGATTGTCTCATGTATGAAGACAGTGTACAACTTAGCACAACCCACCCCTCTCAAAGTGTTAAAACGTCATTTTCCAACTTATATTTCATCTTATCGTGAGACCGTCTAATGCAAGTGTGTCATCAATAAACAAAAGTATATTTGTATATTTAAGATATAATTATTTGCATTTTGGTTTAAGAAAAATGAAATTAATTAGACACTTGTAAATTGTAATTATATGTATATGTTCATTTGTGTAGGGTTGAGAAATGTGCTGCCTTCAGATTAGTCTGCAGATCTTTTATGTGGACATAATGAAGATTCTCTTTTTTTTTTTTAACTAAATATAGCACGATGTAACTTTTGCAACGTATAGTGTTACTCAATATAACAAGATCATTTAGATGATAAGAACATTTTACTTCAGCATGAAAATAATATTTTAACCAATCTGGAAAGATAGTGTTTTTAAATTCACTTATGTATAATGTATATAATACGATTGATCAAATGGAGGCTATTTAAATTATTATGACAGGTTTTTTTATTGTAAAGTTTCCAGGATATATAATTCATTAGGCCAAATTAATATTTGGAGGTATAATGGCGCGTTTGTTCTATCAATCAATTTAATTTTAAACATGAAATTAATACTTTTGAAAGTTAAAAAAAAATCTCAGGAGAAGCACAATATTCAAGTAATGTTTAAGTTATGTTTGTTAAATACACCTAAATTTCATATGAAATTCTTAACTATTCCATTTATAATATATGGTGATCTATAAATTAATGGGAATATTTGAGGGTACTCATAACCTTTTCATTATCAATTTATATACATGATATGTGGTGATAACATAAATAGAAATAACTTTTTTGTTTTATTTTTTAGGAGCATAACATGATTATAATATTAAAGTTAGTATGATTTAACATATTAGGACAAATAATAAAAATATTAAATCTAGGAAATTTTTCAATTAGCTAGGGCTTTTTTATAGTGTTAAACTGTTGGATATTATGTGGACTAGTTTTGAGTTGGTCCCACTGAGAAGTAAATACGACAAGTTGAAGATTTCAGCAAACGGGTCCATTTCCCTGGTGGGGGGCAAAAAATAATAATTAAATTCTTATATAAAATACTAGTAATTTGGACATCGGTGCTTATATTTACATTTTTCAGACAAGACGTTTTGTCCTTTTATTAAAATTGTGAAAAGAATTATTAAAATAAAAGATTTTCGTGATCAGTATTAATCATTGCGGAAATAAATAAGCTTACTTCCAGACGGGAAGCAAACTTGTAATAGTAGAATTTATGAGGGGTGTTTACAAATGAATCAACCTTGCAAGGGTAAAATTTGTATGATATGTGATTTAATTTGGCATGATATTATAACTGAATGAAGACTCTATCAATGAGTGCAAGAAAAAACAACGATAGTGTCTGTTGAGTAAAATTAAATAAATAAATTAATTTTTTATTTTTTTATAAGTTTTAACTTTTAAATGACACGAAATTCTTTTATGGTATTAGAGTCTTCAGGCTCACACCCATATTCTGGGTTTGATTATCACTGAAAGCAACTTCATTCATATTAAATTGTCAATTCGATTGGCTCCTCTCAATAATTAATTGAGCAAGAGAATAAACTCTAGAGTGAAGGGGGTGTTAAGGGAAATTAAATAAATGAATTAATTTCACATCTCTTTATAAATTTGAACTTTTAGATTAGATGAAATTATTTAAGTGTCATAAGTGTTATTTGATGAATTTCATGTTTTCGCTTTCTCGATTGAATTTGTACACAAGTTTTTTTATCAAAAAGAAAGAAAGACGATAAGTATAAGAATGACAACTCATACCAAAACTTTTTTCAAACACTCGTATATATGTATAATATTTTTTTAGCATCATGCAACATCCATAAAACGCGATGTAAAGTGTGGGTTGAGCAAATTTTCGGGTGTGAATGCGCCTAACTAAGTGTAATTATAACTTTGAATGATTATAATTAGGGTTAACTCTATTTTAATTAATTAAAGACACATTTGTTATAATTTAATAAAGGCGCGAATACCCCTTGTATTTTAATTTTGTTAAATTTTCCTATGCACCATTTATACCAATTTAGAATTGATGCAATTGATTTTTTTTTTTTTTTTTTTTAGTTTTTTCTAAAAGAAAATCAGTTTTTTTACCCGATTGACTCGGACCCAACCCGACCTGGCCCATATTCGGTCCGACTGGTTTATGGTTCACCCGATCCGAATGAGTTATTTTTTTTTTTTTCTCTCCAGTTTTTTTTACTCGGTCCGGACCCAGTCCGACCCGAACTCTGCTCAAGTGATTTATAGTTCACCCGACCCGAATGGTTAATGGTTCATGGTTTAAATTTAGGGATCATGGTTTATTTAAATTAAAATTAAATTCAAGGTGCAATTGATGCACACAAGCATCACTCTCCAATTCTTACCTAATATATTCTTTTTTGGCTGTTTAAAAAGAAAAAAAAATGGCATATTTGTTATAAGTTAGTAATTAGGGTTAGACAAAAACTTGTATAGACCAGGATCATGCTATGAACCTTATTTTTAATTCATGACATTTAACCTTACCCAAGATATAATACCAAACAAGTTTAATGATTTTAAAAAATATATTAAAAATGAGTGAAATAAGTTAAATAATTTAAGTTCATAGTATGAATTTGGTCATGGGAGACCAGCTCTTAGGGCTAACATGGATGAAGATTGAAGTGTGACAAGTTTCGTTAAATTAACACACGCACAACATAAATTTTGAGTCTAATTATTAATTTTGGTTACAGCTATTTTTTGGTTGTCCGTGTACATGGAGCAATTTGTCCCTATTTGTTGTTTTACACTTAACTCTTTGCTTAGGCTAGCTTATAGGCGCCCGGATGTCAATTCCGATAATTTCCAAAATCGTTTTAGTTTCTTGCGACTTTAAATTATACTCGAAATAAATAAATAAAATTCGAAAAATATAAGATGATAATGTTTTATGACATACCAGAAAGCATCCAGAGTGTGATTAACGTTTGTTTCAATTATTTTTTATCAGATTCAGGTCACATCATTGTGTTTGACCGAATTCTCTATAGCATGATTAATATTTTTACACAAAAGTGAAACTAATAATAGAATGAAATTGTGCACTTACCTGATGGAGAAATTATTGCCGAAATAAAAACGTACTTTTATGTACCAAAACTCTTTCTAATGATGGAACAATTGTAGATTAAATTTGTACCTCATCAATTAAAATGAGTGATGATATTTCCAGTGTTATATAATTTCAATTAAAAAAATAAAAGTATTCTCCAATTTGATAGCTAGTTGGACCATATTGATATTGTTGTGATTGGTGATTTGATCAAGGTTGGTAGCAGTTGCATTGATCTTTAGTTTTAAAGCAATTAACCAGTAACAGGTCACATCGATCTATCCCTATTATTATTATTAGGTCCTCCCCCTTCCCCTTCATTGGTGCACTCACTATGGACCAACCCTTTCTCCATCCCTAGGCTATGTACAATACCATAATCAATTATTTATGGCCCATTTTAAATATAATATAGGCTGAATTACATCCAAGACAAATTGTAAAAACAAAATTTATCTTGCCCCTTATTGCACTTTAAGGATTCAACTTTAAATTTTTGTAGGGTAGATATTTAACTATCAATTTATTGTAAAAAAAGACTCAGGCAATTTTAAGACAAAAAATATATATTTCCACTTATTTTTTTATATGCCACTTTATAAAAAATAATGATATTTTTAAAAAAATATAAATTATAATAAATGCTAATAATGAGTTAATAACTGCTAATATATATTTTTCTAAAACGTAAATAAATTTATTAAATACAACGAGTACAAATACTCAAACAATTATAGACAAAATCTTACAGTAGAAAATACCGAATAAGTAGTTTGAAGAATTACAAAGAAGAACTACTAATTAATATTAAGTGGCATACCGTACCGTACCAAAAATAGTGACACATATCATATACCGTACCAAATTTTTTTATATTTAAAAAATTCATATCGTTTTTGTATGCCAAAATTCGTCATACATAAAATTTCGATAAATAAAAAATATTTACCTACCGTACTAAAGTTTTCGGTATATAAAAATTTCGATTGATATCGATATATATTGTCCCATACCGAAATTTTGATATACTATGTCATACCGAAATATCAGTATACATAATTTTTTTAACAAAATTCCGAATTTTTTTGGTATATTGAAATATCAAAATTTTAGAATGCATATTACCATATTGTACTGCAATTCACGGTATATTGAAAAAATTGATATTTTTTGTATTTTTCAATTTGATAAACGCAGTATACCGACTTTTTCATTAGTTTTTCACCCCTAACTGTGAATATAAAGGAGTGGATTTTAGAAAAGAACACAAAAGTTGAGAACAATTTTTTTTATTTCTGTAATACCTTGTATTTTATTTAGGGTTGAGAACGAAATAAGTTAGATGCAAATTGGAAAAAAAATAAACTATTGTTTTGTCTTAAAACTGCCCGGGTCCTTTTTTGCAACAAATTGAAAGTTAAGTACCTACCCTGAAAAAGTCTAAAGTTAGGTCCTTAAAGTGCAATAAAGAGCAAAGATAAGTCCTATTTTTACAATTTGTCCTTTCATCTATGAAAAATGAAATTTTAAGGCTTCAACATTCACTAATTATTGTAATTGAGTTATGTGAAAGGTAGGTGTATCCTTTGCACGATGGAGGATCCCACTGTAAAATTGATAGCAGATGAAAATTCACAGAATGTCTATATTTCAAAAGAATATGATTTGTCATTTTTTTAATGTTAGCAAAACGTAAATTTTATTATTATAAATGGATTTAAGGAATACCCAAAACAATACTTGCTGAATTGTGTAAATGTTTGTAATTCTATTATTGGTTCATGTACTATACCACAATTATTTTGGGCCGAAGACTCGATTTGTTTGTTTTGTTTTAGATTGGGTTGAGTCGAGATGTTTGTGTCGTATACTTATATTGTGTCCTTAGGTTGAACCACTAAAAAGTCCTTAACTCGAGGCAACATATAATTTAATGATGGTAATTAATAAGGCAAAATGAATGTAGGAGGGACCAATAAAATAAGATGAGAAAGTTTAGGGACTCAATTCATATATAGTTTAATGGAACTTTCTCTACATGCTGAAAATCACTTTCAACTAGCTAAAGTTTGGGGGGCCCTTGGTGCGAATGATCCTTGAAATCCATGTCATTGCAAATCTTTGTAAATCAAGTAAATATCATTGTATATTGAGTATGATATGATTCTAAATCATCATTATTAAAAAACAAAACAATCTTATTTTATTTATCCACTGTATGATTGACCATAAATATTTTTGAGTTGGTCTCTCATGAACCAAATCTATGTTATGAACTTAAATTATTTGACATATTTTACTGATTTCCAACACATTTTTCTACCCACTAAATTTGACCCGTATTATACCCTGAATAAGATTAAATGTCATAAATTAAAAATAAAATTTATAGCATGAATCAGGTCTATACAAATTTATCAATATTTTTGTGTAAATTTATATGAATATAAGATCCGTACAAATCAGTTCATACCCAATTCAATTCGATCATATATTCTTATTTTGATTTGATTAGAAATGTGTTGCCAATAATAGTTTTTAGTTTACATCTTAGTGTAATTTTGCATTAAAAACGTACTCGATTAATGGCTCTTAGATAAATGAATCAAATTGTGGATACTTGATTTTCAATGAAATTTCATGATGTAAAGTTAATTCAATTAACGTACGATAGTGAAAGGAAGAATTGCGAAGGTTTTGTAATTAATTATTTTGCATTATTTTTTAATGAAATGGAGCATATGTAGTTGTATATTGGGCCTGATTGGACTTTAATTACATTATTTTTTCCGCACAACTAATCAGTCTATCTAAAATTAACCTCCCTAATTTCTTCTTTTATATCATCTATGGACTGTATAAGCTCAGATTTTAGTGCTTAAACTTAATTATAATTTATACATGAGAAAGAAATGATGGGATTTTAGAATATAAGTTTAACCTGCATAAATTTATGTTGTGCCTATTTTTGTACCTGTAATTTCCCCATACTTTCTCAGAATATTGCACAAAAAATTTACTCATCAACATGATTTCATGATTACATGTACAGCATCATTTACCCTCATCTTCAAGCCAACTTAGGCTAGCTACACCATAGTTACTTAATTAAATAACATAACTATCATTGAAAAACAATTAACCTTATTATAAATCGAATTAGATGTGCTGTACTTATCATACCTCATTTGTGTTAAATTTGGTCACCCTTACTTCTCTTTTGCATTCTTATTGTAAATTGGGTTTCCAAATATGGTATTCAAGGTCGTTTTGGTGATTGCTTTGTCTTATTTTCTGTTCAAAGTAAAATAAAATATAAACATGTAAATATGAAGTCGTGATCTTCACGTTAATCTATCCACCACACCTTTCCACATTAATTCATGTAATAAATGGCCATGACCACACACCCTATTTTTGAGGCTTTAGTTGAATCAAATTAGATGCTGAATTCTGAAATTGTGTTCATATTATTTTTCTTAATTATTTTTGTATTAGTTATATTGATGATGTCGTCATAAAACATGTTTCTACTGAATGAAATACAATATACAAATTCAGATTTTTTCGGGTTAATATATAATTCCAAGTTGCAAAATGAAATTAGAGCAAATCAAAGCCCAAAATCAGTAGATATGACTTTTTGCAATAGCTATAACACTTTATACATAACTTAATACTTTTTTTGGCGTCTAGCAGGAACAATGTTCTTCTTTAGTTATAATAAATTAATAATCTAGGTTAGATTTACATGTTTTTAGGTGTCTTTATAAACACATATGCCTAGCCAATTGGTGATATCTTGCATATGCAAGACTTCCGTTATTTAATTATTAATTAATTTATTTCAAAGTGTTTTAGTTTCAAAGTATACAAACCTAAATTTAAAAAATATATATATATTAATTTAAAATACCAACTCGATGCATCTCCTTTCATGAAAGAGACGCAGAATATGTGAATTAAGGGATTGCTAAGGGGTGTTAGCAACCCTAATAACAACTTAAAATATATTTTAAAAAAGTTAATTAATTTGAGGCGTTTTGAAATCTTTAACCTGACTTATTAATGAATTGTTTTTACGCCAAGTCTCGTCATATTCCAGTTAAAATTAATGTCACGTTTCAATCAAAGCTAACTAGTTTCATGTTTCATTTCACAATTTTAATTAAATATAATATCGTATTTTAGTTATATATATTAGTCTTTTTTTTTACGGGGTTATATATATTAGTCTTAAAAAAAGTAATTGGTTAATTAGCTTTCTTAAAACTTGCTATAAAATTATTATTCAGCAATTACTTCCAAATTTTGATATGATCTTGGCCAAATATATGTTACATACTCATAATTTCTTCAGAAATGTATTTTATATCACTCCTTCAAAACATAATCATTAATTACTAAGCACCCTTGAATGAAGAATTTGTCTTGAAAAGCAAAATCATTAAGGCTCAATTTGGATAGAGAGGATTTGAAATGAATGAATTTAAAAAATAATATATATAATATTAATAATGCATATAGTTCAAATTATGAATTGTCACGCGATGAGAGAGATGGAAGATAGTGAAGGGGGGAGAGAGAGTGAATGGGTAGATATGAGGAGATTTCAAATGAGTAGGTTTTAATAAGGATTTAAAATCCCTCCATTTTTAACTAGCTAATCAAATCTAAGTATTTGTAAATTCATTGGAGAGTGATAATTTGTATGTGAAATACATGAATTTCAAATTCACTCATTCAAATGGAGGCTAAGTGTCAAAATAAAATACTATATATATACTATATAACATTATAAAATTTCTTTATCTCTTTGATAATATGAAGAGAAAAAAAATATTGATCACAGCAATATACTTGCAGATATTGTCCAATTCAAGAAAAGTGCATTTATTTTTCTGGTTTGTAAATCATCAAGTCCTTTTCAAAATTTTGGAAAGGTTGATGATGATTTTATTTGACATGATAAATTCCCTGACAGCACATCTGACTATATGTAGTACTCCATTAAAGACTTAATAAATTATGTCATCAAACGAAAGAGGTAGAAAACACTTAGTTTGACCTGTACACTCTCTCCTTGCATTATTAATTTCAACAACTTTTTTTACTGTTCAAACGGATCATCTTATAATCAATTATAGGGTTAATGCTGCAATAAATACCTCAATCTGAATTTCCTTATATATCTACCCTTAGAAATGGTTCAATACACTAATACACATTTAGGCTTGGACAATTGTGAAAAATGACCTTGGAGAGCTGTTATAACCGCTCTCCAAGTAACAGCTGTCCAAACTTGGACAGCTGATAAAAAACCGTTGTCCAATAAATCGCACTTGGACAACGATTTTTAACCGCATTGCAAGGGTCACTTAGAGAGCGGTTTTTAACCGTTGTCCAAACATATACACTTGGACAGCGGTTTTTAACCGCTCTCCAACACTTTTTTTTTAAAAAAAAAATCAATTTTTAGGCACGGACCCACCAAACATCTCATATATAAGCCACCAAGTCTTCAAATTAATTGATGCAATTATTCGCTCCCATGGGGATCGAACACGGGACCTTGGGCGCCTGAACGAGGAACAATTCCGCTCGGACACTAGCTTTCTTGCGTTTACTTAATGAAATTAATTTTATATGTCCTAGAATTCGGTTTTTTTACATTTTTTTTTAAATTCTTTATTTCAATTATCTTATTTATTAATTCAATCACACTTTTTTATATAATAATAATTTTTTTATATAAATTTAAATTAAATTATATTAAAATTATATTTTTTACTTGTTTTTTTTTAAAGTACACTACGTACCTTTCTTTTAAACTTGTAATATTTTTCCTTCTAAACAAGTAATATACTTTTTTTTTTATCTTAATAAGTAATATTTTTCTTTAAACAAGTAATATTTTTTTTCTAAACAAGTAATATATATATTTCTTTAAACAAGTTATATCTTTCTATTTAAACAAGCTAGTAATACTTTTCTATTTAAACTAGTAATTATTTTCTTTAAACAAGTAATATTTTTTCATCTAAACAAGTAATACTTTTCTTGCATTTATTTAATGAAATTAATTCTATATGTTCTAAAAATTGTTTTTTCTTACAATTTTTTTTAAAATTCTTTATTTCAATTATCTTATTTATTAATTCAATCACATTTTTATATAATAATTTTTTTATATAAATTTAAATTAAATTATATTAAAATTATATTTTTTACTTGTATTTTTTTTTAAAAAAAAATACTACATTTCTTTTAAATTTGTAATAATTTTCCTTCTAAATAAGTAATAGTTTGACCTGTACACTCTCTCCTTGCATTATTAATTTCCACAACTTTTTTTACTGTTCAAACGGATCATCTTATAATCAATTATAGGGTTAATGCTGCAATAAATGCCTTAATCTGAATTTCCTTATATATCTACCCTTAGAAATGGTTCAATACACTAATACACATTTGGGTTTGGACAATCACCGAAAAAATGACCTTGGAGAATTATAATAACCGCTCTCCAAGAATAAATTGTCCAAGCTTGATGATTGATAAAAAAACCGTTGTCCAATAAATCGCACTTGGACAACGATTTTTAACCGCATTGCAAGGGTCACTTAGAGAGCGATTTTTAACCGTTGTCCAAACATATACACTTGGACAGCGGTTTTTAACCACTCTCCAACACTTTTTTTTTAAAAAAAAAATCAATTTTTAGGCACGGACCCACCAAGCATCTCATATATAAGCCACCAAGTCTTCCAATTAATTGATGCAATTATTCGCTCCCATGGGGGATCGAACACGGGACCTTGGGCGCCTGAACGAGGAACAATTCCGCTTGGGCACTAGTTTTCTTGCGTTTACTTAATGAAATTAATTCTATATGTCCTAGAATTCGGTTTTTTTACATTTTTTTTTAAAATTCTTTATTTCAATTATCTTATTTATTAATTCAATCACACTTTTTTATATAATAATAATTTTTTATATAAATTTAAATTAAATTATATTTAAATTATATTTTTTATTTATTTTTTTTTTAAAAGTACACTACGTACCTTTCTTTTAAACTTGTATTACTTTTCCTTCTAAACAAGTAATATACTTTTTTTTATCTTAATAAGTAATATTTTTCTTTAAACAAGTAATATTTTTTCTTTTAAACAAGTAATATTTTTTCTTCTAAACAAGTAATATATATATTTCTTTAAACAAGTTATATCTTTCTATTTAAACAAGCTAGTAATACTTTTCTATTTAAACTAGTAATTATTTTATTTAAACAAGTAATATTTTTTCATCTAAACAAGTGATACTTTTCTTGCGTTTATTTAATGAAATTAATTCTATATGTTCTAAAAATTGTTTTTTCTTACAATTTTTTTTAAAATTCTTTATTTCAATTATCTTATTTATTAATTCAATCACATTTTTATATAATAATTTTTTTATATAAATTTAAATTAAATTATATTTTTTACTTGTACTTTTAAAAAAAAAATACTACCTTTCTTTTAAACTTGTAATAATTTTCCTTCTAAACAAGTAATATTTTTTCATCTAAACAAGTAATACTTTTCTTTAAACAATTTATACCTTTCTATCTAAACAAGTAATATTTTTCTATTTAAACAAGTAATATTATGAACAAATTTTACATAAGAGTTTGTGTTAATCTCATTATATACGACGAATATTAAAAAGAAATAACACGAGAATTTAAAGAATAAAATATTTGAACTGTCTCTAAAAAAGAATTTACAAATTAAAACAAAAAAATAAAATGAAAAATAAAAAGCTTTAAAAAAAAAAAAAAAATTAATTCATTTGAGAGAATAAGGTTATGAACCATTGTCTAAGTTTTTTACTTTGACAAATGGTTCAAAACCGCTCTCCATTTATTTTTTGCACAATTTATGAACCATTGCTTAAGTTTTTGAGATCTTGGGACAAATTTTTTAACACGTGTTTTTTTTTTATTTTTTATTTTTAATAGATCCGCTCTCCAAGGAATCACTTGGAGAGCTGTTCGAAAAAAGAGCTGTTCAAGTGGAGCTCTCCAAGCTCAAATGTATAGTAGTGATATAACAAAATTCACGACATTAATATACTCTTGGATATTTCATATTTATACGTTTCAAGTTTGAATTGACAAATTTAATAAAATAAGTATACATACAAACATTTGTATGTTGGCATAATAAACGTGATCATTCATGCCTTGACCAAACTCAATTTCATGAATTATTAGACAAATACTTTTTAAAGCTTGAACAATATATAATACTTTTAACTCAACTTAATTTATTTACAATTTTCTGTCCACATGTTATATATATAGAGAGTAAAGGTATGGAGAAAATCTAAATCCCAACTATTGGTGCAATTGTGGAAATGTTTTCTACCCAACATGTAAAAAATATTAATGTCAAAAAAGGCAAAACACATATTCGAAAAAATAAAATAAAAATAAAAGTACTGGTGTATAATTCAACAAGTCATCAAAGATTATTTACTAGTGGGTTTTTTTAAAGAAAAAGTTTAAATGTTTCACTTTTACCCACCATATCAAATCTTAAGAGTATGTGCCAACCACACAAGGGAAAGCTATGGTTTGTCTTAGTCCATGGCCCCTACACATTTATTGCCCACCTTCTGCTTTTTGTAAATCAATCTCACATTTTTTTCTTCTTTCATTGAATCACCTGCCAAAATTTACTCTCCTATTACACACCAATCCAAAACTAGAACTCCCTCATCAATTAACCATCCAACTCATGGCCTAATTAATGATTATGCAATAAAATCTTGTAAAGGAAAAAGAACAAAAGAATCACACTATAAAGTAGTGCAGCCTGATAGCGCAATTAGAACAACTACAAGAAAATATCACTACAAAAAAATATACCTTTAATGACAATCTTATCATTAAAATTTGGATTAATTCTAAACACATACACAACTTTTAGACTAAATGTTAATTTATTCATGATTTTTAAGATTATAGTTAAAAATCTCAACCTTTAGTGACAAAATGACATGGCTCGCAAGACTTGCCATGCAGGACCACACAGTTTATTTTTATTTTTTTATTTTGCTAAATATTATTGTATTTTATCTATGTTATTGAGACATAAAACTCAAGAAACTCACGGGCAATACTAGGTTTTCTATCAAAATAATGTAGCAAAAAATTTAATATTAAACCATGTAATCCACATGGCAAGTCCAGCGAGCCACGTAATACGTCATCGGCCAGAGGAAAAAAAAAATGTATTAATTTGCAACAACATCAAATGTTGAGTTTTTTCATTAAAATCTTGAAGGCGTGATTAAATTGATATTTGATATAAAGATCGTGTTTTTTTTTTTTTTTTTGATTGGTAAAGAAAACTTTATTCAAAAAGAAAGCAGAAAAACAGATAAAACTCAGAATATACAGAGCACAGATATTAACAACCTAAAACTACTCTAGGGTGTGTAATCCAGTCATTAAACGAAAAACATTCCCGAACTAAGCTTTTAACGCAGAACCAACTCCAAAGTCTAGATTTTAATTCCTGTACAATTTTATCAACAGACAACGTGACCCCCTCAAATAAAAGCGCATTCCTCCCTTTCCAAATAAGCCAAACCACACATTGCCAAATTGCAATTGCCATATGTCTCCCCATCTTCCCTTTGAGTAAACGACTTTGAGCAATGATACTTCAAAAAGAATAGGAATGCAAGACAGTTGAAACTCCAAGCCAACTAAAGCATTTCATTCATACCTCATGAGCAACTCGACATTCGAACAAAATGTGTCTTCCGACTCCTCACCACATAGTGCACACTTCAAATCTTGATTTAAATTAAGGACATTCCTCCTATGAAGGTTTGTCAAAGTTGGAAGTCGATCCCAAAGGACTTTCCAAGAGTGAGCAATAACCTTAAGTGGAGAGATTTTGTTCCACAATAGTTTGAAGCCAGCTTCCTTTTCCTAGCCCAATTGATTGCATTCTCGGAGCTCCAAGAGAGTGTTGTAGGCATCTTTCGTGTTATAGTAACCTTTAGGTGATCCCGTCCATCTCCATGAATCTTGATAATCAATCCTCGGTTGTGACCTGTTAATTAAACATAAAAGTGTATTAAGAGAATCCACATCTCGATCAAACAAAGCTCTTCTCCATTTCCACTTCCACCCCCAAACTCCCTCTTCCCAAGATCCCATTTCCCCCACAAGCCCCTCATTGTCAAGGTTGAGATGATAAAGCCTCGGAAATTTTAACTTCAAAGGCTCCTCACCCACCCAACACTCATCCCAAAAACGGATTTCTTTCCCATCCCCCACCACCCTTCTCCCGACTCCCTCCCCCACTCAACCCCATATTTTGATTCCACAATTCTCGCCCACAAGCAATTCCTCTCCCTCAAAAACCTCCACATCCACTTTCCGATAAGAGCCTTATTAAAACACCCCAAGTCCCTCACCCCCAGCCCCCCTTTGGTTTTAGGATTACACAAGACACTCCACTCAACCCAAGCAATTTTAGAAGTACTCTACCCACCCCCCCCAAAGGAAATTTCTTTGAATTTTAACAATTTCACACAATATTTTCTTAGGTATAAGCAAAAGGAAATGTAGTAGGTAGGTAGAGCCGATAGTACCGCGTTCAACAAGATGATTCTTCCGCCTAATGAGACTTTACAGTCCCTCCATCTTCTAAGACGATTTCTGATTTTCTGGATAAGATCGGACCACTCCGCCACTCTTCTATGGTTCATACCGACTTTAATCCCTAGGTATGTAAAGGGTAGGGAACCCCTACCGCACCCGAGGATATGCGCCAAGTCACGTAACTTCTCTTCCCTCACATTAACTCCGAAAATGCAGCACTTATCAAAATTGAATTAGTTTGAATTAACCCTTAAAACATTTATAGCTTTTAGACAATGTTCAACAATGAATTGGAGTCACTAAAGATCGATTCTCTTGTAGTGTATATGTCCAAAATTTTTTTTGAAAAGATACTACTTTTAAAATTCAATCTTCAACCTCATTCAATCACTCCATGTCAAAACGTTACTACATATAAAAGACACAAGCCCTCATCAGCTAAGATTGATAAAGACAAAAAAGAAAAAGAAAAGCTGTTTATAATATGAAAAAATTACAAGAAAATAAAAACATAATCCCCACCCAAAAATCCCAAAATTTAACCTATTATGAAATAAAAGATTTGATTAGACATATGTTAGTGTTGATTAATCATTTTGCTCGTGCGCTGCATCACTATATAGTACACACCTTACCATGATTAACATTAAATTGTTCAAGAAATTAAATTCAGGCATGGTTAATATTGTTGTAGGGCCATACGTACTTTTGATTTAATTTTGTTTGCATATGAATCTTCTGGTTCTTGCTTTTAGCTTAGTGTAGATATTTTGCCTGTTCCATCACATGTAAAGGCATGTGGTATTTATGAATGCTAAATGTGACTACAACATTAACATCTGTTTCTGATCAGGTCATGGTCTCAAACATGAACACCACTCTGCTTTACACACACATGATCTTTCTGAATAATAAATTTTCAACATTTTTAGGACCATTTTTTTGTTCACTTTTCAATATTGCTCAGTTTAATGTAACAGAAGTTCCATATCAGGGTCATGTTACAACACTGCGCTGCATTTGCTGCAGATTGTATACACCGTATCGGGACGAGGCGCGAATCCCGATGCAAACAGAGGACCAAGAAATGTTCTAGATTGATCAGACACAATGTGTTCTAACATTTGTAATACTGCATTATGTATAGAATACTGAGAGTTTTGCTGGGGTTATGATACTGTGCCAAAAGTTTTCAGTACGATAACGATAAAGAACATTCAAGATTTTTGTTATCTCGGAATATACAGAAATAACGAAAAAAATCAGTATTTTGGTAAAGAAAATTATGTAATACCGTTCACTAAATGGATTTTGGTATACCTATGACATGATATACCGAACTTTCGGTATGGAACTGTATATATTATTGACATGTAATTTTATATAACGAAATTTTCGGTACAATAATACAGTATGAAACTGTATTTTCGATATATGTCGTACATGAACCACCCCTTTTTGAAGCTGAACACAATTGATACTACTCGGCGCAACGGAATGCACAATAACAACAACGTCCCAACAATTAAGATTTCCACTCAAATATATGAATAGGTAAGTGGGCTTCTTCCATTTTTCTTTGGGCTTCTTTTTTTCTCTCTAATGGGCCAACTATATTAGTCAAGCCCAACAAATTTAACATTAATCCACCTTAAAGTACAGAGTTTTTTCACTGTAAATTACAATTTAGATGACCAAGAAATCGTTCAACATTTAGCTGTATCTTTATTGTTTGATTAAGAAGTAAAAGAATAGTATCAGAGTCATGATCATTGTTTTGGATGCTTATTCGACTACAAACAGCGATTCCAGCTCGATTTGTTAACATTTTCTTCGTTTATGACTTAGCACAAAATCATCATCGTCGTCATCATCATCAATTATCCATTTCTTTGCTTTTACGTCGCCATTCTTGGGAATTGGCTGTGGCCTTTTGGAACTCTCGGGTTTAGACAAAACAATGCGCGGTGGAGATTTTATAGGCGTACCTGTCCGAAGTTGTTTTTGCTTTCTCTGCTTCTTCTTGAATGCTTTTTTAGCTCTTTCTGGTGATAGCATGCCGTGCTCCATCAACCTGCAAAATGAAATACCAGATTATCTGAGTTAGTCTTATGTAAAACAGTTTTGCAGTACAACTGGTTCATAATTGTCACTTTATAGTATAACAACTGTTACTATTGAATGAAATAACTAATACTGACAAACTAGTGCATTTTAATGAAACACCTAGTACTGTTTAAAAATACAAACAAGATGCAACAAATGGCACAATGAAACTGGTTCACATAAGATTCTGCTATTTACCAAACATCGGGGATCTTCTCAATCCCACTACAGATCTGGAATCAGAAACTGTTACAAATTGTGTCTCATTTAGCTAATTATCATCTATTCTGCATAAATAATTCAGACCTGTTTTTAAGCAATAAAGATAAAAATCATCATAGATGATCATCCTTGGACCCTATACCTATTTATTTCAGATAAATTATTTTCTTGTAGAATGTTCATATAGTAGAAATAACAAAAACTAGCAGTAAAGAGCGAAATTCTATGGAATTATTGCGTTCTTGAGACGTTGCACCTCCACAACCACATAGCCGAAACTATATAATTCGACTAGAAGAATAGCTTTTCCTAAACATAGGTGGTTTCCTTTCCCAGCTTTGTTAACAAAAACTCAATAAGAAGCTGTTTGAAAAAACACAAAATGCTCGTATTCATTACTAGTTCAACTAACTAACCGAGATAGTTAGTTGAAGCTCAGAAGAATCATCTAGATTGCTACACAGACTGGTCCAGTAAAGGTGCTACTTGCAGAACTTCAACATTATAAAAAGATCAACATAATAACAAATTAGTTTTATGTAGCTTTTGAAAAAAATCGACTAATCTAAAAGTATCAGTTACTTCAGAATAGGTGGCCATGACACATATCTCACAAAGTCACAATTTAATACCAAGGTATCTTTGATGTCCTTATAGTGATTTGAAGACATGATTTATTTCAAATCCAAATATTTACTCAATAGATAATCCAGAAAAACTCACCAAAACTCAGCCATTTCACTTGATGGTATCTGCTCCGATAACGATTCATAAAATATTCTGAGTGGTTCTCGCTGTAAACCAGAAGCAGAAAAAGATACAATCAGATAATATTCCTCGAAAGAAAAACGAAAAAGTGTACAGAAACAGACCTCTTCAGGAACATCATATTTCTGGCCTGGCAAAGAAAAAACTTTCTTCTCTCTGGTTTTGATAGCCGGTTTTTTAGCATCTTTCGATTGACTTGGTGTATTCTTCGTCTTCACTTGATCAACATATAACCAAAATCAATTAGCATATCATAGTACAACAACCATCACTTGAATTATAAATTGTTCAAGTGATTCAACAGATTATTCAAATGACAAACTATAAAGAAGAAACACATAGTAGCAAAGATAAATCTAAGAATGAATTATACAGGATTAGGCCAATTAATATGAGAGAGATTCATCAGGTTCCGACTAAATCGATCATCAAATGCACACACAAACACAAATTCAAGCCCAAAAAAAATTGATTGAAAGCTAAACAGTTTCCAATTTGATAGATAAATCAGCCACAGTTTTGCAATAAATAACACCCCAGTTTTCCATAGATAAACAATCTGATGATTAAAAATGGTAAGAAATCAAATTGAATAATAAAAAACAGAATTGCAAATTCAACATCTAACAGAACAATCTTTAAAGATATCCAAAGCCCATTTAGAAATATAAAAACAGCCCCAATCTTTGCAAATGGGAACCCAGATTTCAGCTACAGATTGAAAGATAGATCAGAGGAAATCCGAAAAGGAAAAAAACAGTAACTAAATCATGAAGCAAAAAAGGAGCTATCTTGCTCATGGATACCATTTTAGATACAGTTGAAGAAGCAGATCTGTTCTTGTTATCAACGGCTGAACTCCGGATTGATCCCTCAACAGCTTTTTTCTTCGATGCAGATAAATCAATCTTCGATCTTGAAGATGATGGCCCGTCTCCTATACTGGGCTTTAATTTCGTTAAATTACTCGATTTAGTATTAGTCGCCATTTTTATTTTCAAGATTTCTGCAATAAAAATTATTTGCCTCTGCAGCCCTGTTTCCAATTTGATCTATTTTCTATATCCTATTTCATCTTCTTTCACAAATTCATCGAATCTCTTTTCTGGGTTTTCTTTGTGGAAATTAAAGATTGAAAAAAAGGGAAAAGATGGAGGCGGACAAGATAAAAGTAGTTTGGTGAGTTTTTAACCGTTTTATTTAGGTTCTTTTTTTTACAAAAATCTGAATTTACTGTTGCATTGCATGAATCACATGAAGTTGCTTTTTGGGTATTTGATGACGACAGAATTAATCTCAAAAATCTACCCATTGATAGTTATAAAGATTAGTATTTTAATGTTAGCAGGGGGGAGTCAATGTTGTAGATTTTCCAAATCGCAAGAACACTCCAATTTGATGGCGGAGAATTTCGAGTGAGATTTCCCATTGAAGTTTGGGAAAATTGGATCTCGCAGAAAAATATTCCATTGCTAAATACTGCAAACAGGTGAGGCATCAGAGGTTTTATGGGGTAATATTTTCGTTATATATTTGAACAAATTTATTTATTCAAGTGAAAAATAGAAAAAAAATAGTGGGCTAAAGAAAAGCCCATGATTTATGTGCTTCAGTAAAACTCGAAAAGTGGTCGTTGCAACATTTGGTTAACAATAAAACATACTTCTATAATTCTATTGACTCAATTTCAACCAGAATATTCACCCAAATTATTTTTGTATATTTTTTTGCATCATAGAATAAAAAAAAATGTTTAATATTGATTTATGTGATGAAAAATATCAACTTATATGGTAGAAAATATATTAATTGTATATGGAAAGCAGTGTTTTCATAACCGAACCGGTGATCAAACCGGTCTAGGCATCGGTTGCCGGTCCAACCGGTTGGACCGGTTGAACCGACGGTTCAACCGTTAAATTGATTTATGCATATTTCTTTTATATTTTGTATGTTACATTAAAAAATAAATATTTATTCATAAAATATTAAAATTATACTAATTTATAACTTATAAATCTTATATTAAAATAAATGCAATAGAGTTTGGAGACCAGAGATGATGACGTTGTGGATTAATTCCACATAATATGTGACGACGATAAAGAGATTAAATGAAATTAATGACTTGTGAATGAATTTATTTGAGAGAAAATGATATTGAGATAAAAACAATAACATTATATAGAGAGGTTTAGAAAAAAATAATAAAAAAATAAAAAAAAGTGATTTAATAAATAATAAAAATAATAAAATCGAATTAACCGTTTTTAAGGAGTAATTGGACCGGCGACATAAGCGGTTCACGGTTCGAACGGTTCAACCGGGCGGTTCAACCGGTTTTTGAAAACACTGATGGAAAGAATACTACTCCCTCCATCCTAATTTTGATTGGTCAAATACCATAGTCACAGAGATTTTAAAAAAAAGAATATTAAATAGTGTAAAGTGGAGAAAAATAATAGTATTAAAAATTATTTTATTTCCCTTTTAGGAAATGGCCAAACAAAATAAAGACGATTATTTACGGAAAGTGACCAATCAAAATTAGGACGAATTGAGTAATCCTTTAATGTATATGAACTAATACTTCTATGTATTCGAAATCATCAATATTGAACAAAATTAAAAGTACATTGTACTAATTGCACGGTGCAACAGATAGGTAAAAATTGCTGCCTATCAAAGGGAAAATCTGACTTATTCGACCAATCTATTTGTTTACATCATAAAGAATTTCCTAATCACCTTATGAATCAATCATGTTATGAATTGCCACAACTTCAGACCTCATCATATAATATAAACATCTAATTTATTTTATTTTTTATTTAATAAACAGTTGCTAAGGTCTTGTTTGTAGCACTCTATTGTACCATATAGAGTGTAAAATCATATGAAAAGCATCATACTTGACAGGCCTAGAATGCCAAAGAAAATGCTCTTGTACCTTCTTAACCCTATTCTGCATCTCAACATATCTTTTCTTTGAGATAGAAAGCAGTATCTTCTTCAAATTAGGAATGTCCTTCTCCATCACAAACACCGCAAACGATTCCCAGTTCAGAGTCTCGAAAAACGGGGGCACAAAATTATCCGATATAATCACGGGAACGCACTCGTAGAAGATAGCCTCCACCACTCGAGGGCTATTTACCTCGAAGCCCCTGGCGCATATGCAGTACTTGCTACTCTTCATGTACTGCGCGTAGCTCATTTGACCTTTCACCCGTTTTAATGTGCCGAAGATCTTCATATCGGGATCTTTGTTTTCCCAATGGTTTAATAAAATGGGACGGAGATAGCCGTGCATGTTGCCTGCAAAGAAGGCGAGGATTCGTCTCTGGGAGGGGGGTTTGCCTCCAAGTTGCCGAAGAGGTTTCTGAGGTGTCCGAACGTACGTTTCGGGAAGAGACGCGTCTTTGCCTATTCGGAATCCTTCTCTCATATCAGCATTGCACAAAGATCTGATGCAATTAGCCATGATGGACCTTGTTTCTACAGGTGCCTGTGGAAACCGGAAATCCTGATCAGAATCCTCATTTTCCAATACTTCTGATACATGATGTGTATATGACATGTGTACAGGGTGCGGCTATTTACACCCCAAAAATACCCTTTAAGTAAACTTTTTATCCTCAAAACTGCCCTTATGCTTTATAAAGGTTATATCTTTCATTTTAAGCCTGTTTTTCTTCTAATTTTCGACGAAAATGGTAGCAAAGTCTAGGTTTGTTTATTTCATTTTTGAGACCGTAAATCAGGGAACACGAGCTTAAAGTGAAAGAAATGACATTCATACCTAGATTGTGACACCATTTTCAAAATCGAAAAATTAGAGGACAACGAGCTTAAAGTAAAGGGTATAGCATTTATAAAGCGTAAGAGCATTTTTGAGGATATAAAGTCATATGAGGGACAAAAACTTGTATGCATCAGGTGCACCGTGCAACTGGCGTGCATTTTTTAATAGTATTAGTTGTATTACTAAAATGTATTAGTTTGTTAGTATTAGGTGTTTTCACTAAAAAATATTAATTGCTTTCAATAAAAGGTATTAGTTGTGTACCATTGCACCATACAGCTAGTGTATAAGAATGTTACTCCGAATAAGGAGGGTGTTTTTAAGTATGTTGGACCAAGTGGGGTGTATTTAGAGGAAATTGGGGTGTGAATAACCCTACCCATGTAAATATTGATGGTGCCATCTCATATACATGGTGTATGTGTCACCATTTGGAACATAGAATCTCGTACGATGATGGATAAAAGGGGAAAACATTAAAAAAACATACCCAATCGTGACAGGCAACAAGAAAATGGTCGGCCCCATCAGTTCGGTTCCAGTAGTTATATTTTGTCTTGATCAGCTGAACGTAGTTAATTAACTGTCGGATCAAAGGCTTGCGATTGTGAGAATCAGGTACATATAGAGCCACCTCTAACATCCGTGAACTGAAAGGTAAGTAAAATAGGTGAGCTTTTTTGGGCTTCTTAGTAACGAATTTTTTGTTTGATTGCAGCAGCTTCATGAACCATCCCTCTGATGCGTATATTCCTTTAAGAGGCGGCTGATGAAATATAGGCCGTTCTCCTTCTGCGTAGATATATACCTTGAAAGTCTGCTCCATCAGCTCATAGCTCCTGCACACGACAATTTGAACTACTTTTATCGAGGAAAACATACCAAAAGATTATTTGAGCAAAGTTTGATGACTTTTGGAAATAACTTTATTTCACAGAATTAAATCCACTGAAACCATCAAACTAGAAAGATTCTCAACCTCAGCGTCAATCTTTTCTTGCTATAATTGCGTCAAGGGAATATATAACACTATCTTGGAGAGCAAACAAATAAATGAATATCATCACACCACAATAATATCATCACACCACAATAAGCTCAAATCTTGAAAATTCAAGAAACCATGATGAATTCTTGTAGAAATTTAGAAATGGCAAGCAGATCCAATTTTGCTTACCTTATGAATTCAGAAAAGTTTCGATACAAGCTAACATCAAACCGAGCATCACTTTTCACAATTGGTGCTTTCTCAATTAGTGACTTTGCATTTAACAATTCCTGATCAACTGGTGACGTCCATCGCCTCTTCTGCAAACGGAAGATGACAAAAAACTAAGAGCGAAAACAAATTGCACCACTTTGGCATAAAGTATATCAAATAACCATTCGAATGCGCACCTCTGTTTTGTATGATACACGACTCTGTAGCAGCATATCGTTCATTTTAGATATAGATACTACTTCAGGTTCTGGTCCCTCCAAATCTTTCGCGCTGCTGATAGAAGGAACCCCCGTTGGAGTAGAATTGTCGACCTTCAGGTCCGTCGGCCTTTCATTCTTTTGAAGTATATTTTCAGCATCTTCTTCAATAGGCAAAATTGGAGAAGGTTTTGTGGAAATAATTGCATTTATTTCTGGATTTTCTGGAAATATAGCAACTGAGGGAGTTTCTTGGTCGGGAATTATGTCTTCATTTCGCACAGATATTGGAACGACGTCTCCTATTGCATCATGGTTAAGCACAACACTAGAATTTGAAGCAATTCCCGACTCAATATTTGAGTTGTGATCCATTCCAACGAAGTCCTCCAGTGGAGGCTCGTCCTCGGGGTCAATTTCGTCATTTGAAGTATTGTTCAGAGTCCGACTATTTCCAATATCAGAATTATATATAACATTTGTTGCATTGGTATTTATTCCTTCAGAGGCCTTTGTAGTATTCGATACCCTGTCAGCATTATTCAAATCAGTAGAATTTGAGCTCCTAAACCGCGTCACGTCGTTTGTGGCAGTTTCCAAATACTGAACAAACAAAAACAATCCGAAAACCACCCCTATCAGCAACAGCAGCCTCCTTGTCTCCAACAGGTAAAAGTAACGAAGCTCATTACCCATGCTAAACCGAAAGTAAAGTAAACAAAATCGACCTAGAGAATTCTGCAGACCAAAGATTAATCTCGGAAATTAATCATTTATATAGACCAAAATTCTGATACTATTTCAACAATCAACTAAAACGAATTGATTAAGCACTCAGGGAAATCAATTGCAAAATGTTTCAAAACAGATGGGATTTGATACTCATGTGAAAATTAGCACTAAAGAGACCCTGGAACACAATTAACAATTTAACACACAATCATAAAAAACAACATAAATTATTATTTAAAGAAATAACTAACAGCAAAAGGAAACTGAAATCTCTAATCATTTTCAAGATTGATTAGCCCAAAAAAAAAAAAAACACGAGCCTTCTTGATTTCCAGGAAAAAACCAATGAAGTCGATCAAGAAACGCAGAAAGACCCAAAATTAGAATATATACCACAATTCAAGTACCCAAAAACAAGCAGCCATACATATTAAATAAAACCCTGCACAAGAGACAAAAGAATTGCATGAAGCCTGATTCTTTGAGTTTCCAGAACTATACTATAAGCAAAGATCAACATTAAATTCAGTTAAGCAAATACCAAAGTGAGATCAATCATTGCACGGAATACTGATTAGTCAACTAAAACAACAATAATTGCAGTAAAAAGGAGAGCTTTCTTTATTAAACAGTTAGAACATATAACTAAAACAACCACGACGAAATGATACTTGGGTTAAGTTATTGGGTACCTGTATGATATTTCAACTCATCACATAGTAATTGATTTCTGTGCAACTTTGCTTGGATTTCTGCTGTTTCTCAGTATGCGTTGTGGTATTTTCTTGAATAAATTTAGACTTAGATACTTATCCCCCCTTTTTACGTTTTGCAGTTTTGGTGCTTTATTCAAGGGCTTTGGACGCCTGGACAGTTAGGTGTCGTGACTCACTCGGCAGAAATGACGCTTCTAACCTTTTATATAATTTCCTTCAATCTTTTCCTTTTTCTTTTTTCCCTTATTAATAAATTCCTAAGGCTCAATTTAATTTTACACAAACTCTTAGGTGATATTTATGAAACTAATATTACCATATTTATAAATTAACATTGTTGTTTTTATATAAATTAATACCTATAATATTTAATAGTTTAATATCAAGTTATAAGAGTAATGATATAAATTTCATATTATTAACAAGCTTTATATCCCTAATTGATATAAGATGATATACTGTGTTTTTTTGTATACACATGTAAAAAAATTTAAACAAATTATTTACTTTTTGTTATAATTAATTTAGGTATCTTACTCAAACTATTGCCCCCTGATATATTTTCATTACAAAAAATATCAATCAGATCGAGTAATTCCCGATTTGATGCAGACAGGATATTCGTAACCAAATGCAGACACCAACATCACAGAGCAATGGCAATTTTCTTCTGTTAATTACCTTATTATATTGTTGTGTTTATATCGTGATATATAACTTTGTACTTATATATCCATTTTATTTTCTTATAAACATAATAAATACCATGTGAGAATGAGAATTAGAATTCTCCCACCATAATTGTTGGTGAAAGTCAAACTTATATTATATACTTATATTAAAAGAGATTTACAAGATACAAAATTATCAACATGATAATCCAGGTATCAATCAAATATGTATTGTCAAACCTTTCAAAAAAAAAAAGAAAAAAATCAATTGTTGATCAAATTATATATTTAAAATCAAATATTGACCAAATCATATGTTTAAACTTTAAAGAAAGAGAAGTTATTAAGTGCACCTTCTGCATCAATAATAATAATGTTAAAACATAAAATCCTTCATGTTGTGAATTGCTATTACCACTCCACCATAACTTGGCACATACTATAAATTTACATGGAGTTGGAATGATCAAAAGTCTAAAAACAAATTTACAAAATCCCTAATTCCAAAAAAATAAATTAATTGAATTTCCAGAAAACCAAATCATTAAGATCTCATCTGGATAACTCTAGTATACCATATAGAATGAAGTATCATATGAAAAACATCAAACTTTACAGGCCTATCATGCCAAAGAAAATGCTTCTGCACCTGCTTAACCCTTTCTTGCATCTCAATGTACCTCTCTTGAGGAATAGATGCAAGTATACTCTTCAATTTGGGAATGTCCTTCTCCATGATAAAAACGGCAAACGACTCCCAACTCAACGTCTCGAAAAACGGGGGCACGTAGTTATCTCCAATGATCACGGGGACACACTCGTAAAAGATGGCCTCAACGACTCGGGGAGTGTAGGCTTCATAGCCTCTTGCACTAATGCAATACTTGCTGCTCTTCATGTACTCGATATAGGTCGTTTGATCGTTCAGCTTACCGAAGATTTTCATGTCGGGGTCTTTGTTCTCCCAGTAGCTCAATAAAATGGGACGGAGATAGCCGTGCATTTTGCCAGCAAAGAAGGCGAGGACATGCCTTTGAGACGGGGGTTTGCCTCCGAGGTTTTTGAGTGGCTCGGTGGAGTTGCGTATGTATGTTTCGGGTAGAGATATGTCTTTGCTGAAGTCGAATCCTCCCTTGATGTCGGCGTTGCACAGAGCTCTGATGCAATTCTTCATGATCCGATTCGTCTCTGCTGGTGCCTGAGGTGCAAAACGGAATGTGACGTGTGTGTATTACTCGATATTCACACCCCATTTTCCTCTATACACATCCCAACTCAGTCAAATATACTCAAAAAAGTAAAAAATGCCCTTTGAATAGCTTTATAACCTCAAAAATACCCTATGCTTTATAAAATGACAATTATTTTGGGTAAAAATCCTTCTCTAGAAAGACAGTTAAAATGGGTTGGAAGTAGTATATCTTTCATCTTAGCTCGTTTTCCTTCTAATTTTCGATCTTGAAAATGGTAACAAAGTCTAGATTTATTTATTTCACTTCATGACAAAAAAATAATAATAATAAGAGCAAAACAAGCTTAAAATGAAAGATAACAATTATAAAGCATATGAGTATTGTGAGAATATAAAGCCACTTGAGGGGTATACTATGTTTGACCAAGCCGGTGTGTCTTTAGAGAAAATTGGTGTGTGAATATCACCACTATTAAAGAAATTATAAGCATAAAAAATGTATGAAGACGTACCCAATCATGGCAGGCTACAAGAAAATGATCAGCTCCATTGGCTCTATTCCAAAAGGGGTACATTTTAGTGATATTGTGGAGGTAGCTGTTCAAATAGCGAACCAAGTTCTTGCGGCTGTGGGAGCTTGGAACGTACAAAACCTCCTGCAATACATGTGAACTAAAAGGCAAGTAATAGAGATGGGCTTTATCGGGATTTTCAGTGACAAATTGCTTGTTTTCTTGAAGCTGCTTCATGAACCATCCTTCAGAAGCATATATTCCATTAAGCTCTGGCTCACGGAATATGGGCCTTTCTCCTTCAATGTATGTGTAGATCTTCAAAGTCTGCTCCATCAATTCGTAGCTCCTGAGTATGAGAGCAAGAATCGTTGATTAAAGCTTGATCTAGAAGAAGTTGTTATTTCAAATCAACACTTTTACCTTAAAAATGCAGGAAAGTTCCTGTAGACATTAGTATCATTATCAATCTGAGGCTTCTTTTCTACACTCTCTATCCGTTTCTTTGCATTTAGCAGTTTTTTGTCTGCTTCTGAAAGCCTCTTAGATTTCTGCAATGGAAAAAGTTGAAAAGGGATCAGATTTGGGGATAAACAAGTTCATAGAGCAGGTTTGATGTTCAGTTTAGACATACCATTCTGAAACGAAACACGGCTTTGTCTCAGCATATTGTTCATTTCAGATATTGGCACCACTACAGCTGGTGGTCCCTTGAACCTTTTCGTGTTGGTATGATTCTTAATGATGGAATAGTTGTTAACAAATGTGGCAAAGTCGCTTCTTGTTAAACTAGGCTTTTCCGTTTCTGGTACCAATCCATTGTTTCTAGCCACAACATCGTCTCTAGTGGTGTTCTTTGTTCCCAAAAAGTTGCTAGACGAATGATCATCTTCGTTATCATTATTAACACCGGAGTGGTTGCTGGTTTCTGACCTCAAATCAACTTTATGAAGGTCATTAATCTTGGTGGAGTTGGGATGGAGAAAACTCGTCTGGTTAACCGAAGTATTGGCACCATTGGAGGAACCCCTTGATGCTACTTGAGATTTCCCCAAAGACAATAAGGATGATAAAACATATCCATATGGAAGTTCAATATACTGAACCAACAAAACCACTGAAAAGACCAAGGTTATAAACCACAGCAGCCTCTTAGTCTCCATAAACGAGATGTGATCATGCTACTTACAGAGACGTATAGATTTACTCAGAGAGTCGAACCCCCCATTTTTCTTGAAGTTCAATCAGTCTACCTACATATACCAAGAAATGCACTAATAAGAAAGCCAAGATTTGAAGGTTTAGACTTTAGACAATAGTACAAGTGCAGAAAACTGAGAACATCTCAATATATCTAAGTCCAGTTTTTATCTAGTAATTTAATTAGGTTATGATACAGGGTTCTATTACTCCTGAAAAAAAGATGGAATATTGGTAGGTGACTAGTAATTAGAGGAACCACATGAAATTAAATGCTTTCACCAATCCATTCTACACTATTTCTCCACAATCACCAAACTCAAATTGAGACTAATTTAAAAAAACAAAATAAAAAATCAACATACTGAAGCAATTATTCAGCAGCTAAAGACATAAATACATAAACCAAACACAAAATCTTGCCTCCTACAAGAATATCCACCAAACCCTTACCAAAAAACAGAGTAATACCAAGAACGCAAAAATAACAACAAATTCAAAGAAATTTCAAGATTAAATTCCCAGAAAAAAACAGAAGAAATGCTAAAAAAAAAAAACTTAATCAACCTAGCAAAGATTACAGTGAACTCTAATTTGAATGCAAGAAATTCTATGGTTGAGGCGAGTAGAGGGTTTTGGATAAACAGAGCAAGATATATAGCAGAAAAATGTCAAAATAAAATCCCCAAATTAGACTTACTCAAAAGAGCCCCAACTGCAGAACTACTAAAAATGCAACTAACCGAAGCTGAAATGTGAGAAATTCAGCGTTAGCGGCCAAGAACTCGAGAGGGTCTTCGATAAACTGACAAGATGAACAACAGAGTTGGAAATGTCTTTACAAAAATTAATATAATAGGGAAAATAGATTTAGCCTAGGTAGCCGTGCTATTTATTCAGGTGCATTAAACCCATAGAATTTATAAAGCAATTCTTTATTAATCCCTCACATTCAATTCAAACTTTTAGAAAGTAAACGCTCTAGGCATGTGACTTCTGTGTGTGTATGATATATGTGTATCTGTGTGTGTTTTATGACTCTGTAATATAGTACTAGTTGAATTAATGCAGCAGAAAAATGGTCGTATATTAATACAACCTGGGTTTTTATCAGTATTCAGCAAAGAGTCGCTTTTTCGTAATAATTTTTTAAAATTTCCCTGATAAATTTTATGTAAAGATTTAATTTTTCCCCATTTTCTGGGTTCATTTTTGCAAAGAGTCGCTTTTCGTAATAATTTTTTAAAATTTCCCTGATAAAATTTCCTGTAAAGATTGAATTTTTCACCATTTTCTGGGTTCATTTTTTCTCTTTAATAGCAGTCTGCATCAGCACTATACCACCATGCATAATTCCAATTCTTTTCCGGTCATTTTCAAGAATAAAATAAAAGAGCCAACTTTATTCCTCAATTTAATATTACATCCAGTAATCTTATCTAGATGGCTAAACTCCCAATTTTTCAGATTTATTTGTTATGATTACGATATTTTTATTTTATTTACATTTATATTAATTTGTCTGCAATCACAGGCACTGATATGAAATTAATTTCTAAAAAAGAAAAAAAAGAGGCCAGAGTGTAGCCACATTTCTTGTGGTCCTCTGTTCACGTGATGATGCAACTTCTTTCACTTTTGAAGTATCATGTGAACAAAGCAAAATTTCACAAAATTCAAATTATACTTGTTTAATTTATAAATAAAAGAATTGTCAATTATTAGTAAATCAATCATTCCATGACAATGATGATGAGTATGCATCTAAGCACAAGAAAGATTCAATATCCAAGCTCAATTCTTGAATGTTAGATTCAAAAGAAGATGGATTATCACATTTGTTGATTCTCTCAAGCTCCATAGCAACTTCCCTTATGGTTGGCCTTTTTTTCCCATTCAAATTCAAACATCTCTTTGCTAGATCACAAACAACAATATGTTCATCCTTAACACCTTGTTCTATTATCCTACAATCAAGAATTGCCTTGATCATGCTCTTATCTTCCATGCTTAACAAAAAAGCGTGTAACCAAACTTCTTTCTTCTTCTTCCGCTTCTATAGGTTTCTGGCCCGTTAAAAGCTCGACCAGAACAACCCCAAAACTGTAAACATCGCTCTTTTCAGTGAACTTCCCTGTCTGGTAATACTCGGGATCCAAGTACCCAAACGTCCCTTTCACCTTCGTTGTTAAGTGAGTTTGATCAATTGCAACGGATCTTGAAATCCCAAAATCGGACAACTTTGCCCTGTACTTTTCGTTCAAGAGAATGTTGGTAGACTTCATATCTCTATGGTATATAGGTAATGAAGTTGCATAGTGTAGGTAAGCAAGTGCATTAGCTACCTCTGCAGCTATTCTCAATCTAAGATCCCATGAAAACGGAAAGCTGGTATCTTGATCAAGAATCAAATGGTATAAGGTCCCGATTGGTATGAATTCATACACTAGTAAAGGAACTTCTGTTTCTAGACAACATCCTAGTAACTTAACCACATTCCTATGATTGATCAAAGATAGTATGACAACCTCGTTTATGAACTCCTCGAGTTGATGCTCGTTCACTTGCTTAGACTTCTTCACTGCCACGATTCTTCCATCCGACAACATCCCTTTGTAGACGGTACCTTGCCCTCCATGACCTAGTATTCGACTCTCGTTGAAACGGTCTGTCGCCCTCTCCAATTCTTTAGATGTGAATATTCTTATCTCTTCAAGAAAACCATCATTACCCGACATTTGTTGCTTCAGCAGAAGCCCCCCATTTCTTTTGAAAAACGTCTGTTTCATCCGTTTTACTCTTCTCTTTTTCAGCATTTTGTACAACCAGAAGATGAATGCCACTAATACAAATGATCCCAGGCCTAATGGTAAACCTACAACCAAGATAAAAAATGTCTCATGTAAAGGGGGAAAAAAATTTCTCTTAAAAGGAAAGTAGAGAGCAACATTCCAAACCTGCAAAGAGGCCTAATTGTTTTGGCGGCAGAACGAAAATGCAGCCAGCCCCGTTTTTCAGACCGTTTCCCTGGTAATCGGGAGGGCAAGTGCAGTTAAAGGAACCTTGTAGGTTCACACATATGGATGTCTCATGGCATGGATCATAGTCACATTCATTCACATCTGTAATAAAAATAAACATCACAAGGTTTAATATGAATACTAGTAGCCAATCTTGTTTCTTATTACAACTAATACTCTTGGCAAAAATTTATACGCACCAATTGTGCAGCCGGTGCAATATTGACCAAAATTTGGCTTATTTACAAAGAAACTAAAATATAAAAGGAGAAGTATTACTTCATATGAAGAAAAGCGTGTTCATTTACACGTATGTATTACTTTGTAGGCTGAATGGTATTAGTTCTCTCCGAATATACAACTAATACTTTTCTTCATATAAACTGATACTTTTTATCTCTTGAACTAATACTTAAAATAACTAAAAGTACCTTGGCAGCCTGGGCTGAGATATGGATTCCCCCCGTACCCCGTTAAACAGCCGCAACGATACCCTTCACTCGACTCCGATTCAACACACAGACTATGCGCCTGGCATATGGTGTCACCAATATGATCACAAGTTCGATTACCAATCGCCCAATCAAGCACAATCGGCACTGTCTCCACCACTCTACTAACAAAATCCGAATCTGAAACATCAGGCACGTCGAAAACATAGCTATTTTCCTCCGCAAGAAACGCGTAACCGCAAGAAGTAAAATTAGAGACACGTTCATGATCAGCCAATGACTCCATGGTCGCGTAAATCGAGACGAGCCCTTTTGGAATCGAGGCCTCGCAGCACCCGATCCCCGTACACAGCCCCAGTCCCAAATCATCAGGTTTCGAGCAAATCCCGACGCAGGAACTTACGTAATCGGACCACTCTGCATCATTTCCTGTTTTTGAAAGCAGAGCAACGTCATCACACCCTACAGCTGTGAGCTTATTACGCATCGAAAATCTCAGGGGCGTGGCGGTTAAGTCTATGGAGACGTCTCTGTAGGCACGTTGGGTGTTGTTTGGGTCGTTACAGCTCCATGCTACTCTGTTTCTTGCGAGCACGCTGGTCGTGGATATGGATAGTATCTCTATATTGTCGTTTCCGATGAATGCTTTCGGAGGGTCGAAAGAATCGTCGCAGTTTATGGCGAAGGCTGGGCTGAGGGAGCAGGTGGAGTTTAGGCCGAAGGGGTATGGAATTGGTATGTCCCCGCAGTTTTTGGGGCATCCAGGGTTTGTTATGTTGGAGCCGAATGAAGTGTGGTCAGTTAAGGGGTAAAAAGGATCTGCAACTGCAAGTGTTGTTGAAGGAAGATGCAGGAAAATTGTGATGAGAATTAATGATGATGATGATGAAAATAGAAGGACCATGTTTTGTTTGCTGGAGAAGGTGAGTTTTTAATTGTAGTTATTATGAACAGCCTTAATCCAACTCATAGCTATGTTTATATATTATCTGGGACTGGGATGATCGTGGATGTTGTATTGAACGCGAAGGCCTGCATTATGTGATTATTTAGTCAGATGATTTGCGTTTGTTTTAATTAGTTTAGTTCCAATATTGTTAACTGTCTTTCTGTCCAGAAAGGAGCAAATCTGAGATCCCAATATTTGTTTAAATTAATTGACGGGTCTCTTTTGTTGTTGTTGTCTCGGTAAGTATGGTCTTTAAAAATGAACGCGTGTAGTAAAGCCTTAGGGTCCTTCGGGATGTTTGTTTTGAGATTAGAAAATTTCCAAACACGATTTTGTTGAGTTTTTGACCCAATACTTGCATCCTACAAACCCCAAACACATATAAACACTTTTGAAATACACACAATTTTATCTCCATGCACTTCAAGATGTTAAATCATTTACCCAAATCATTCAATTATGAGGTCATGGCTCAACCCGTTTAAACAAAAATTAGGGTTATGGTTATTTTTCGTACTCGAATTTAGGGCTATGGTTAGCTTCTCTAGCTCGTTTTAATCTGAAACGCTCTGGCACGGACCACTTAGCACGAAGTCCAAAGAGGATATTTGCAAGAGATTAAAAAAAAATATTTAAGTGTTTCAAATCACTGGTGTTATATGCACACCTTTTGGATGTGACACCCTTTCTTCCAATGATTGGCGCCGAAGTACGAAGTTGACTTGACTGCGTGGTCAACACGCGACAACCGTCATTTTTGTCGCACGTTGACCGCGACAGAAATATAATTTTTTTTTGTCAAACGTTATTTTTTTATTTTTTGATATTTTCTTTTTTTTGTTATTTTTTTTATTAATTTGCTTTATAATTTTTTGAGTGTGCATTATGTTACATATGGTTTTAGAAATTTTCAAATTGAGGCATAATATAATGCACTCTCCAACATCCTTTGTAATGTTGAATATTGAATTTTTTTTTAAGAGGCAATATTGAAAAATATCAAACTTATCATATTTAACATTTTAATAATTTTGGGAGTAATAATTTACAATTCACAATGTTTATAATATTACAGAAAATATCATTACTCTTGACCGATATATACACAAAATTCAACTTCTTTCTAAAGTTTATACTACTAACCTCACAAATTTCTTTGTGCATCATAGTTAGCTTTACGTCGCGGTGCATTCCAGATGAATAATAAATTGTATAGGTCTATTTTATTTGTAAATTGAAATTCTAAACCATATGCACTTGGATGACGGTAGTTGAGCCAGAATGGAGAGATTGACGGTACTGGATGATCCTCAGATGTCATTTGCAACTGAAATTAAAGGTCAAAAATTTTAGTTATAATTAAAAATATATTATAAAAATATAATAAAACAATAATTGGTTTTTCTTACCAATATCCAATGTGAATTGTTGTTCACGTTCCCTAACACCACCGCCGCAACTGAGGTGGTTGACAGTCTTCCAAGGCAACGGGAGGACAAAAAAATCCGCCAGTATCACCAAATGACATTACGAAAACATTATAATAGGTTGCAACCAAGTATCCACAGTCAGGTAGTGAAAACCACTTATCGATTGAGGCTGAACTATAGAAGTGAGATAGACTTATCTTCAAGTTCTTCATGGTTGTAAGACCACCTATAACAACATTGTATAATTTTGTTCTTTTATTGAGTTCACATAACATATCCATTCGTACCTGCGACCATGCGTATTCGGTTCCGTAGATTGCTAGCGCAACAACTCTATATCCACTATTTCCGTCTCCAAGAACATATGTGTATGATTGAATATAATCTCTCATAAAGGGAGGAAAGTCTTCCTCCATCGGAGAACCTTTAACAAGGGACGGTGAGTTAAGACTATTCTGAAAATCAGTCTTACTCTTTTGAGCGCTGTTGTTACGACGTGGAGCAGATTCCCTCGGTGGTTTTGAGTTTGGAGTTTTTGGAGAATTTTGGTCGTTGGGTCCCTCATTGTATGAAAAGCTCATCCGACTCCGACTCCCTTCAGATGTGTTATTTCTACGACCTTCTTGTGGAATATCCTGATATGCATTAGTTCACGTCACTCTCCTCTTACTCTTACCCTTTTGTTATGGAGAACTCTTGAAAATTTTGGAAGCATTCACCCATCTCTCCCAAAGTGAAGGTTCACGATCGCTGCTTGTAGGGTTCTTCTTCGTCTTTTTGTCAACTTAAATGAATAACTTTATAATAAAAATAAATTTATAAATATTTTTTTTATTGAAATAAATTTATAAATATTTTTTTTATTGAAATAAATTTATAAATATTTTTTTACTTAAATATTTTTTTCACGGTCTACTATTATCATAAATGTTTTTTTTTACTTAAATGAATAGCTTTATAATAAAAATAAATTTATTAACTCAAAATTCGACATCTTAAACATTTACTTAAACATTTTAAAATTCAAAAGTTTCAAAATGTTGGAACAAGTTATTTAATTTAAAAATTCGGAAAAAAAAATATGAAAATGGTGTGTCGCACACACCATGCGACAGAATTTGAGGTTGACCATGTGTCACCTCCTTAACATGTGCATTTAGCACTACTCCTTTCAAATATAATGCTTATACTTAGATAAATCGACTAGAATTCTGGGGGTGTTGCATGCTTCCAACTAGTTTTGTTTCTCTAATAATTTTTTTACTCAATTTTTTTATGAGTAAATGTTTGGTGAAATTTGTTCATGGAATTTATATCACTATAATTATAAATTAATATCATAATATTTATTAACTGATACCATTATATTTATACATTAAAATTATAACATTAAATGCTATTGTTTATAAAAATAGTAATATCAATTTATAATTATAATTATATTAATTTTGAGTAACACTCCTATGAATCAGGTTCATACATGAACTCTATCACTATTATGTGTAAAAACTATCAATGATATGCATAAAAACTTTCACTGTTTAAAAATATAAAACATTTTCAAAATAGTGATTGTTTTTTTGCATAACAATAATAATTTTTATATATAACAGTGAGAGGTTTTATATATAACAGTGATACTAAAAAATCGAGTTCATGGCATGAACTATGTCTATACTTGGAGGAAAAAAATTTGTGTTGTTTTATTATATACTCAACCTCTTTTTAGAAAATTTACAAAACACTTGCTGCTTTTATTGCAAACCACCCCCAACTGAACCCTAATATCTGGGTTATTTATTTGCAACTTTTAATTTTCCCGAAGAAACCCATATATTGAAATACCGTGACGACGAACGAGAACCAAAAAGAGGGTAATAAAAATTTAACTAAGGCAATGACGACCACTGAACGAACTGTTGGTTAAGCCTACCGATTTCCTGGTAATTTTTCTTGCCATTCGCCAGTCATTATTTTTTTGGTTGTTATTTTCATACATTGATGTGTTAATGCTCTGAAATTATTATTCAGATACTGTTTAGCTAGTTTTGAGTAGCGATTCGATTGGTGGAAGTTGGAACCATGGATACTTACGCGATGGAAGAATAAGAAAGCAGGGATCGACTCAGTGAGTTACCCGACTCGCTAATTCATCTCATCCTTTCATTTTGCCAATGAGAGATGTTGTTCCTACAACCCTTCTCTCCAAACGTTGGAATAACCTATGGACAACCGTCCCATGCCTTAATTTCTGTGAGAGCATAGACTATTGCGAGCAAGAGAGGCATCGAAACTTTGTTAACAGGGTTCTAATAATGTGGAATGGGACAAAGATTCTGAAATTTGAATTTTCTATTTACAATTTCCTTGGTTCGTCGTTTGTTGGTGATATGAATTTGTGGATGCATTTTGCTGTGAGAAATGAAGTGGAAGAGTTAAAATTGCATTTTGATGATGAGCTAATGGAAATTACTTATTTGGTTCCGCAGTAGGTGAACTCATGTTCATCGTTAAGAAAATTATCGCTCGTGGGTTGTAATCTTGGAATCCATGAATCTCCTTCCTGGAATCAGCTCAAGAGTTTGAAAATCCATACGTATTGCGTGAGTGAATGCTTGATAAACCGAGTTCTGTTGGGTAGTCCTCGACTGGAAGTCTTTGAGTTACGCCTTATGGCTTCGGAAATCTATGATGACTTTAGTATCAGGTCTACTAGTTTGAAAAAGCTGATGATCGAGAGGAATTTATATTTTTATTGTGATGAATCCGCACTGGATACAATGTTTAGAATCTGCTGTCCGAATCTTGAAATATTAGAATTTTCAGGAGGTTTGGATGGTGTGTGTTGGTTTACAGATGTCTCATCTTCAATTGATGCAATTCTTCACTTCAATGTTGATTATGATTGTGATGGTTTCTGTCTGAATGAGTTGTTTGGGGTAACCCTGAGGCAAGTTTTTTCAACACATGTTGAAAAAGCCGCATTGTTGGATGATTCAAATTGCTGTCCTAATTAGGAGGTTTGGATGGTGTGTGTTGGTTTACAGATGTCTCATCTTCAATTGATGCAATTCTTCACTTCAATGTTGATTATGATTGTGATGGTTTCTGTCTGAATGAGTTGTTTGGGGTAACCCTGAGGCAAGTTTTTTCAACACATGTTGAAAAAAGGCATTGTTGGATGATTTTTGCTGTCCTAATTAGGAGGTTTGGATGGTGTGTGTTGGTTTACAGATGTCTCATCTTCAATTGATGCAAAAATGTTGATTATGATTGTGATGGTTTCATTTGTTTGGGGTATGATTTTTTCAAACATGTTGAAAAAAGCCGCTTGTCCAAATTGCTGTCCTAATTGCGAGGTTGAGGTCTGGATTCTCCTCAATATCAACAGGCGTTTCATTTTGATTTACACAAAGAAATTAATTTCACTAGTGTGACGAAGATATAGGTAGTAAGTACTAGCTAATTATTTGAAAATTGACATAGATTTAATTTACATGTTGAGAAACTCATTGTTGATCTCATTCCTTACATTTCAATGTGTTCAGTGTTTATATGCCTTCTTGGTTGCATGCATGAAAACTTTACAAGTCAGTTAATTAATGAATTTATTACGTTTACTAGACAATGATCTCTTTATCTTTTTTTATCCTAAGCATAAACTCTAAAGTATTTGCCGTAGCTAGATAATACAACGCATTTTGTCCTTAATTTAAAAAATATTCGCAACATTGCCGCTAAGTTGGTGAAACCATGACTGAGGAACTCTGAACATTATTTTGGGAATTACTACTTATAGATTTGGAGATATGTTGTTGCCTTTTATTTTTCCCTTCTTTCCTTTTTTTAATGCAATCTATTTAATTATCATAACAGGTGTTTCGTTCATCACCGAAGAAATATTTGCGTTCACCATTACCAAATGTCAAGGGTTTAAAACTTGGTGTTCGTCATATTGAATTCGGTGGCATGATGGATCTGCTTGGGACTTTCCCTAATCTAAAGATGTTAGTCATCGAAGGCCCACCAGACTATGATGCGGTGAACTACGTGGAGTATGAGACGAATCTCTCAAAGTCCTTTCTGCTTCAATTGAAGACGGTTGAGATTACTTCACAGTTGTCTGATTTCTCAATCTTTGGGTTTATAGAGTTTTTGTTGAAAAACGCTATCAGGCTAGAAAAGCTGGTGCTCTGGTCCACAGGGATGACGTCATATAATCCGAAGACGTTGTGTCAAATTTCAGAGAAACTGCTGAGCATGCTAAGATCCTCCACAACTGCTAAGGTGATTCTCAAGAATAATTGATCATCGCCAAACATCATATTGCTTACCATCCTCTTCCAGTGAAATTAAGGTTATTGCTAATTCTAATTTGGTGCTAGTTTTTAAGCATTTGGTATTTGAGATATCACATGCAATTTGATCACAACTTTTTTCTATTTGAAAATTTATGTTGAATGGTGTTTTTAAGTTTTTATGCTTCCATCTCTCACCAATTTATTCAAACATAACTCGATTAGCAAATTTATGTAGAGGATATATAATTATATGCAAATGCTACTATTTCGCTATAGTTTTGATATTTCTTAAGCTGATTGGTTTGATGTGTTTGTAATCTGAGGAGCTTTTGATGAGTTATATAGATTTTTCTGCTACTAGGTGGACCCCTATCAAGGCTCTTGAGAACATTTTACGACTTATGATAGATCTTACATCAAGAATAAACTTGAACAATGTTAATTGAATCATTACTTCAAAATAAAAGATTTCATGCTATTTTTGCTATCAATGTAATAAAAAAAACTGAGTGTTTGTGACGTATGAATTTTGATAAAATTGGGCTTTCTTTAAGAATGATATTGTATATAGCACTAAGAAAATTTACGAATGATTGATAGATATATCTATACTTTCATAAATGATGAAGCAGTATGGTTAATGCGGCAATGCCGTATTTGAGCTTTAAGTGAATAGTTAGTTAGCATGGTACAACTGAGTTAGTGACAGGGAATACCAATTACATTGACTCGCGTCTGTTTTCAACTCCGCAACCAAAGTTAGGTGCCCATGAGAAACCATCATCTCCCAGAACAAAGGATTCTGATTCAGTGCAGCTTATATCTTGAATGTACGATTCAACAAAAGATGAATTTTCACTGGTTCTGATGCTCACAAGCTCCATAGCCACTTCTCTTATCGTCGGCCTTTTCTTCCCGTTCAAACTCAAGCATCTCTTAGCTAGACCAGAAACAGCAACATGCCCTTCCTTAACACCTTGCTCTATTATCCGAGAATCAAGAATTGCCTTCAGCTGGTTCTCTTCCATTGACGTTAGAAACCGTGTAACTAAGCTTCTCTCTTCTTCGTCTTTTGTACTCGTTGAGATTGGTTTTTGGTCAGTTAAAAGCTTGACTAAAACAACTCCAAAGCTGTAAACATCACTCTTTTCTGTGAACTTTCCAGTTTGAAAGTACTCGGGGTCCAGATATCCAAAGGTTCCTTTCACTTTAGTAGTCAAGTGACTCTGTTCTATTCCAACTAATCTTGAAATTCCAAAATCAGATAGCTTGGCCCTATACTTTTCATCTAAGAGAACGTTGGTAGACTTCATATCCCTGTGATATATTGGAATGGACGTCGCGTAGTGTAGGTAAGCGAGGGCACTTGCTATCTCAGCCCCGATTCTCAACCTAAGATCCCACGAGAACAAGAAACTGGTATCTTGATCATGGATGAGATCATATAAGGTACCGTTGGAAATGAACTCATAAACGAGTAACGGGACTTCTGTCTCCATGCAACATCCTAGTAATTTGACCACATTCCTATGATTGACATGGGATAGGATGACAACTTCGTTTATTAAGTCTTCTTGTTGGTTTTGATTTACTTGCTTAGATTTCTTTACTGCAACGATTCTTCCATTCGATAGCATTCCTTTGTAGACCGTACCTTGACCTCCTCGCCCAATTACCCGACTTTCACTGAATCGGTCTGTAGCTCTCTCTAATTCTTTTGATGTGAAAATCCTTATTTTCTCTATATCATGAGCTGACATTTGTTGCTGCAGCAGCAGGCCTCCGTTTCGTTTGAAAAAAATCTGCTTCACCTGTTTTGCTCTCCTCTTCTTCAGGATTTTATACGACGAAAAGCTAATCGCCAGTAATGAAAATGATCCCAAGCCTACCAGTAAACCTGCAAGCAATGTTTTGGAACAGGTAAATGCAATTAGAAATGAAAAGAACACTGACAAGTTGAAGCATGAACAAATAATCTATGAAAAGACAGTAAACTTAGCAGGACAAAATAAAAGGATAGATATAGAGCTTCTCTAACCTATATACAGCGCGACTCTTTTCGGACGTGGCAGGAAAATGCAACCAGTGCCATGTTTTGTGCCATCACCAAAATAATTAAGAGGGCACGAGCAATTGAATGAACCCAAAAGATTATTGCATTTGGCTTTTTGATGGCATGGACTAAACTCACATTCATTGATATCTGTCAAACAAGATCATCATAAATTTGTGTGTCCATAACATGTTCATGCAAGCTTTTTGATAACATTATGACTGTTTGCTAACCTTGACAGCCTGGGCTGAGATACGGATTTCCATGGTATCCCCGAGAGCAGTTGCAGCGATACCCCCCAAGATTAGTCCCAGAATCGACGCACACGCTATTTCCTTGGCAAACTATCATTTCACCTGCATCACGAATTTGATCACAAGTCTTGTTGTCAATCGCCCAATCAAGCACAAGTGGCACAGTTTCTATCACTCTGGTAACAAACGTCGGATCAGAGATATCAGACACATTGAAACTGTAGCGGCCCCGCTCTGCAAGAAACGAGTAGCCACACGAGCTGAAATTTGTTTGTTTGTTATTGTTTAATGTGAACATGGTTGTATAGACGAACTGGAGACCCTTTGGTATGGAGGCCTGGCAACACCCAATCCCCGAACAAAATCCATTATCGAGGTCCCCAGGTTTTGAGCAGACGGCCACACAAGAACTGATGAAATCGTCCCATTCCCCGATGTCTCTTGCCATTAAGGCAACATCATCACATCCGACGACCGTGAGCTTATTTTCATTGGAAATGCTAAAAGGGTACCTGATAAATTCATCGAAAAGTCAACATAAGGATCGGTTGACTCGTGGTAGTTCCAGGCTAGTCGGTTCTTGATGCGTATTTTGGTCTCGGATATGCCTAAAACCTGGAGCTCAGAAGAGCCCAGGAAGGCCTTTGGTGGGATAAAAGACGCGTCACAGTTTGTCAAAGGAGGGATTGACGGAGGAAGAGGCATTCAGGCCAATGCCAAACGGGTATGGAACGGTTAGATTGCCGCATTTGCTGGGGTAGCCGGGCTTGGCTCCCGTCAGCCAAGTGTTGGAATGTACGTCTGTGGAGTTATCAGCAGCTACCACAGAAAAGAATAGGGAAATTAGGATCAAAACAGAATGAAAAAGTGAGCTTGTTTGCATGTTTTCTATCTCAAGAATCCCTTGAATCTATCTCTATCATCAATTATGATTCTTATATGCAGTAACTTAACATAAATACCTTATCTATATGGCCCATGTTGATGTGATGGATTGGTTTTCTTAGTTTTATCGAAGGATTGAAAATCATAGTATCCTTGTGTTGAATAAATTTGTCGTTTATATTTTTAATTTTTATCCATCTCTTGGTTTGAACGTGAGCCTGCATCTAACACCCCAAACCCCTGGAATCTAACATTACTGTTGAAAGAAAAGTGTTCTATTTTTTTAATTTAAATTTTTGTCCTCTAGTTAATGGCTATAACACAAAAGATTAAATTTGGTTGGTGTGTATTTTGAATAAAAGTTATCAATTACCAAGTGATGCTTTTAAAGTTAAAAAGTAATTGGATTCAGTTTCTCCTATTCAATCTTATTCCACAAACATCATTAGTGTTCACATACATTGTTACTCACAACGTAAAATAATCACACTGTTTATTAATTGGTGGCAAAAATAATTAAATAAAAATGTAAGTGTAAATATTACTTCCAGTTTACATGTAGTTGTCACAGTTTAACGAGACACATTAAAAAAATAATTAAAAATAAAATAGGCACAAGAATTGTATAAATAATTAAATGCTTATTCATTTAGCGTTTTTTGCCGTTAAACGCATTTAACCCATCAGCGACTTTAGGTCTGGGCCAACGTGCCCCTTAAACCCCCAATACTGTATATTGTCCAAATTATGAACATTAAACCCTAACTTTGCTTCAGCGAAAACGAAGATACATCTTTCATTTGGTTTTGGCAAATACAGTAGGGAGAGAAGATCCTAACAATGGATGTAGAGAGAGAAGGCGGGCGTGGAGCGAACCAATTGAGACCGATTGACTGCTCTCTTAGAGTTCTCAACCGCGCCAACGGCTCTGCTAGTTGCTCTCATGGTAATCTCCTTTTCAATGTCTTTTTAATGTTGGTTGGATTGTTGAGTATGTTGGGGATATCTTAATTCATATGTGCTATTAACCTCCTATATTTGTCGATTACATTTGTGGAATTAGGCTCTTGTAGCATGCGTTATATAGGTTTTCATTTTGTTTTAGGGGAGACGAGGGTGCTTGCTGCTGTTTTTGGACCTAAGGCTGGGACGAGGAAGAATGAGAACCCCGAGAAAGCTTGTATTGAAGTCATTTGGAAACCCAAGAACAGACAGTCAGGTAAGATAGTTCTAGTAGTTTCTATAAATCGAAAAGAAACTTCATTTACAGGGTGCAGTTTATTGATGTTTGGCATGCTGGAAATTGGTGATGTCACATGAAAATTTTACATTGAAGTTCTACTGGAATAACATTTCATGTCAAGTGTTGGTGTTGAATAAATATATAAATGACCTTAATTTGAGCACTTTTTTATGTTCCAGAGAAAGTTAATTTATTGCATTTATGTTGCCATTATCGTTTAGTTGATGTACTTTATAATTCGTTTCTGTTGTGTAGTTTATAATGGAATCTACCATGGATTTTTTTTTCAGGGAAATCGGAGAAGGAGTTTGAGATGATACTGAAGAGAACACTGCAACATATCTGCCGTTTGAACGTTCATCCGAACACCACAACATCGATTATAGTTCAGGTGATACATCAAGAACCTGTGGAACTCTGCATTCTATGATTATTTGATGTGGTCAATTATATTTATGATTCGAGGCAAATTCTTAGGTTGCAACATGATTAAAAACTATGATGTTGTGTTGGGCATATATTCTCAATTAACCTGCATACAAACTTGAACTTGTGCTAGTAGGATAATGTTGTGGGTTGAGCACAGTTTTACTAAGTTGAATTAATAATTTTGCTTATAAATACTGAAGCTGTTGAATCCAAACTTGAATAGACTGTGGGGATCTAAAGGACTGAAGAACGAACATGTCTTAGATCATTCCGGTTGCTCTATAAGACTATAAGATCATTTTTATCCATGCCCAATATAATCATATGACCAATTAATAAAAAAATAATTTCTCTCTCCTGCACATACACATTTTACTCTACAACCAAGTTCATCTTTTTTCATACTTTATCCATAACCACCCACAATCACAACAAACCTTTAATAAATTATTTCCTTTATAACTTAACAATTAAATCTATAATTATTTTCATTATATTTAAAATATTTAAGGAATATACACAATTATTTAATATTAAAAAAATCATAATTATAATTAAAAAAAATTGGATCCATGTAGAAAATGATAAAAATTTAGAAGATTTAGCACAAGTTAAGAAAAGAAAAGGGAGTGTTTGAGATTGTGATCCAAAATATATCAACATTGGTCTCTATTTATAGAGAATTTTATTTTATGAATTTTGATTTTTTTTAAGTGGATAAATGAAAAATTACAATTATCTAAACAAAATATACTTGACCAATTAGATAATGACATGTGTCACGATGAAAGATAAAATATTAAAAAAAAAATTAGAGCAATTGATCATGACCGAGGTCATCCAACAACTTTGGTCATCAAAATTAATTTCATTCTCTTTTTTCTTTTTGTTCTTTTTTTTGTCCTTATGCTCATGACCAAAGCCATTGGTCATGGATAAACATTGTCTAACCTTATATTCTTTCCAATGAGAATTTCTTATGACTATCAATTATTTTTATCCTTCCATTTTGGTGTTTGAGGTACATAAAATTTATATGCCTTGCAGGTTGTCCATGATGATGGTTCTGTATCCTTTTCTGATTTTGTTCAATTGTTTGGTTTCACTATGTTATTGGATTTCATTTTTCTATTTCCAACTTTTTTTTTACATGAGAACTATAGCACGTCTGCATGTATACTTCTGTCCTTCCTTTGAAAGTCTTATATTGTGAAACTTCTTTGACCAAGCTTTCAATAAGCTTCTTCCATGTGCTATACATGCAGCATGTGCTGCTCTCATAGATGCTGCAATCCCTTTGAAGTCTCTTGCAGGTAAAACAATAAATCAGCATTTTTCCATCTTATGATGTTTGTCGTGAGAATGCATTGTCTCGACCGAATATGATGGCAAGATTTGATTCATATAGCCAATTCCACTTGTGGGATAAAGGCTTTGCTTGCTGTTTTATGTTTTTCTTATCCGGATTACTTAATATAGAATACTAATGTTATTGCCTTCAATTCCTATAGTCTCCATATCTTGTTGTCTGACTGAAAGTGGGCAGATTCTGTTGGACCCCAGCAAGCTAGAAGAAGAGGTATTACCTGCAATCTTTTCTCTGATAGCACTTTCTCTTTTAGTTTACATAATAATTTGATTTCATCTAATGCATATCATTTTATACATTTAGAGCTTATTAGTCTTTCTGTACTAGTTTTTTTATGGTGGTTTTCTGTAATAGACATGAGAAGCCACCATGCATTTTTTAAAGTACAATCAAAACTGAACCTTGTCATCCTTTATTTATGTCATGGCATTACTATGAGTTGATGTTGCCTTTCCTCTGCACCATTCAGCTCGTGTTGTATGTAGCAAATCCCTCTTATGCAACATGTTCGTTTATTATGGCAGAAAATGAAGGCATTTGTATGTTTAGCTTTCCCCTGCTCGTTTGCCTCTGTACTCCCTGAAGGATCAACAAATGCAGGTGGAGAACCAATAGAAGATGGGCTTATTACATCTCTCACACACGGTGTAATGACAGGTCACCTCTTCTCATCCCAAATCCTTATTTCAATAAAACTCACTTCTTTATCGTGTCTCAACTAAATCTAATATCTTTATGCTTGTGCCTAATTTTTTACAGTGGATGATTACTTTGCTTGCATGGATCAAGGGCGAGCAGCTAGTAAAGCGCTATCAAAAATTCTAAAAAAGAAGATGAAACCACAATCAAGTAATTCATCCATGGCCGGTTAAATGAACTTGCCACAATGCAAAGGGTATATTATTCCATGATACGCTTGGTGAGGAGTTCCAATTCTAGAGGATGAGACCGACTTTTGTACAACTTTTTTGCTCTTCTTACAGAAACGTGCCCGGGGAAGTTGGATATCAGAATCCATTCTGGTCTTCATCCTGTTTCAGTTTTCTCATTACCCTACCTTACTTACATTAGAGACCGTTCCTTATTACAATATTGCTAGATACTGGAATGCATGTATCAGCATTTCATCCAAATGGTCTTTTTTCGTTGGTTACATCAGAATTGTCGAAACTTCGTCTTCATGCACGGTTATTTCACGATGTTGTAAATCGTTGTAATACTAACATTATGTATGCATTAACAGGGCTGGAATGCGCTTCTATTTGAGTGGTGCGTTTGACCATAAACTAGACTAATTTAGAGGTCCAAATGTAAAACTTATTTTCTTAACAAGGAAAGAAATTACGACTACGTTTTAAATTCATATGAAATATAATTCTGGCCTTACAAAAATCATCTTGTTTTGCAATTGCGGACAGTTTTTCTTTAAAATTTGTCAAAACAAGACGAATTGTGATTCTTTTGTTAATAACAAGTTTCCTTAATTTCGAGGGGAAATTATTGCAATATATCTAGCCTTGTAGTGGGGTTTCTTTTGTTGTAGACTGGGCGGCTGATAAAGAAGATGATGGATTGATAATTACTTTTATGCTCAAGAATACAAATATTGGTGATCAATGAAGTTTACAATTTCTAACTGAACATGTACTATGTCAAGCGTTTGACGCAATGTCAAATTACGATTTGTCAAGTCTTGAAATTCTCAATGTCAAATTATAGTCAGGTCTTGAAATTATTATCGTTTGATTTTCATGCTTTCGGTTCAATTATCACATTTCGATTCCATCTTACAACTTCGCAATTACTGTCCTCTAGCACAAGCCCGGGGTTAACTATCTTTCCCCCGAATGGTAAAGCAGAAATTGACTCATCATCACATCTAACAATGTCTTTGAGACTTATGTTTAAAGCTTCAAATGAAAATCTGTTAATTATCAGTGCCTCATTCCATATTATGAGTTTTGTTTTTATTATTAGCTCCGCTAATATGTACTGAGTCTTATCTGACAGATGGACGACTCATTTATATTACTCCCTCCTATTCAAAATATAAGATGTTTTGACCTTTTGCACGGTTATTAATAAAGAAAAATTATACATTTATTTAATGATAAATTATCTTTAATGGTGATAGAGAGTAAACCAAAAAGTAAAGAAAAAGTATTAAATAAGGGCAATCAAATAAAAAGAAATAATCTGATAAAAAAAAACATCTTATATTTTGAATAGGAGGGAGTAATAGGTATGGCGAATCTTGAATGTGTTGTACGACCTCCGGGCTCCGGGTAATAGTACAGTTGCTACACTTGATGCAAAATTAAGAATTATATGTTCTTGAGATCTTATGGTTGCCGGAAGTGTCTTCCACATGAAAGGTTTGCCTGTTCAGCCATAGGCCATATAAGAAACATATTCCATCTCTATCCAACCAAACAACTTCGAGTATTTCCTGTAATACACCATTTTGCTTATCAGTCAGTGTAAAACACAATGTTTCATGCTCATTTATCAATCTCCACCACCGTAACGAAATTCTTCTTGCATGAGTTTATTATGTCCAACATATACTATTTTCTAGTTAAGAATATACATATAGGTAAGTATACTTATGATGCCCCCCTTCATTTGTACTAACTTATCAACCTCATTCAAGGAATAATTTTTAAATTGCCCCTTGCTTAGAAATTACTAGCTTATGATAATATAAAAATTAATAATTTTACAGTAAATAGTAATATCACTGTAAATTTATGATATTTCATTAACAAATTAATTCTTACGAAATATTAAATATTTCTTGACTTAAATTATACTCCCTTCGTCCTGCTCTTATTTGAAAATTTACTATTTACACGAAGTTTAATGTAGAAGTTGTTTATTATTATTAAAAAGAATAATTTTTTTTTGATGGAGTTAAATGGTAAAATAATAATTTTTATGTAAAATATTGAGATAATATTGATTTTAGTGTGAAAAGAGTAATAATACATGTTTGAGGGATAAAAATAAAATGAAAAAAAATTAATTTACTACTATTTATAAAAATATTTAATTAAATTTAAAACAGATATTTTTATAAATATTCAAATAAAAGTGAGATAACATAAATTTTGCGGATTGGTTATAACTCTTTAAAAATTTTCAAATATTAATTTGGAACTCCATAAACTTAAATACTGGAATAAACAACTGATCCGTAGACTGCAATTTGTTAATAGTGCGTGGAATCATGTGCAATGATTGCCCAAAATAAACAATTGCAAGTTCCCCTCGGTAATTGTATTTTTCTTCTCAAATTATTGAATAAATTAATTTTATTAATATATATTTTCTTAATTAAAATATTTAATTCTATATTAAATAATATTTTTTTTATATTATAATAATTTAATAATTTGAAAATTTTGATAATATAACAATATACACACTTTGAATTACAATAGCACTTTTGCTATAATTAATTTTAGGCCCAATTAAAATTTGTAAAAAAAATGAGTTCAACCTTAAAAATGGAAACATTAATACACATGTTAATCTCGTTTTATTTTATCAAAGGGTTGATTTATCAGAGGGTTACGCAAATCTCTTAATAATAAGGACAAAAAATTATACAAATTAAACAGATTAATTAAAAAATCTGCATAATTGAATAAGAATAATTTATAACAAATTAATAAATCTGCATAATTGAATAAGAATAATTTATAACAAATTAATAAATTTTTGTTACAATTTACAGTCAAAATTCAAATTGTTTACTTTAATATCCTATAATATACAAAACAAAATCATATTAACAAATTCATCAAATTTAATTAAGAAATCCGCATAATCGAATCATGTTACGATTTACATTTAGAACTCAAATTTCTTACCTTTTTTTTTACAGCAAATTTCTTACCTTAATACACACTACACAATACACAAAACAAGTTAATCTATCAGAGGGTTACACAAATCTATTAATAATAAAAACAAAAAATGTATACAAATTATAAAAGACTGATTAAGAAATTTGCATAATTGAACAAGAATAATTCATTGCAAATTAGTAAAATCATGTTACAATTCACATTCATAACTCAAATTACTTATCTCAATACTTTTTATAATGTATAAAATAGAACCAAATTAATAAATTCATCAAATTAAATTAAGAGATTTGCATAATCGAAATAAAATCATGTTACAATTGATATTCAGAACTTAAGTTAGTTACCTTAGTACTTCTTTTACTATACACAATAAAATTAGATCAAGTATCACCATTGTACCTTTTAGCACATTAACTATTATTTAAAAACTATTTAGTTTTATATATTACTTATCTCAAAGTCACAACAATCCTAAAAGGTAGGGGTGTTCACAGTGCGGTTTTGCGGTTTTTTCGATTAAATTCAAATTATCTTGCTACATGCGGTTCGGTTAATTGTAAAATTCTAAACCTCGATTTTTCATGTAAACGTGATCATGCGGTTTTGAACGGTTTCGGGCGGTTATTTGCGGTTTGACGATTTTACATGAACATAAATATTAGTAGAAGAAAGTGATGTCAGTTTAAATTAATGATAACAAATTTAATTGATCAATATTCTATAATATGGTTAAAGTTGAAAAATATATATTTAGAAATGATAAATGAAATAATATTTTTGAACATTATACAAGTACAACATATGAACTTATTATGTTTAAAAGTTAAGATTGTGGATTAAAAGAATTATGAAGATAGTATATTTTCTTATGGATTTAGTTAAAAAATGAGTCTATACATATAAGATGTCGAATAGTAAATTACAGTTTCAGCTTGGCGGTGCGGCAGTGCGGTTTGCAACGAAAAAATCATAATTGCACCAATTTTACGGTACGATTTTACACACAAAAAAAAAAAACCCACGATTTATGATAAAAACTTATCAATGACAGTGCAATGCGATTCGGTACGGACGGATCGGATGGTTTTTGTAATTTAATGGTCGCTCCTACTAAAGGGTGATACTTTAACAACAGAGAAAGTTAAGAAGTTTTTGTCATCGTTGAATTACGGACTGTTTTGGTGCTCTAAGCATTTCTAGGAAGAAGTGAACAAAACAAGAAGATGCTTGATGACGGCATCCGTTGTAATATACTAATGTAGTTGAATCGGCGCCATTGCTTCTTTAATCTATTATTTAATCTATTAGGTCTCATTTGGTTCGCGGATAGATCAAGATTAGAGATCTAATCCCAAATAATCAATTATTTAATTTGTTGAATAAGGGTTCAAAATATATTTTCAGTCGAATACAAAAACGTATTAAATTCTTACATGGAGGGACAAATTCATCTCAAGTGAAAAGTGAAACATAATCTACTCTAAATATAATATTACAATATTGTCATCATATTTGTACTTAAAATGAATCAATTTATCCAATGAGAGTATATTATAACATTTCAATAGGTCAATTTACACACGTGCTAAAAATGCAATCCTACAATTCAAACATACGTCTTGATTTATAGAATTCAATTCAATTAATTTAATTCTATTCAATCTTATCATAACTAATTAATACCTCACCTAATTAATACATCACCTGTTGTTTTATATATACATGTGTAATCATAGTTTCATTGCTAAGTCAAAAGTGTTTTGAGAGAGATGAATGGTGTGATGTGCAGTAGAATTCAGGTGAATTGCTCTTCAATAAGGCCTTCACTCGATCATCATCCTAAATCTTCTCCCTCATCTCCCATCACTACTTTAAAGGTAAATAAATTGAAGAAATCACAATTTCATTTTCCCATTCTTGAAACACACACATTTTCTCTAGTTAATTTGAAAGTTGCAATCTTTGGCAGCCATTGTTGGAAGACCTGAAGCTTCGAAACCCTATACTCCACCATGTTTCAAGAACAATCAAGGAAGCCTCTGTGGGATTGCTGGATGCCTTAGTTGATTCTGTCTTTGAGTTTGTTGATCAGCCGTTGCTCCCATCTCAGGTAATCCATTCACATTTCATGCAAAAGGGATATAACAATTTGATCTTTTTAATGAATTTGTGATGGATGAACAGAGTAATTTTGCACCGGTGGAAGAGATTGGAGAGGCGGTAGATGTTAGTGAGTCCATTAATGGAAGGATCCCACATGATTTTCCGGCGGGTGTTTACATCAGAAACGGTACGTTTCTTGATTCTTGATTATCAGAACAAAGTACCTCTGAAAATTCTTATTCACAATAAAAGTGGAGAGAATCATACTTTTGGTGAATAGTTGTCTATTTCTAAAAGTTGCGGACTTTTGAAAAAATGAAATTTATGGTGAATAAAGACCTCCACATTGTTAATTTCATTCATCGATTTAAATCGATCTCAAGCAACGATGTGAGTTGTCAAGACATTCAACATACATGACATTCTAGAATTGTAGTTCCTACATTAGAGTCGAGTCAGAAAGTTCCGGATACTTGAATCTGTTCGGTAGTTTTCGATTCGAAGTGCAGTGGTCGGAAAACTTTAAAGTTGATGTATCTTGGGGGCGATTGCCATAGAACCGTATTGCACCTGAGCACAATGAAATATCGTCTTATGAAAAGAGAATCTAACTCTTGTCTCGACTTTACTGTGTCAGTGTTTGTATAGTCATCTTTGTCTACACAGATTAGAGGAATTGGTTCTTTTTTTTCTATTGAATACAACTCATGATGTTGCTTTTGATGATGCAGGATCAAACCCCTTATTTGGAGGTTTAAAGTCGACAAAGTCTATATTTGGAAAGTCTAGTCACGCTTGGATAGAAGGAGAAGGCATGCTTCACGCTTTATACTTCTTTAAAGACGATGATGGCAGATGGATGATTTCGTACAACAACAAACATGTCGAATCAGAAACTTTCAAACTCGAAAAGGCTAGAAAGAAACCATCATTTCTTCCTGCTATAGAAGGCGATTCACCTGCTGTCTTGTCAGCTTATCTACTTAACTTTGTAAGCAAATGATCATGTGGATTATGTGGTAAGAGAAATAAAGTTTCCCAGATTAAGATAACTGTTTCTTTCTGTGTTTTGCAGTTGAGATTTGGCTTTCTAGACAAATTTTTTAGCAACACCAACGTGTTTGAACACTCTGGGAAGTTGTATTCAGTTGCTGAGAACTATGTTCCTCAAGAGATCGACATTCTTACACTTGAAACGATACGAAATTGGGATGTGAATGGTGCTTGGAATAGGCCATTTACTAGCCATCCGAAGGTACTTCCTTGTACAAATATAGACTATTAACCATTTAATAACTACTCGTTTTCGTGACACAGAAAGTTCCAGGCACCAGAGAACTAGTGATTACAGGATCTCGTTTGGAAAAACCTTACTTAGAGCTGGGAGTAATCTCAGGTATAAAAGTTGGAAGTTTTTAAGTCCATTTTGGGAACAAAATATATTTCATGTGGATTTTTTTTCGACTTGATTATAATGTCAAGACAACTTTCCTTTCCTTGCTTCAGCTGATGGAAATAAACTACTTCACAAAGTTGATCTCAAATTGAGTAGATGTTGCCTTTGCCATGAATTTGGGATTACAGATAGGTAAGAAGTTGTTTTCGTCGTCTGTGAATCTGCATTGCAACTTCATCTTCTGTTTTGATGCTTCTTGTTTTAATTTCCAGGTACAATGTGATTTTGGACTTTCCTCTGACTTTAGACCTCAATCGACTCTTACGCGGAGGGCCGTGAGTGTTCTTCGCCTTATTGACAATGTCAGTGTAACAATTCTGAAGTATTATTGTCTTAACAGATTGAATTCAATATGTAGGCTAATAAAGTACAACAAAGAAGAATATGCTAGGATAGGAATACTGCCTCGTTATGGAGATTCAGATTCCGTCCAGTGGTTTGAAGTCGAACCAAGCTGTATATTTCACATTGTGAATTGTTTCGAGCAAGAAAACGAGGTAAACAATCCACACCAAAACCAGTAGCTAGCTAGAGAGAAATTATGTTCTTGATATCTGATGCTTTGATGAGATTACAGGTCGTAGTCATGGCGTGTGGAGCGCCTGACTCAGTCATACCTGGCCCCGACTTTGGTCTGAACAAATTCGAGTGGTTCTCAAAACGGTTCAACCAGGTTGAAGAAAATTCAGACGTGGGGGAATCATTCCTTTCGCGTGTTTATGAGTGGAGACTCAATATGCAGACGGGAGAGGTTACAGCGACAAATCTCACAGGAGTTAACCACTCTATGGAATTTCCCATGATCAATGAGAAGTATAATGGCAAGAAAAATAAGTATGCATACACAGCGGTGGTTAATCCAAAATCAAGCTCTATATCAGGTAAGGTAACATTTAATCACATGGTAACAGAATTGAAGTTTTCTTGACATGGTGATTTTTTTTTTACTCCAGGCATGGCTAAATATGGAATGCTGGCCAAACTTTATTTAGACGACAAGAAACTTGAAAGTTCTTCGGTATATATCGTATCCTCTGATGATACTGCTATTCTTCCCTTCCCTTTTCTTTACTTCATCTCATGATCATGAAAGTCGAAAAACATGTGAAACAGGACGAGGATAAGATAAAGGTAGAATATCATAAGCTTCCGGAGAATACCTACTGCTCGGGGCCTGCCTTTGTGGCAAAACCAGGCGACGCTGAAGAGGACGATGGTTGGATTATTACGTACGTGCAGAACGAAGATAGCAACACATCTCATGTTAGTAATTCTCTCAGGGAAAATTATGTATGTTGAATGATGTTATTCTTGTACTAATTTTTGTGTTAAATGTTGACATGTAGGTGTATGTAGTTGATGCCAAGAATTTCTCGGGCGAGCCAGTTGCTGTAATTGATCTTCCGAGGCGAGTGCCTTACGGGTTTCACGGAGCTTTTATGCCACTACAGCAACCAAATCTATGAAGGCTAAAATGACATCTGATTAGAATGAAAGGGAATGTTTATCTTGTTTTGCAATGGCGTCCTGTATTACTTTTAACTTTTGCAACAGGAAGGAACTGTTAATTTTTTTGTTGTTTGATTTCTATGGGAAAACATTGCAATAAATCAAGCCATGAAATAATGAATTTTGACTTGTGACAAATGGAATATTCCTATATGAAAAGAGTGTAGTCAAATGTTCACTAGAGACACATCTTGTAGACTTTTAGTGAGGTTGCTTTTGTTTCAAACACATCTTATGTTATTTGATTTCTGATTTAAGAACTATGTTATTTGTGATTGTCTGATCACAAAATTTTTATCTTCTAACTTTTATACTTTCGGTTCAAATATTTCGATTTTATCTTACAACTTCATATTTCTACCCTTTACTACGAGGGTAGGGTTATTGCTCGGTATAATACTATGCTTACATCACAAATGATTATTTATAATATGTTATTTCTATAGTTTGACCTAATTTTTGTGTATGTTTGAAGGCCTAGGTCGTGGCAACTACACAATTTTTTATATATGTTGACTTGGACATCGGTTAAATTAGTGTTTTCATAATTGAACCGACGATCAAACCGGATTGAGTACCGATTGACGGTTGGACCGATCGGACCGCCATTCCAACCGTTAAAATAATCCTTATCAATATTTTTAAAATATTCCCTATATTACATTAAAAATAAAATAAATGTGCACTTGTAAAATTTAAAATTATATATTATAAGTTTAATTTTGAAATAAACACAATAGAATTATAGATAACCCAATATAATTTAAAATAAGGATGATAAAAATAAGAATTAAGTTTTAAATTAATTAAAAAAATATATATATAACAAAAAATTGTTCAACCGGTTTTGAGCGGTTTTTCCGGTTCTGGTCGGTTTTTTCCGGTTCAACAATAAAAACGGTTCTTTCAGGGTAATCAGACCGATTTCATGACCAGTTCCCAGACAACACGATTCTAAAAACAGTGGGTTAAATATTATAGCCGAATAAAATAAAAGAAACAGTAATGAAAGAACAAAATTGTTAAGAAATGGGTAGATATTTAATTTGGTAGATATCAGAGTATTTACTACTCCCTCTGTCCCAAAATGACTTGAATATTGGAAATGACACGCAAACTAAGTAAAGTGGGTTTTAATGGGTTTGAGTGGAATAAAATAAAGGTATTGTGAGTGTATTAATATTATATTTATTTCTATTTTGGGAGTGTTCAAGTAATGTTTAGATATCCAAATAAGGCAAATGTTCAAGTACTGTTGGGATGAATGAAGTATAATATAAACTAAAAAATTTAGCATTTCAGGATAAAAGACAAAAGAAATATTAAAAAAATGAGGCACATATACGTGAGATTGGTCTCATAGTGAGACCGGAGTATAATTTGACAATTGACGTTTTAACATTTTGGAAAACTGAATGTTAATTTGTGCTAAGTTGGATCCCATCTCATTAATGAGATTGTAAGATGTATAGATTGATGTTATTGGTTAGCATGGAGCGTGACATTCAAATTAAACTCCTGCAAATTGTATTTTTTAGTTAGACTTGCCAACATATAATTTAAATTAAGCAAAAGTCGAATCTGCATTCTATATTCCAAGTGAATGTGATTAAAGGGTGATTTTAACTATGCACATAGCATTTGTTGGTGTTACCATTTCCAGAAATAAGTGTGAGCGTAAAAAACAAAAGGTGAAGATGCTGTATGTAAAGTAGCAAAGATCCTCGACAACATCGGTTCTAATGTAATCTACTTGAGTTGAGTCGTCATCAATTTCCTCTTTAATCCCTTAATATATATATATATATATATATACATGTGTAATAACTGTTTCATTGCAACTCACATATTTGAATACAGAGATATGAATGGTTTAATCTGCTGTAGAATTCAGGTGAACTGCTCTTCAATAAGGCCAAATGTCAATCATCATCCAAAAACTTCTCTCTCATCTCCCATCACTACTTTAAAGGTAAATAAATTGAAGAAAACACAGTTTCATTTTCAATTCTTGAAACACACACATTTCCTTTAGTTATTGATGTCAAAGTTGTAATCTTTGTGACAGCCATTGTTGGAAGAGCTGAAGCTGCGAAACCCCATAATCCACCATGTTTCAACAACAATCAAACAGGCCTCTGTGGGATTGCTGGATGCCTTGGTTGATTCTATGTTCCAGTTTGTTGATCAACCGTTGAACCCGTCTCAGGTAATCAATCTATTACTACATTTCATGCAAAAGGGGTATAAAAATCTGATCTTTTTAATGAATTTGTGATGTACAGAGTAATTTTGCTCATGTGGAAGAGATTGGGGAGGCGGTGGATGTGAGTAATTCCATTAATGGAAGGATCCCACATGATTTTCCAGGCGGCGTTTACATCAGAGACGGTACTTTTTCTTGATTCTTGTTGGCATTTCTCAACTTGAGCTAAGCCTCCAATCATAACATTTAAAAAAGAAATAGTGAAAGAGAGAAACGGACGAAATATTCTGGTGGCATGCTGTTGTAATGGTGCCATTATCTGTTTTCTTCGTAAGTTTCAACGATGTGTTGTTTATCAGAACAAGTTACAAGTGTGATCTTGTTTGCTATTAAATACACTTGTTACAAAATACTCTACATAAGACTCCAAAAATCTTGTTGGACTGTGTGGGTAGATGTATATATTGATATTGGAGTTCTTTTTGTTATTTTGTTCCACTTTCACACCTAAGGTTCTTAGGTTCATTTTTTTATGGACTGCTATGTGTTTCTAACTTCATGGAAACATTGGAAAGGACAAAATAGTACAGAAAATCATGATTTCGAAATATCTGCATTTCTTAATCATGATGTTGCCTTTGATGCTGCAGGATCAAACCCCTTAAATGGAGGTTTAAAATCGACCAAGTCTATATTTGGAAAATCTAGTCACACTTGGATAGAAGGAGAAGGCATGCTTCACGCGGTGTACTTCTTTAAAGACGATGATGACAAATGGATGGTTTCGTACAACAACAGATATGTGGAATCAGAAACTTTCAGAATCGAAAATGATAGAAAGAAACCGGTGTTTCTTCCTACTATAGAAGGGGATTCTCTTGCTATATTGTCAGCTTATCTACTTAACTATGTAAGCAAATGATCATGTGAATAATAATGTGGTAAAAAAGAGTATTTTTAGTCAAGATAACTGATTTCTTTTCTGTGTTTTGCAGTTGAGATTTGGCTATGTAAACAAAATTATTAGCAACACCAATGTGTTTGAGCATTCTGGAAAGGTGTACTCGGCTGCTGAGAACTATATTCCACAAGAGATTGACATTCTTACCCTTGAAACGAGACGAGACTGGGATGTGAATGGTGCTTGGAATAGGTCATGTACAAGCCATCCTAAGGTACTTCCTTGTACTGCTAAAAGAATATTGACTATTAACCTCTTATAACTTCTCGTTTTTGTGGCACAGAAAGCTCCAGGCACTGGAGAACTAGTAATTATAGGAGCTCATTTAGAAAAACCTTACTTAGAGCTGGGAGTAATCTCAGGTATAAGTCCACTATCGCAACAAAAAATATTTCGGTGTGGAATTGTTTTCGAGATGATAATGCCATGATCCCTTTCCTTGCTTCAGCTGATGGAAATAAGTTGCTTCACAAAGTTGATCTCAAATTGAACAGATGTTGCCTTTGCCATGAAATTGGGATTACAGAGAGGTAAGAAGTTCTTCTCTTCGTATGTGATTCTTCAATGCAACTTTGCCTTCTGTTTCGAGGCAAAAACTTTCTATGCACCAATTGCATCGAAGAACTGGTGCAATTTTAACTCAATTTTGACGAAAGTTTGTTTCATTCACAAAACTGAAATATACAATAAGAAGTATTAGTTCATATGAAGAAAGTATCAGTTCATACAAAGGAAAAGTATTAGTCTTTAGGCTGAACAGAATTAGTACTTCTACAATAGTTAACTAATACTTTTCATCATATGAGCTGATATTTTTTTTCACATGAACTAATACTTTTCAACCGCTTTTTTCTATGATTCGCAAAAAAACTATACTCCTGTTTTGATGCCTCTTTTTTGTTTTTCAGGTACAATGTGATCATGGACTTTCCTCTGACTTTAGACCTCAATCGACTCTTACGTGGAGGGCCGTGAGTGTTCTTCGCCTTATTGACAATGTCAGTATAACAAGAGTCATTTCTGAAGTATTATTGTCTTAACAGATTGAATTCAATACGTAGGCTAATAAAGTACAACAAAGAAGATTATGCTAGGATAGGAGTAATGCCTCGTTATGGAGATTCAGATTCCATCCAGTGGTTCAAAGTTGAACCAAGCTGTATATTTCACATTTTGAATTGTTACGAGCAAGACAACGAGGTAAACAATCCACACCAAAACCAGTACATAGAAATTCTGTTTTCATTTTCTTGATATCTGATACTTGGATGCGGTTACAGGTCGTGGTCATGGCGTGTAGAGCGCGTGACTCAATCATACCTGGCCCCGACTGGTCTGAACAAATTTGAGTGGTTCTCAAAACGGTTCAAGCAGATTGATGGCAAATCAGACGAGGAGGAATCATTCCTTTCGCGTGTTTATGAGTGGAGACTCAATATGCAGACGGGAGAGGTGGCAGAGACGAATCTCACGGGAGCTAACTACTCTATGGAATTTCCAATGATTAATGAGACGTATAATGGCAGAAGAAATAAGTATGGATATACAATGTTGGTCAGTCAAAAATTGAGCTCTATATCAGGTAACCGTTACATGCCTACATGGCAACAAAATTAATCTATTCCAAGTTTATACGACATGTAATAAGGTGAAATTTTGTCTGCAGGCATGGCTAAATATGGAGGGCTTGCAAAACTTTATTTAGACGACAAGAAACTTGAAAGTTCTTCGGTATATATTATCTTCGAATACTACTATTCTTCCTAGATTTACTTTTTCAAACTTCATCTCATCAAGAAAGTTGAAAAATATGTGAAACAGGACGGGAAACAACGCGAGGATACAATAAAGGTAGAATATCATGAGTTTCCGGAGAATACCTTCTGCTCGGGGGCTGCATTTGTGGCGAAAACCAGGCAACGTTGAAGAGGATGATGGTTGGATTATTACGTACGTGCAGAACGATGATAGCAACACATCTCATGTTAGTAATTCTGAGAGAACATTATGCATGTTGAATGATGTTATTCTTGTACTAATTTTGTGTTAAATGTTGACATGTAGGTGTATGTAGTTGATGCCAATAATTTCTTGGGCGAGCCAGTTGCTATAATTGATCTTCCGAGGCGAGTGCCTTACGGGTTTCATGGAGCTTTTATGCCACTACAACAACTTAATCTATGAAGAATTAGTAGTTGATCAAAATAGTAGATAGGATAGGATTCATTTTTGTAAAATTAAGGGTATTTTTGCATTTTAAATAGTTTCTTCTGCAATTTTCCTTTTGTTTCATTTTTCCCTGCATGTTATATGTGTTTGTAAAGGCTCTTGTTTGGCAGACTTGATGAAATAAAAGTTTGATAACCTCTTTTTCACAGAAACACTTAACAACTTCGGTTTTGCCGTTCTTGATTCTAAATTGTTCTTTTCATTTTTAATCATTTGTTTCATTGTTTGTAATATTGAGCTCTGATTAGTCGAACGCACGTATAATGTTCAGTCAACTTATGATTGAACATATATAATTGATCGATCCAAATTAGCTGATCCTAATATGAATGAAGCAAAATATAAAATATATGTACGTATACGATTACCTTTAATACATAGTATTTCGTAAAAATTGATCATGACTAATGATGCTGTTTAATATATGCAACATGTATATATATATATATATATATATATATATATTTAAATAATTCAAGCTAAAATGAAACGCCAATTGCATAGAATTCCCAACATGATATCATCAACCAATTTTAGAAAGAACAAGAGTAAAACAAATAAAGATGCGGTCTTGTAAAGTAGAAAAGATGCTAGAATAGACTAACTACTTGAGTCGCCATTGGTTCCCTATTTAAGCCAATCACCTCATTAAACTGTTATATATATATATTTAAATAATTCAAGCTAAAATGAAACGCCAATTGCATAGAATTCCCAACATGATATCATCAACCAATCTTAAAAGAACAAGAGTAAAAAAATAAAGATGCGGTCTTGGAGAAAAAGATGCTAGAATAGACTAAGTACTTGAGTCGCCATTGGTTCCCTATTTAAGCCAATCACCTCATTAAACTGTTATATATATACACCTAATAATCACATTTCATGAAATTAAAGAAAAAATTTGGAAGAAAGATCAGAGAATGAAAGTGAGGTGCTCCTCAATAAGGCCTTCACTCGATCATCCTCCTAAATCTTCTCTATCGTCTTCCATCACTTTAAAGGTTAAATTAAATTAAGAAAACACAACTTCTTTTCCCATACTTGAAAGAAACAACATGCAAGTTTCATCCTTTGCATTATTCCTGCTTTTTTAAGGCTTATATTTTTCATATTAAGTTTATCTTTCTTATATTTTTCTTGCTAAAAAAATATTAAATTTTTTTATGTGATGTTGTAATCTTTGACAGCCATTGTTGAAGCAGAAAAGCCCCATATTTCACCATGTTTCCAGAACAATCAAAGAGGCATCTGTGAGATTGTTGGACATCTTAGTCGATTCTGTGTTCGAGTTTGTTGATCAACCTTTACTCCCATCTCAGGTAATAATGTATTCATATTCCATGCAAAAGGGATAGCAAAATTTGATTTAGAAAAAATAATGAACTTGTGATGATTTTTTGTTGAACAGAGTAATCTTGCTCCAGTGGGAGAGATTGGAGAGGCAGTAGATGTGAGTGGCTCCATTAATGGGAGGGTCCCACATGATTTTCCAGTAGGTGTTTACATCAGAAATGGTATGTAATTTCTTGAATCTTAAAAAGTTTGAAATATATACAGAACAAATAACAACTGTAAAAAGTCAAGATTATATTTTTGCCTAAATAAAGAAAGTTGAATGATGGAATACATTCTTTATAGCAATTTCATCATTTACACGTGAAATGTAAATATGGGGAGTATTGTGAATTGTGATATAATATACTGTTTAATTTCATGCTTTCAGAATCAAGAATGGACATGTAAGATGCAATGCGTGTTTAGTTTGTTGTAATTAGCAGATCAGATGATGATGTTGCTTTTGACGCTGCAGGATCAAACCCCTTATTTGGAGGTTTAAAATCGACCAAGTCTATATTTGGAAAGTCTAGTCACGCTTGGATAGAAGGAGAAGGCATGCTTCACGCGTTATACTTCTTTAAAGACGATGATGACAGATGGATGATTTCGTACTACAACAGACATGTCGAATCACAAACTTTCCTACACGAAAAGGCTAGAAAGAAACCAGCGTTTCTTCCTGCTGTAGAAGGCGATTCTCTTGCTATATTGTCAGCTTATCTACTTAACTATGTAAGCAAATGATCATGTGAACAATAATGTGGTAAAGAGTAAGATTACTGATTTCTTTTGTGTGTTTTGCAGTTGAGATTTGGCATTGTGAACAAAATTATGAGCAACACCAATGTGTTTGAGCATTCCGGGAAGGTGTACTCGGCTGCTGAGAACTATATTCCTCAAGAGATTGACATTCTTACCCTTGAAACGAGACGAGACTGGGATGTGAATGGTGCTTGGAATAGGCCATGTACTAGCCATCCAAAGGTACTTCTTTGTAAGAATATCGAGTATTAACCTTTTATAACTAATCGTTTTCGTGAAACAGAAAGTTCCAGGCACCAGAGAACTAGTGATTACAGGAGCTCATCCAAAAAAACCTTACTTTGAGCTGGGAGTAATCTCAGGTATAAATGTTGGATGTTTTAAGTCCACTATCTGAAAAAAAGTTACTTTTCAGTGAAAACAACTAATACCTTTTAGTAGAACAACTAATACCATTTAAAAAAACTGAGTTGCACGGAGCACACAAGTTTTTGTATGTGTGGAATTGTTTTCGACATGATAATGTCAAGACCCTTTTCCTTGCTTCAGCTGATGGAAATAAATTACTTCACAAAGTTGATCTCAAATTGAATAGATGTTGCCTTTGCCATGAAATTGGGATTACAGAGAGGTAAGAAGTTGATTTTCTTGTCTGTGATTCTGAGTTGCAACTTTTGATGCTTCTTCTTCTTCTTCTTCTTTTTCCAGATACAATGTGATCATGGACTTTCCTCTGACTTTAGACGTCAATCGACTCGTACGAGGAGGGCCGTGAGTGCTCTTCGCCTTCATGACAATGTCAATATAACAAGAGCCATTCTGAACTATTATTGTCTTAACAGATTGGATTCACTATGCAGGCTAATGAAGTACAACGGGGAAGATTATGCTAGGATCGGAGTTATGCCTCGTTATGGAGATGCAGATTCCGTCCAGTGGTTTAAAGTCGAACCATGCTGTATATTTCACATTCTGAATTGTTACGAGCAAGACAACGAGGTAGTAGTCATGGCATGCAGAGCACGTGACTCGATCATACCTGGCCCCGACTTTGGTCTGAACAAATTCGAGTGGTTCTCGAAAGGGTTTGATGACAAATCAGACGTGGGGGAATCATTCCTTTCGCGTGTTTATGAGTGGAGACTCAATATGCAGACGGGAGAGGTGGCAGAGACGAATCTCACAGGAGCTAACTACTCTATGGAATTTCCCATGATTAATGACAAGTATAATGGCAGAAGAAATAAGTTTGGATTCACACAGGTGGTCGATTTAAAATCGAGCTACATGTCAGGTAATAACATGCATTGATCTGTTTGAAGTTTTCTTGACATGTACTAATAAGGTCATGTTTTGTCTCTAGGCATTGGAAAATATGGAGGGCTGGCCAAACTGTATTTAGAAGAGAAGAAACTTGAAACTTGTCTGGTAATTTTTACAACATCCTCTGATACTGCTGTTCTTCCAAGATTACATTTTCTTACTGAAGTCGAAATATATATGTGAAACAGGACGAGAAAGAGACGATTAGGGTCGAATATCATGAGTTTCCGGAGAATACCTACTGCACGGGGGCTGCTTTTGTGGCAAAACCAGGCGACGGGGAAGAGGATGAGGGTTGGATTGTTACGTACGTGCATAGCGAAGATAGCAACACGTCTCATGTAAGTAAAGTAATACTCACACAACATTATTATGTATGTTATTTGTGCTTCTAGTCCCTAATCTTTCTTTACATATTCTTCTAGGTATATATTGTTGATGCAAAGAATTTCTCGGACGAGCCAGTTGCTGTAATTGATCTTCCGAGGCGAGTGCCTTACGGGTTTCATGGAGCTTTTATACCAGTGCAACAACCAAATGTATCAACAAGTTAATAGGATATAAAGAATTCACCCAAATCAATGTTCATAGCATGTTGAGGGACTTTTCTGTAGTTTTCCTCCTTTTCTTTTATTTTTAATGAAATGAAAGTTTGATTACGAACATCATGTTAATTCAAACAGCAACTCACTTTTATCTTCTTTTTTGGTTAAGAAAATCGTATAGAAAACTCATCTTTGGTTTATAAATATTGATTTAATCGAAGGGTCATAGTACTGGTTAAGTGCACATTTGGCCCAGTTCTGTACAATATGGAGTATAATATACTAAATAAGTGAACTGTGGTTTTTTTTATTTTCCCAATTGCTTCCATCGTGAAAAGACATTTATGTCTTTACTAGAAACACCAAAACAATATGGAGTATAATATACTAAATAAGTGAACTGTGGTTTTTTTTATTTTCCCAATTGCTTCCATCGTGAAAAGACATTTATGTCTTTACCAGAAACACCAAAATATAACAAATAAAATAACATACCAAACCTTACTTAAGAAACTTAAATAGGGCCTACACCAAACATGTACCCAATACGAAGAATGATAGTACAAGACAATAATATGTATTTGTTTTATCAATTGTCTTATGTCTTTGAAAACTGCAATTATGTTACTATATAAAAGCAGCAGCTGCAGCAGATGTCTTCATATGTCAACATGCAATATTCTATCTAATATTAAAACACTCAATAATGTAGAGTTGACAAAGAACTAATCCAACCAAAATGTAGGTGTGTGTATAGTCAAGAGGGATACATTTAACAAATTTTATTTTCTCCATTTCAAATTTAAAATTTGACTTGTTAATGTATCAAGAAACACCTAAAGATGCTCCTTCAAGATGGACAGAAAGATCCAAATCATAAAAACAAACAATTTGACTAAAGAAATGTTTTCATCTCAGGATCAAGAACAATATCTGTGCAAATAGTGCTTCATAAGAGCCAAGAAATCGTCGGTAAGTTCGAAGAAAAGCAAGGCTGAATAAATGGGCAGATTGGGGGAGATGATCATCTTTTTCCTTTGTTTGTTCATATGTGTAGGAGCTCAAAACACATTCAAATCCAATCAAGATGATGTAAATCCACTTCATCCAAGTGTGGGAGTTTTCCTAATTGTTCTTTCAATCATGTTGTGCATAACATTTGTGATAGTAGGCTACGCCAAGTTCTGTCAAAGAATCGAACCACGTACAGGTGAAGAAGTAGAAGCTGATCCAGATGGAACCGTGAGATCAAGACCCCGTTTTTCGGGGATTGACAAGACGATAATTGAATCTCTCCCGTTTTTCAGATTCTCATCACTTAAAGGCTCAAAAGAAGGCCTTGAATGTGCTGTGTGTTTATCAAGATTTGAAGGGGCTGAAGTCCTTCGATTGCTGCCCAAATGTCGCCACGCTTTCCCGCGGGATTGCATCGACAGGTGGCTCGAGGATCACTCGAGCTGCCCTTTGTGTCGGTACAGGCTTAATGCAGGAGACATCAAAAGTGCAGCATTGACAAATCTTGAGTTCTTCATTCAAAGAGAGGAGTCTCAGGGGAGATCTTCAAGATTCAATGTCTCAAGCACGTTTCAGAAATTTACGAGAGGGAAAAGAGAAGAGCCCTTGATTCAAGACTCTATGTTGCACAAGTTTAAGCACATGATCATTGTCTCAGATGTCATCCATAAAAGCAGGTGGAGTGATGTCAACTCTTCAGACATGATGTCTTTGAATTCGGAGATGTTGAATGCTTTGTCGAGAAAAGGGTTGTCGAGTAGTGGGAGGTTGACGGCTGAGCTTTCTGGGAAAGACCAGATATTGAAGATCAAAGAGGATATGGAAAGGAAACGCGTTTATGAGGAGAAAATTGTTGCTAGAAATGGAAACAATTCCGGCGAAATTTCTGAATGCTGTAATGGTTCCAACATGGAGTTAGATGGGAGTATGATATCTAAATCATTGGATCCATCTCAGAAAAGATCAATGTCTGAAATAACCAACATTTCAAGATTCACAGAATTCAACACATGTAGCAGGAGGATAGCTGGATCATCAGCTCAACTGAACATGGAAAAAGATGAGAAAGTTAGAAGGCTTTGGTATCCTATTGCAAGGAGGACTATCCACTGGTTTTCTGCTCCAGAAACGAGCTCCGACGCAAGAAAAAAAGCGCTACATGTCTGAATTCTGCCTCTTTTTATTCAATTTATATGAATTTGCAATCTGCAAACGTCAACAGATAACTGTTGAAGTTTGCAGATTGTTATTATTTTGTACTTTCAATAGAAACCTCACTAGATTGTAGTCAAATTCTGAAAAGGTGTTTAAAACTGTACAATAATTTGATCTGAATTCTGCATCTTTTTATTCATTTAGATGAATTTGCAATCTACAAACTTCAAGTTTGCATATTGTTATTATTTTGTTCTTTCAATAGAAACCTCACTTGATTGTAATCAAAATTCTGAAAAGATGTTGAAGCTGTGAAATAATTTGATCTGCTATAAGATATCTACACTATGTCACTCTATCTACTTAAATGCTCGAATACACCAATCTACAACATACAATTTCTAGCTTTATTACATGATGTCACAACCTAATACAAGTGATAACCATGATCAGAGCTATCAACATCAGAATTACTACTCAAATCATGACTCCTCTTGATCATCTTCATATCATCAACGCGGCTAATACTACTATTCGGGCTGTCATCTTTGATCCTCTTCCGCCTCTCCCTCCTCCACTTAAACTTGTTATTCCAATGCCTCACCAACAAAAAACCAAGCCCCAAAAACACGACGACGCTACACCCTCCTCCAACCACCAGCAGCTCCACAAACACCCAATGACCCCGCCTCCCCTCAGGCATGATTGTCCACACACCAGCAATATAACCGACTGTCATAAACAACGTCGACAGCCACATCACCTTGTGAGTCATGCTAAGCAGTTTCATCATCGTTCTACGCGTGAAAGGGATGATGCTGACTAGGACATTCACAACACCTATAGAGAGGAACAACGCCGCAATGTTGCACCCCATGAACACCTTGAATGCAGCTCGGTTTCCCCTGATCGCCTTCCCCGTTTCTTCGTGGAATCCACCAGGAGGGTTTATACCAGCAGTGAATGTTACCGTTGCAATCAGAACTGCCACGATGGTTACAGTTTTTCGCGCGTTTCTTAGGCCTTCGTTCTGCAGGTCCAGCTTCTGCACTCTGTGGCGGTTTTTTCTGCGATTTGGGGTGTATTGAATTTCTGGAGTTCTGTTAGGCCATGATGACATTGGGATGTTTTGAACACCGTCGTTTGAATTTCTTGATACTTGCTGAATCTCTGTTATTTCGGGAGATAACTGATCACATCTTTTACCTCCTGCCTCTTGCAATGCTGGCACAATTGCCAGAGCACCTGAGTTGGTTGCATCAGCTTCAACAACATCTAGAGCTGTGTATCCCCTTTTGTTCAAAGAATTCACCTCGACTCCGATTTTCAGCAGATACGTCATCATCTGAGATTGAATCCAACCATGGAAAAATAAGTCTTGAGGCATAGAAACCTTCCAAGATCACAGTATGCAGGGATGGATTCAGGGTTGATTTTTTAAATAGTATTAGTTGTTTTACTGAAAGGTATTAGTTGTTTTAATGAAAGGTGTTAGTTTTTTAGTATTAATTGTCTGAATTGCTTCACAAGAAATAAGTCTCGAGGCATTGAAACCTTCCAAGACTACGTTATGCAGGGCTGAGTTTTTAAATAGTATTAGTTGTTTTACTGAAAGGTAATAGTTGTTTTAAAGAAAGGTATTAGTTTTTTAGTATTAATTATATGAATTGCTACACAAGAAAAAGTTGAAGAAAAGTTACATACGGCAGTAAGTTTTCCAGCAGTGGCCAAGTGAAGGATGGTGTTGCCATCATTATCTTGCATGTTGAGAATTGTAGCAATGTTGAGTGATTCTGTCAAGTACTTCACCACTTCAAACTGGTTATTCTTAACAGCAAGGTGAAGAATTGTCTCCCCGTTGTTGGTCGTCGTTTCGAAGAATTCAAGACTGTTGGAAAGAATCTCATCGATGATGTTGATTCGGCCCTTCATTGCTGCACAATGCAGGGGTATACGTCCTTCAATGTCTTGAATCGAGCAAAGATCGGAATCCAACTTCAAAAGTTCTCTTGTTATTTCTAAATTGCCTTTGCTGCACGCCACGTAACGGCGTCCACCCCTGCTGGTTCTTTTCTCCGTCATGCGAAATCAGGCGGGTTTGCAGTATTTCCTTCACTATTTCTGATGAACAACAAAAAATTCAATACATGTTACATATATTCCTAGGTAAAAGACTTATGCGCACTAGTTGCACCGTACAAAAATGAAATGAAGAGTATTAGTTCATATAAATAAAAGTACTAGTTCTTATATTGAATAGTATTAGTATTTTTCTTTATGCAAAAAGAAAAAAATGAAAATCTTATTTGATTGAAGATTTGTGCGTAAAAATTGCACAGTGAATCATAGAAATGCTACCGATCATATTCGTACTACGTATAGTATAGGAAAAATTGGTCTTGAAATTGAAATACGATAAAGGAAATAAAGAATCATCTAATCTCACTTATATATGACTAAATGTACGCGTCAAGGAGAAATAAATAGGAATAATAATACTTGTTCTTTTCTTAAATAATTAGTGGGGCATACATGCCGACAAATTAAATACAATGAGATTAGTCAATAAATTGGGGCATACATGCATCTTTTTTAGTTCACAAGAAAATAAGTGAAATTGTTAAACATACTTTTTTCCATTAAAGTTAGGGGGAAATTGCATATACCTGAGATGACATCCGTTTACTATATCAAAATTTAATTAAGAAATTCTCCGACGACTTATTGACCGTCACCAAAATTATTGAAAAAAAACATTGTCACTTCAAAAAAACTAAAAAATATTCGAACAGGTAGGTAACAAAATATTATCCCCTTAAAAGAATGAAGCTGAAAAGTGAAACAAGTAGTAAAAAAAAGACCTGTATTCCCAGAGGAAACAGCAAGATGAAGAGAAGTAGTGTCCATTTCCAATTCCAGCATGAGAAACCTGGGAAATTTGAGCAAATGCCTAACAACATGAATCTGCCCCCTTTGGCACGAACCAAACAGAACACTCTCCCCTCTACAGTTGACTCCGTACGCAATCAATGGATCAGTCTGGAGCAGCAGCTCCACGATATCCACGTGGCCTTCTCTGCAAGCCTGATGCAGAGGCGTCTCCAGCTCAGCATTTTCAACGGACACCAACTCGGGCCACCTCTGCACGATCTCTTTCGCGTAATCCACGTGTCCGTACCTTGCTGCTAAGTGTAATATCGTGTTAAGAGATCCGGGGGTTTTCTGGTCGATAATGTTTTCGTCTTGTTTGATAAGTTTTTTTAGGGATGGGATGTCGCCTCTGGTTACGGATTCCTGGAGACGACGGTCCATCATTCTTCGTTTCGTGTAAAATCAAATAATTTAGCAGGGATATTTTTCCGCATATATATATGGGAAGATGCATGATTTTCCACTTAGGGAAATAACTAGGAAACTCCCAAGAGCTAGAGTTGTAAGAAAGGGAACCAATTTTTCCAATTTCCCGTCTGTGACACAAAGTAGAGTGGGAATTTTGGAAAGAAATAGTCCACACAAAGGGCAAGAAATAACATTTTTAAATAATTGAGCCAAAAAACAAACAACACTTGAAATTTGGCATTTCTGTATATTTTCGATCTCAAAAAAAAAAAAAGGAGGATAGTTGGTAGGTGTGATGTGCCTTAATCTTGTGTGGTTTATTTTTTAGCTAAGTTCAGAAACAAAGTTTTATATTTAATTAACTAACTATAAATAAGCAAACGAGAATTTTGGGGTTGTATATATAGATAAGACAAAGTCTAGTATGAAAATTTTCATACATGAAAAAACTTTAATTTACAACTAAATTTTATAATTGATGAAGGTAAGATAAAATTGAGTGGTTCATGGTTCACTCGGCCCAAGTGGTTCATGGTTGACCCGACCAGAATATATCATAATTTAGGGTTCATTATTTAGTGTTTAGGGTGTAGATGGTTGATTTAGGACAATTTTATAAATTTTTATACATGAAAATTTTCAGACTAGACCTACTTTTATTATAGGCTATTTCATGTGTGAGGCTAGATGCAGTATCATTTGTCGATCTTAATTGGTTTTTTTTCTCTCAATATGTTGTGAAAATAGGCTGAAATTTCCAAATGGGTGGTGGTCATGTTATTTTCGTGCAACTACGTACGACCACCCATCATTAGACCTTTCTTCGTTTACCTTTATTTGCTTCGATTGATAATAAATTGAGGAATTTAAAATGTCTCTAGAAGCAAAAGCTTGGCCATGTTGGTCTCGTTGAATATATATTATATGTAAAATATGATTTACATTGATATCTTTATCCATGTGATTAATTGACTCTCATGATTAGTTATAAATTAAGAGAAAAAAAAAATTGGTCCCATTTCTTGTAATCCATTTTTTGTCACAAAATATTTAACTATTCAATTTTGGTCCTTTAATGATTGTCCAATTTTGTTCCCATTTTTATCGAAAAATAGAAAATTTTACCATTTTTAGTCATGTGCAAGTCACGTATCGATTAAAAATGCGGATTTCCGAGCTCATATCTGATGTGGACATTAACTGTTAAAAGAAAAGTTCATTTTTCTTAAAAAATTAGAAAGAACAAGAAAATTTCTCCCAAGTGCGGAAAAAATGAATTTTTAACGTCCACGTCAACTACGAACTCGAGAAATCTCAATTTTAACCAGCATGTTACTTCCGTGTGATTAAAAAAAAGACAATTTTATGTTTTTCGGTGAAAATGAGACCAAAATTAGACAATCGAGATAGTTATGGGACCAAAATTAAAAAATTAATTTTTTTGGAATAAAAACGGATTACAGGAAAGTTATTGAAAAAAAAACATTTTTTCTCTATAAATTAAATAACAAAAATGAATAAAACTTTCTCCTATTAGATATCTAAAAGTACACTAATTTCATAATCAATAAGCGTAATTAATTATCTGTGCGGGATATGTCAAATTAATTTGTTGTAAACGTTTAAGAAAAAAATTGGGAACGGTCCGAAATAATTTTGAAATCTTGATATAATATAACAATAAAAAAATGGAAACATGTTAATCTATTTATAATCTAGAAATCTAAATTTGCAATAAGGAAAGTGATTATTCAAATAAGAACGCTGAGGGGGGGTGATGCAAAAGATCAAGAACAGGGTGATGCAAAAATATATTATAGTTTTGTGATTCAGAGAATTTCCACCAAATTTCTTAGGTTTGTATATAGGACTATAGGAGGGTTATACTATGCACTAAGAATAGAATAATCAAATGGTCGTAAGAAAATCCCAGCGGCCGCAAAACTGAATAACGGCACGAGTTCGTCTCCCATAAATCAAGTTTAGGTTATGAACTTAAATTATTTAATTAATTTCACTTATTTTTAATATATATTTTTAACCCATTAAATTTAACCCGTAAAAAAATTACGTCTCATCTAAAAATCGAACTTATAAAGAAGTGAAGAATTAATTTGTTTTATATAATTTCCCTCAACACTCCTCCTCACTCGTGGGCCGAATCATTAACTCTGTCCTCTGGGGAGGAAGGCCCAACGAGTGGACAATTTTAAATGGATGGAGTGCTTTTTACAGGAATCGAACTCAGGATCTGGCTGAACAAGAGACTCTGATACCATGAAAGAATCTTATCTCATCTAAAAGTTCGAACTTATAGAAGGGTGCATAATTAATTCATTTTATTTAATTTCCTCAACAACTCGTATCATACCTGGGTAAGTTTAAATACCATAAATTAAATATAAGATTCATACCATGAAATAAGTCTATACAAGTCTTTTTCTAACAGAAAATCAAGGTTAACGTGTGAAAAACTCTAATAAGCTACGTTCAATTCTTTCTCTCCAAAGTTATTTATGTAATATTTCCATTTTTAAAAGAAAGAAAAAGAATCTAATACTGTATTATATTTCCATAATTCCATTTCTTTTAGAAATGTGCTATTTTGTGGTGAGATGACGAATTACCTTACGTCACAGTAGTTGAATTTTTGGTTTTTTATAAGTTACGACTTACAACTGCATCATCATATGATTATTGCATATATTTTAGGAGTATATATATGTTAATGGTAATTAAGGATCACAAGATTGTTAATCTTTTTTTTTTTTTGGTCGAGCACACAACTCAAATATTACTTTTCCTGTTATTATATAGAGTAGGTCTAGTGTGAAAATTTTCATGTATGAAAATCTATAAAATTGTCCTAAATAAACCATCTATACTCTAAATACTAAATAATTAACCCTAAATTATGACCTAATCGGGCCGTGTGAACCATTTGGACCGAGTGAACCATTAACCACTTAATTTTATCTTACCTTCCCTAATTACAGAATTTAGTTGTAATTAAAGTTTTTTCATGTATGAAAATTTTTATACTAGATTTTATCTATTATATATTCTATGAACACAAAATCTACTCAGAATGTATCTTCGTAGTGTATGCGACTGACTGGGGGTACGTTTCTTTGGAAAAATAAACAAGAGTGAGGCCACAGGGATGAATCCAGAATTTCGTCCCAAGGAGGACGAAATTTTCCATTGAATAAGAGCAGCAGAATTTTAGAATTACAACGAGATCGAAATGATAAAATTTAACAATTTTAAAACATAAATATTTAAGTTTTGACACATATAATACAAAAAATTTCAATCACAATGGGGGCGATCGCCCACCGGCTCCCTCCTAGATCCATTCCTGTGAGGCCGTGCTTGCGTATATGAATGAAGCAAAATATAAAATATATGTACGTATACGATTACCTTTAATACATAGTATTTCGTAAAAATTGATCATGACTAATGATGCTGTTTAATATATGCAACATGTATATATATATATATATATATTTAAATAATTCAAGCTAAAATGAAACGCCAATTGCATAGAATTCCCAACATGATATCATCAACCAATCTTAGAAAGAACAAGAGTAAAACAAATAAAGATGCGGTCTTGTAAAGTAGAAAAGATGCTAGAATAGACTAAGTACTTGAGTCGCCATTGGTTCCCTATTTAAGCCAATCACCTCATTAAACTGTTATATATATACACCTAATAATCACATTTCATGAAATTAAAGTAAAAAATTTGGAGAGAAAGATCAGCTTTAGAATGAAAGTGAGGTGCTCCTCAATAAGGCCTTCACTCGATCATCCTCCTAAATCTTCTCTATCGTCTTCCATCACTTTAAAGGTTAAATTAAATTAAGAAAACACAACTTCTTTTCCCATACTTGAAAGAAACAACATGCAAGTTTCATCCTTTGCATTATTCCTGCTTTTTTAAGGCTTATATTTTTCATATTAAGTTTATCTTTCTTATAATTTTCTTGCTAAAAAAATATTAAATTTTTTTATGTGATGTTGTAATCTTTGACAGCCATTGTTGAAGCAGAAAAGCCCCATATTTCACCATGTTTCCAGAACAATCAAAGAGGCATCTGTGAGATTGTTGGACATCTTAGTCGATTCTGTGTTCGAGTTTGTTGATCAACCTTTACTCCCATCTCAGGTAATAATGTATTCATATTCCATGCAAAAGGGATAGCAAAATTTGATTTAGAAAAAATAATGAACTTGTGATGATTTTTTGTTGAACAGAGTAATCTTGCTCCAGTGGGAGAGATTGGAGAGGCAGTAGATGTGAGTGGCTCCATTAATGGGAGGGTCCCACATGATTTTCCAGTAGGTGTTTACATCAGAAATGGTATGTAATTTCTTGAATCTTAAAAAGTTTGAAATATATACAGAACAAATAACAACTGTAAAAAGTCAAGATTATATTTTTGCCTAAATAAAGAAAGTTGAATGATGGAATACATTCTTTATAGCAATTTCATCATTTACACGTGAAATGTAAATATGGGGAGTATTGTGAATTGTGATATAATATACTGCTTAATTTCATGCTTTCAGAATCAAGAATGGACATGTAAGATGCAATGCGTGTTTAGTTTGTTGTAATTAGCAGATCAGATGATGATGTTGCTTTTGACGCTGCAGGATCAAACCCCTTATTTGGAGGTTTAAAATCGACCAAGTCTATATTTGGAAAGTCTAGTCACGCTTGGATAGAAGGAGAAGGCATGCTTCACGCGTTATACTTCTTTAAAGACGATGATGACAGATGGATGATTTCGTACTACAACAGACATGTCGAATCACAAACTTTCCTACACGAAAAGGCTAGAAAGAAACCAGCGTTTCTTCCTGCTGTAGAAGGCGATTCTCTTGCTATATTGTCAGCTTATCTACTTAACTATGTAAGCAAATGATCATGTGAACAATAATGTGGTAAAGAGTAAGATTACTGATTTCTTTTGTGTGTTTTGCAGTTGAGATTTGGCATTGTGAACAAAATTATGAGCAACACCAATGTGTTTGAGCATTCCGGGAAGGTGTACTCGGCTGCTGAGAACTATATTCCTCAAGAGATTGACATTCTTACCCTTGAAACGAGACGAGACTGGGATGTGAATGGTGCTTGGAATAGGCCATGTACTAGCCATCCAAAGGTACTTCTTTGTAAGAATATCGAGTATTAACCTTTTATAACTAATCGTTTTCGTGACACAGAAAGTTCCAGGCACCAGAGAACTAGTGATTACAGGAGCTCATCCAAAAAAACCTTACTTTGAGCTGGGAGTAATCTCAGGTATAAATGTTGGATGTTTTAAGTCCACTATCTGAAAAAAAGTTACTTTTCAGTGAAAACAACTAATACCTTTTAGTAGAACAACTAATACCATTTAAAAAAACTGAGTTGCACGGAGCACACAAGTTTTTGTATGTGTGGAATTGTTTTCGACGTGACAATGTCAAGACCCTTTTCCTTGCTTCAGCTGATGGAAATAAATTACTTCACAAAGTTGATCTCAAATTGAATAGATGTTGCCTTTGCCATGAAATTGGGATTACAGAGAGGTAAGAAGTTGATTTTCTTGTCTGTGATTCTGAGTTGCAACTTTTGATGCTTCTTCTTCTTCTTCTTCTTTTTCCAGATACAATGTGATCATGGACTTTTCTCTGACTTTAGACGTCAATCGACTCATACGAGGAGGGCCGTGAGTGCTCTTCGCCTTCATGACAATGTCAATATAACAAGAGCCATTCTGAACTATTATTGTCTTAACAGATTGGATTCAATATGCAGGCTAATGAAGTACAACGGGGAAGATTATGCTAGGATCGGAGTAATGCTCGTTATGGAGATGCAGATTCCGTCCAGTGGTTTAAAGTCGAACCATGCTGTATATTTCACATTCTGAATTGTTACGAGCAAGACAACGAGGTAGTAGTCATGGCATGCAGAGCACGTGACTCGATCATACCTGGCCCCGACTTTGGTCTGAACAAATTCGAGTGGTTCTCGAAAGGGTTTGATGACAAATCAGACGTGGGGGAATCATTCCTTTCACGTGTTTATGAGTGGAGACTCAATATGCAGACGGGAGAGGTGGCAGAGACGAATCTCACAGGAGCTAACTACTCTATGGAATTTCCCATGATTAATGACAAGTATAATGGCAGAAGAAATAAGTTTGGATTCACACAGGTGGTCGATTTAAAATCGAGCTACATGTCAGGTAATAACATGCATTGATCTGTTTGAAGTTTTCTTGACATGTACTAATAAGGTCATGTTTTGTCTCTAGGCATTGGAAAATATGGAGGGCTGGCCAAACTGTATTTAGAAGAGAAGAAACTTGAAACTTGTCTGGTAATTTTTACAACATCCTCTGATACTGCTGTTCTTCCAAGATTACATTTTCTTACTGAAGTCAGAAATATATATGTGAAACAGGACGAGAAAGAGACGATTAGGGTCGAATATCATGAGTTTCCGGAGAATACCTACTGCACGGGGGCTGCTTTTGTGGCAAAACCAGGCGACGGGGAAGAGGATGAGGGTTGGATTGTTACGTACGTGCATAGCGAAGATAGCAACACGTCTCATGTAACTAAAGTAATACTCACACAACATTATTATGTATGTTATTTGTGCTTCAAGTCCTTAATCTTTCTATACATATTCTTCTAGGTATATATTGTTGATGCAAAGAATTTCTCGGACGAGCCAGTTGCTGTAATTGATCTTCCGAGGCGAGTGCCTTACGGGTTTCATGGAGCTTTTATACCAGTGCAACAACCAAATGTATCAACAAGTTAATAGGATATAAAGAATTCACCCAAATCAATGTTCATAGCATGTTGAGGGACTTTTCTGTAGTTTTCCTCCTTTTCTTTTATTTTTAATGAAATGAAAGTTTGATTATGAACATCATGTTAATTCAAACAGCAACTCACTTTTATCTTCTTTTTTGGTTAAGAAAATCGTATAGAAAACTCATCTTTGGTTTATAAATATTGATTTAATCGAAGGGTCATAGTACTGGTTAAGTGCACATTTGGCCCAGTTCTGTACAATATGGAGTATAATATACTAAATAAGTGAACTGTGGTTTTTTTTATTTTCCCAATTGCTTCCATCGTGAAAAGACATTTATGTCTTTACTATACTAAATAAGAAACCCAATTGCCCAAAAAGACAATGTCTTTATATGGAGTATAATATACTAAATAAGTGAACTGTGGTTTTTTTTTATTTTCCCAATTGCTTCCATCGTGAAAAAGACATTTATGTCTTTACCAAAAACACCAAAACAATATGGACAATATAAAATAACATGGTTTTTTTTTTTTCCCAATTGCTTCCATCGTGAAAAAGACATTTATGTCTTTAAGAAACTTAAAATATAACAAATAAAATAACATACCAAACCTTACTTAAGAAACTTAAATAGGGCCTACACCAAACATGTACCCAATACGAAGAATGATAGTACAAGACAATAATATGTATTTGTTTTATCAATTGTCTTATGTCTTTGAAAACTGCAATTATGTTACAATATAAAAGCAGCAGTTGCAGCAGATGTCTTCATATGTCAACATGCAATATTCTATCTAATATTAAAACACTCAATAATGTAGAGTTGACAAAGAACTAATCCAACCAAAATGTAGGTGTGTGTATAGTCAAGAGGGATACATTTAACAAATTTTTTTTTCTCCATTTCAAATTTAAAATTTGACTTGTTAATGTATCAAGAAACACCTAAAGATGCTCCTTCAAGATGGACAGAAAGATCCAAACCATAAAAACAAACAATTTGACTAAAGAAATGTTTTCATCTCAGGATCAAGAACAATATCTGTGCAAATAGTGCTTCATAAGAGCCAAGAAATAGTCTGTAAGTTCGAAGAAAAGCAAGGCTGAATAAATGGGCAGATTGGGGGAGATGATCATCTTTTTCCTTTGTTTGTTCATATGTGTAGGAGCTCAAAACACATTCAAATCCAATCAAGATGATGTAAATCCACTTCATCCAAGTGTGGGAGTTGTCTTAATTGTTCTTTCAATCATGTTGTGCATAACATTTGTGATAGTAGGCTACGCCAAGTTCTGTCAAAGAATCGAACCACGTACAGGTGAAGAAGTAGAAGCTGATCCAGATGGGACCGTGAGATCAAAACCCCGTTTTTCGGGGATTGACAAGACGATAATTGAATCTCTCCCGTTTTTCAGATTCTCATCACTTAAAGGCTCAAAAGAAGGCCTTGAATGTGCTGTGTGTTTATCAAGATTTGAAGGGGCTGAAGTCCTTCGATTGCTGCCCAAATGTCGCCACGCTTTCCACGTGGATTGCATCGACAGGTGGCTCGAGGATCACTCGAGCTGCCCTTTGTGTCGGTACAGGCTTAATGCAGGAGACATCAAAAGTGCAGCATTGACAAATCTTGAGTTCTTCATTCAAAGAGAGGAGTCTCAGGGGAGATCTTCAAGATTCAATGTCTCAAGCACGTTTCAGAAATTTACGAGAGGGAAAAGAGAAGAGCCCTTGATTCAAGACTCTATGTTGCACAAGTTTAAGCACATGATCATTGTCTCAGATGTCATCCATAAAAGCAGGTGGAGTGATGTCAACTCTTCAGACATGATGTCTTTGAATTCGGAGATGTTGAATGCTTTGTCGAGAAAAGGGTTGTCGAGTAGTGGGAGGTTGACGGCTGAGCTTTCTGGGAAAGACCAGATATTGAAGATCAAAGAGGATATGGAAAGGAAACGCGTTTATGAGGCGAAAATTGTTGCTAGAAATGGAAACAATTCCGGCGAAATTTCTGAATGCTGTAATGGTTCCAACATGGAGTTAGATGGGAGTATGATATCTAAATCATTGGATCCATCTCAGAAAAGATCAATGTCTGAAATAACCAACATTTCAAGATTCACAGAATTCAACACATGTAGCAGGAGGATAGCTGGATCATCAGCTCAACTGAACATGGAAAAAGATGAGAAAGTTAGAAGGCTTTGGTATCCTATTGCAAGGAGGACTATCCACTGGTTTTCTGCTCCAGAAACGAGCTCCGACGCAAGAAAAAACGCGCAACATGTCTGAATTCTGCCTCTTTTTATTCAATTTATATGAATTTGCAATCTGCAAACGTCAACAGATAACTGTTGAAGTTTGCAGATTGTTATTATTTTGTACTTTCAATAGAAACCTCACTAGATTGTAGTCAAATTCTGAAAAGGTGTTTAAAACTGTACAATAATTTGGTCTGAATTCTGCATCTTTTTATTCATTTAGATGAATTTGCAATCTACAAACTTCAAGTTTGCATATTGTTATTATTTTGTTCTTTCAATAGAAACCTCACTTGATTGTAATCAAAATTCTGAAAAGATGTTGAAGCTGTGAAATAATTTGATCTGCTATAAGATATCTACACTATGTCACTCTATCTACTTAAATGCTCGAATACACCAATCTACAACATACAATTTCTAGCTTTATTACATGATGTCACAACCTAATACAAGTGATAACCATGATCAGAGCTATCAACATCAGAATTACTACTCAAATCATGACTCCTCTTGATCATCTTCATATCATCAACGCGGCTAATACTACTATTCGGGCTGTCATCTTTGATCCTCTTCCGCCTCTCCCTCCTCCACTTAAACTTGTTATTCCAATGCCTCACCAACAAAAAACCAAGCCCCAAAAACACGACGACGCTACACCCTCCTCCAACCACCAGCAGCTCCACAGACACCCAATGACCCCGCCTCCCCTCAGGCATGATTGTCCACACACCAGCAATATAACCGACTGTCATAAACAACGTCGACAGCCACATCACCTTGTGAGTCATGCTAAGCAGTTTCATCATCGTTCTACGCGTGAAAGGGATGATGCTGACTAGGACATTCACAACACCTATAGAGAGGAACAACGCCGCAATGTTGCACCCCATGAACACCTTGAATGCAGCTCGGTTTCCCCTGATCGCCTTCCCCGTTTCTTTGTGGAATCCACCAGGAGGGTTTATACCCGCAGCGAATGTTACCGTTGCAATCAGAACTGCCACGATGGTTACAGTTTTTCGCGCGTTTCTTAGGCCTTCGTTCTGCAGATCCAGCTTCTGCATTCTGTGGCGGTTTTTTCTGCGATTTGGGGTGTATTGAATTTTTGGAGTTCTGTTAGGCCATGATGACATTGGGATGTTTTGAACACCGTCGTTTGAATTTCTTGATACTTGCTGAATCTCTGTTATTTCGGGAGATAACTGATCACATCTTTTACCTCCTGCCTCTTGCAATGCTGGCACAATTGCCAGAGCACCTGAGTTGGTTGCATCAGCTTCAACAACATCTAGAGCTGTGTATCCCCTTTTGTTCAAAGAATTCACCTCGACTCCGATTTTCAGCAGATACGTCATCATCTGAGATTGAATCCAACCATGGAAAAATAAGTCTTGAGGCATAGAAACCTTCCAAGATCACAGTATGCAGGGATGGATTCAGGGTTGATTTTTTAAATAGTATTAGTTGTTTTACTGAAAGGTATTAGTTGTTTTAATGAAAGGTGTTAGTTTTTTAGTATTAATTGTCTGAATTGCTTCACAAGAAATAAGTCTCGAGGCATTGAAACCTTCCAAGACTACGTTATGCAGGGCTGAGTTTTTAAATAGTATTAGTTGTTTTACTGAAAGGTAATAGTTGTTTTAAAGAAAGGTATTAGTTTTTTTAGTATTAATTATATGAATTGCTACACAAGAAAAAGTTGAAGAAAAGTTACATACGGCAGTAAGTTTTCCAGCAGTGGCCAAGTGAAGGATGGTGTTGCCATCATTATCTTGCATGTTGAGAATTGTAGCAATGTTGAGTGATTCTGTCAAGTACTTCACCACTTCAAACTGGTTATTCTTAACAGCAAGGTGAAGAATTGTCTCCCCGTTGTTGGTCGTCGTTTCGAAGAATTCAAGACTGTTGGAAAGAATCTCATCGATGATGTTGATTCGGCCCTTCATTGCTGCACAATGCAGGGGTATACGTCCTTCAATGTCTTGAATCGAGCACAGATCGGAATCCAACTTCAAAAGTTCTCTTGTTATTTCTAAATTGCCTTTGCTGCACGCCACGTGTAACGGCGTCCACCCCTGCTGGTTCTTTCTCCGTGCGAAATCAGGCCGGGTTTGCAGTATTTCCTTCACTATTTCTGATGAACAACAAAAAATTCAATACATGTTACATATATTCCTAGGTAAAAGACTTATGCGCACTAGTTGCACCGTACAAAAATGAAATGAAGAGTATTAGTTCATATAAATAAAAGTACTAGTTCTTATATTGAATAGTATTAGTATTTTTCTTTATGCAAAAAGAAAAAAATGAAAATCTTATTTGATTGAAGATTTGTGCGTAAAAATTGCACAGTGAATCATAGAAATGCTACCGATCATATTCGTACTACGTATAGTATAGGAAAAATTGGTCTTGAAATTGAAATACGATAAAGGAAATAAAGAATCATCTAATCTCACTTATATATGACTAAATGTACGCGTCAAGGAGAAATAAATAGGAATAATAATACTTGTTCTTTTCTTAAATAATTAGTGGGGCATACATGCCGACAAATTAAATACAATGAGATTAGTCAATAAATTGGGGCATACACGCATCTTTTTTAGTTCACAAGAAAATAAGTGAAATTGTTAAACATACTTTTTCCCATTAAAATTAGGGGGAAAATGCATATACCTGAGATGACATCCGTTTACTATATCAAAATTTAATTAAGAAATTCTCCGACGACTTATTGACCGTCACCAAAATTATTGAAAAAAAACATTGTCACTGCAAAAAAACTAAAAAATATTCGAACAAGTAGGTAACAAAATATTATCCCCTTAAAAAAATGAAGCTGAAAAGTGAAACAAGTAGTAAAAAAAAGACCTGTATTCCCAGAGGAAACAGCAAGATGAAGAGAAGTAGTGTCCATTTCCAATTCCAGCATGAGAAGTCTGGGAAATTTGAGCAAATGCCTAACAACATGAATCTGCCCCCTTTGGCACGAACCAAACAGAACACTCTCCCCTCTACAGTTGACTCCGTACGCAATCCATGTATCAGTCTGGAGCAGCAGCTCCACGATATCCACGTGGCCTTCTCTGCAAGCCTGATGCAGAGGCGTCTCCAGCTCAGCATTTTCAACGGACACTAACTCGGGCCACCTCTGCACGATCTCTTTCGCGTAATCAACGTGTCCGTACCTTGCTGCTAAGTGTAATATCGTGTTAAGAGATCCGGGGGTTTTCTGGTCGATAATGTTTTCGTCTTGTTTGATAAGTTTTTTTAGGGATGGGATGTCGCCTCTGGTTACGGATTCCTGGAGACGACGGTCCATCATTCTTCGTCTCGTGTAAAATGAAATAATTTAGCAGGGATATTTTTGCGCATATATATATGGGAAGATGCATGATTTTCCACTTAGGGAAATAACTAGGAAACTCCCAATAGCTAGAGTTGTAAGAAAGGGAACCAATTTTTCCAATTTCCCGTCTGTGACACAAAGTAGAGTGGGAATTTTGGAAAGAAATAGTCCACACAAAGGGCAAGAAATAACATTTTTAAATAATTGAGCCAAAAAACAAACAACACTTGAAATTTGGCATTTCTGTATATTTTCGATCTCAAAAAAAAAAAAAGGAGGATAGTTGGTAGGTGTGATGTGCCTTAATCTTGTGTGGTTTATTTTTTAGCTAAGTTCAGAAACAAAGTTTTATATTTAATTAACTAACTATAAATAAGCAAACGAGAATTTTGGGGTTGTATATATAGATAAAAAGACAAAAGTCTAGTATGAAAAAATTTTCATATACATTTAAAAAAAAGCTTTTAATTTACAAAATAAATTTTATAATTGATGAAGGTAAGATAAAATTGAGTGGTTAATTGGTTCACTTTCACCAAGTGGTTCATGGTTCAATTCAACTGAATATATCATAATTTAGGGTTCATTATTTAGTGTTTAGGGTGTAGATGGTTGATTTAGGACAATTTTATACATGAAAATTTTCAGACTAGACCTACTTTTATTATAGGCTATTTCATGTGTGAGGCTAGATGCAGTATCATTTGTCGATCTTAATTGGTTTTTTTTCTCTCAATATGTTGTGAAAATAGGCTGAAATTTCCAAATGGGTGGTGGTCATGTTATTTTCGTGCAACTACGTACGACCACCCATCATTAGACCTTTCTTCGTTTACCTTTATTTGCTTCGATTGATAATAAATTGAGGAATTTAAAATGTCTCTAGAGGCAAAAGCTTGGCCATGTTGGTCTCGTTGAATATATATTATATGTAAAATATGATTTACATTGATATCTTTATCCATGTGATTAATTGACTCTCATGATTAGTTATAAATTAAGAGAAAAAAAAATTGGTCCCATTTCTTGTAATCCATTTTTTTCATCAAAAATATTTAACTATTCAATTTTGGTCCTTTAATGATTGTCAAATTTTGTTCCATTTTTATCGAAAAATAGAAAAATTTTATCATTTTTAGTAGTATGCAAATCACGATCGATTAAAAATGCGAATTTCCGAGCTCATATCTGATGTGGACATTAACTGTTAAAAGAAAAGTTCATTTTTCTTAAAAAATTAGAAAAAACGAAAAAATTTCTCCCAAGTCTTGGAAAAAATGAATTTTTAACGCCCACGCCAACTACTTAACTTCGAGAAATCTCAATTTTAACCAAAGATGTTACTTCCGTGTGATTAAAAAAAAAAAAGACAATTTTATGTTTTTCGGCGAAAATGAGACCAAAATTAGACAATCGAGATAGTTATGGGACCAAAATTAAAAAATTAATTTTTTTGGAATAAAAACGGATTACAGGAAAGTTATTGAAAAAAAAACATTTTTTCTCTATAAATTAAATAACAAAAATGAATAAAACTTTCTCCTATTAGATATCTAAAAGTACACTAATTTCATAATCAATAAGCGTAATTAATTATCTGTGCGGGATATGTCAAATTAATTTGTTGTAAACGTTTAAGAAAAAAATTGGGAACGGTCCGAAATAATTTTGAAATCTTGATATAATATAACAATAAAAAAATGGAAACATGTTAATCTATTTATAATCTAGAAATCTAAATTTGCAATAAGGAAAGTGATTATTCAAATAAGAACGCTGAGGGTGATGCAAAAGATCAAGAACAGGGTGATGCAAAAATATATTATAGTTTTGTGATTCAGAGAATTTCCACCAAATTTCTTAGGTTTGTATATAGGAGGGTTGTACTATGCACTAAGAATAGAATAATCAAATGGTAGAAAGAAAAGTTCATTTTTCTTAAAAAATTAGAAAGAACAAGAAAATTTCTCCCAAGTGCGAAAAAAATGAATTTTTAACGTCCACGTCAACTACGAACTCGAGAAATCTCAATTTAAAACCGGCATGTTACTTCTGTGTGATTAAAAAAAAGGCAATTTTATGTTTTTCCGCGAAAATGAGACCAAAATTAGACAATCGAGATAGTTATGGGACCAAAATTGAAAAATTAATTTTTTTGGGATAAAAAACGGATTACAGGAAAGTTATGGGAAAAAAAAATTATTTTTTCTCTATAAATTAAATAACAAAATTGAGCCGGACGACCGCAAAAAAAGTTGGACCGGGGTCGGACCGGTCGGACCGGATTGAGCCGGTATGACGTCATAATAAATATTATATATATATATATATAATATTTTGAATTTTTTAAAAAATTCAAAATATAGAGTATGATAAGTGAATATAAAGTACCTAAACTCACTTCAAACTTCAAAGTTCAAACTTAAATTTCTAAACATAATAGAAATGTCATTTAACATAAATAGTTCCAACTTTCACATTTCAATTTCCAAACATAATAGAAATGCCATCAACAATACAAAAGTCACAAGTATTAATTTTTATTTTTATTTTTTGATATTTAATTACTTGATATTTAAAATTTTCGTAGATCAATACTAAAATAGTATTGAGATGATATTATAATTTTATTTTTATTTTTTGGACAACAATATTATAATTACACTTGAATTCATTAAATTTAATTTTTTAAAACCTTCTAAAATAAATTTTAAAATTTAAGAGCATTCTTAAATTCTTTTTTTTAAGAAAAATACATATATATTAATTGTATTTTATAAATAAAAATGAAAAGCAAAGCCCAAAAAATTGAAAATGGGTCAAAAAAAAAAAAAAAAAAAACTCTAAAAACCTAATCTTCTCTCTTCCTTCATATTCATTTTCTCTCCAATCATTCACTATTTCCGTTTTTCTATTTCCATTTTTAAAAAAATCTACCAACAAAAAGAATCTAATACTGTATTATATTTCCCACCGCCACACCCTCTCCTCAGATGCAATTCCATTTCTCCGCCCGCCCTTTTTTTTTTTTTTTTTTTGTTGAAAACCCTATTTTGTGGTTTTTCGGAGATGACGAATTGCCTCTATACACCTCATTAGTTGAATTTTTTTTGTCGGACCGATTTTTAAAACATAGGGTTGTACTATGCACTAAGAATAGAATAATCAAATGGTCGTAAGAAAATCCTGCAAAAACAATAACATTCGCTGATAAATCAAGTTTAGGCTATGAACTTAAATTATTTAATTCATTTCACTTATTTTTAATATATATTTTAACCCATTAAATTTGATCCAAAAAAATTACGCCTCATCTAAAAAATCGAACTTATAAAAAGAAGTTTTTTAATTTATTTTATATAATTTCCCACAACACTCAAATCATTAACTTTTCATGTTATTTTAAATGGATGGAGTGCTTTCTTTACAGAATCGAACTCGTGATCCGGGTGAAATTTTAATAATCTTATCTCATCTAAAAAGTTCGAACTTATAAAATTAATTCATTTTATTTAATTTCCTCAACAACTCATTCATACCCGGTAAGTTTAAATATCACAAATTAAATATAAGATTCATACCATGAACTAAGTCTATACAAGTCTTTTTCTAACAGAAAATCAAGGTTAACGTGTGAAAAACTCTAATAAGCTAAGGTTAACGTGTGAAAAACTCTAATAAGCTACGTTCAATTCTTTCTCTCCAAAGTTATTTATGTAATATTTCCATTTTTAAAAGAAAGAAAAAGAATCTAATACTGTATTATATTTCCATAATTCCATTTCTTTTAGAAATGTGCTATTTTGTGGTGAGATGACGAATTGCCTTACGTCACAGTAGTTGAATTTTTGGTTTTTTATAAGTTACGACTTACAACTGCATCATCATATGATTATTGCATATATTTTAGGAGTATATATATGTTAATGGTAATTAAGGATCACAAGATTGTTAATCTTTTTTTTTTTTTTGGTCGAGCACACAACTCAAATATTACTTTTCATGTTATTATATATGAACAGTGTGAAATTTTTCATACGTATTTAAAATCTATAAAATCATCAATAAATAAACCATCTATACCCTAAATACTAAATAATTAACCTTAAATTAAACATATTAGGGGGTGTGAACCATGAACCATTTTTGAACCATTAACCACTTAATTTTATCTTACCTTCACTAATTACGTAATTTAGTTGCTAAGTTTTTTTTTCACGTATTTAAAATTTTTATACTTAGATTTTATCTATTATATATTCTATGAACACAAAATCTACTCAGAATGTATCTTCGTAGTGTATGCGACTGACTGGGGGTACGTTTCTTTGGAAAAATAAACAAGAGTGGGGCCACAGGGATGGATCCGAAAGAATTAATCGAAAGAAAGATGTAATTTTAGAATTACAAAAAATGATAAAATTTAACAATTTTAAAACATAAATATTAAAGTTTTGATACATATAATACAAAAAAATTCAATCCCATGGGGGCGATCGCCCACCGGCTCCCTCCTAGATCCATCCCTGTGAGGCCGTGCTTGCGTAAATTTTCATACGATATCTAGTGCGTAATATCCTTTTGATGATTGGATTATTTAAAGGTAAATATACGTATGTGCCTTCTAATTATAACATCCGAAGTATTTTAGTATGATATATCGATAAATTAATTGGATATTGCCCATAATAATTTTTAATATTGCCCTCGTAATTTAGCGACTGTACATATATTCTAGAAATAAGTGGACTTGTGAACGGAGAAAACTCGCTGAAACATTGGAGGCCCACATGTGTTGTGCAATTAAAAACACTTATTTATTTTAATTTCATTTTCATGACTAGCTCAGGACCCATGAGGACCACCTCAAAACGATAATATAAGGGCTTTAAATTAACTTCTTAGTTTTCTTATTATATTTTAATATATACTACGTGAATGCTATTTTAAAATATAAGATAAAATAGCAAGCCTAATTAAATAGCAAAAAACAAGACTCTCACCAGTCACCATGTTCTCTAGTAAATATCCTGAATCCTGATTACTGCATTTTTTTTTCATACAACAGTGAAAAACCATCGCGATCGAGTGGGTCCAATTTTGTTTGTAATTAAAGAGATTAAAAAATCATTAAATCAGGAACGTGCATTTATTGGCTCGTACTGCATAAATTTGTACAGCTACTCAAAAAGTTTTGATGGACGTTCATTTGAGTTGTCATTAATTCGCGGCCTATCTTAGCTCCAATGGTATTTCAGACCAAAAACACAAAAGACTGTATCACTAGTTCTTAATTAAACCGACATAATTAAAAATATTTTCGAATTTAGGTCAAGAATAAATATAAATTATGCACTAATTATGTAATGTATCACTTCGTTTGATGGATTCTCAAAATCAATGTAGTGAAATCAGGCCAACTATCTGTCTTACGAAACATAATGACATAAAAGATCAAATATTAAAAATTGAAACAGAAATTGTAGTCGAGTCACAAATTTGATCTAAGTTAGAATAAAAAGTAAATGGGTTAGCAATATTCATATACCAATTTCACGTATACTATATTTTCAAAGAAAATCATTTTCACGTTTTTACATTTTATTAATGGTCGGATAGATATTTGCAAACTAAGTAGATCTAGAACAGCAACATAAATACATTGGAAAAGAAATAAAAGAAAAGGCTGAAAATTAAGTAGAGAAATAAACATAAAATGTATCGATCTACAACGATACACCATTAATTAATTAATTAATTAATTAATTAAAAAGGCTCATCTCTAGGCAAAGGAACATGAGACCTAACAATGAAGAAGTTCTCGTAAATAAAGCCTGCAAGCCCACCTCCAACAAGCGGCCCAACCCAGTAAACCCAGTGGTCAGTCCAATCTCCGCTGACCAAAGCGGGCCCAAATGACCTTGCTGGGTTCATTGAGGCCCCTGAAAATGGGCCTCCAGCCATGATATTAGCCCCAACAACAAGCCCAGTTAGGAGTGGGCCCAGGCCCTCAAGTTCCCCTTCTTGGGGTCCACTATTGTAGCGTAGACTGTGAAGAGCAACGAAAATGTCAACACAATCTCCATTATTACTCCTTGTGTGGCGCCCACTCCGCTTGCAAGTGAATGGATTGGTGTAGTCTGCAAAATATTTCCAATTTTTCAAAATGATCCTTAAAATAATTATAACTAAGATGAATAAATTATATCCATAGACAAGACAAATCATTATTATGATTGGATAAAAGATCACGAAATGATTTTACTTCTCTTTTGGTTTTTTAGCATCATTTTTTAACATAAATTATGTATACTTACGCCTATTATGAAATACAAATAATTGACAAAAACTAAGTATGAAACGAAATATAAACTAACTGAAAGAATTTCGTCAAATCTAAAAATTCGAACTTGTAGAGAGGGTGAGAATCAATTCATTTATTTAATTTTCCTAAACACTCCCCATTACTCGTGGACCGAATCATTGTCTCCGTCTCATCTAAAAGTCCGAACTTGTAGAAAGGGTGAGAATCCATTCATTTATTTAATTTTTCTCAACATGTGTGGAGCCTCACTCGTGAGCCGAATCATTGTATCTGCCCTCTGAGAAGGAGGCCAACGAGTGAGCAATTTAAATGAGTGGAGTGCTTTTCATTTTAATCGAACCTGGATCTGGGCAGCCTAAGCTCGATATCACGAAAGAAATTAAATCATCTCTAAAAGTCCGAACTTGTAGAGAGGATGATAATCAATTCATTTATTTAATTTTCCTCAATACTAACACAAATTTACATTAATTAACTTCTTTTAAAATGTTAAAACGTCAATGCTTAAATTATGCTCCGTCTCATGCATGTGTGGCTCATTTTTTTTAAATGCAATTTGCTTATGTTAAAACATGCACCTTGTTTTTTACTGACATAAATTGCATGCTGCAGTATAAACAACTCGCAAATTTCAGTGCAATAAATTACAAGTTTAAAAAAAATATTGGCAGAGAAGAGAAGAGATCGACACTCAATTTAAAATAACTTGTTCTTAAGTTGTTGGTTTCATTAAACTAATTATTTCCATTTGTGATGTTAAAAAAAATATTAAAACAAAAATGGTGTTACCAATCCTCCGGTGACATAGCTGAGCAAAGCCGATGCGGCCACAGAAGCTAACAACTGATCAATCCAGTACAGAATTGACCTGACCACCGTGATGTGACCGCCGACGAGGAGGCCGAGGGTGACGGCGGGGTTGAGGTGGCCGCCGGAAATACGAAAACCGGCCGATACCATTACGGTCACCACCAGTGCATGCGCCATTGCCACAAAGAATAGTCCCACTAGTGGATCTCCATTCAACTTATCTGATCGATCAAATTTATATAGTTAATTCCTAAAATAAATTCGAAGATTTTGGTACCATAAATTAGAAAAGTAAATACAATAAAATTGCCAAAATAAATACTACTATTATACATCAATATCAATAAATTCGAATATCTCAAATTCCTATGTTGATAGTTTAATTAATTGTCATTTGACCGATGTGGTGCACTAGAATCTAATAATATAGAAAAATAAAATTCCGTTTGGCATTTGTGTGATTTAACGTGCAATTGAAGATTAATTTAATTCGGTGTAATTTTTATTTGATGAGTTAACTCACCGGCGGCCATGGCGCTCCGACACCGGCAAAGACGAAAAGGAAGGTGGAGATGAACTCCACCACCAGGGCTTGGAGGCAGTCCGGCTGGAAAGCCTCTCCGACGGTACCCACGGCAATCTTCGCCATTTTTTTAAAAATATTGCTAGTTTTCTATTTAATTCGTTTTGGCATGGGTTTCCACATACATAGGTGTATTTATAGGACCACACACGTGCAAGAACATGCATAATTATTATCATCATGCGGGGCATATGTAATATTGTGGAAGAATTATTTGCAATGTGTAATGACGAAATTCTATTTTGTAAACCATTTGCCATCTAAAAGTCAAAGTATTGTTTTTAATTAATTTGATTATAGACGTAAGTCAAAATTTGTTCTATTTTAAACCATTGATCAAGTATTCTCTTTAATCAGGATATATAATAACATCCCATCCAATCATAGCCAAACTTTTAATTAACATATTATATTTTAAATATTCCATAATGATAAATATTAAATTATTATTCTCGTGTTTAAAAGTCACTAGAAAAATAAAAATGAATCATTTCTCCAAAACAAATTAAGCAGATAAATCGTCTATTGCACTTTATTTTCACGTTTTCATCTTATATCCCATTACTTGAGTTTTAACGCATATATGTATATAGATGATGTTAAATAATGTTTTTAAGTTAATTATATACAGTACTTGGTTTCAAAATAAAAAGTTAACTATACACTTATCAAACATTAAAATGATGAAATATAGAAACAACGTAAAAAATGAAAAGATGATTTGATCTGATCGTCAAGACTCAAATTCAATCGAGCAATCACACACTTTTTATAATATGCTAAAAGCTGAGTTAGCTATTCATCAGATAAATAGCTCTCAGCAATGAGTATGTTTCTCTAATTGTTGTCTTTTTTATATTTTTCCGCTGATATAAACTTTACTCACTCAGAAAAAGAAATAAAGGTACTAAAAAGAAGTCATTTTAATATTATGGGACATGGCTGTGTCAATTGAAAACAATGTCTCCATTGACTTTTTTTTTTGGGGGTAGCGTGGGAAATTTAATTCTATTTTTAGTTCTGAATAATTGGAGTTGAAGAGAGTTAATCAATTTATTTATATTATATTATCTTAATTTTCTTAATATTCTTCTTTTACTCAGACTTATATCTTCACCCCCTCATGAGAAGTGAAGAATTTAATGGACTTTAATTTTAGCATTATATAACAGCAACTCATACATTTTTTGAGTCATTGAATTTAATTGAGATTTTTTACAACTCTTGTATTTTATTTTTACAATCGTTGAATTGAATTGAAAGAAATTAGGTTAAAAAAATACATAGGAGGGTTTGTACAACGCTGAATCTAAACCCTAATTTAATATGAATAAATTTCTTTTCAGCGGGATTCAAATTCAGAACGTAAGCAATTCTAAGTTCGAAGGTATAAAATAATTTTATCAAATTTATGAATTCAAACTTATAGAAAGATTTAAAATTAATTAATTTATATTATATTAATTTCCTTACTAATAAAGTCCGATAGGATTTAAGAAGTGAGTATATATTGCATCTCGCATATTCGGATCCCCACCGGATATATAAATTCTAGTATAAAAACTTGCATGTGTTTTGTGACGTCTACAAACTGTTGATTAAAAAATATACGAAATAACATAAAATACAATTTCTTCAACCGCTTTTCCACAGCCAAAAGTAAAACTCTTTATAAAATTTGAATGGTTCACCCAAAACAAAAAGGCTAAAATACAAGACTAGTATCAAAGGTACAAGTCTCCAAGCTTGATGTCTTTTGTCTATTGAAAGCGAAAAAAGACATTGAAGCTGAAAAGATATGATGGGCATTGGCAGCAAATCTTACATCGTCAGTGAAATACAACTCATACTGACTCATCATTTTTGTCATTTTCACTTTTTTATTGAAAAAAATTCCTTTTGGTATAATTAATATGGATCATACGATGCATCAAGTCCAATAATAGTGAGTCAACGCCAATAATATTATAAGCATGCTCACAAAGTTACTCTTTTACATAATTAATTGATTTTTGGCTATCGCACAATTAGTTGGAGACATTCTGTCCAGTACAAGTGTTAATTGTCTCACCACCCTCATCTCTGGAGATAGCAATTTCGGCCTGGCACAACACTTTTTTTTTTTTTGACAGGCGGCCTGGCACAACACTACTAGAATCAAAATATAAACATTTTGTCATTCGTTAATTCCTGTGTGTTAGCCCAGACAATTGACAATATTTTGTTAAATATAACGATTGTACACAAATGACAAAACTTTCCATCATATTCTGTTAATTTAATAATTTGTTACAGTTTTCCTGTCAAAAAAAAATAATTTGTTACAATTTCTAAACAATTAATAAAAGAAATTGGAGCTAGTATAGTTGTTATGCTTATGCATGCTTAACAATATGGGCCATCCTGTCAAAAAAAAAATACAATATGGGCCATGCAATTTTGGAATAGGCTCAGGTTACTCACACCTACTTTTCATAGATAAAAATTAATACATCAAAAATGATTACACTTCCAATTTTTTCAAAATATCATAATTTATACTTTCTTATGCACTCTCCCTCATTTTTTCACATGTAAAATTTCGATTTTTTTCGAAAAAACTTTTTTCGAAAAATTTTCTAACTTATAATAAAAAAAATTCAAAAATATTTCCGAATCTCGAATATTTCACATGAAAAAAAAAATTTTTTCAAAAAATATTTCAAAAATCAAAACATGAAAATTTTTTTTTTCAATCAAAATGATCATTTTTTCACATGTAAAATTTCGGAATAAAATTCTGAAATATGTACATGAATTCGAAAAAAAAATTCGAACTTACTATAAAAAATCGAAAAATATTTCCAAACAGTAGGAGCAATTTTTTCAAATGTAAAATTTGGAAATGATAATTTTGATATTTTATATGTCTATTTTAAAAAAATAATAATAAAAATGTGTATTTACTATTTAAGTATTTAGTAATGTGTAGGTGTGAGTAACCTGAGCCTTTGTAATAAAAGTTCTAACCTCAATCAACCAATGTCAATCGAAGCCCAGAATGCAATGGGCTTAGAGAACATAATTGGGCCCATTAGGTGATACAGATCGGCACAAGGCAAATATAACAGAAATAACGGACACACGTTTAAGGTGGGAAGTGAATGAATATCCCTTGCAGAAATGCACAAGTCATCCACAACATGAAAATTGAAAGCTAGAGTGCATAATCAATTAAATTAGTAATCTCTCTCTTTTTATATTTTCCAGGAATTTAAATTAAATACTGTAACACAGATGAGATACAATTACAAACCCAGCCACCAAGATTTAATTAAACCAAAAACAATTTAAAATTGTGTTAAGTACTCTTCACCAAATCAAACGGAGATGTTTAAGAAGCGGCGTATCTACGGCGTTTTCCCGGCGATGACGTGGACCTCCGTCTTGAAAAGGAGAAAGGAAAGCGAGTCAACCGAGAAATACAGGAACCCACCCGGTGAGTGAGTCACGAATGACCCAAAACTCGTCCCCACCACGCAGTGTCATGCCGGTCCGTACACCGAGTCAAATTCCTAATCAGTATTCAGTAATAATTCATCTCCATTAACCCATCGAAATTAAAAAATTGATACATATTGATAATTTAATTAGGGTTACCTTTTTTAGGGAGCGAGCGAGGAGACAGGGGCTAGGGCGGCGGAGGGGGGCGGAGTCGAGGAGGGCACGGGCGTGGCGGAGGGCGCGTTCCTGCATCGGAAAAACCATGTCGCCGGATCTCAATCGTATGTTGAAGCTGATTGCCAGGGCTGCCAGTTTCAATTCTTCTTCAGCCTCATTAATTTTGGCGATTTGACCGCTTGTGTTGCTGTTGGTTCGCCCGGAGGATGAGGCGCCGCCGCCGCGGTGCTGCTTCATAATCATCGCTTGGTTTCGGGGGATCTCCTTCTTCGGAATCGTGCAGCTGCACAACAGAGGCGGAAATTTAAATAGGGCAGAAATTGTTGACCATTTCGGAAAAAAGGATTGTTCAACGGGGACCCGAATAATGTACGTTTTACCTACTTCTTCTTCTCTCTCTCTCTCTCTGTGTATGGAGTGGTTGGTACAGATTTGAATTTTGACTGACTTTAATACTCTGCTGAGTCGCGTGTCAATTTTTTATATGCTGAATCTTGATTTTCTGTCAACAGATTCTTCTTCTTCCCGCCCTTACTTATAAGCATTTGCCAATTTCAGGGGATTATTATTTACATTCATGGTAATTGGTGAATTGGTAACTTAATATGTCGATGCATTAATTATCTGCTGGTTCTTGTCATTCTACATGTTAATTTCTGCGATTTTGGTTTCTTTTTAGCTTAATTTGTATTTTGTATCTGAATTGAGGGAATTTAGCTCTGGTAATCGAGTAAATCACAATTAAGGTTTTGATGCTTAATTATCTGTTCGTAGCAGATCAAAAGCATCTTTGATGCGTGTGTGATCTTTGTCTAGTATTTACTTATCCGCTGGTAGATGAGATGAATGAACCTATGGGTTTTGTTTTCTTGATTTTCTTGTCAAAAGACTTTCATGAGAAATCCCTTTCAAGTTTGATATTTTATTTACAGTTAATAAGTTGAAGTTTGCGATTAGTTCTTGAATAATGATTCGTTTTCTCTATCTTCTTGTCTCTATGCACTTGATCATTCCTATTAACAAAGATGAAAAGATGTGCAAAATTATTTTTCTAGAAAATCAGGATCAAGTTTTCCATTTCATTGATTTCCCTCAATTATAATCATAAATCATGTCATATCACATGTAGATGCAACAAATATTGAATTCCTTCAGCCCACATCTGTTTGTCCCCTTTGTTTCTGCACTCGAACTCAATCACTCTATCTGCAGTTTTTATTGCAAAATATGCCACCTGCTCTGCACTCTCTGCCTCACGCCCCGGCCAAGCTGGAATGTCAGTGCATACAGCGGAGACCACACCTGCATCCAAAATTGAGTAATTAGTTTTAAGCTTGATGAATATTACTTAAATCTTCATATTTGCTGTGAAGTAGTAGTTGGCATACATTTCTTTTTCTTAGTAAATGTTCCTCCAATGTGCTTGCTTTTCATTTTAGCCACCACCTGTTTCATTTCAGGATTAGTGAAACTTGAAAGAGTAGAAGAAAAATCATTTTCTGAAATCTTAAATCTGTATTATTAATGCTTGCTTTTTTACCTGCCAGTTTGAATTTATGTTGAAAGAGACTTGCTTCCAATGGAGATCTCCTACATAACCACAATGTTTTAAGTAACATACTTTTAATAATTCACTCATTTTCAAGTTAATATACGTAGCTTCACCCTTTACCTTTTCTTGTACGCTTAAGAAGTTCGCCACCTTTAGCGACGAAACTTAGAGCTAGTGAAACATTTGATTCCTTGCCGTCCCAAAAGTTTTCCTCTGTTAGAGCAATGGTTGCACCTCCATGCTCTTTATGTAGCCTTGCTCTTAGTGTAGCGGCACCTCTTAATGCTACACTACTAGACATTAGTATTTCAAAAAAAAAAAAAAAAACATAATTATTACTCCCTCCGTTTCTATTTATCTGTCTGATTTTATCAATTCACACAAACCAATTTTTCATTAATTAGGATGTCAAAAGACTAATATACCCTTATTTGTTACTAATTGATGAATTAGTAAGCTTATAACTATAAGAAGGTGGTTAGTATTTATAAGGGGTATTGGTGGAAAACCGTGACAAATAATTAGGAATACCATTTTGGATAGAATCAGACAGATAATTAGGAACAAAGGGAGTATTTTTTAGATCACGATTACCTGTAGCAGCGCCGGCGGTTAGTGTCATGACATCACCATTTGTTCTTGCATTAATCGCAGAATTCACAACGGATAAGATGTGATCGTGATCTGCTCCCATATCCTCAGCGATTTCTATGCAGTGGGATGCAACGAGAGCTGCTGCTGATGCCATTGAAGTACATGGTTTCGAAGTCTTCTTATGTTTGGTGCTCGATTTTTGTGGAGAGGTTGTAGACGAGGCTGCAAGAGCAGCCACTGCAGCTGCAACGGCTGCAACTGATACTGCTGCATGCAGTTGAGCGTTGTGAGCTCTAATCTCCTGCTTTTTCTGCTCCTTCTGATCTTTAATCCATCTCCCCATTGTCTTTTTCTTCACGAGTGTCCTATATATCTGCTAGATTAATACCAGTGAGTGTGACTTACGTTTATAGTTCATAACATGTAAACAGTTTGAGGCTTTCAGCTGAGATAGAAAATCATACCCCATTTCTGAGCAACTGCTGATTAGATAGAAATTCCGGGTTGAGAGCTTGATGCAAAAGAAATATTTCCTGTACAAGTTGAGCAGTTTACTTCATTAATGCTAATACTATATGAAAACATCTTCGTTTTTTTTTTTTTTTTTTCTTGCAGATTAAATTCACCTTTGATAGAGTGGACAGGTTACGTACCTTAGCATCATCACTACCTCTTGGAGACTCTGGAGGACTCACTGAGGTTAATAAAGCTTGATTCTGCTGCAACATTGTAAGTAGCAAATAAGAATAGTGTTTTGAATTATTGTAAATAAATTATATTGCATATAAGGATGGGAGTAAAGAGCTTACATGATCAGGTTGAGTAATGGGGTTTGATGGTTGCTCGTTTTTGGATTTTGCTGCATCGTGTGTATTGCAAAGAGCCTTGGAGAGCTCCTTAGCAGAAACACTCCATGATCGGGCCAAGAACTCCATCGACTCAGTCGGAGTTTCGGGCTGAGGGCATGCAACAGGTAGCCATTCGCCACCAATTTCTTCCTCGATGTTTTCGAGTTTATAGCTAAGCTTCGACATTTTGGTGATGAGATTAAGATCAAATGGTGATGGTAAGGAACAATATACCTATGCTGGTATATATATACTAGTAATGTCGTAAAGTTTGTTGATAATTTACTTGAAATGAATAAAATTAAAAAAGAAAGATTCCATGTAGAATAAGTACTATATATTCCAATTTCCAGTCCCCCAAATTCAGAATGTCTTGCTTTTGAATTTTTATTTTATTTGTGCATTTAAAGTGTATTTTTATCTTGAACGGCGAGTTCATTATTACAAAAGGGTTCCTTTTTATCCTCCATTAACACACTGTTTTAAGTAAGAAAGAAAGGGGTCCCTCCCTCCATTATCTGCGTGCTTTATTTCAAGTGAAATGATCAGGAATACTTTATCTGATCAATTTTCTGACCCAGATTTCAGCAATTTTTTGTGCAGTTGGACTCTAGTGCTGTTCTTGTTACTACTTTGCAGTTTTTCTGCAATGACTTGTCATCAATTCTCTTTTATCACCATTTTTTTTTTTTGGTGAAAATGGATCAAAATATTGATTGGACTCCAGATTCTACATAAGACTTTCCCTCTTTTATATACTTTGTTCGATTAAATTTCAGAATGGTGGTCCTCCGGTAGATCTTGTATTATTTAAGAAAATATAAAAAATAAAATAAAAATTGGGTTCTATTCTATTTAAAAATCCCGAATATGGGGTTCAGTTTAAGTATACATCATCTTTTTTGTCATAAGCGCAGCCATGACAATGATAATTAAGTGAATAATGGGGGGTTTGATCAGCATAATGAATGGTAGTTCTCCAACTTCTAGGCAATCTTTTTAAGTGGAGTCTTTGCTTTTAAGACTAATCAAATAGTATAGGTTTAAATTGTGGAGCACTAGTAACGAGGTCCCATGAACGCATTTTCTAACCTTTATTTGGGTTACTTGAAATTCTCCCACACATACTGTTAAACCCTTAATCGGGTGGGTTATTAATCGAAGAATATGGTCAAATATACTGTTAAACCCTTAATCGGGTGGGTTATTAATTGAAGAATATGGTCAAATAGCACACATGAGCAAACATGCGCATTTTCTTACTCTTAATCCTAGGCCACCTAGTTTTCAATTTCTATATTATTTTCATACTTAATTAAAAGAATATTACTATCCAGCTGCACCTCGATTATGTTACTCATTCCTGATATTGCTGCCAACTCGTCAATTTTTTTTCTAGTCGCACTAAACATATGTAAGAAATATAAAGCAGCAGTGGTATTGTAATTCAAATTTATACACATTTCATAAAATACAAGTATACGATGAAGTTGAAATTCTAAACAAGGGGTAAGAAAAAGCCTATCGACCAATTAAAATTTTAGAGCTAAAATTAAACACTTTAAGGCCTCATAAGCTGGAAGACCAATAGCATATTCCTCAGCCTACTTAGTCTAGATTGTGATATTAGCTAGATTGAAGATGGTGTGATCCAAATTCAGTGTAAGTTTTTAACCGTGAAAGACAGAAAGAGTGCATTGTTGAGATTAATTTTGATGATTCAAAATTTAAAATAATTAAATATAATTTTTTTTCTTAATCGGAAGGTTACACAGATTTATGCGCTGGCAGATAGATTAAGAATTAAGACACTCAAAATTCTTAAAAAATAAGAATAATTAAGGGGATTAGAAATTTGAGTTATTTCCATGTTATACTGGCCAACACTACTTTAACATATTGTATCATATGCATTAACGTGTTGTACTGTACAATACATTAAGCATGTTGTACAATATGTTAATGCACTACTAGGTAGTGCCCATCAGTGTAACATATAAAAAATAATCGCAGCATTTGAAGAGTGCTAAGTAGGAGAGAGATGTCCATGAAATAGATGTAAAGCGAATGATGGGTGGGAGGGAGCCCCATAAGCAGTTTCTTCACTCATAGCTAAAGAAACGTAAAAATTGATGGATTTAGGAGAAATTGGATGTGGTTGGTGTTTTACATTCTCAAAAGTGCAGTCAATTACCTGAGCATTTCCATCATAGCGTGCGCGTTTTATTCGAGATATGGCACGTTTTATTCAAGATAGGGCTTCGTGGCACAATAATATAGTTTTATGTTGGTTTATTTAGTTGATCATTAAATTAGTCGATATGTTGATCTTTGAGACTTGATACTTTCATTTGTCCCTTATGTATATAATCATTCTTCTTAGTGAACCATAAATCATACAATCTAGCTACGGACTTCAAAAGTAAAGGGAAAATAAAGAAATCACCTTTTCTTTGGTCCGTTCAAACTCCACCTCTTAAAACAAGCAAGCGCTCATCTTCTCAAATCAAACAAATCGATCCTTCTATTAATGCAAATGGGAAAAAAAAATGTGCTTTTTGAGAAGAATATACACACAACAAATCCACTGCAAATAAAAATCGCTTGCATTTTACAGTTTATAATTCTTCTGAAATACCTAATAAGTCCTTCCCAGGTAAGTACAGAGGCGCAAAATTGTTAATTATGTCAAGAAAATGCATTAGTAATTTAGTAACATATCATAATGCTAGCAAAAGCTTCTTCAAGAGCCCTTTTCCTGCTTATTTCTACACTCCATCCACCCGCCCTTGCAGCTCTTTCTAATCGAAGTTTCATTGTTTCTTCGTCTTCGTATTCAAATCCCATCATGTCAACACCGGACCCAAGTGGGCCCAATGGTCGTGGCTGAGCAATCCCACCTCCAGCAACTGCCGGCGCATATTGCCCCTGAGGGACAGTGCTGCTCCCTGCTTGGCTGTTTGATGACTGCTTTATAAATATATATTGTAATAAAAATAACATAGATTTGATTGAATATAAAGTAAAATAGTTACAAGGGTAAAAAAATCAAATCAATTGTATGCAATAATATCACACTTGTTCCTATTTAACTGATGTTTCTCACTATAAAGAAAAGAGCACAAGCTTCACTTGACACATCCATTTAGTAACCAGTTAAATCAGTGAAACTGCCTTTACATCTTTCTTGCACACAATTAGTACCCCTTTTTAATCTCATGAATGAAAAAGAAAAAGGGAAATACAAATATTAAAGACCATATCATATGACTCCCATCTCAGCAGTCAGCAAACATGAAGATAGTGATATAAATATACAGGAACAAAGTTACCTAAGTAGGTTAAGCACAGAGATTTATTTGTGCTATATCATTCACCATAGCATAGCTGTTGAAGCTAAATTAGTCATCTTATTGAAGAGTTATCTAGCATGCACCTCTACGGTGTCTTCTATCCCTTCCATTCTTCCAATATGATGATATATCAGTTCTAAAGTACAAACACATTATTCTAAACAAAATAGAAAATTGAAGCTAGATAGAGCCACAAACGAGGGTTTTAGAAGCTATATGATCAATTAAAATGAAGATCTAAAAGCAGATTACAAGATAACTTACAAGATCAACACCCGTCTGCGGAAGTTGTCCCTTGCTAGCTGCCAAAGCAGCTGCATATTCCTCAGCCTACTCAGTCATAGAAACACAAGGTAAGTGACAGAAAAAACAAAAACGAAATCAAGGCATTGTACAAAGTGGTCTTTTTAGCTAAAAAACGAACACCTTGCGAGCTTGAGCATTCATGATTTGTTCAGCATTTTCACTCTGATACTGAGCAATTCTTGCTTCAATAGCAGGAACATCTATTCCATCAACTAAATTAACTACTGCAATCACACACATTGTTCAATCGAATGCTAATATAAAAGTGGACCTCATAATTCATTATCTATACTTACTCATATCCTCTACTTCTTCCAAGTAATCATTGTACTCCCTTAACGACGGGAAATCCTCTTCTCTTTTATTATATCTGAAAATCAAAAGACCATAGTAGCTTCAGCAAGTTTGTGATATCAAAATGCGCACATTAAAGTAAACAAAGGAGGACTGAGAATGTGAAATAAGTGTAATTATCAACAACCTAGAAAGATAAACCAAATTAACCTGTCATCACACATTGCTTCATCACTAATATTCCTAATTAACAATGGTAGAATTCCAGGCAAGATGCATTCCCAGAATTCGTTTTTACCTTTCATCCTGAACACAGTTATGAACACAACTTAATCAAGTGAAACCTAGCTTGAAAGAACATTCGTCACAATAATCAAACCTAAAGAAGAGGGAAAACACTAAATCGAAATCAATTTGCCCCATTCAATCAATAATACATAGATAAAATTGGACGTACATGTTGGCAATTCGTTTTCTGATAGCCATTTCCTTGGCGAATACATTCGTTCCAGAAGCCACCACCACCATATCTTCCACTCAAAGTTCCACCCAAAAATTATTGAATTAAAGAAATATTATACGACGCCAAAATTAAAGAATATGCTCAGAAGCAGCGAAGACTGTACAAACACCGAAGGGGAAAGTAGAAGCGAAAAACTGCACCTGTAAATGTTAAGCGAGAAATTAAATAAGGCTCAGGTTATTTACACAACAGAATTCGTAAATACACCCCCCCCCTTATTTTTTTGCGTCTTCTCTGTATGTATCAAACCCAGGCAAACCACTGACCAGGTGTTGTATACCAAAAATTTCGGTACAAGATTTGTGATGTGGCTATGTGATTTGGTGATACAAATAAGTATTAATGAAGAGTGTAATCAAATGAACAACATAATGTTCTTCATTGAATAGAATGATGAGAATAATGACGAATGTATTCTTACAACGTTGAATAGCAATGATGAGAATACGAGAGAATAAAAAATTAAGAAAAGTCTTTCAATACAACGATTTGGGCCGAAGACTTTTTTTTTTTAGACTTTTCTTTATTTATTCTCTCAGATTGTCATTTGATTCAACGTAAAACATTGGCGACCCTCATTGATTACACTTGCACTCTCATTAATACTTGTTTGTATCACCAAATCACATAGCCACATCACAAATCTCGTTCCGTAATTTTTGGTGTACAACACCAAGGAATTAATTATACAATCTCTACCTCTAATATAAACAGAAATCAACTAATTTGCATAAACTCCAAATCAATTAATAAACACTGCAGAAATTGTTTAAATTCTGCAGATTACCAGAAAAAAAAATTGAAAAATAACTTTATTTTTAAAAAAATAATCGCAAAAAATAGCATATTCCGTAAAAAAATAAAATTGGACCAAATTTCAGAAAAAAAAAAAAAAATCGAATAAAAGCCAAAATTCAGCAAACCCACATATTTCTGTAAAAAAAAATAGAGAAGAGACCAAAATTTCAAAAAAAATCCGAAAAATGTAAATATTTTAGAAAACCAGTTTCTTGCGACGATATCATCTGTTCCAAGAATGATACAATTTTTAAGTTATATTTTCAAAACTTCCATCCATGTTTTTTTCAGATCAGAAAATAAAAGAATAAGACAAGAAAGGAGTGATTTAGGGGATTAAGGGGGAGTGTAATCCCCATGGTGAGTTTTACTAATTATATCGGTGCAAATAAGTAATACTCTCTCCGTCCCATATTTGATTTCCTATTTACTGTGTGTTCGAATTTTAAGAAAAAGTGATAAAATGTTGGGGTAGAAAGAGTTGTTTATTAGTATTTTATGCGATAAAGTGTTGGGTAGTTGGGATTAAAAATAGTTATTTATTAGTATTTTATGTGATAAAGTGATAAAGTAGATATTTTATTTAAGAAAAGTGGAAATCAAGTATGAGAAGCTCGAAACGAAAATGTAAAAATCAAGTTTGGGACGAGGAAGTAACATGTATCAAAGTGAACAAATTTAAATTTTGTGGCATTTAGTCTAAAAGTAACAATATGCTATCTCGGTATTTCATTTTATCTATTCACACAAATTAATATTTTTATTTATTAAAACATTAAAAGACTCTTGTATTTTTATTTGTTAATATAACTTACTATTTGACTTCTATTTTAACGAACGGGTTGTTTATTAATATATAAAATTTTAAAGAGTCCTAAGATAAATAAAGAGAGAGGACTAACTATCATACTCCTACTTTAAAAATCTTAAAAATTTATTTGTCATTTTAAATATTAATAAACAATCGCTCACTAAAATACAAGACAAACAAAATAAATGGACAATCTAAAATATGATGGGGTAGGAGTAGTGAAAACCAATGAAATTAAATAAATAAATACAAAAATATAAGTGAATGATACACGAGTGCTTAGAAATTAGATCGCACGAGGCTCCGCATTTACGAAGACGCCAAATTCCCATGAAATGCAAATACTTTATTCATTGGCTATACTTATATATAATCCAAAGTAAAAGCCTCTGTTTGTTAAATGCATACATGATCGCAACAAACCATCACGTCATGGGTTTTGTCACCGCTTTTTCCTCCAAAAATCACCCTTTCTAATTTCTTCATTCTCAAATACGGATATAGTGTCAGTGTGTGTATGAAGTTACTAATTAGAGACAAAAATATCTGTAATTTCACAACTTGAAACAATGGTGAAGAAAACAATGGTGGAAGAGGAAGAGCCTCTCTTGAACAACACTGCACATAAAAAGGGTGGTTTCAGAACCTTGCCATTCATCCTCGGTCAGTAAATCTTCAAATTCCATCAAAATTTATGATTTGGGTTTTTTTTTTTTTGTCACCTTTAATTACTTGCAAAATTAACTTAATTTGTTTATTTCTTGTGAATTTGGATAGCAAATGAGGCATTCGAGAAAATGGCAACATTCGGGCTGATGACAAACATGATTCTCTATTTGATCAAACACTATAATATGGAAATGACCACTGCATCCAATCTACTCTTTTTCTGGTCATCCGCCACTAATTTCATGCCTCTTGTTGGAGCTATAATTGCAGATTCTGTTTTAGGGAGGTTTTATACTATTGGAATTGGATCACTTATTTGTCTTATGGTAATTTATTTTTTCTTGATTTTGTTCATTGTCACACTATTAGTCTATTAATATCCTGTTTTATCTTGTCTTTCTTTTGTGGGGTTAAATTGTAGGATTGAAATGCATCTAGAAACAACATATACAGTTGGTTCTTTTCTTTTGCTATGAATTTGATTGAAATTTATTCAACATTGAAGGGCATGATTCTTCTATGGTCAACAACCATAATCCCACAAGCAACGCCACCTCCATGCAATCCATCTGTCAACACAACTTGCAAATCTGCAACACCTTTGCAGTTTATGTATCTTTGCGTCTCTCTTGGACTGATTTCTATCGGGGCTGGTGGAATCAGGTCATGTTCCCTTGCCTTTGGTGCTAATCAATTGGAAAACGGAGATTTCAGAGAATCGTCCCGTGTTAAACAGAGATATTTCAGTTGGTACTACTCTTCGTACACATTCTCTGTCATCATTGCTTTAACTTGTGTTGTTTATATTCAAGATAAAATGGGGTGGGGAGTTGGTTTTGCAGTGCCTGCTGTGTTGATGTTGCTCAGCGTCGTTTCCTTCTTTTTGGCATCCCCCTTGTATGTCAAATTGAAAAGTGGAACAAACTTGATCACTAGTTTCTTTCAAGTTGTTATAGCTTGTTACAGAAATCGGGACCTCAAGTTATCCGAAAAGGGCGATGACGTGTACCATAACAAGAATGGATCCGCTCTTATATCTCCTAGCAAAAACCTCAGGTGTGAGGATTGTTTTTTCAAGATTCTATATGTTGAAGATTATGTTATGATTCTATCTTTATTGTATTTCCTAATACTGTTCAGTGAAAACAACTAATACTTTTTATCAAAACTACTAATACCATTAAGAATGCACTTGAGTTGTTCTTGTGATCCATCTGATACAAAATTACTCTTTTTTCTGATTCAAATTCCAGGTTTCTGAATAAGGCATGTGTTGTTAGACATCCCCAGAGTCTTTGCACTATAGATCAAGTAGAAGAGCTGAAAGCAGTAATCAAAGTAATCCCAATATGGTCCACAGGGATGATCATGTCTATAAACATCTGCCAGAGCTCGTTTCCGGTACTCCAAGCCGCGTCCATGAATAGACGCATAACCTCAAGTTTCACCATACCCGCCGCCTCATTCAGCACATTCATGGTCATATCCGTAATACTATGGATCACTCTCTACGACCGCGTATATCTTCCCCTGGCCTCCCGTCTCATGGGAAGGCAGGTGCATATAAGTCCAAGAAAAAGAATGGGAACCGGAATATTTCTCTCCTTCTTAGCCATGGTTGTAACAGCCACTGTAGAGAGTAGACGTCGCACTGTGGGCCCCATGTCCGCGATGTGGTTGCTGCCGCAGCATTGCTTGAATGGTTTCGCGGAGGCTGCAAATGTGATCGCGCAGATTGAGTTCTATTACGCGGAGCTTCCAGCTAGTATGTCGAGTATTGCTTCCACGCTGAGCGGTATGGGCATGTCTGTGGCGAATTTGTTGGCGAGTTTGATACTGAGTTGTGTTGATAGCGTGTCCAGAGGCGGGGGGCGTGAGAGCTGGATTTCGAGCAATATTAACGCGGGGCACTATGATTATTATTACTTGGTTCTTGCTGGATTGAGTTTGGCTAACATGGTGTATTTTGTTGTGTGTAGTTACGCATATGGTCCTTCGAAAGAAGACGAAAGAGAAGAAGAGGCTAGAATGACTTCCAAATTTGGTAGTGTAAAACGTGAATCATAGTTGCAAGTATAACTTAGCCTTCACTTGATGATTTCTATTTTTTTATTAGCATTAGTTAAGAAATCAAACTCCATGCTGATCATGCATGATTTTAGTAGTATTAAATATTAATCAATAGTATGAATGTTAAGTTGGTTTTACACCAACACCTTAATATAATAATTAAGTAAACCATAACAAGTCACATGAAAGTCCAATGTAAAATCTCAAGAATCAGCATTTTCAGATATGCAATCAATATCTAAAAGCCACACCCAGAAAAGAGGGAAGATTATGGAGGAAGAGGCTCTACTGAAGAAAACTCATGAAAAGGGTGGCTTGAAAGCAGTGGTGTTCATCATAGGCAAGTAAAAACATTACATTCTCATAAAATGAACTGTGACTCTTTCCATCAATATGTGAACTCTGATAATTGCAGCTTCTTTCTCTGATTTATGTGAAGCTGACCTTTTTTTTGGGTGGAACAGGAACTGATGCATTGGATAAAATGGCATCACAAGGGCTGATGGCAAGCATGATTCTGTATCTAACTGAACAGTACCATATGCAAATGGCAACGGCTTCCAATGTTCTGTTTTTCTGGTCATCCGCCTGCAGTTTCACCCCTGTTATTGGGGCTATCATTGCAGATTCTTACTTAGGGAGGTTTCACACCATTGGATTTGGATCTCTCATATATCTCCTGGTAATTTCCTTTTCAAAATATCGAGTACTCACCTCTGCTAATTATGTGTTTGATCATATGTCTCAATGAAGGGTTTGATTCTTTTATGGTCAACATCAATAATCCCACAAGCAAGGCCTTCTCCATGTGCAACACTATCTAATGAAACTTGTCAATCCGCTTCGATTTTCCAATCGATGTTTCTATGCGCCTCTCTTGGATTTGTTGCTATTGGAGCTGGCGGAATCAGGTCCTCTGCTTTGGCCTTCGGCGCTGATCAACTGGAAAATGGAGTCTTCAAGAGATCGCCGAGTGCTAAAGAGAGATATTTCAGTTATTACTATGCTTTAAGCACTTTCTCTGTCATCATTTCCCTAACTCTTGTTGTTTATATTCAAGAAAAACTGGGATGGGGGGTTGGTTTTGCAGTGCCTTGTGTGCTGATGTTGTTCGGTGTTATTTCATTCTTCTTGGCCTCCCACTCGTACGTCAAATTCAAGTGCGAATCGAACTTAATAATTGATTTGATTCAAGTTGTTGTAGCTGCTTACAGAAATCGGAATCTAAGACTATCAGAAGATGATGATACCTTGTTGTACGGCTCTCATCCTGTTACTCCCACTAGAAAGCTCAGGTGTGAGAATTATTGATCTTGTTTCTTGTTCTTAACTTATGACATTGATGATCACTCTGATTAGTGATTACTAAACTTGATGATGATCATCTTCAGGTTTCTAAACAAGGCCTGCATTGTTACAGATCACGAAAAAGACATATCACGCGACGGTAAAGCTACAAATCCATGGAGTCTTTGCAGTGTGGATCAAGTAGAGAGGCTGAAATCTCTGATCAAAGTGATCCCAATATGGTCTACAGGAATGATCATGTCTGTGAACACCAGCCAGAACTCGTTTCCCGTGCTCCAAGCTGAGTCAATGGATAGACGTATATTTGCAGGTTGATAATATTTGGGTCATACTTACCCTTTAAAATTTGATTTTTGGCTGGAATATAATAAATGAGATCGTCTCACGCAAGTATTTGTCTTACAGGTTTAACCATACCAGCAGCCTCATTCGGCACATTCACTATAGTGTTCATCATCATATGGATTTGCCTCTACGATCGCGTATTTCTTCCTCTAGCATCTACAACCATGAGACGGCCCATTCGCCTAAACTCCAAAACAAGAATGGGAATCGGGATATTCCTCTCCACCTTAGCCGTGACAGTCACGGCTATTGTGGAGAGGATCAGACGAGGCCAGGCGGGCGTGGCCATGTCAGCAATGTGGCTGCTGCCGCAGCATTGCCTGTCTGGATTTTCAGAAGGGTCGAACATGATCGCGCAGATTGAGTTCTATTTTTCGGAGCTCCCACGAAGTATGTCTAGTATAGCTTCCACTTTGAGTGGGATAGGAATGTCTTTGGCCAGTTTGTTAGCAAGTTTGATATTGAACATTGTTGATAGTGTCTCAAAAGCAGGGGGACATGAAAGCTGGATTTCTAGTGATATTGATAAGGGTCGATATGATTACTATTACTTGGTTCTTGCTGGATTGAGTTTGGCCAACATTGTGTATTTTATTTTACGTAGTAATTCGTATGGCCCTTTGAAGGAAGACACAAAGCTTGGGGAAGAAGAAGAAGAGGATCAGTTGTGACTTGGTTTTGATATTAATTTGCAACTCTTTTATGTAGGATTGATGTATTATTAAATGAACCCCATCATTTTTACCTTTTTAATAAATATATATTGATTATAATAATTTATGAATGAAGATATGATGACGTTGATATCAAGAATTAGTTTATTGAACAAAAAAGACGTGCAACTGAATGCCTGACATTATTAAAGAACCAATTTTTCAGATATCTATGCAGTTTTTAAAGCGATGTTCATCTGTAACCGATTTGAATGCTTGGAAATTGCGAGTCAAGAACTCATAATTTCACCCTAAAGATTGGTTTGAAAGTGCTGGAATATGAGAAGAAGAACGAAGGAAGAGCCCCTGTTGGAGAATTTTAACACAAAGGGTGGCCTCAAGGCTGTGATACTCATCATAGGCTAGCAACCATAACTTGAATCTTTCGAGGGTTTATTGCAATTTTCTTTCTTGGAGATTTATGTGATTTTGTTTTCGATTTTTGGTGTATTTATTAGGAAATGATGCAGTGGAGAAAATGGCAACATTTGCTTTGATAGCAAACATGATACTGTATTTAATGGAACAGTATTACATGGAAATGGCTACAGCTTCAAACATATTGTTCCTCTGGTCATCTGCCACCAATTTGACCCCTATTCTTGGGGCTTTCATTGCAGATTCTTACACGGGCAGGTTTTACACAGTTGGATTTGGATCTGTTACATACCTCTTGGTAATTTTCCTTTTTTTATTGCTTCAATTTTGATTGCAGTTCTTGTGTTTGATCAAATGTGTCAATGAAGGGAACTATTCTTTTATGGTCAACATCTGTGATCCCACAAGCAAGACCTCCTCCATGTGATCAAGATTCAAGCAAACACATTTGCAATCCCCCTACGTTCTTGCAATACTCAGTTCTGTGTGCCTCTCTTGGCCTCATCTCGATCGGAGCCGGTGGAATCAGGTCTTCTTCCTTAGCCTTTGGAGCTGATCAATTGGAGGGAAATGAAGAAAATTGTAGTGGTGTGAGTGAGAGCTATTTCAGTTGGTACTATGCTGTTTACTCATTCTCTTGTTTGATTGGTTTAACTTGTGTTGTTTACATTCAAGATAATATGGGATGGAAAGTTAATTTTGGTGTGCCTACTGTACTTTTGATGATAGGCACTTGTTTCTTCTTTTTTGGGTTCTACATTCTATGTCAAAGTTCAGAGTAAACCCAACTTACTCGCCGGCTTTGTTCAAGTAGTGGTGGCGTCTTACAAAAACCGACGTCTCAAATTACCATTGGATGCTACAAACTTGACGTATCACTACAAGAATGATCCAACTCCTGGTTTACCTAGTGAAAAATTCAGGTGAGAGAGATCTCTTGAAGATTTGAGGCATTTGTTTCCCAAGATTTATTTACATTTCGCACTTGCTTGTGTCGAGTCGGGCATTGTCAAGCTCAAACTCGACTTGATTAAAAAACTCGAAGCTCGAAACAATTCTTTTGAACTAGAGCTCGACTTGATGGGTAACTAGAAATACTCGAACTTGAATCGATAACTTACCTAACGTTAATTAGAGTTTTTATTTTATCTATAATTAGAGTATTTGTAACCAATTTGTGTATTATGGGTAACATAGAAAAATTATGTGAGCTCGATTAAGCTCGCGAGCCAGACGAGTCTAGTATTACTGAGCTCGAGCTAGAAAACTACTCGAAATAGCTCGAACTCGAGCTCAAATCGATTAAACTCGAGTCGATTTCAAGCTTTTCCAAGTCGAGCACGAGTAGCTCGTGAGCTGGCTCAACTCACTTACCATCTTATATGTTGAAACCATATGTTGTTTAAATCTAGTTATTGACATCATCTGCAAATGAAGCTAGTAAAGTGAGGTGTTTGTGATTGTCCTCAGGTTTCTAAATAAGGTGTGCATCGTTATCAACCCCGAGAAAGACTTGACGCCAAACGGGAGAGCAGCCGACGAATGGAGCCTTTGCACAGAAGAGCAAGTAGAGAAGGCGCCTTACTGTTTGCAAATCTCACCCAAGCCTCATTTCCAGTACTCCAGGCATCTTCAATGGACAGACATATTACTTCAGGTGTAGTTATATCAGCTGCCTCATTTGCCCTATTTACTGTAATCTCTGTCCTGTTATGGATCACTCTCTATGATCGCGTGTTTCTTCCTGTGGCGTCCCGACTGGTGGGAACACCAGTCCACGTAAGCACTAGAACAAGAATGGGAATCGGGATATTCCTCTCGTTTGTAGCCATGATGGTGACAGCGGTTGTGGAGAGTATCCGTCTGGGTCGAGCAAAAGGAGACGGGCTAGAGGGTCGGGTCATGTCAGCATCGTGGTTGGTGCCACAGTATTGTTTGAATGGGTTTGCAACTGCTGCAAATGATATTGCACAGATGGAGTTCTATCTTTCTGAGCTACCTAGAAGTATGTCCGCCATTGCTGCGAACCTAGACGGGCTGGGAATCACTGTTGGAAACTTGGTGGCTAGCTTTGTGATGAATATTGTTGATGGTGTGTCGAGATTAGTAGGGGGGAAGAGTTGGATATCAAGTGAAATCAACGAAGGTCACTATGATTATTATTATTTGGTTCTTACTGGATTGAGTTTGGTTAACATGGTTTATTATCTTGTTTGTGTTAGAGCTTATGGTCCTCTAAAAGAAGAGAAAACTGCTGAGGGTGAGTTGTAAATGTTTCTATATATCTTTTTATTTTGAACATAGCTTTAATAAAGTTGAAACGAAACAAAATATGTGAAAGCCCAAGGCTGAATAACATCATACAATACACGAGGTGCTGTAATAAAATAAGATAGGAATGATGTATGTATTATACCTCATGAGCTTAAGTTCAAAATGATCATTATAACAATGTCATACATACAGCTAATCTTTGCAACCCTTGTGTATCTTCTTGTATAAACAAGCTATAGATTGGTATATTTGAGTTTCGTTAGGAATCCCTACCCTAATTCAACTGTCTGAAAAGGAACTGCACAACAGACCAGCAGCACTCTATTATAAATACAGTTGATTCCACCTGTCCAAAAATGTAAGTTACTACTTACAAGCCAGGGGGTTTGAGAAAAGGAGCCAAACTGAAGATCCCTTCTACGTCAACAGGAAGCCCGACAAAACGATTCAAAATCTCTGGGGCCTCAGTCTTGCCTTTCCATGAATTAAACCAGGGTCCTCCCCCAACTTCTAGGGCTGCCATATTACTCGTTACATCCAAGATAACCTAACCATGAAAGCACCAAACAAAACCAAGCTGAATTATAAATTCAAGTGGCATGCAGTAATTTAGTATGTTTACACACATTAGGTGGCAAATGGGCCCACCTGACCAGATATGCTTTTTTTTTTACCCACTAAATGTAAGAGACGATACTAAAACCGAAACCTATTAGTGCTTTTACAGGCAATTGAGATGGATCAACCAAAACGTACCTTTCCTTCAGTTCCATTGTAACGTCGTTCCCAAATCCGGAGTCTTAAGTGACCATAGCAAGTGTCCCTGCAAGCTGGGGCAAGGCCAGCCTCTGTGGTGGGAGCACGTAATGTGGTGCCTGGATCTTTTGTAGTTGCTTCCAATTCCACCTGCTCCATAAACACCACATCAGAAAGGTGCAATGGATCTTTAGAATCACAGATAGGTTTAGACTTCTTTTCTATTGTTTCTATTCTCACACTGAACTAAAAAATGTTTAGCATAAGAATCTTAGTTGAAGGAAAGAGTGCTTACTGCATGTGTTTCACTCTCTGCAGAGATGCACCAATGACCCCATGGAGCAACTTCCCAGGACACCACTCCAGTCCACGGTGCAAACTCATAGAAAACCCCACCATAATGAACTCCAATCTGAATTCACAATTTGATAAGTGAATCTTCTGTAATAACAATTTCATAAGCAACAACACGAGATAAGCAGACTTTAGTTTGGTATAAGTTAATGAAAAAGTTCTCAAACAACATAATATTTATAAACCCATTATACACGTGTGGCACAAACATGACATTATATAGACGTTTTATAAACACCAGCTAAAACATACAACCAAGTGACTTTAGCAAGGATATATGTAGATTTGGAACTGGGACCGAGATCTTCTAAGATCCTGTGATTGTACTCCATAACATTTCTTTTACATACTATATAAGCAAAAAACAGAAACAAGATTCATATTTCACATAATAAATGAGTACCAGTGCAGCATTTTCAAAAGTCTCTGTCAATCCCGGAAGCTGTCTCAATCCACCACCAGCAGTCAAAGCAACTTCCCCTTCCGCCCCTTCAAAGACATTGCATTGCACCTGCAGATAAAATCAGGCAGCAAGCATAGTGAAAATGACAAAATGTATCACAAAGAGATGAGTTAACAAGACCTCTATTATAAGATCTTGTCCATCTTGTATGGGATTTTATGTTTTCCCATAATTTATGGATATCATTCCAGATACTAGTAAACACAGGCGTAAATAGCATCATAATTACACAAAACTTCTATTTGTGTTGTTTTATCAGTATGCGTATATATATACCGACACACACACCACACACAAACATCGAATAATTAGATATTATGCGCAGATGAAGAATAAAGAATAACTGATCCAAGAAGAGATGCTATGTACCCAGAACCATTTTCTAGGAAAGCCACCACCCCAGTTCTTCTCCGAATATGATGGAGCGTTCTTAAACTCATATCGTTTATCATCCCATTCAATCCAACCTAGAGCAAGAGATTAAAGAACATCTATTAGTCAACATTATAAAACAACAAAAGACACTATTAATTACTTCCTCCAATGTTCTGTATCGAAACATATTCCCCATTTAACACCAAATAAAAAGCCTTTATATCCAATCAATACATGAAATTTACTTTATTCGCAAGATGAAATTATAAGCCACAAAAATTCTGGTCCATAACAACTGCTGAGTATGATGGCCATATGACTGCTTTACTGACAGGCATTTTTATCTCCACTGAGCAATATAGTTTACCAAGTGTTTCATTATGAAGCTACTATAGAGTTAATAGATTATATTACCTCCGCTACTATGATATGCTTCTTCAGTACCCATTTGTGGCTCTCAAATGAGATGAGCCACATTCTATATAAATTGCAACAGAATAAAAGCTATGATTTTTGTATCATGTGTCAACATCACAGAAGTGTGGACACCCTCCCCCCCTCACCCCCCACACAGAACATAACTAAATATTCATGGTTTAGATGTCCATAGTCTGCGTATTGGAAAACATAAAGCTCATTCATGGAAAAGAAAAAAAAGCTGAGAAGTACAAGCCAACACCTGTTGAAAGACCGCCTGCCATGCATATCTGCCAATGAGGTTCAAAGACAGGGAGAGCAGCAAGCCAACCCGCTGTGGACTTTTGCTTTGACAAAACATTTCCCCATCCATAAATGGGGCGTGTGCTGTATGACCACCGTGCTGTCTTTACAGTCTCAGCATAATCGGTCCTGTCAAGCTAGATCATGTCAAAACAAGCACCATATGAATGTTACGTGAATCCAGGATGGCGAACAGAAAATTTCAAACCAAAACGCTTAAGCTGTTTTCACTAATAGTTCGAAGAAAGTCGGACCTAAAATCAATCTAAGGAGCAGCTCTTTATAAGAATTTATATGAGACTTGAAGCATTTATCGTTCCAGTTGAATTCAATAGTCAACCTCTTTTACTTGGCAAAGCCCCTATAGCATAAGTAATGGGAACTAATACATGTTGTGTACCACTATTCTACCTGTCCAATCCTGTAAATGAATTGACACGGAATAAGAACTGATTGAGGGGGGTTCTTCACATCTAACTTTATCAGTGTTAAGTTTACTAAAAATTGAACAGCTTAATTGCAAACCACTGGACCACTTTTATTGGTTGCCAAATGGGGAACCCAAATATGACAGTGGGTGGCACACGGTGAAATATAAAAATAGTACCCAATAAACACCCATTGATGTCATTCACAAAGTGAAACTTTTTCCTACTTCTTCAATCATCAGTAAAGGACGAACTTAGAAAACAATTTAGGATAGTCATTCAACACAACATTAAAAAAAGTTTTGGAAGAAGGTTTACCTTCCATCATCACGAATAAAGCCCTGGTGCCAAAGTGGGGTAGCTTGGAAACCCTCTAAAACCCTTTGATTGAACTCCTGAACCAAAAATCTTTATAATTACAACAGGAATTACAGTGTTCATATCCATAGGAGCTGAAAAGGTACGCAAATTGGTAAAATTTGTGTTATGAACAGGACAATAAGAAAAAGAATTGTAAAAAAAAAACGGCCTTTTCTCTGCATTCCTGCTTTTGCATGTGTGAGGGGGTTTGGTTGGGGGGAAGGGTAGAAATGAGTCACAGATTTCAAAAGGGAAGCATGCTGACCTGCGGAGGGATCTCTTTCTTCGGAGGCTTCATATTCTTTTGTAGTGCAAAAGTATTGCCAAGTATCAGTTCGTCCCGATCTACCAAAAGCAAGGGTATAAATTAGATGATTAAAAACAAAAGTTCATTCACTTTGCCAAACACCAAGTAATTCTAAAGATTCAGTGAGAGACTCCACTAATATATGAGAATTTCCTTCCTATTTTGAAGAGAATATTCCAACTGACTCAGAAATTCTTCTTTTTTCTATTTGGGTGTGTGAGGGAGTGTCTTGAAAGCGTGCTATTAGCAGGTTGTATTACTTATGATTGTATTGGATCTTTTCTTTTAAACCTAATGCTTATCAAACATCCACCAGTTCCCACCTCACCCAACGATGTTTATTTCCCTCCAAACATACAAAAGAAAATGACCATCTTGAAGGAGAACATATAGGCTTATAACAGACATAATAAGAGCCTAACAAGCAAATTTACTTCCCCAAAAGTTCTGTGATTCTCCAGCGTACTGGCAAATATACTTGTCGTCAGCCCCCAGAATTTGGGCACCAACTCCTGTTGATCGAGATCCATACTGTGCCTGCTCCAGTATGCTCAATTTCTTACGGAATGATGGGTTCTCTATGGAGTACATGAAGCAGAAACTTTGCCTACATTCTGGAATAGAGACCTTGAAGTACCAACCTTCAAAAAAACTCCGAGCAGTTCCATCAAAGTGGTACCTGAAAAAGAACCAAGATGTAACAGGGGGAAAAAAAATTTAACAGAGGTAGGATGGCATGGAAAGTTGATTCATTTAATGCTCCACAAAATGCGTCAATTATAAGTCTGAGCATTACAGGTTTACAAACTCCAGTTTGGTTGTATTGACATGAATTTGGTAGCAAATCCCATCAAATGACCCCTACTCCCCAAAAAATTAATAAAAAAGGACAATTTAATAGAGAAACATATTCCATTAATCAGAGTTTGTAATGAAGCCCGAACAGAAGAATTCAGTCCAAGTTAATCGTCGAACCAATTACATAGGCGTAAAGTTTAGCCTACAAATATAGCCTAATCGGACTATTAATCTAATAAAAAACTGGTCTCAATTGTAATCCTGAGCAGTTAATCTTCTACAATTGTTATTCAACTGAATTTCGATTGCAACACAGTGATGCAGGAAAGACACACTTCCATAGTAAAAACCATCGTGCTTTGCATACAAACCAAAGGCTGCATCAGCCATATGATCATCAGTGAAAGGAGTCTCCACATGCAATCAACGTTTCTTGCAATGCCTTATCTTAAACTCAATTTGATTTTCCAAGAAAACATGCAAGCTCCATTATCAAATCTATAATAGCTAGAAGCCCAAGCTCAAAATTTAAATCAGACACCCAATACTGACGGCAAAACCAAGAAATCATATATATCGCCCAAATAAAGCACCAAAAAAAAAAATCCATTAAACCAGCATAGATGAGTGCAAAGCGGTAGTACTGAACGAAAATTACAAGTGCGTTTAAAAAATAAGCAGCATTTGACTATTTTTTGCAAGAAATCATAACAATAAAAGAAAAACCTTTCTAACTACAGCGACTTCTCCCCTTTAAACACGAGAATCGTCCGGTGGAAATTTCAGAAAAGGCTCAAATCCTCCGACTCTGAATTTTTGACACAACAAAACAATGAAATGCTAGAGAAATTAAAAACATACCCGCTGTGAGGCGTTCGGAGAGGACGATTTCTAGGCGTAGGTTTATAAACCGGCTCGATATTAACAACCTCCGAATCGGCCTCATTAATAACAGAGGAATTAGTTGAGGCGTCGCTCAATACAGCTTTAATTGCAAACGAGTGGCGCGATTTTTTCCCAAACGGCAGCTCGGCCGGAGAAAGTGGACGTCCGGCAGCGGTTTTAAGGCGAAAAATCGACGAACTAAAGCAGGGGTTGTTAGCGATTGTAGTCGCATTCTCCATTGATGAAGACTAGAAACAAAGTGTGTGTGTGTGTTTTTTTATGCGGCGGAGAAATGGAGATGAGAGGTGCCAGTGGCACGGTACGTGGAGAAATAAAATCACCATGAAATAAATCGATATGATGATAATTTTAAATTAATCATTTTAGTTATTATAAATAAACTAGTAATTGAACCCTTGCGATGCACGGTTGTAATTGAACAATTGTTTTAATAGTGAGTAATATGATTTTCAAAAAACTCTTTAAGATTAAGAATAATGTTTTAGATAATTCATATTTAATATACAATTTTAAATTAAATCCATTCGTAAGTACTGGAAATCTCGAAACACGCTGAAATGTAAGTGAAAATAGATAACAACTATGGATTCATGAAAAAAATGTAGTGTTAAAATAACCGAAGTTTAAATGATTACATATTTCGAAAAACCTCTATGAAAACCACTTTTTTTGTTTTTTTGGCTGATTGATCATGATCGCCACAAGATACCAAAAAATCTTGGCCCTCAAGATTGGTGACTCTCGAATCTACACGTAGAACCCGGCCGTGATTGAAAACCGATTTCTTCAAAAATATGCCAACATTTGCGATTGTTGTCATTCTTTGTTGTCGCCCTCCAACAAATTCCATCAATGTATTATTTGCGTCGCAAGTGTTCCTATGTTTAGCAAGTGTTCCGCTATGTTTTAGACTATTTGTTGTACTCCTTAAATTCATCATAACTTTTAGGCCCACAAACAATGTTTAAATGTATCCTAAATTAATACCGCTCTCCCGAACCAGGGGGAACATAGCAAATGTGATCAATTGAGAATTCATTTTGCCTATTTACGAATTATTTAAAATATTAAAGTAAATCGTCAATTTGATTTTAAATTTGGATGACATCCAAAATATTTAAAAAGAATCCAAAAATGTTCATGGTCACTATTTCCTAAATTTTGAATGCTAATGTATCCCTACGTATAACCCAACATATGTTTAAATAATTTTTTTTCCAAAAGAAGCATATTTTATGATAGTGGGACGAAAATACCTACTCCGTCCGTCCATGAAGACTTAAATACTGAAATGACACGCAAATCAAGTAAAGTGAATTTTAATGGGTTTGATCAGTGGAATAAAATAAGGATGTTATGAGTGTATTAATATTATGTTTGTTTCCATTTTAAAAATGTTCAAGTAATATTGGGACGTCCAAATAAGGCAAGTGTATTCAATTTTTTATAAGTTTTAGTATTAAAGTATTTTTTCATTCTGAATAGACAATATTTTTTTATAGAGAAATGATTAAATCTCTCAGAAAATTTAAAGTTCTATAAAATAAAAATATTTGTTGTTATGTATTAGGAAATAGAAAGATATTCCAAAGTTCCAAAGATATTCGAAAGATTTTTGCTCAATTCAATATTTGGAATTATTACAAAGATTACAAAGATTTTTTCTCAATTCATTATTATTTGTTAATATTTTTTTCATAGAGTTGTATCCCAATTTAAAAATAATTTTTGGCGGGAAAATCCAATAGTTTCTAAATTTGGGGCGGCTTCTGCCCGGATGTAGTTGAACAATTATTTTAATAGTGAGTAATATGATTTTTGAAAAACTCTTTAAAAATAACATTTTAGCTAATTCATATTTAATACACAATTTTAAATTAAATTCATTTGGTAAGTACTGGAAATCTGGAAACATGTCGAAATGTAAGTGAAGGTAGATAACATCTATGAGTTCATAACAAAAACGTAGTGTTAAAATAAACAAAGTTTAAAATGACTACATATTCCGAAAAATCTATCTGAAAACAACATTTTTTTTTTTTTTTGGTTGATTCCTCATGATTGCCGCACACCAAAATCTTCAAGTCCTTGCGATTGGTGACTCTCGAAACTGCCACGTAGAACAGTCCGTGACTAAAAATCAGTTTATTAAAAAATATGCCAACATTTGCAAGTGATTGTCCTTGGCTCTTGTTTATCGACATTGAATATGAGACAATTAACAGGAACTGTCTTTTCTGAAACATGAACGACGGTATCAGGTCTGACAGAGTCAGGGAAAGTCTGGAGATTAACACCATCTCACCCAAATTGGTTCCGGTTATAACCTTGACTTCCAGTACACGGTCATCCAGTCTTGTCAGGACTAATTTAGTCCCGTTATACAGTCCCCTCGAGCAACATAAATGGAGTTTCAACTTTCGAAATCAATTCACGATTGGGGACGCCAGAACACTTCAAGCTATTAAAGAACTCCGGCGTATGTAAATCGGTCAGTATATCAAATACGTTCTTGCCTTATCGTCGTTCATGTTTATCATGTATTCGTTCATGGAATCGACGACCTCAAGAGTGGGCACAAGTATGGCTCTATCCTTGAAATATTTGGTCGTCCCCGATATTCTTGAAGTCTGGATTCGTGCTACTTACAATCGTGCCAATAGGATAACAAAAGTCATCGGGCACTTCGATATCCACACTGTCATTGATCTCGTCTCCAACAGTTCTATGGCCAATTGCTGCCATCCACTCTGAGAAGAATTTTAATTCTCCCAATTGTTCAACCGAATTTATGTTCTGGAGTCTCATAATTTTCGTCAATCTCAAAACTGTGCACGCTTCCCACAGGTATGAAGAATTGATCGTCGCACGCATGATATCCTGTCTGCGTCCCTTAGGGATGACCACCAGTATTTGTCGAAAATCACCTCCAAATACAATTGTCTTTCCCCCGAAAGGCAGCTGCGAAGACGACTGATTAGTTAAATGCATTATGTCTCGGAGAGTGTCATAATCAACTCAAAAAGTAGAATGATGTGATAAATATATTACTAATAATTTAAGATCTTGTAATTGGGTATATTTTCACCTGAGAATTTAAGCGATGGAACTAAGGGGGGTGTGTTCAATTGGGATTCTATTGGAATTTTTTGAACTTTAAAAAGTTCGTGGATTTAGAAAATTCATAGACTCAATGCAGAGTTTGGCTGACTTTTTTTTATTGATTTACATGGATTTTCATAGACTTGACATGATTGTGGAATACACTTTTTTTATTGATTTACATGGATTTTCATAGACTTCGGCGCTGTAACTATTGATGCAAATGTATATGAAACACATTTGTATATAAAAAAAGTTCCTACAATTCTAGTTCCACAAATCAAAAGATAGAGTTTAGGAATCAATCTACTGCATAAATTAGGAATATTTCATGAAAAAAAAATACAATAAAAATTTCCACAGCTTAATTGAAAAGGGATCTCAATCAATTGCGCAATTGAGAACCAAATTCAGAAAAAAAAAAAAAAAAAAGATGTTAGATTGAAAGGCGTACCAAGAGATTTCTCTATTAATCGCTGATCCGAGTTGTAAAAAAGGGTTTTCAAAAAGAAATAGTAGTTACAGGGATTGAAATGGATTAATCAGTGGGTAAGAGGAAAAAGTTGGATTCAATTGCTGAGATTTGAAGAAAGCAAGGATTCAGAGAGCTAGTTGTTCACTGGAAGAGTTGGATTCAATTGCTGAGATTTGACGAAAAGCAAGGAATACGCAGAGCTATAGACTTGTATATGGAACACAACGAAGGTTTTTTTTCTTTATGACCTTTTGTCTTCAGAGTTATGCAAGAGCATACGCAGAAATCTCTGATTGTTATAAGAAATTTTGGAGAGTGAAATCTATTTATATTTTTGGAAGAGAATCAAAAAAAATTCATAGAATATTAAAATCCATAGACTGTTGAATACTTAAAGATTTTTTAAGACTTTTTAAAATCCGTATTGAATACCTCAGGATTTTTAAAGACTTTTAAAAATCCGGATTGAGTACCCCCACAGACTTTGAAAGTCTAAAAAAATCCTACAGACTCCACAACCAATACACCCCCCTAATTTTCAAGCAGCAACAGTAGGATTGCGGGGTTTCTCTTGAAGATTCTAAGGTGATGAAAGTAGAATGACCAATATTTATATATATATATATATAGATACGTGGATGGAGGAAATAATGTAGAAAAATAAGTAATAAATTTAGAAAAAATCAAATGAAAGATTTTTTGAGAAATCAATAGATTTGATCATAATTTTATTTGGGATGTACAGATTTGATCATAATTTTATTTGAAATATATTATAATATTAAAATATTTTTTACTTTTTTTTATGGAAAAGTAGTATGCAAGAAAATTATGTTTTAATATGATTGTGTGAATTATATGTAAGCCCATATTCATGGAACCGGGAGAGTATAAAATATTATACTTTATTATTAATATTCTTGTTGCAAATCTTAAAGATCTCAATCGAGGTGAATACTATATAAATGTATATTTAAATGATTGTATTATAGAGAAGTCATAATTTGGTAGTGAGATCATAAAAATGGTACTACATGTACATAGTATTCCCACATTGAGAATTCCTTACCACTCATATTGGCTGGTATTAATTTCCCCATTTCCTAAGAAAAACATGAAGACAAAAAATTGTATGAACTCAGAGTTTAGTGTGAACTTAATTTTTTGAGTTGGTATGCTGTGAAATTTGTTCACCGTGAAAATGATTTTTTTTTTACACATACACTTAAATAATATAAGTCACACCCTTTAGTAATATAAGTCACACACTTCAGTTATCACTACGACACTATTTACTATAATATAAGTCACACCCTTAACTTTTATGAGTAATACTCTTTATAGTAAAAAGTCGCACACTTTACATTAAAAAGTCACACACTTTAGTAATATAAGTCATACTCCTTAACCAGTTTCACCGTAAAACTTGTTCACACTATACTTTGCCTAATTTTTTTTAGTATTACTATTATGCATAAAAATTATTACTGTCATGAATAAAAGTTATTACTATTTAAAAAATATTTTAAACAGTAATAAATTTTATACATAATAATGATATTTTTACACATAATAATGATACAGTTCATGTATAAATCTCTAATTCATATAGGAGTGTTGCTCAAACGTGAAACTTGAAAATAGGGTTAATTTCTAGTGATAAATTCATAATAAATGTGTGTTGTACATTGCGTGTGAATATATATATTTTTTTTAAATCGTATTTTATCTTACTATAAAAGGATTGCGAAGTTATGTAACACATCTCATATCATGAACACAAATGGGCTTCTTTTAATATTATCTACTGGGCTTTTAAACATGGTAAAGGGCTTGGGCTTTTAAATCCCAAATTTCATTATTTTGGGCGTAAAATGGATCGCAAAACAAACTACAAACAACTTTGATGAGAATTATTAAAAGTAATAACGCGATTCTTGTGATTTCGTAGTCAAAGCTAACTTTCAATTCAGTTTTTACTTTTTACAAATGAAAGCAAAACGTTATAAAATACAGATGAAACATCAAATTAAAATAGGAGATCCTTACAAATAAGCCTCAAGATCATGATGCTACATTTTCACAATTATCCATTTTGGCCCCTGAGAATTGCACTTTCAATTTCAAACCCTTACTAATACTGTACAGAAATAACTTGGAAGCCGATGCCATATAAACAACGAATCTGAACAACGTGAGGAGAGTGAGCAGAGATGCCAACTCGATATCACTTCTTAAAACGGAAAGAAACCAACATGCATACGATGCAACATCATAGAAATCGACGACCACAATCAATAGTAGAACGATGCAGAATGCAAGAAGAAGAGAGATACAGACAGCAAAAGTGACGAGCAGAAGAACAAAAGACATGAGTGAACCATGAAGAAGAGCAAGGAGAATTAGTTCAACATTAGGCACCATTGAAAAAATGGATTTCTGGAAAAGAAAACTTTAGACTAAAACTTTTCATGGGAGGGAAAGAAATAGAATGAAGTAAGTTCTACTCATTCTATACATACCTTGCTTAACTTCTGTAGATTACAAAAAGAGGTCATGGTACATCTTCTCTGTTGAAACAGCCAAAGATCTTAGCTTTAAAAACCAAGAAAAAGTAGAACGAGATGACTTACACCTACTGATGATAATCAAGAAATCCCAATAGATAGAAAAGAGGTTAAAAATTGCCAAAATTGCAAATCTTCAAGCAAGAGATGGCATGGAATTTTCAATCACTAGCATGTTTCCTCAAGAAATGGTTAAAATCAGCAGCTGTACAGAAATAACACTCAACCTCAAAAAACAGGGAACAATGTACAATGGGTCTGTATGGCCATCTCCGGTTTCTATAAGGTCATCCAGGATTCAACTGATTTTGACCAAACTTCCCCATACCTTATGCGAATAAAAGAAAATTAAAATATATGAGCTAATTGAAAAAAGACGTGATTTCTAGAAATAAGGTGACATAGAAAATGCTAGACATTATCCATATTACCTTAATCAAATTGCATGATTTCACACAAGTTCAGCAATAGTGCCCAAAGTATTGCTCGTAAACCAATTACGGGAATGGGAATACGTGTCAACTATATGATGCCAAACCATGATTCCTGAAGTGTTCATTGAATAGCACTCCATTTGACTTTCATCCTCCACAACTTGCGCAATGAATGTGCTTGCCTGCAACAGAGTAGATGTCTCAGCAATCAGAAGACAGAACCAGATTAAAAAACAATTAGACGTTATCCGTCTCTCTTATTCTTCTTTCTTCCTTTTGGCTATTAATCATGTCCTGTTTTTCTTTAAGATTTTGTATGCAGCCTTCCTACAGGTCCTTTGGTCTTATTAAGGCTTGAAATAACACTGATCTTCCATGTGCCTATAAGCAATTGGATTATAAAAACTCCATGAAGTTTAGGATGACCTTATTTGAATGACAACGTGAGGCCAGTTTTGAGCAACACTTCTACAAGTGATTTTTACCATTTGCCCACATGATCAACGTTATGGGCACGAATATTCAGGAATTTAATTCTAGTACTGCAATTGCTAAATCTTTCCACCAATGAAACGGATTGGAGTATATGCTTAGCATTCACATTATATATATTTTGGTTAAAAGGTCATGTAAAAGGTCACATTTTTGGCCGATTAACCATACTTGTTCTGATTAAATTTGGCCAACTATCAGATTAGTATAGTGAAACTCACTTGCATGCCTTCCTTCACTGTGGCACGCTGCCTTATAGGTTCGATTGTAGGTCGGTGCCATCTTTTTGGATCCCAAATGACAGTGCTATTGAAAGCAAAACCTGATAACTCAGCAGGAAATCTTTGAGATCTTTTCTCCATATCAGCAACATGCCACCCTATCACTTGGGAGCTGTTACAAATTGGACCCTCCAAGAATATTTTGTCTGTGCTTTCCACCAACTTGGCCACTGTCCACGTCCCGATCAGACTGCATAAGAAAAATGTTCAGTGTAAATCACCACATAAGTGCAACTTCGAAGTTTACGCTCTCCATAAAAACTAGAAATTTCGGTAAGGCAGGAACAACCATTCTCTTACGTATATAAAGGAAAGGAGAAATCAGTTTAAGAATTGAATCTCTAGCTAAACTGCCTGAAGAAAAAATGATGAAATACAAGATAAAATAATTTGCAAAAGTTTTAGGAAGTTAACATATTACAGATTAGACTCAGAGCAGAAACTGGATGATGGAATCAGAATCACCTTAAGAAGAATATTGGCATGTTAATATGTAAAGTTTCTAGGTTAATGGCTTACTAGTGATGTTCATATGTACATTAAAGATTGTTACAAGAAATATAGGTTTGAGTCCAAGTTGGTTTCTTTAAGGTCTAATACTAGCAGAGAGAATATTGTTATTGCTAAATTACTGAATGAACTTTTAATACCACAGTCAATACCTGTCTGATAATAGAACAACTTAAGAGCGACTCAAATTATAGAGAACATATATATGAAGCTTACTTAAATAACCAATATAAAAAAGTACCTAATGTTTCTCATTTGGTCAAAGAGACCAGCAGAGTATATCTTATCATCATCTGCAAAGTAAACAATCCCATCAAGACGATGTGTCTCTATGTGTGAAAGGGCCACATTTCTAAGGAGTGCACTTCTATCTGCGATCTCTGTAGACTCCTTAGTACTGCATACGAGATGTCTGTACACGATACCAGTATTCCTCAACAATTCAGCTATTTCTTTGGACTGAGAACTCATCTCCACAACTATCCACAGAAGAGGATGTGAGACCAGCCGTAATGTCCGCGCCAATCGATTCAGATAAATGGCCTGAAATGGCCTAGTGTACGTTGGGGTCACGATGATCAGAAGCTTCTGGAAAGCCACATCAGGAGCCAGATCCAATGAACTATTTAAAATGGGATTATTTAGCTCAATATTCACCTTATCTGTCTCCAATGTAGAATTTTCTTTGAATGGTAATATCTTATTTTTCTGCTCAATGTAAAGCAGATCTTTTTCAACTGGTTGAACCAACTCAAAATCGAAAGCTTGGTACTTAGGCATGACATTTATGGACAAGTGCAATGGAATGAAAGGGGTAAGTCCAACAAACATACCAACAAAAAAGCACATCAAGAAATATAAATACGCTTTCCGCCAAATTTGCCCCTTTAACTTTGATCTATCAAATGGACGAGAAGATCGTTGTGAAAAAAGACCAAGAACAAAACTCCGGGCTTTGTACAATGCATAGTCCAACGAACCCAATGAAGAAGACAATAGGCCACCTTGTGGCGGGTAGTTCTGACTGTTGGAAGACGACTTGGACAAAGGGGATGCAACTTGGCAAGCTTCCCCATTCATTAAAGCTCCAGGACGAGGAACAGGAGATAACGTTCTCCTGATTGATGCCATTTAAAATCTCCTATATAATCCAATTTTGCTCAAGATACGTTACGAAAATGATGAGCGTGATTCACACATTCATCGTTTTAATCATCATTATCGTCAAAATCCCCTTCAAGCAAGCAAACTTCTGCCTAACATAGCAATAATGCAGTTTGTCAACTTTCCCAATTATTATTGCTACACAGTGGAAGAATATATGCTGTATTAATTGTTGCAATACCAAAGTAGATACTAATTTTTCATCCCCTTCTATACTTTTCAAAGACAGATTCATTCTTTTCATAACACATGACCCATGCCTTAACACACTCTTCAAAGGCTCAATCTGAGAAATACTAAATGTTCACGATATATCTAGCTTTCCTCCTTCAAGACACCCTGAGAAATTCAATTCAGCAATCCAATTCAAAATCCAATCAATACTAGCATAGACTCAAGCTACAAACATAGATGCTTAACCTTATCATCCAGTGAAAAATTTCAACATCTTACTGAAGAATGCGAAAACGGATAGAAGAAAATTCCCATTCCATTCATATTATACATAATCCAGATTTGAAGCTTAAACATGGAAAAGGCTCTTAAAATGAAATCAATTTACCTTGTTTACATCCCCAAAAGAAATGGCCTTCAATCTTTCGAAGCAATCTGGAAGCACGGGTGAAAAAACCAAGATACAAGCAGTTCACCGTTCAGCTTAATTACAGATCTTCGGGGATCTCTGCATATGTGTGTGTGTGTGTGGAAAATTGCTCAAATTGAATAGTTGTTGAATCTGGGAAATTTGACTATAGCTCAGAGCTTTGAAAATGAAGCTGAAAAGGAGTGAATGGAAAGGGAATAATAAGTGTTGCTGTGTGTGTTTGCTGGAGAATAGCACACGCAACAAATCACATGAGAAAGTAGGGATGGACTATATATAATTCCAAGATCAAAGGACCCACAATGCTTGTATAATTACTCATTTTGGGACCTAAATAATCCACAATTTTCACATATCTTTTTTCTTTATAATTCGATATTCGATTGAAAGACCGACTAATTCGGGGTCGGAACCCACCGTTCACTAACGGTGACAATTTTCACATCTCTTCTTCTACAATAAAAACAACAATAAGAAAGCTTCACACATAGGTGAGTTCAATGAGTTGAAATTATCATCTCAATGAATTATAAGACTCGTTTACTATTATTACACTTAACAAAAAGAAAACTCATCTAGTCTCACGTACTTCATAGACTACTGATGTAAGATTGAGTTTATCTAGTAATCATTATTAAATGTACAACTTATTCACCATTTATTTTCAAATAGTAACCAGCCGAGTTGATTTTATGTAGAACTGTTTTATCTTATAATAATTGGTTTGTAACTATCATTGATTTTATTGTATAATACTATATAATTAATATTTTTATATTGACAAAAACTCATATGAGACGAGGTACAACTTAGCACAAATCCACACTCACTCCTCCTAAAGTGTTAAAGCTCTATGTCCAACTTATGTCCGGTCTCACCGTGAGACCGTCTCATGCAAGTGTTTCTAGCTTTTATATAAACGAATACTGATAAATTAATGTGTTTTAGTACAAGTAATTGATAGTATATATACTTTTTAAAGACACATACATAATACGAATTTAATCATGTTGAACGTTAAAACTAACTATATATATATATATACTGAGTGATAAAAGAAAAGACAGTATCTTACTATCATATCTAAGAGAATCCCACCGCTTCAATAATGTTTACATGTTTATATTATTGAGAACAGCTAGAATTGTGCATTTAAAGATATAATTTAATGAGGATAACATCTTTAGTTTTTTAATTCAAAAAGATATTCGCAGACCAATATAAGTACACTCAATCTATTTTATGTGCTGTTTCAAAAATATCCTCATAATTTCAAAATCTAATTATAAAATGATCATTTTTTTATAGAAAAAAAGCAAAAGAGTACAAACACTCACTCTACTCCAAAAGCACAAGAGATGCCCTTAGTGACAATAGAGAGTAATACTGGACATGACAAGACCCATCAAAACTAATAGACACATATATATTAATACAAAGGTTTGGTTCCCTCCACCATTCACAAATCGAACACAACGATTTAACACAACATCTAGCTTTGAGCCATAGAAAAGAAGATGAACAAATTTTGTTAACGGCTTCTTAATTAAGGACTATACCGCATACCATTGAAAACGATCGAGTTTCTCGTTATCTAAATATTCCACACAGTGCAATGCCAAATGAGCTCTTGAACTTCAACCTTGTTGGCGTTTTTAATCGGCCGAAGGGACTCAAAATGATCCATCTTAGTTCCGCTCACTGGAGCTTGAATGTCGAACCAAAGGAAAATTTCGAACCACACGGCTTTAAAGCATGGGCATAGAAAGAATACATGTTCAAAAGTTTCCTCAGAAAGACCACAAAGCGGACATGGCCCATCTCCTTTTTATCTTGAAAAAGTCGCCACGAAAAAATCGACAATTTCAATGGAACCTTTTTATTTCAGACGATTTTCAGATTGCTCATGTCCTCCTTTTCACTCATGAAATTGGTCAGTTGAATTTTGGATGCGGAGATGCAAATTTTATCAACTGCTTCTTGAGGACTATACCGCATGATCATCCTACTTTTATTTAATTTTTAATAATTATTTGGAAAAATGAGCATTAAGTAACTTGAGACTTAAACTCTAAAATATCAAGTTAAATGAAACGGATAATTAAGTAATCCATTATTCAAAACATGCCAAAGATCATATACGGCCATATATATTTACAATTGTACCTTGAATGCATACAATATGTGGTAGTTATAATAATAGAAATAAAGAAAAAAATATTTATAACTTCACCCGTCATTCCATATAAGATTGGAATACTTTAAAGTCTTGTTAAAATTTGGAACACACAAAATTAAATTTATTCTAGGTGCAATTCTTCAATCATGAAGAAACCATTTGATAAATCATATATTATTTTCAATAAATCAACCAAATATTGAATGATCAGGAGGAGAATATCTACAAACCCTAGCCCCCTCATAAACAATTCCACTTTGACAAAAATAACTATTTTCAGGACTACAGTGTCTATCTTCAGAACAAATACACAACCCTTCAAGACCACACCCATCCTCCTTACCACCATCACCCTTCCCAAACACGACTTCATCAGTCGAAAACGCGTTCTCAGGATCAACGACTTTCTTCGCCTCAACAAACTTCCCAAACCTCGGGTACTTGCTCTCAACTCCAAGAAACGCAACTTTCCTGTTCTTAGCCCAATGCGGCTTAGCGTTATACTTAAAAAACGCCATTTGCTCCACTTCTTCCCACACGTCTTGATCTAGTCGAGGCGATGACGCTTCATCCGCTCTGTAGTAGTTGAAATCCACCACAACGGAATCCTCTGTCTGCCCCAAATAGGCATCGGATTTCCCGATGAAGCGGATGAGGATTCCGTTGTAGACGTCGACGCCGCAGAAGTTGGCCGGCTTCATGCCGCGGAGTTTCTTGACGTCGCGGATGAAATTGGTCAGCTCTGCGGCGGCGAATATGGCGGTGGATTCGTAAAAGAAGAGGCCCTTCATGCGTGGGTCCCATGCGCACATCATCGCAGTGTTTGTTGGGGATGAGTAGAGACAAGAACCTGATGACCAAGTGAAACAAACATCATTAATTAATTACCTAGGCCATGGGGAAGGGTTGTCAAATTTAAAAACAAAAAATGAACCTGATGTCTGCATTTTCCCTTGATGTCCGATCACGGGGTATTTTAGGAAGATCAGGTTGTTGTTTTTCAACCCATTTGCTATTAGTTTCTTGTACGTGAGAAATGATGATGCTAGTACACATTTACCGTTGGCGTCTTTGGCCTTTTCAGCGGCTTTCTCTACACACAATACGACGCCGTTCGTTCAGTTTTTGTTAGTAGTGTAAAAAGTTTTTTTTTTTAAAAAAACCGTGTTGAATGGAAGATGCACAAAGTCCCTCTATATTTTATTAATTGCATAAAATATGTAAGTACAAAATTTATGTTGACCACTTTTAAGCACAAGAGGTTTATGCATTTAACAAAATATAGGGGGGTTTTATGTATACTTTATCAAACGAGTTAAAAATATTTTTGGTATCATAATTTTTATTTTTTTCGCAAATTGTTTCAAGATAGTTAAAAAAATTCATTTTAATTCCACAAGTCTGTACAATGCTCATTTTATGTCTAACTTTTGGCAAACGTCATCGTTTATGACACATGACATGGGACAATTTGTGAAAAAGTGAAAATTACGGGTAAATTGAGCAATGTACAAAGTTTCGAGACCGAATTAATTTTTATAAGTATTTTGGAATGATTTGCGAAAAGATATAAATTCATATCGTGACAAAAAATATTTTTAACCATTTATCAAACACGGGGTGTTTTATGTCTTTTACCCTTTGTTGTTAAAATACAATTAAACTCTAAGTAACAAGTAACAAATTACTTACTGAATAAATACCCTCTTGTACACCAAGTGCATCGTACACTCAATTGTATGTTTAAATAGTATCAGTTGCTTTCACTAATTAAATATTATGAGCTACTTTCATTACTGGAAACAACTTATACCGTATAAAATTTCACTTAAATTGCAAGATGTGCGCACCTAATGCATAAAAGACTTTATCTTACCCGCTAATCTAACGGATTTGGCGATAATGGCGAAATTGGATTGAAATCCGATGAAATCGTTAACGCCATCTCCGGAGGTGTTCAAGGGGACTCGATCGTCGTACCTGTATACAGCAGTGTGTCGCGATGGGTACCACTGAATGTCTCCAAACTCGTATTTGTTGGCGTGTTCCATAAATTCATTCTCGATGTTATTATCATTCGTGAAATTGAATGTGATGCTCCTTTTGAAACCCGCTTCCAACCAGAATGTCACCTGCAGATATATATCATTATTTTTCTTTTTAGGGTAATATAGTCCTCTTCAATTATTTGGCCCACTATTAGTAAATTAGTACTACTAGTTGTTTGAATCTAAAATAAAAATAGTATTACCTTAGAAATGGCTCCCAATAAGCCCAAAGACAGTTTGGCAGCATTGAAAACTGGATCACCATCTTTCAAATTCAAAACCTTGGCAAAGCCTTCCGATTCTTTAGCCGGTACAATAAGCCTTATCCCAACCACATGATCATGCACCGCGCCGCCCTTGCCCCGCCACGAGCTGCCGTGTGCTCCGGTGCTAATTACTCCGGCCACGCTCACACCCTCCCAGTACGGCGCCGCCACTAGGCTCAGCCCCTCCTCTTCCACCCTATCAATCAGGGCCCGAAGCCCGACCCCCGAGTCCGCCGTCACCACCATATTAGCCTTATCCACAACGATGCTCGAGTTGTACCTGTTGGAGAAATAATATAAACGAATTAATTTCATGTCTCTATTTAATTTCACACTTTTAAATGTGACATAATTTCTCTTTCAAAAAAAAAATGTGACATAATTTTTATGATAGGTATTAAAATTGTTGGCTCACGCATATTAACAAATTAATTGTCCGCATTTTTATAAACTTAAACTTTTAAATAATACGAAATTATTTTGTAGTATTAAAGTCATTAGCTTACACATATAAACGAATGAATTTCAAGTATTTTTAAAAAAATCTAACTTTTAAATGAGACCGAAATTCATTCGATGTATCAAAGTCGTTAGTACGTGCAAAAAATAAATTAATTCAACACCTTTCTACGAATTTTAGACTTTTAAATAAGACAGAAATTTATTTGTACCTTTCCGTGCTTATGAGGATTGTACTTCCATTATTTCGGGCCGAGGGACAGGCCAATTTGGGGATGGTGTGTGAGAATTTGGACACGACTTTTACCTTCGCCTTGCTCTTGATGGCTTTGGCCACCGCCGACCGGAGCTCCTCCTCGGTGGCGGGGTACACGGCGTCGCTGACGTGGCAGTCTTTCCGGTCACCCCATACTCCGTACGAGTTCTGGAGAGTGCAGCCCGATTGGTCGCATTGGATCGGGCTTTGTGGTGGCATGGCCCGAACGAACACGACAAAGATAATTAAAGTGCTACATAGAATTTCTTGGAAATTAGTAAACATTTTATTTTTTTGAGAAAATATGTGAAAGTGAGTTAGGAAATTTTTTCTTGAAGGAATATATAAGGGTTGTCGTAATTCGAAGGTAAGTTAAAAAAAAATAAAAATTGTCTACTTGAATTTGACGCCAAGATTGATAAACGTAAGATGTTAATTTGGTTATTGCTATTAAGTTGGATTTATATATATACCAATTTAGGGGTTTGAATTGATTTTTGGCAAGTGGTTGGATTTTTCATTTGACGAGAGGATAATGAAAATAAATCATTACGTGCTGCATACAAAATATGAATCAATGGCACTTGGCCAAAACTTGTGGAAAAATAAACAAGACAATGTAAATAGTATCACAAAAAGTCAAGAGACATTTAATGGAGTAGTTTGTGTGTGTGTGGGTATTCCAATTGCGATGCCCACACATAAAGGTAGGTGGCATTTTTATTTTATTTGGGGTGACAACTGGCAAAGAGGTTCGTGCCTAAAAGTGGGTTCGGGTGCATACTATTAATTAAATTAAAATATACGATGTGGGACAAATGGATTGGCCACACAAAAACATGTAGCAATAACCTAAAGGGTGGGTTTGTTTTCACAATGGATGGGGTAAATTGTAATGGGTAAAAAAAAGGTTGGATAAGAGAAATTCAATGTGTTATCCAGTTGGTAAGCGTGTAAGATTGAAGTGTGTGTAATGTGATTAGGGGTGGGCACACAACCGAAAAATCGAATTTTCGAACCGAACCAATGCTTTTTGGTTTAATCGGTTCGGTTTTTTTTATTTTTTCGGTTGGTTTGGTTTTAATTTAAAAAAAAAATCGATTTAATTGGTTCGATTCGGTTATAATTTTAAAAAAATATCGGGTACTTTGTAAATAATTTTGTATACCTCGGGGTACCCTGTACTCTCGTTTATAATAAAACATTTTTTCCTGATAAAAAAAAAATTAAAAATCGAATAAACCGAACCAACCAAACTATATATATATAATAAAAAAATATTAAATACATATTAATAAATAATAAATTCATTTAATATGGATGTCTTTTTGTATAATTATTTATTGGCGTGTTGAGGCCAATATAATTCAACTGAGATCATTTATTATGGGCCAAATAGTCGGCTAACTTAGAGTCGGCTAACTTTTTTTTCAAATTTCTTAGGCTCCCAACTTTTGATCTTAAAGTTAGAAATGCTGAAAATTTGTTTGGAAAATCATTAAATTTTGAATTTCAGGTTAAATTTCGATTAAAACCGAATAAACCAAACAAATCGAATTTGTTGTTTGGTTCGGTTCAATTTGGTTACTCACCATTTCGGTTCGATTTTAGTTTAAATTTGTGTAATTTGGTTTGTTCGGTTTGGCTTAAAAACAGCCCAAAACCGACCGAACCAACCAAACGTCCACCCCTAAATGTGATGAACCAAAAATAAATAGGGTAACTTTTGCCTAGAACAGTCTCACAATATTGGAAAGGGGTATAATTTAGGAATAATTTTTTTTTAATGGGTGTTAATTGATACACTAGTTTGTGAATTGATACACTAGTTTGTGAATTGTTTCAGTGTAAAGTTATTTTACACGAGTTTTTACCAAAAAAATAATATTAACTTTTGTGAATATAATGTGATATATAGGAATGTCTATTGGGTGGGGATGATATCAATACACATTCTGTCCCTACGAAATAAACTGAGAAGTTTTTTCATCTTCATCCAGTGGGGAAGGATCTTATCCCTGTATTTTTTTACTACTTCTATTCCTAATTATCATTTCGATTTTATTTATTCACATAAATAATTTTTTCATTATTTAAAATATCAAAAAATCATTATAACATCCTTCTTTATTATTGCTTGATGATATTATAAATTTACAAGAAGATACATAGTATTTATTAGGAGTACTGATGGGTAAAAAAAATATTTTTTATATTAACAAAGTAACAAATAATTAGGAGCACCATTTTGAATTGGATCGGCTTTTTTTCTTTAAATTTTTTTATTATGTAAATTATTTAAAAAGATGCATATAATATAAATTAATTGAATTAATCTATAAAAATTAAGTTATGTGAAAAGTTAAAGTTAAATTTGATAATATTGAGTAATATTATCAATTAGTTTAAATCTAGATGAGAATGGGTTGGGAAGTATGATCCTCGTTTCTTTATATAGGGGGAAATTTTTTTCTATCCCTAACCTGGCGGGTTGCAAAATTGGGGATTCTCCGCTCAAGCATCCAAATCTAATGATATGAGAAAAAAAAAATTGGTCTCATAACATATCTACTGTCCATTTTTCGTCCCAAAATATTTAAATGTCCAATTTTGATCCCATAATTAAATTGATTGTCCAATTTTTGTCCCATTTTTGTCGAAAATCACGAACAACGCTGTTTTGATGACGTGTAAGTCACATGCCGGTAAAATTTAGAGGTTCTCTATACCATCGATGATGTGAATGCTGACTATTTATTTTTTTTTATTTTTTTTTTACGTTTTTTAATCAATTAAACTACACATGTGCAAATAATCAAATAAATTCAATCAAAACTAAAATTTAATATCTGTAAATGTAAGAACAACTAATTAAATTTTTCCGGCACATGACTTGCATGAGACCGAAAATGACATTTTTTCCAATTTTTCGGTGAAAAATCTAGATCAAAAAATTGGACAAAATTTTTTTGGATTTAAATGGACAACTAAAAATTATGACATTAAATTTTTTTTTCTTTAAAATTATGTAGTAGAGATCTGATGATAATCTATATGGGAAAAAAAATAGGATGGAACCCTCGAATTTTTCTTCATTCACCTTAATATAATTATTTTAAATAATTTTTGTTGAGGAAAATTTGATAAATATTAATCTATATGGGAAAATTTGAAAATAGGATGGAACCCTCGAATTTCATTCTTCATTCACCTTAATATAATTTTTTAAATATTATTTTATGTTTTTCAACCGTGGAATATCATCATTAAATCATTATTTTTGGATTAATGTTATCATTTACTCATTTATTTTGGTTTACCTTAAATTGTTAATAAGATCTATGGATGGATCTATTAAATTGAATATGATCTAATAACAAAGATGAATCAGTCTGCGTATCAGTAAAATCTCCAATTTATAATTTTTTCTTAATTTAATTTACTCATTAAACTATAGCTGTCCCCATAGATTTATCGATGAGTTGTTCCTGCTTCCTTGTGTGCATCCTCGATTTATAACCCACCTGACTAAAAAACCAACAATACAGGGGGTGGGGGGTTTGTAAGTATGAATGTACCAAAAATGACTGATAAATAATAAACAAATAAAATAAACGAATGCACGAATTAAGGTGTATATCAACTGTTGGAAAATATATGTGTTTCTTTACAAACATGTGAGTTCGATTGTATTTGCCGTTTCTGCCAACACCACCTTAGGTGCTACTTATAGCCCTCAAAGAAACGGACTCGGGTTTGAATTTTGAATATAACCACCTGAAACGTTTCTCAGGTTTTAACATCTGTATGGGAATGTGTGAGTTCGATTGTATTGTCGTGTCTGCCAGCACCACCTGAGGTGCTACGTAAACGGATTCAGGTTTGAATTTTGAATGTAACCACCTAAAACGTTTCTCAAGTTTTAATATCTGCATGTGAATGTGCACAAAATCGTTGCACGATTTCGCTTGTACGTCTGCCACCAAGTCGGTGCGACATTCGTGTACGCAGGCCGCGTCGTACCCATTTTCTCATTTCACATTTTCCTATGTGGGATAGAAACTCTTTGCTTTTTCCCTTTCCCATTTATTGGTTACACTATTTTTGATAATATAATTTCTCATTCACCCCAAATGGACTCCATTTTTCAACAGGTTTTTCTCATCCATCCTTTTTTTTAAAAGACATAACATAATGCGTCCAAAGGCCCCTTAACTATCAATTTTTATTTCGAAAGACCCTTAAATTATTTTTTATTTTAAAAAGTCCTTAAATATAATTTTTTTATTTCAAAAGGCCCATAAATTATTTTTTATTTTAAAACTCCCTTAAATTATATAATTTTTATTTTATAAGGCCCTCTTTTAGAGTTTGTCTGAGACATTTATTTATTTATTTTGGGGATTGATTTGAGAACAATAGCATTGAAATTGAATTAATGTGTCATATTTTATCTAAAATCATTAAGCTAGCTGAGAAAAATATAGATCATGGGTCTTCCGAAATAAAATTAATAATTTAATGCATTTTTTAAACTAAAACTAATTTAGGTACTTTTCTAAATAAAATGTGATAGTTCATGGGCATTTCGATCCATTATACCAAAAAAATCATAACAATATATCAAGTGGTGTCCGTACTATTGCCTACTCCCCTATCACATATGCGTCTTATATATGCAGCATAAAGATACACTTTTATGTATCGTTCAGTACATGTACGATACACGTAAATTTTAACATGCGCCACGCATGTGAAGAGATACGTATATTTTTAATATATGTATTTATTCACAACACAATACTGAAATTGCAACCACTAGAAACAGAGATATAATTTATTGCCTGAAAGTATGGTTAAATCCAACATGTACTCCAAATACATATAACTTAGAAAACATTTCCACCAAGTTACGTTATGAAATCTGGAAAGCAATTCCAACACAAACAAAAAACCAAAAAAACAAATTATAAGCTTATTATTAATAACCCTCAGCTTCGCATTCTTTGTCTTGCCTTCTTGCCCTCGATATTCACCATTCGAGATTTTTCTTTCCGCTTTCTCAACTTCAAATCCTTCGCGCTTAGAGTGTACTCGTTTCTTGCATCAGGAATGCTGAAGTCAGCAGGGTTCCGGTTGAGAGTGCAGACGCCTAATGCTAAATCATTCGTTGCCAAGGGACTGGCTTTCGAGTTCCCAAGCCCCTGCACTAGTTGAGCTACAAAAAGGACAAGTTTTCAGAATATGTTGTTATGGAAAAAACGCAGGGATTAAGGAAGATTACCTCTTAAACTGGTCGAAGCTTTCTTTGAGCCAGAATGTCTATTTTGAGAAAAGAACTTTCCATTGTGAAAGCTTTGCTTCTTCTCATTTAGGCAAGGGTGTTGGTTGCTAATGCTGGGAGAGAAGGATTTATCAACAAAACTTTTTGGGCCAACTTTGAATGAAGAAGTACGCACAGCAACGCGCTGATCCATCAAGGACAACAACTGCATTGCTGGGATGGTATCATTCGATGAGTAAGGCTCCAAAGATCCAAGGGACGTAGAGGCATCTCTCATATCAGTGACGGTCCTCCCTTTGAGGCCCCGGTTCAAGAATGAATCCACACACGAACTATGTGGCTGAAGGGGATGTTTCGGTGGGCCCATGTTGTTAAGATGAAATGGCACATTCTCTCTTGTAGAAGAAGACCATAATAGGCTATCTTCTGTTCTGTTTGTGTCCAAACGGTAACTGTTTAGCTGAGGAGTATTTTGTCTTACTCCCATGTTCCCATTTCTCAGAGGTAAACCACCGGTTCTGTTATGAGGATAGTCAAACATGCTAGGACGTCCATCCACACACAGTGGAGAGTAACCTCTCGCTGAATTGTTGATTCCTAGCATATACCTCGAGTTTTCAACTGCTCTTTCACGTTGGTTTTTGGCCAATAGTTCGACTATCTCCATTGGTATGTCGTCTGATGCTTCAACCTCCTTACTTGTTTCTTTGTTTTCTGACTCGGGGATTCTGAACGGTCTTTTGCCTTCACTGATTGTTCCATTCCTGCAATGGGGAGAGGCGTCCTGGAAAATGTAAATGAGGAATTCGATTAGACACACAAATACAAATGACCTGAAACAACGTCAATATGATCAAAGGTTTGAAATATAGACACAAATTTTGGAACATATGGAACAAGATTAAACAAACAAACTCAGGTCTAGTTAGAAACAAATGCTCCAATAATTTATTTTTGTACCATTGATTTGTGCAGAGGAAAACTCTTGTCAGGAAGAGTATTTAACAGGTTTCCTTCTAGAGGTTCTTCATTGAGATCGGGAATTCCCCTATGACGTGCTTGATCGTTGGCAGCATCCACGAAGCTGTTGAGTGAAAGGTCCAAAACAGACTTTCCTCTTATATTGCAATCTCCTAAGTTGCTCTTTCTGGGAAGCACTACAGGGTCATGATCACGTCCAACTTTAGGCAGACTCTTATTCTTGGAAAAGTTACAAATTTTCTCAGAACTCCTAAAAAAGGGCCCCGTTTCTTCCATTGTGGGAGGATTACACCCCGACTTACCAAAATTAATCTCGACAGGACCTGAACATTTCTGTAAATTTGCAGAGGATGCACCATTTTCATGGAGAGACTTCCTCACTGGGGCTGTTCTATCCTCCTTAAGGATCTTCTGCTTCATCTTTTTGTTGCTATTAAAAGATTTAGATTTTTTGGGCTCGATCCTACCACTCAGTTTCAAATCCAATTTCATAGAAGCATCACCTTCCGATCCAGAGTCAACTCCCCCACAATTTTTCCCTGCATCAATATTTAAGCCCTTGATTCTCTTAGCTGAAGTTTTTCGACAAATCACCTTTAAAGGTCCTCCATCGTCTCCAAGATCAATCTTTCTTTTCCTCTCAGGAACTGCAGCATCTTTTGCAACATCAACAGGGATATCTAACTCGGGTTGAGTACTTAAAACTGCTTCCATCTCAGTAGTTGGAGTCCTTTCTGTCCCCATTATATCTGCAAGAGAACGCAACTTCGGTTTTCTCCTGGATGGCAGCACATTAAGAGTAGCACCATCGTTTCCCGGTTCTGCATTATCTGGATTATCAACTATACACAAAGGGCGCGCATCAACATACACCGGATCAGGAGCATCTGTCATAGAAGCAAAACGCTTGCTCATCGATCTTGGCTAGAAAAACATATAATGAAATTGTCAATTTTACCTGTAGTATTATCAGGACTCTCTATAATCTGTAATGGATTAGCTTCAGAGGTATCATATGAATTTCCTGCTTTTGTATCCCGGACATCTGTTTTACATTTCTCGCCTGTCAAATTATGTCAATCGTATTAATACAATATCTCTATACTGCACAATCTATCCACAAAACACATATAATTGCCCATCATATTTACCTTAATCTAACCAAGAGTAATAGTATGGAGCCAACAGTGGGTTTTTTATGGAGCCCAACATCAACATAAACCACTTGTACCATGCTACGATTTGCAAAGAGTTCATGCTGATGTTCAGCTCCATATCAAAACCGATCGAACCAATCATAATTTCAATTTCAATATATATCAACCACCACATTAATGCATATATTTGACAATTCTCTCTCTAAATTCAGCATTTACCTGTATTCTCCTTGCTATGCAAGACTATAGCATTTTCATCTCCAACATTCTGATAAGAATCCACACCAGCATGAACACTCCCCGTTTCCACTACCATTTTATCTTCGGTATTAGCCCTTTCTGCCTCATTATCTGGAACACAGGTAGCACGCCACCATCGGAAACTAGGAACAAACAGTGGAGGCAGATTATCCACCACATCAACACCATCACTTTCTAACTCAAACGGCAAACACGTCTTCCAATTATTTTTCCTCATACCAGCAACAAAGCCACTGCATCCATGTTAGACAATTGAATATCATCCTCTTGCATTCACAAATAGTTTACAGTTATAATAAGCAAGCTCAACTAATGATGCAGCAGGTAATTTTCTCATGCACGCACCACCATGTAATCAGCAGGAAAAAAAAAATTATACCAATTTGGGCACAACTATTAACACCCACCAAATTGAACTACTTTATACACCCATACATACAATACATTATTGGTACCATCAAACAGTATAACACAGATACAAGGTGTGTGGGTTGGTGTATTTAGCAATCCAGTGGGTGTTAATAGCCACCCTACCAATCTAGCAAGTATCAACCATAGATCTCAGTCAAAAGATCTTCCAAACGATATTAGAAGTTCAAAATCAAGCAAATTAAGAAACTAAAACTTGCCGTATGGAGAAGTGCTCGATTTTCGGTGGCTCCATTGAACTACGAATGTCTATTGCAATTGAGTCGATCTGAACTAGTGGTCCGGCGGAAGCCACTGAATCAATTTTGGCCAGACCATCTTCCATTACTACAACACTATCGCCCATTCCAATAGCATAAACCTAAAACCAACCAATGCAACTTTTAGTACACAGCTCCAAAAATAGCGCATAAAATCATAGAATGCAAGTTCTTGAAAGCTCAAAATTCGACCTAAATCAATCACACTTGCATAGATCAGTGACGGATTAAGGAAACGATCAACAACGGGACAGCAATAGTGAAAGAAACACGCATCAATTCCAAACGATGATCGAGCTTTAAATAAAAAAGATTTCTTGAAAACCCTAATTAACAAAATGCAGCAAACCCATATTAATTAAGATGTGTATCTGATCAAAGATTTGTTTGGTACCCACATGCAATAGAATCACGGAATAGACAATCACGCCAAACAGAAAGCGAAAATAAAGATTCGAGGAAAGAAAGATAAAAAAGGTAAAACAAATTTTAGGGTTTTCTTGTTTGGGGAAATGCTATTCTGGGCTTCAAATCAGACTGCAAAATTCAACTGGGATTCAAAATTAACTCAAAACCCATAACAATAACTGGAAAATGAAGCAACGTGCGGTAATTCCATCCTTAATTTCACAAAATCAAGTTAGGGTTTATGAAATTGAAAACATTTGGGCTTTTCCGATTTACCAACTTCACCAATTACACATAAAAAAAACAGTAACGAATACGCCATAAAAGTAGAGCTTAAAATGAAATCTGCCAAAAGGACGGCAAATAAATAGACAATAAAATTAAAATTAGGTTAAAAAAAAAATCAGCTGAAGACGAGCAAAAACAAATTCACACAAAAATCAGTTAAACAGAAACAAAAACAATAAACAGTAAAAAAAACAAGAGCTGGAAAAAAAAAATGGAATTACCGACCTTTAATTGAATCGAGAAACCAGATCAGGCCCTCACTGATCGGCTTTCCTAGGCCGTAGGATCACCGTACAAGAGTCGTCATTAGGTAAACGCGAAATCGCGGCGGTCGGATTTAGCGATTTATCGAATTGATTTCCGAGCTCGAAATAACGGGGGGAGTGACCTAGCTAGACAAGTGTTTAGGTCTGGAAAAAAAAAAGGAAGAGAAATTGGTTAGTGAGAGAAAGGAGAAAGAGAAATGTTTCTAGAGAGAGAAACAAAGAGACAGAGCGATGGTTGTGCGTGTATCCCCTTTTACGTGACTCTACTGTCGCGTGTATCTATACATGCATGTGTGTCTAACGCAGGAGAGAGAAACCATCCAGCCAATAAGGGAGCGACACTGAGGCACTAATGTGATATACGCGCCTCGCAAAACCCTAGTCAAACGAGGGTCTAACCGTGGCTGGCACGCGCTGGGGTTTGAAGGGTGGGTGGGCGGTCGTTGTCTTGTCAAGGATGGGTCCCGCGCACGCATCTGGAATCTGATTGGCGCGTGCGGGTGCGTCGTCAGGGGGTGAGAGTGGGGTGAGATTTGGGGTTGGAAAAGAGAACCCTAAATTGTGTGGTAATAAAGATGGGGGTAAAGGGTGGGGATAACCCTAAATCCTGCGTCAATGTAATTAACTTGTTAAAATGAGATTGGAATAAAATAATTAATGTGGTAATAAAATGGGATTAGGGTTTCTTTGTTTGTATTATCGAATTTAGCAAATTATGTGGAGAGGATGTCATCATCTTTTCTTGAAATACCTTGTATATATTTCTTGGGTTCAAACACGATAAATGTAAATTTATGGGTATTGTCCGATTTTATGAAAGATAGCGCGTCGTATAAATGTAGAGATAGAGATATACGCGTATTATTAAATGTGAGGATCTGACTGTACATTATTTTATATTCTATTACAGTCATGCGGATGATTATTTCGTAAATATGTAGATATATACGGATGTGTTAGTATTAAATACGTGAAAATCCAGGAATATTTATTTATTTACGGAGTTAATTTGCATATATTTTTCTCCAAATTAAACGGTTTTTAATCCAAGGTTGGAAAATCATTGTCATCAAATCTCTTCTTACTAGCTACTTAATTTTGCAGGTTAATTTACTCGATCACTTATATTTTTATTTCCACATTGTGCAATTTGTAAGCAAATTATATATATATATATATATATATATATATAGTTTACCATAAAACTTTCTAGCTTCTCTTAGGGATGATAGAAATCTTAATTGGACACAATCCTTAATGGAATTATAGAGTCTAGTTTGGCTTTAGGACCTGTCTATTTTGACACATATTCTAATTTATATCTATCTTTATCTGATAGTAATATTCTTGAAGCTTTAACATTAAATGTTAAAACTCATGGTTATAATTACATACCAGATACAAAGGCTATGTGTATCTGTTATCGTATTTATTTTAAGCATTTATTTACAATCAATCCTATGTGTAAAAGAATTGAGAAAGATAATAATGAAACTATTCTTACAGAAACTAATTTTGGTAAATCAAATATTACTACCAGAAGATCCATTAAGTGGGAAGAAATTATTTTTCCTGAAAATTGGGTAATAGAATAATCTGTTCCTAAAAATCCTATTATAAATAGTGATTTTAAAAAAAATTACTCAAAGTAATGATGATATAATTAATATTGGTTTTCAAAATAATCAAAGAAGACATTCGACTTCTTATTCTAGATCAATGTCTAATCATTCTCTTATATCTCCTCTGGATTATGAGGTAGAATTACCTTTTGAATCTAGATCTTCTACTTCCTCTTATAGAGAAAATTCTTATTGTAAAATTAATAATAACAGTGAGAAAATTATTATTAATGAAAACAATATTATCCATAAAGATGGATTTGATCCCGAAACAATTTTGGATTGTAACTTTAAAATATAATTTTATGAATTTTACAAACTTTTTAGATTTTTCTAAAGGTTCTTCTACTAGAGCTCATATTAATGATGAGTTTAATAATCCTAAATGGGATAAGTTTAGAATTTAGTATTTTAAATCATTCTCAAAAGATGATTTAGACTACTTTGTTGACAGTTTTTATAAATTCTGTGAAAAACATAATGAAATTACTTATTATGTTCCTTGGTTTATTAAAACATTTTATATCGATTATATTTCAGTAATTGAACGTGATTATAAAATAATTTCTGGAGGAATACAAAAATTTATTTACCCTCCTCATGTTCTTTTTCAAATCGAGAAAAATGGGAAGATATTTAGTTTTCTTCCATTCTCCAGAATCATAGAAAATGATATTTTACAAATTACTGTTAAACATGTCAATCAAATGATTGAGCAAAATAATTTTTGTAATCTTTATCTTTCTATCCTTGGAGAAGAAATTATTTCTTTACATTATAAAATTGATAAAATAATCTCTAAAATTAATTTTCAGAATAAATCTGTGAAGATTATGATAATAAAAATAATAATGTTATTATTAAAACAGCTTCATCTATTCAATCTCCTATTGAGATAAAAAAAAATTAAATCTGAAGCTTCTATTTCAGATCTTGAAAATATTATTAATGATAAATTTAGTAATCTGAATATTTCAGCATTAGATGATGACTTAGATGATAATCATGCTATTCAACCCAATAATATTGGTAGTCCTAGTAATACTGATAGTATTAATAAAATGAAATGGCCTGATAGACTTACCATGTCTACTTATTATTATAAGAGACCCACTCCTATAGATGTTCTTAATGAAGAACAGAAAAACTTTTTCAATAATTCTTATTCTGGAAAAGGTATTTATGAATGAAATATTGATGGTGGAAGCGATAATCATATTTTCACTCAATGTCATCGCATGCTGATGTATAGTTCTGCTTGTCAAACTTGTGGTAATAGTGATATTAGTATTGCACAAGCTATTACTGCTGGTTTTATTGGTCAACTTAAAGGTTGGTGGGAAAATTATTTGACTCCCCAAAATATAGAATGGAAATTTTTAATTCTATTAAAATTGAAAATGGTGAGACTAAAACCAATGTGGTTTACTATTTGATTCTTACTATTTTGGATCATTTTACTGGTCAATATACCAATAAATATGAAAATACCAGAACTCTTCTTTTAAATATGAAGTGTAAAACTCTTACTGATTTTAGATGGTACAAAGATACTTTCTTGTCTCGTATTTATGAGATCCCTGATTGTAATCAGGATATTTGGAAGAATAAATTTGTAGATGGTCTTCCTAATTTATTTGCTGAAAGAGTTAAGAAAACTCTTAGAAAGGATTCTGATTCGATCCATTATGGGCCTTATACTTTTGGTCAAATCATTAGTGTTTGTGTTCAGGAAGAATTAAATCTTTGTAATGAACTAAAATTAAAAAGGATAATCTTACGGAAAGAAAACAATTGGGTCAATTCTGTGACCAATTTGGATAAGATAATCCTAATTCTAAAAATAGTTTGTCTAAAACTAATAAAAAAAATTTAAAACATAAATCTAATTATAAAAGAAGAAAATATAATTCTTCAAAACAAAAAAGAAAAAAGATCATGAAAATGATAAAAGTCAAAGAAAATCTTTTAAAAAAAAAAAATATAATACAATTATTTGTAAAAAAATGTAATAGGCTTGGTTTATGCTAATCGATTCTTTATCTGAAAAGACAAGATTAAAAATCTTGATATTGATGAAGAGCTAAAAGAAACTCTTTTTAAAATTGTTATGAGTCCTAATATTGATACAGAATCAGAAAAGTCTTATAATGACTGTTCTTCGGTTGAATCTTCTTCGGATGATGATAATTACATTAAATCGATAAAGAAAAGTCAATGAATGTGTACTTGGAAAACCTTATCTTAATTGTATCAAGAATATCGATAGTACTAATAATATTGATAATGAGTTTTATAAACTCATGAGTCAATTTCAAGATATGAATATTAGTGTCTTAACTAATAATAATATTTTAGAATTTCTTAAACATATAAAAGATTCTAGTTTAAGAGATAAAATCATTGAACAATTTCATGATTCTTCTAAAAATGAAGATAATGATAAAACTAGTCTTTCTAAAAAGATTGATGGTAATCATTATAATATGGGTGAATTAGAAAGACTTCTTCGCCTAAAAAATATAAAAAAATAATCCAAAGAACTATAAATGATTTAGTTCATGAGATTAATAATCTCAAACCGATGTGAAGATTCTTCAAAAAATAGAATACATATCTTTATGTTCGCTTTTCTTTTTATTGAAAGAAAGGTAAAAAAAAATTGAAGATAGTGAAACTAACTATAAAGCTCTTTCACAATACTTTGAAATTGATGACAATGTTAATATTGAGAAAAATCATTTATCTACCAATAATATGATTATATCACATAAATGGTATACTAAGATTTCTCTTCTTATAGAAAGATTTTATTGCTATGATTGATAGTGGTACTGATTTAAGTGTCATACAGTTAGGAATAATTCCTACCAAGTTTTTTGAAAAAACCACTCATTCACTTTCTCATGCAGGTGGAGGATCTTTAAAGATTAATTATAAGCTTTAAAATGCTTATGTTTGTGTAGATGGTTGTTGTATTTCTAACGATTTTCTTATTGCTGAAGACATCACTAGTCAAATGATTATTGGTCTTCCTTTTCTATTTAAAATATATTTTCTTACTTTTGTTGGTGAAAAAGGTATTACAGGTACTTATAATGGTGAAAAAGGTATCCTCTTACTTTCAAGTTTATCACTAAACCTATTCATAAGGTTCTTAATTTGATTCAAGATCAAATTAATAATAAAAATTGTCAAATCAATTTTCTTAAAGATGAGCTTAATTCCATTACTATAAGTGATAGGTTAAATAATCCTAAACTACAGGATAAAATCAAATTTTTAATAAATAAATTTTCTATTGAAATTTGTAATGATTTTCCTAATGCTTTTTGGGACAGAAAGAAACATATAGTTTCTCTTCCTTATGAAGAAGATTTTAAAGAAAATAAAATTCCGACTAAGTCTAGACCTTGTCAAATGAACTCTGAATACTTAGAGTTATGTAAAAAGAAAATATCTTCCTTATTACAGAAGAAGCTTATAACTCCTTCTAAATCTACTTGGTCTTGTACTGTTTTCTATGTTAAAAAACATTATGAGCAGGAACGCGAAGTTCCTCGTTTAGTTATTAATTATAAACCTCTTAATAAGGTTTTAAAATGGATTAGGCATCATATTCCTAATAAAAAAGATCTTCTTGACAGATTAGTCAATGCTCTTATTTTCTCTAAATTTGATTTAAAATCAGGTTTTTGGCAAATTCAGATTAATCAACCTGATAGGTATAAAATTGCCTTTAATGTTCCATTTGGTCATTATGAATGGATTGTTATGCCTTTTGGGCTTAAAAATGCTCCGTCAGAATTTCAACAAATTATGAATGACATTTTTAATCCTTATAGTGATTTTATTATTGTTTATATTGATGACATCCTTGTATTTTCTAAAGATATTGAAATACATTTTAAACATCTTGATATGTTTAAAAATTTGGTCATTAAAAATGGTTTTGTCATTTCAAAACCTAAAATGGTTTTATTCCAGACTAAAGTAAAATTTCTTGGTCATATTATTGATAAAGGTAATATTATTCCAATTCAAAGAAGTATTGAATTTGGTAATAAATTCCTTGATGTTATAACTGATAAAATTCAGTTACAGAGATTCTTAGGAAGCCTTAATTATGTGTCTTCTTATATTAAGAATCTTGCTGAAGATTCTGCTATCTTATATGATAGACTTAAAAAGAATCATTCTCCTTGGAATGATGATCATACTAAGGTTGTTATCAGGATAAAAGAAAAGGTTAAAAATATTCCTTGTCTTATCTTTGGCTAATCTATCTTGGGAAAAAAATTGTTGAAATTGATGCCTCGATTTGGGGTATGGAGGTATTTTAAAACAAAATTAAAAAAGGATTATATAATAAAAGGATTATATCATTAAAGAAATTTTATTCCTAAAATGGAATAATGATTTATATAATCGTAAAAAAAAACGATTATTACTACTTTTATGCTTTTAAAAAATTTTGAATATAATGTTTCTAAACAAATGTGTCCTGGCAAATTTCTTCGATGATTTATATAATTGATATTTACTATTAAAAAAGAGGAAGATAATCATCTTCCGCATTTTTTAACTTTTTATTTCTTCATGATAGAAATGAGTCATCTTTGAAGGAATCTATTCCTCTTATAGATTTTGAACATAATCCGATTATACAACATTGGAAGAAATGTTTTTAACCGTAATATTTCTGAAGTGGCTCTTCTTCAAAAGCGAGACAACGTCAAAAAGCGAGTTTCAAGAATTCTCGAGACAAAGAGGAAAAAATTACCAATTGAGGACAATTCCTCAAAAGTTAGAAGATGAAGAATCATATTCTTCAATTGCACAAAAAGAATACAAATTTTTGATTTTGATATTGTTTATAAGCAAGATGATGAAAATTCAATAATCATCTTCCAAAAGTATTTTCCAAATTCAAATTGGAATTTATTTCTTCCAGAGGATTTTATGAAATATTCTCATTATCTCTGGAAGGAATCCATATTTTCCTCTTAAGAGTAAAGATCAATTACTCTAAATTTATTATCAAAAAGATTATTTTCATCCAAGAATGGGTCATCCTTTTGCGATTAAGTAACATGGGAAGAAATACCCTTTTACCAAAGACAATTACTAGGATTACCTTCAAAGTTTTTATAAAACGTTATTGTATCGTAATCGCTAGGCATTCTCTTTGATTAAAATGAAGAGAACATGTACAAAATCAAATTCAAACCGGTTTTTCTTATGGTGACAAAAAGGAAAAAAAAATTACCAATTTCTTGACAATTCCTTAAAAATCTCTTAAAAGAATAATCATTGTTTCTTCAATAAAGTCTCATAATACAAAAACTATGTAATTTTTGATTCTTCTAATCCCATGGGTTCTAAAATGAATTGATTTTGGTTATTGAAGATGATTGTTTATGGAGAATTCAAAGAATAACTTAAATGGATTCTTATGGAAAAGTATTTTCCAAATTCAAATTGAATGTTGAATAGACTTACAAATCCAGAGGATTTTATGAGAATATTCTCATTAGTCTCGAGTGAATCGTGTTGAAATCCAAGATTTTCCTCCCAAGAGTAAAGCTATCAATTACTTTTACCCGTAAAAACCAGTTTATTATCAAAAAGATTATTTCCAAATCCAAGAATGGGGAACTTCACCTTTTTAAAACTTGGAAGTATGACTAATTTTAAAGGTTGTGTGCGATTCACATTAATCAAAGCATACCACTGGTTCGACAAACCGACAATTCTTTCCTATTACCTTCAAAGTTTTTATTTTACGTTATCCAACACAAGATCGAACTAGATGTTTAAAGAGTTCACACTCAACCGATCCCGCAAATCGTAACATTCTCTCTTGCTAAACAACTTAACCTAACTTGGGGTTGATTAAAATTGTTTTTGTTCCAACTATGAAATCTTTTCTTATGATAAAATAAAAATTTCAATGTACCAGATGAAAAGATTTCATTAAGAACTTATGGGATGAACAAATTAATCTAACCGATCGTTTCTTCATGGTAGGGAAATTTTTTTTCCGCGTTTTCACTCTAAAGTGTGATCCCATATTTATAGACCTTTTGGAGAGCAATTTGAATTTCGTGCTATATTTGGTAGACTTTGGCGATTGATGTGAGGTTAAAATTTCTTTTAAAAGAATATTGTACCCTTACTTCTTCCCGACATAAAGTCTTGTTCATATTGATACTCACTTTTCAAAGTTCTAAAACTACTTGTATGTTTTTTGTGGATCATCGATGAATCCATCGATTTCACTGGTTCTAAAATGGAGACCAACTGATAGAGTTTGGTTATCTTCAACATGGTACACCTTGTTTATGGAGAATCCATACAACAGCTTCATGACTTCATTTTGGAATAACTTAAATGTTATTCTTATCTTCCTCGCTCCAATGGCCCATCACCATTACTTTGAGTCTTCAAAATATTTTCCCGGGATTAAATCCAAATGGAAGAATTATCAAAAAATTAAACATTGATAAGACTTCTAGTTACTGTGTTTTTGGAACTTTCCATAAATTCTCCCAACACACCATTACAAGAAAATATTTTGGTATTTTCTCAAAATGGAAGAAAAAAAATTATGGATCTTTATATCCTCCTCATATTAAGAATGATTTTGGTATTTTCTCAAAAGATAAAATTGGATTTTATATGGATCATCAAAATGATTTATTCAAAGATATTGATTTTTCGATTTAAAATCGATCTTCATTTTCTGGATATGATCTTCAAGATGCTCAGGATCCAAATGAAGATGATCAGGAATTTTCTATTCAAGAAAGTTTCGATCTTTTGAAGAATTCTCTCAAAGGGAAATTAAAAGAAGGAAAGTTTTAATGGAAGGTTCTTACCCTAATGGTTTCTTTACATTCTTTACAACGGAAGGATGGGATATTCAACATGGAATAATTTGTTCCAGATTATACTATCTCCTGACTAATATAGGAGTCTTACATTACAACATTTGAAGAATTCCTTCTCAAATTATTATTGATCATGAGAATAATGTTATTAATGATAAGAATTATCTCAAAATTCTTAAGAAAATGATTAAAGTTTTGGAAGTATGGATTCCATGGCTTGAAGCTTCACTAAGAGGAAATCAAGGAAGAAATGTTTATCCAACTCATCGTCAAGAATTGGCCAATTTCAGGGAGTCTCTTAAACTCCTAAAAAAGCAAGCTTCATTATTGGCGATTTAGTGAAGATTTGGACTTAGCACATTCCAGCAAGATGTGTTTATAGTATCAGACAAAATCAAATTTCATCATTGCTTACGTTAGCAGACAAAGAATTGTTCCTGAATAGTAATTACTATTCATACTTTTTACTTTTTTAGCTTTTTGCGGTTTTTTTTTTTTCCAAGACCTTATTTTTTTTATTTTGAATCCGGGGTTTTCATGTCCCTGCTCTTTCATCTATAAATAGGTTTTATTTTTTATTTGAGAGAGACGCTTGAGTTCAGACTCGCCCTCTCTTTTTCTCTCTCTACCCCTCTCTTGTGTGCAACCCTTTTAGCCTTGTAATTATTTTGTTTATGAAAAATGCTCATTAAGGTATTATTGTTGTTTATTTAAATTTTGTTTTTAAAATTTTTATTTCTGATGATCGCCGCCTCTATGGACGGCTAGAATACTTGTATTGAATCATTGTCTGACTTAAATATACTCTACTATATCATGTGCATTTTGAATTATATTCCTATAATGATCTGTAATTTGATATATTAAAGGTAGAGTTGGTTTAACTAGTAGGTTTGAGCTTTCCAGTGATATTCATGAGTTAACTATGTGGGCTAGCCCTTGTTGCCATTATGCCGATGAATAGGCGCATGCATTTTCTGGGCGTAAAAACTTTTTTCAGGTTAAATCATGGACTATGAAATTTCTCAGTAATCTCCTATTTGTGTTTGTAAAAGATCCACATGATACTATTGATATAGATCTTTGCACAATCCCTATGTTAATATGCTTTCAGATTATAATATATATATATATATATATATATATATATATATATATCACCTAGTCGAAGATCTATGCTTTAGTTTTGGAAAACAATGTATATTTGTTTGGTATAATTACAGTTTTATATTAAGGTGGATATTCATGGTCATATATAGAGTTGCCCAACTATAGGGCTCTATTCTAGTATGCTATATATATTTCAAACCTTTTCTTTTCAATTTTCTTTTTTCATGAGATAGGTCTAATTACTCTTTTTATAAAGTGGTGAAATTGAAATGATTAACACTATTACATTACATTAATTTACACCTATATATATATGACAATCCAAAAAAGATTGATTTTAAAACATGACCAAAATCAAATTACTTTTTACCAGGCCAAAACATGGTAAGACCGTTGGTTGTGCAACTCCCAACAAAATAAAAAAATGACTGTGTAACTTCCAACCAATCATTTTGAAATATTACTAACTTTTTAATCAATCTTTACATATATGTGTGTAAATTAGTTTTTTTTTTTTTAAGTAGGAGATTTTGTTTCAATATAGATATTTTTGGAAAAAAAAGTTCAATTAATTATGTTATGAGCACAATCAATTTAAAGTAATATTTAACCTCTAAAATGAAACATATATAGAGTGTTTAATATCTATTTTGAGAGTCTTGTATTTTGTCTATGATGGGCACGTACGTCTTAATGTGGCAAGACCTCTTAGGATCGAGTTACAACATGTATTAATTAATAAAATGGAAATAGAAAGTGGAATGACAAAAAGTTGATTCTCCATAAATGTCAACAGCAAACAATCTAAATGTTTGAATTTTTTTTATACAATATTTTATTTTAAATGATTTTAAATACAATTATAAATTCACTAACCGATCATGTACCTAGACATATATAGTTTAAATTTACGACGATATATAATCTGGTTTAATTAAGAAAGAAAAATATGCTGTTCTGCTAGGAAAATAGTTTGCTAGCTTACTGTTAATTTGCTAGCAACTAAATTAATTCATAAAGTAAAAGGTAAAAAAATTTAAAAAATCTTGAATGTCACAACTCTTGACTCACTGTATGTATACATACGTACGTATATGACAACCGAACTGAAAACAAATATATGTCCAGTTCGATCTTGTCGTGTTGAAACTTAATTATTTTTTTTCTTATTACAACATATACAGTTACATGTCTGTTAATTGTATATGTACGTGTGTGTATGCGAAAATTACGTAGCTCCCATAATTAAGGGCTTTTCTTTCCGGTATAATTGAACGTGGGTATACATATATAGAATTGCCTTAATTAATATTGCGACATACGCACTTTCATTTTAGCTTTGGTTAATTACTATCAATGGAAAAATGCATTTAAAAATTGCGCATTATGCTACGTAGATTTTGAGGTACAAAATGTACACGTAACACCAACGATATATATATATACATAGTGTTTTATTATGATTAAGCTCAAAATTTAATCAAGATTTGCTAAATAATTAACATGATTACAACCCTGGATATATAGTACTCGATCTCGATGCAAAGTGTATTTTATATTATTATATATGTTCATTTAATTACTTTTAATAATAAATAATATAAGGCCCCTATATATATTTTTTTGTACGTAACTATCGACTTTTTTTTTGTTTTTATTTATATTTATCATTACAATTAATTTCTCTAAAACTTTAATAATCAGAATCAATGCTAATAAATATATAAAAAAAATTATATATATATATATATTGCATATAAAAATAAAAAATATATAAATTAATTAATTTAATTTACTAATTGAATGAAAATATAAACGCTCTATATTTCTAAAGAAATAGGAGTATTAGAATTCAAATAAAAATTGTTGAAATTTAAGGACCCAAATACGTGTTTAATTATATTTAGAGATTGGTAGCATTGCCGGAAATACCCAAAAACCCTTATCATTAGGCATTTGTCTTTACGTGAAAAAGACTCTAGGACTTTGTTTTTAACATCTTGTAGTAATAATTATTATTTGAGATGACCCTAATGGTGCGTTTGTTTTGAGACTCACACGGATGGACTTAGGACTTTGCACTCTCCGTTTTATACGAGTTTGAGATTTAGAATTTGGTTTTAAAATCCCACATTCAATCCACACCTGCAAATACCTATAAAATCTATTATTACTCTTCTCAATACATCACATTTTATACACTTTATTACTCTTCTCAATATGATATAATAATACAATATAAATATTGATTTGATATAAAGTTAAATTACACCCTACTCAAATATCAAAACAAACACATAAATTTGATATTCATCAAAAAATTTAAATCCCTAAATTTTAAAACCTTGACTTGCTCCACACACTTAAATCCCAAAACAAACATACCCTAAAAGTCTATTCGATCAACTGAATTCAAGCTATTAAAATTATTTTAATATACTTATTTTCATATAATGATTACTTAAGTTTTTGCGACAACAACATTACGTGAATTAATTAGACATACACACACAAATGGTCTCTAAAAGTGGGGCAGAACTGATGGTTTCATAAATTTATGGCAGATATACTTGGCTTATATACAGTGTTTTCAGATGTATATGTCTGTACCAATTGATTTATATATAATTATATAAGTACATTAGAAGCTCATCTAATAGGGCCAAACTATATGACTGAAATATATATACATTAATACAAACTATATATGTAATGTGATTTGTTTACTTTTCTTTGATCTTTTCAATATTAATTTGCTAGAGTTGAAATTATTTAAGAAAATAATACACTGAAAAAATAGAAGAGCGACTGGAAGTGAAAATTAGGTTATGCACAGAATAACTTTGCTTTAAAAAATGGGTTCACATAATGATTTTTTTTAGTGTCATTGTCATGAATATACATCACCACTGTTAGTACATGTGTATTATTATATTTAAAAAATTAAGATAATGTTAATTTGTATTTCATGACAGTGGTAATTGTAGAGAAAGAGTTCAGAGTAGGTCCCGCGTCACTATTATGCATATAATCAAGTGTCATTGTTTAAAAAATGTTCGATTTTTAAACAGTGACACTTCGTATGCACACCAATAATATTTTTAAAAAAAAATCACATGAACTTGGGTTTTCAGAAGTTTCCCTACAAAAAAATGAAGAATTGCCTATAAAAATTTTCAAATGGCAACAAAATTTTTCTAAAAAAAATAATTTGGTCCTTAAAAAGTGAGGATTGTCTACGATTTGCTTACCAATTTTTAGAATAATCTATGAAAAAATAAACCTACATAAATAATTTCCTAGGTAAACAAATTACCTATAAACAATCTGTCTACACATTTGTAATTATTTCCCTAGCAAACTTACCTACACAAATACTCACTCCGTCCACCAATCTTATGCACACTTGTCTTATTCTTCCGTCCACCAATCTTATGCACACTTCATTTTTGGCAAAAGTTATTTTATCTTTATCCCTCAATCATCACTTAATTACTTCAAATGTCATTGTACTTTACTCATAAACAATCATTTTATCTATAAATGGACCCCACAATACCCTATAACACTCTTACTTTATCTACTTTATCTATTTTTTCTTAAAATTTGTGCCAAAAGCATCAGACGATTGGTGGACAAAGGAAGTAATAACCTAGACAATTTACATTTCCGTAAACAATTATATTTATAGTTTAGAAATAGTCGATATAATTAAAAAAAAAATTGTATGCAAGTTTTACTATTCAAGGACGAAATTTATTTTCGTTGAAAATTTATAGGCATATTGGAAAATTGTGTAGGCAGTGCACTATTTTCTTTAGTGTTTTTGCTTAGAAAAGAATTAGAAGAAAAATCAATTATAAACATATTTATTAAAATAAGCATATATAATCTCATTTTATTAATTAATCATTTGACTTTGGAAATTTATATGATGCATGTACGTGATTAAATTTAATGTTTGTTGACATCGATCGAAATGTGTCATTTTCTCAATTGATGTGTAACGAAGAAAAATGAGAGTGATTTTTAAAAAAATCAAGAAAAAAAATGTATTTTTATAGTTTTTTTTGTAACAACACAGAAAATTGATCATATGCATTCATTTCACATTTGCATCCTTTTTTTTTTACAACCAAATTACAAGTGCATATATATAAGTATTAAATATTTTATTTCAAAAAAATACGCACTACAGAAGTATGCGTCGTCTCATTTTCATTTTTTGATTTATCTCAAATATTTCTTTAACTTAATATCAAATTAGGAAATTAAATATCACTTCTTTAGTCTGAATATGATTAATGATTGTGTTAAAATCCTTCCAAATATAATCAAGTCTATGTTGCACGGGTGCGGGGTGCAGATACGATACGATTCGGGTGCGGGGATTCGTAGGTTTTCAAATTTTTAGGATACGATACGGTTAGGATACGTCAATTTTTTTAATTTAAATATATATCACCTGTAATAATATTAAAAATTTACAACAATTATATATAACACATGTAATAATATCAAGAGTATTTAAAACACAAGTACTAATATCAAGAAATTCATCCCATAAGTAACAAAGCAACAATTAAATCAAATATCATTAACCTATACAAGTCATAAATCATAATAAAAGATTAATAAATTTTAATATTTAATAAGTTTTAGAGTGTGTCCTTCAAATTATTAGTAAGTTTTAATTTTTTACAAAAAAAAACCCCAAAATTTAATAAATTTTACAAAAAAATCCCGATACGTATCCGATACGCCGTATCTCTAATGATATATCGCCAGATCCGATAATAAAAAAATTAAAAAAAATTGGGATTCACCACGTGGCGAATCGGGTACGAATCCCAGGCGAATCCCACCTGAATCGCACCCTATGCGAATCCGATACTGCATACTGTTAATTTTTTAAGAATCCGTACATTAGAGAATCAAGTACTTTGCACTGCTATTTTGAAAGAACGTGGGTCCGTCTTCACACCCTACACCAACCCACCCCCCATATCTTGGTTGTATATCATAACTTTTTTTTTATCGATTAAGTCCGGAGATCATAATTCATCATCAACTAGCGAGGACCCACTTTAAACTAAAATAAAATTATTTATGAACTGACTCATCTCAAGAGTTGATCACACCTAAAAAGTTTTAAATTTGAGATTTAGAGATGAACATACTCCTAATTCCAAAATCTACATCACTTGACCAATTATCATACCTAATTATATAGGGATTTAAATCAAAATGATCCCGTAACTTTGCACCTTTATTGAAAAGGTCTCGTATATATCACATATTTCAATTTAATCTCGTATATTTTTAACTTGTGCCGATTTAGTCCCAAATGTCAAACTAACCCAAAACGACGTCGTTTTTTGGGGGTGTGATACACGCGCCCCTAATTTCGATCGGAAAATGCTGATTGGCATCGATTGAGACACGTGGATTAGGGGCGCGTGTATCACACGTCTCAAAAACGACGTCGTTTTGGGGTAGTTTGACCGGTCTCCGTCGATTTGGGACTAAATCGGCACAAATTAAAAACATACAGGACTAAATTAAAATATGTGATATATACGGGACATTTTCAATAAAGATGCAAAGTTACGAGACTTCTCACATAAATTAAGAGATTTAAAATAAAGTCACTATATGAATTCGACGTGGTTCACCTTTAGTGGATAAGAGTTATGAATTGTGGGTGGTCCACCTTTAGTAGATAAGAGATTCCCTAAAACTTGTTCATGGTGCTCTAAGTTTCTAAGTCTCTAACCGCTTGAACTATCACACTTAATCAATTATTTATATAAACAAAATAATCATACTTCACCCGTCCCAAGACCAAGTTTTGTATGCATTTAGGTGTATCGTGAACTCATATTACATTTTAGAATTGTACAACACTACAACTTATTATATTAAAATATACAATTTATTTATACTGAAAGATGTAATTATTATTTCATATTAATAGTTGCACGGTTCAGTGTAAATAAGTTGCATATTTTTGTATAACAAAATGCACAGTTTAAAAATGCACTATGAGTGCAAGTGCACTTGAGACCCATTCACGTCCCAATTATATAGATTTGTTTTCCTTTTATATATAGATATCCCAAATATATAGATTTGTTTCCATATAAAGTAAATTTGTATAATTAATTTATTAATATTACTTTATGCATTAATTATATTAAAAATTATAACAATTATTAATTAGTAAGTTATAATATAAATTTTATTTGTCTATACTTTTTCAAAAAAAAATCTTAATCAATGTACAATTACAAACCCCAATCAATTTATATAATTCGGACGGGTGAGTGAGTATTAAATAAGCGATATACTTGAGTTATCTGGCTAATTAGTTGCCCTTTTGCGTACCATTAAGAATTAGGCTTCTTGCCTTGGAAATCGACACAATCAAAATTAGAATTCCTCAATTCAAAATGTTTTCTTTTTGCAATTAAATATTTTATTCCATGTTTTTTTTTCTTTGCATTAAATGAATTAATGTATAAATGGCCAAGGGAGTGAATAATTACTTACTGTTATTTAATAATTTTTTTTAATTCGTGTGTAATATTTTTAAATGATAAACATCTTGGATAAGAGTGGGTATATAAATTAAAGTTTAATAATAAATTGCAATATGTACTATTGTGTTTTTTTTTTCAATTGGAACATGTACTATTTTTCTTAACAAAATACAATATGTACTAATAATTTAAAATTGACAAATTCCAATCTAGACTCATGTTTTTTTAAAAAAAATCTATTGAATTTCTTCAATTTGATGTTTGCTAAAATATTTTTTTTTGTCATTGTAGTATATACAACATATTATTTGTAACTATATTTAGCCGGAAAGTTTCACAAAAAAGGAGTCTTTGGTTGGAATCGGTCACTTTTTAATAGTACAAGTTGCATTTTGTTAAGAAAAATAGTACATATTGCAATTTGTAAAAAAAGTTGCAATTTGTAAGGGTTAATTGCAATACTGGTCCCATGTGAATATACCCTCACGAAATTTGTCCTTTTTTCGACAAATTTGGTCCCATAAGATTTTTCCGTCCATTTCTAACGGAAGTGGTACACACGCGCCGTTATTTGCACTTTTGGTCCCAAAAAATTAGTTTTCTAAATATAAATTATTATTTAGTTTAAAATAAATTTAATATAATTTTTTAGTATATCAAACTATCCAAAAAAAATATATAATTAACTTATCTATTAGAATAATTTAAAATTAAAATTTATAAAAATATAATTAATATAAAGACTATTTATATTGTTTGATTTTTTACATAAAATTTTTTGGAGTAATTTTAGAACTTTCAAATAAAAATCCTAACTAATATTCATATTTTATAATTATTCTTCTAATTACGTCAAAATTTATGTATGTTTTTATTTAGTTGATTTTTTTTTATATAATATATATATATATATATATATATATATATATAGTAAGATATAGAACCAACTATCTGGATTTTTATGGAACCAGATTAATGAGGTGTCATGCCAACTCATCATCTACATAATTAATTTTATTTAAATAAATTATAGAATGTTTTATAGTTAATATACTATACCCTAAACCATGAACCCTAAACCATAAATCATGAACCATTCGGGTCGGGTGAACAATGAACCACTCGGGCCGGGTTCGGGTCTGGCCGGGGTTGGGTCGGGGCCGGGTAAAAAAAATTAAAAATTGAACTGAACTGAAAAAATATATTTGTATTTATATACAAATTCTACATTTTTAAATTTTTTAGCAAGGTTTCATTTAGTTGAAACAAATTATTTTTGTGTATTTTTAGCAAGGTTTTAAATTTTTTAGATTATACATAATTTATTATTAATTTAAACATATTTTATATTATTTACTGATTTTTTTTATATTTAAAAAATATTATTTGATTTGTTATTTGTATTTATACATAGATTTTATATTTTTGTTTAATATTCAAATTTTAAATAAATTATTTAGTTTAAAAAATATTTATTGTGTTTGTTATCATATTTAAATTCACTATATAAATTTACTATTAATTTTAATTTAAAATTTTATTTTATTATATAAATTAATTTTTTAAGTATTCATTCAAAATGCTAAAGGAAATCGTTAGAAACTTAACGGTTGAGAGCATTTCTGCACAAAAAATGACCACAAAATTCATATGAGACCACTTTTGCAATTAACCCCAATTTGTAATTAACTCATAAACTAATTTATGTGGCTAAATTTTAGTAACAGAATAATGAATTTAATTAATTGAATCAAAAATTAACTTAACGACTTAAATTTCAAACACCTCAATCGCCGACTTCAATTTCAATTGGGTGAAAGACCCAAGTTCAATTCTCTTTGGGAACAAAATGGAGTATGAGAGTTATAAGGTGTCTTGGTGAATTTGTAGAGTGTTTGTGTGCTTGATGTACTAACTACTAACAACTAACTTTGTCCGACAAAAAGAAAAAAAATTGGAATCAAAGCCGATCCAATTTTAATTTTGGTTGTATTTAATTGCATGTCTTTTTTTTTTTTTTCGCAACGCAATTGCATGTTAAGTTAAATCTAACTGTATATGGATCAGATACAAACTTCCATTTTGATATATGATTACCACTTCGTAAAATACTCGCGTGGTACAATTTTATATTTAATAAGCTATAAATACAGAAGTAAATGTGACAATTCTTAGCGGTATATTTTTAGTGCGACCATATTCACAATTTATTTACGACTATTGAAAATTGAATTTTGAAATTTAAAACCCTGTGAATCAATAAAGACAAACAACAAGTGAGAGACACTGAGGTCCAAAGTGCTCCACCTTCTTCAGGTACAAAATAATAAACTCCACCATCCATCCAAATTTCCACCAATCATAACCGCCCACGTGGAGAGTGCAACTTATTTTTACCGCATCCGAATTTCTCTTCTTTAGCGCCAAAACTCGCGTCATTATCTAAATCCATGTATAACCCTTTGCCCTCGTTGACCAAGATTTAAATGACTCTTCTCTCCGGTTCCCTTTTCTCCAATCTCGTCCAATTTCCTCTCTGCTGTCTGCACATGTGCATCTTTTGGAAATTGAGCTTTTTTTAAAATTATTTTTTATATGGAAAATGTAATCATCGTTTATACTTATTCACGTTGTTCAATAAATCATAAAATATCAATGAGAAGTTATTCCATTTTGTTAATTTTTTATCATATTCTGATAATGTTGTATACTGTATAAATTTATTATTAGTGCAAATATTAGTAAATAATTTATGATAAGAGGTAACCACACTAATCAAATTATATTGAAGCATTAAAAATAATATTATTGTTATGTTATTTATTAAAAAAATTAAAATTACATACACCATAGATCAATCATTGTAGTTGCAAAATATGTCAAGAAAATCATCTGCAGTAGATGAGGTTCGATCAAACAATTAAGACTCGATTAAAGAAGACATTGACATAGATGAATGATCTGAATATATTGACTTGTACAAAGACCACAAAATTTCCTGGCACTTCAAAACATAATCCCCAAAATCATTTGAGATAATCACATTAGCTACCACCTTTGACACTTCAAACTTGATTTGGTGAAGAGACAATATTATCATCACATGATCAGGAAAACCCCAAACTCTAATGACTCATAAATTATTCACAAACGTTTTTGTGTAAATTTATATGAATCTAACACCCGTGCACATCAACATACATCACAAATCAACTCAATTCCATCCAATTATAAATAAGTTGATTCTTTAATGTTTAGTTTGCTTATTTTAAAATGATTTGCAATGTATAAATTTGTACGAAATATTTACTCTAAATTTATTTGTGTACTAACATACAAGAAAACCCCTTAGCCATCAACTGAATATCACTGACATAAATAACGCTCCATAATATTGCCCCAGTTTCTAAGCATTTAGTGAGAAAATCAATTTTACTTGATTTATGCTATAGATTATGACATCTAATTTAAAGAATATCCTATAATTTTTTCCGTAAATTAATTCAATTTCCTTTTTAGTTTAATGTTAGAGCTGACACTGGCAGAGAATTGGATAGATAGTTACAGCAGAAAAGCCAATTCAATCCCATCCGTCCTAAAAACCCTAACCTTCATCCCACCGTACACCTCAGCAAAATTAAAATTTCAAAACTTTTGAAAAGAATCGCAATTCAACATTCACAAACTCAAATCAAATTTCTCTCTCTATACTTTCTCTCACTGCAAAAATCCCCAACCCCATTCTCAAACTCTCAACACATTAATTGCTTTTTTTTTTTTTTCCGTCGAAATAAAAGTATTCATTTTTATTTGTCTACCGGCAAGATACAAATTCCCAATCTCCATTTGTTTGTGAGAGTAGAAACCCGTCAATTTTTGTATTTTATTTTCTTTTGTTAATTTTGGTGGAGTGAGAAATCAATCGCATTACTTTGTTTTTTTCTATGTTCATTGCTGGAAATTCGGAGGCTGCAGTGATTTATTTCAAGGAATTTCTGCGATTTTATATATGGAGCAGAGTGGGGATGCGGCAGCTTCAATGGCGGCGGCGACGGTGGTGAGGCAGCTGGATTTCACGGTTAATTTATTAGCTGCGGCAAATTCTAATGCCAAAGGGAATTCGCTATTGCCAGAACATCCACAGGCTCAATTGCAGTGGCTGGCCCTAGGGGAATCGCAACAAGTGCATGGACGTGGAAGGTCTCAATCTCCGCCGAGACCGGTGGCGCAGACGAAACTGCCGCCTCGGAAAATGGTAATGCCGCCCAAATCTCCGCATCAGGAGCTCCCGCAAATGGTGGCGCAAGCAAGATCGCCTGCAATGGCGCCACGGTTGGCTCACCCGGTGGGGAAGCCAGTAGTGCCTAAGCCTGCATTGCAGCCGTTGATGTAAGCCTGTAGTTTATCTGTTAGAAAATCTAATGGGTTGTTTCTTGTTCTTATTCTTGTGTTGATATTTGGTCAGGATTTGGAGAAGAGTTTGTTTATTTTCTATGTTTGGTGATTTCTGTGATTCTGTTTAAATTTTTGGATCATTATAAAGGAACATCAAATTTGAAATTTCAAATGTCAACTGACACAATTTGTCTTGCTCTCCCAATTGCAATGTACTATTAGTTTTTTTTGGTGTGATGCGCTCATGGAATATTAAGAAGCTTGAACTAATGTTCAGAAATATTGATTTTCGTAGTGTTGGAATGTAATTTACACTACATGTTTGAGCTAAACTTTTGGCTGCTTGTTAGTTTGAGGGACTATATTTGGTAACAAAAAGGTTTTTCTTATTATGAGTCTGATTTCTTCTTATGTATTGAACCATAATGTACTGTTTGAGCTAACAATTCGGCTGCTTGTTAGTGTAAGGGACTATATTTGTTAACAAATTGTTCCTTTTCTTTTCAGGAAGATGGAGTCCCCAAAATCACGAGAAAGATGTAACCTTGAAAAAAATGAGGGCACTCCAAAGAAGCAGAAGCAATGCAAGTGTAGGAATTCTAGATGCTTGAAGTTGTAAGTATATCCGTAGAGTCTATTTACATCCCTGTATTTACTTTTCTGTAAATGCATTAGAAAGGCTATCAACAACCGTAAGCTTCTATTCTCCAGTGATCTGAGTGTACAAATCCTATTAATATGTAATTGACTGGTTCTGATTTCTGGATAAACTGATTGTATTGCCCCGCAGGTACTGTGAGTGCTTTGCCTCTGGGGTTTACTGTGATGGATGTAGCTGCGTCAATTGTCACAATAAAAAAGAATATGAGGATTATAGGAGAGAATCGATCGAAGCAATTTTAGAGAGGAAACCTGATGCCTTTAGATCAAAGATAGCTAGCAGTCCAAACGGAGCTGCAGATGGTGGGGTATGCAACATGACTTTATGATTCCTTGATGCCTTTTGCAATTGAAACCTAGTTCTTCAGTTCTTCTCACCCTGCAGCTTTGTTGTATGAATAATCTTGTCTTTGTGCATTGCTCTGTTTTTTTTTTTTTTTTATAACACAATCTTCTCAATCTTATGGATATGTGGAAAAATCTCGGGGGAAACGACAACTATGACATGAAAACAGATAATATTCCTCATGAAGAAGTGTGCATCAAATGAGGTAGAAATTCAATATGGGACCAAGTTTGGAATAGTGATAAGATCTAGTAGTTGTCTTGTCGCCATCCATTATAATATTTCCCCTTAGATAAGGTTTCACTAAATATCTGTAGTTTTGCACCGAAGTCACCTTCAACATATAAAGGTTCATATGCCTATTTTGGTTTTCCACACCATGAATCAACAGTTTTCTTACACAGGCAATTCAAATCTATTGTGAGTTGTGTAGTTTAGTTTGCGAGAATATTTTGATTTCAAAAGGTTCATGGGATATTACACTGATGTTTCTTACTTTTAAAAGATAAAAAAGCTGTCTATAGTTGAAATCCGGACAGTTTTCCTGTCTGATAGCTAATAAAAACCTTCAATTAACTTTCAACTTGCTTATTTAGCATCCGCATGATTTCATCTCATTAATGGAATACAGGTAGAGCACAACAAAGGATGTAATTGTAAAAAATCTGGCTGTCTCAAGAGGTACTGTGAGTGCTTCCAGGCCAATATTCTATGCTCTGACAAATGTAAATGCATGGACTGCAAAAACATCGAAGGAAGTGACGAGAGGAAAGTTCATTATCATCAACATGCAGCAAATTCATTGGAATTCATCCAACAAGCAGCTAATGCCGCCATTAATGGAGCTATCGGAACTCCAGTAAAAAAGGGTAGAAATCAGCATATTGGATTTGAGGTGGCATCTAATAAACACTTGACTAGCTGGGCTCCTCAATTTCACCAGGTTCTAATTGACTGCTTGATGCATTTTTGTGTATATTCTTTCTTTTACCAGTTTTCTGGCTCTATGCCATCATTTTGCACTCTTATTTTTGAAGCAGTTGTTCGCAATGCTATGACTACTTTAGTGGAGTTCTTCACAATCAGGATTCTTCATATGATAAATGTTTTCGATGTATTTTGTACTGTAACTATTTTGTGGCCTTCACACCATTGCTTTTCCTCTATATATGTCAGTGCTGTATCTGATGAAATCTTGTAACCCTTGCAATCAGGAAACTTCCTTGACACCTAATATCTCATATTCCCCATATTCTGGTCACCTGTCTAAACCGGAAGCTGCAAAATTAGGGTCATCTAAAGCCTCATACAGGTACAATCTTTGTAATTTATGGCTATGTGTTTTCTTGTGAGTGTGTGTTTTCCATATAGAGCTTTGCTCTGGCTTGAAGTGGGGCCCCCACTAGTGGACGGTGGATTCTGGTCCCCCATATTAGTCGGTCCTTGGGTTGGATACCAAGTTATCAAAAAAAAAGTTATTCTGGTTTATCGATTGCTATTCTGTTCCTGCGATTGTAGGTCTCCTCTAACTGGCATCCTCCAATTACAACATGTGAAGGACTTCTGCAATCTGTTGGTTGAAGTTTCAACAGAAGCAGCTAAGAATCTTTCGGGTAGGTTTATTAGTGTCAGAGTTTATGATTTCTTCGATCTCGTATTGATTATTTTGGGTATGGAGAATACTGTTCTCATCTCTATTGGAGAAATCGTTGGTCTAGTAAACCTGCTATAGAGTAGTAAGTGCAAGCTATTATATCCTGGTGGTAAGTGGTGATCATTATTTTGGTTCTATGTTTCTTTGAGCTACCTTTTCTTCTCTATAAATAAACCATCAATTGTTTTCATTTATACTCAATCCCCATTTTATTGGTCTGAAACATTTTCGCTATTTATATAACATTCTGTTGCCACATTTCCGAGTGTGATTGGTCAAATGTGTCATGAACTATGGAATGGCTCATGCAGAACCCTTTGGCTCTTAAGTGATAACCCCCCTCCCCTCACTTTGAGTAGATACCTTTCTATTCTTACTATAAAGTGGTCAATACTAACTTCTTTGTGTTGACTTACTAAATTGATGACATTTAAGAGCATTACACAATTACTTCAGCAAGATTCATAGGCAAAAGGAAGCATTCTATTTCTAGTTTACATAGTGTTGGTGTTATATAAGATTATCACACGATAAACTGGCTACAGTAGTTCAACTAAGAAACATATTGTGTGCTTAGTATATCGTAAAATTAGTATTCACTTCTCTAATATTTGCATCTATCCTGCCAGAAGAAAGTAAAATGATCAAGAATGTCGTGGATGTAAGCAAAGCCGAATGTCCAGTTCCATCACACTATGATGACACTAAAGATCATCAAAACCAACATAATGGTGTAGAATTGTGTGGAAACCAAGGAAATTTTTGTGAATCAGATGGCAGTAATATTCTTAATGGGAGACCATTATCTCCTGGAACACTTGCATTAATGTGTGACGAAGAAGATGCAACATTCATGGCTTCTGATACTCCTTCGACCGTCCCAGAATCTAATGCAAGTATGAACTTGAAACGAGCATCTACAAATGGCCTTGACAGGTTATATGCTGAACAAGAAAGGCTTGTATTGACCCAGCTTCACTGTTTTCTCAACAAACTCATCACTTGTGGCTCCATAGAAGGTGATGCTCTGACTTATCTGAACCATGTTTACATACTGTTAGGGCGATGCTATTTGCACCCACCACTTGGTCAAACTTGTTTTAAAAAGTCAAATATACCCCTCAAATTACTTTATATTCTAAAGATGCCCTTATGTTTTTTTTAATATTATATTATTCATTTTAATCAATATTTCTTATATGTTACAATTTCGACAGTGTAATAAATGAACCCAGGCTTGTATACATTTTTCAAGAGTGAAGTTTAAAATGAAAGAAATAACATTTTAAGCAAGTTATCTGAGGGTATTTTGTCTTTTTTAAGCAAGTTTGACTAAATGATGAGTGTATTAAGTAATTTTGTGGGTTCATATAGCGCTACCATTCTGTTATTGGTGAATGCTAAAATGTTGTCAAAATCTATATTTTTCTTGATTAAGTGATGAAATCTAACTTGACCATGAAACTCTTCAATTCCGTGGATTTCAACATATTGTTGGGCTATTTTTAAATTATCAAGTAGATGACACATTTGCAATTGAGGTTCACACAACATACTTGTGGTTACTTGAATAACTTAGCACCAAATGTGCTAGTTTATTTCAGTTGCATTCTCTTATTGTTTACAGAAAGTCATGCACTCATACACATTGATTTCTAGAATGTACAGCTTGGGAATTCTACAAAACCCGTGATTCAAACAGAGTTGTCGATTCTGACCATTTCATCTCGTATTTTGCAGAAACGAGAAGAGAGCAGGAAAACCCCTAACTAGGATTCAAGTAGAGAAGTCATTTCTGCAGGTAATTGACAATTGCAGGTTGCTAGGTAACTAAACCTTTATCACAGCTGAGTTCATATATTTAAACTGTAAAAAGAATTACCGGTGTACGAAATTAACAACTATGTGTCCAATAGTTAGGACCTGGTTATGCAGCTACATTTTCTTGCAGGTTTGGTAAATTCTGCCAGTTTTCCATGTAATGATCATACGAATCCTTATTCATCAGTTTATAAACTTATATTCCATCTTTAAATCTTTGCCATTTATACGAGACCTTAATCTGTAATTCTACGGTTTTTGACTTCATATTGTTCTGCCCAGTTGTATGTTTACCATAGCTGTACTTCCAGATTTCATTATAGAAAAGTGTAATCTAGGGATTTTGTTTCTCTAATTGCATCAACAAAAGAAATAGAGAAACAGAAATAATGATATTAATAGTGATCGAGACGTGAAACATGCAACACCCTGGCTTCGAGTCAGATATTTCTACCAAAGTTTTTATGGACCCACGAAGAATCTCTATTAAAAAAACAAAGAAACCCAGAAATCGTTTATACGACGATATGATTTCTGTACGTTTTCTTATTCTTTATTTGTATCGTATTCATTTTGATTTTTCCAAGCAAAAGATTATAATAACATTATAATACTAGTAATATATTGGAAATTTTGACCACGTTTAATCAAATAATATTATGAACGAGGTTCTCTATAGCCGTATTAATAAATTTGTTCTAGATGCAAAATACATAAGTTAGTGTCATAATCACTACACTTAAAAATATATTTTTCATTAATAATTAACCTACCATTGTGACTGGTATCCAACTAAAATAATTCAATGTTTGAAACCATCTACTTAAATCAAAATCCATCACCGTTTCTAGTTTCGAATTTGATTCCTTACTCCATTAACTTAAAATAGTCTAATAACGTGTAAAGATAAGTTTCCTTGCATATAAAATAATAATAATATAAATCAACAACTCCAAAAGCTTTCTAAAAATATAAATAAATCTAATGTGCATTCAATTACACTGTGCATTTATAGTGTATTTTAAAATTATTCAATTTATTCATATTGAACCGTACAATTTATTTTTTCATATTCATAATTGTACAATTTAGCGTAAACAAATTGCATATTTCAATATAATAAGTTATATTTTTAAAATGCATTAAAAAAAAGTTTTAGCCATTAAGAGTCAAGACAAATTGCTCTAAAAATGGGTTTTAGCAATTATGACAAATTGCTCTAAAAAAAAAAAGGCAAAATAGAAAAATGGATGTATTGTTTTGTTATCCATAGTGGGGGCAACCATGGTTGGGTTACTGCACGTGCCAAGCGCCATCCCGTACGTACGAGCACATGCGCTCTCAACTGCCTACTATAAACTCAAGGTCACCAACTCCGCAACAACTACTCAACAATTTGTTGTGGAACGGGCCAATAATCGAAATCAATTGCTCTTCGACAAGACAAAGAATCGCACAAAAAGAATAATCACTTCCACAAAAAAGTAATAGACTTTTGACAAAAATACGTAAATTAACCGCAGAATAAATATGCAATAACAAAAAGAATTTTTTTATGTGGAAAACCCCTTCACAAGAGGGTAAAAACCACGGGACCCAGTCCAGGAAATACTCCAATATATCAAATGGGAATTACACAGTTTTCATCTCTATTACAAATAGATGAATCAATACAAATAGCATCACACTATCCTCAAAAATACAATTCTTGGCACAAAAACAACGAGATATGGAATGAGAAGCGAAATTTAAATAAAGACAAAAGAGAATAGATATATCAATTTCCCCTCAGTACCTCTTGGAAATGAATAGTGAAAATCCACTCCAATCAAAATGAAGAGCACGTCGCCACGAACTCCCCCTCCAAATTTGAGACGAAATGGTGAAGAAACGAGCACCCAAAATGCAAACTCTTCTTCTCCTTTCTCTTTTTCTTTCTCTCCCTTTCTCTCTTTTTTCTCTCTGGTTTCTCGCGTCTGTTGCGTCTCAGCCGCAACCAACAAATTGCCCTAACCAACTTAAGGCATAATGGGGCCTTTCTTTAATTTTCTTGTTGGGACTCCTTCATTTATTTAATTCTTTGGCCCAACTATATTGGGCAAGCCCAACAATCTTCCCCTCCCAGTTGGCCACAAATGTCATAACTACCTCGAGCTCATACCGGCCAATCCGGCACACAACTCATGCTTATCTCGAGTGACCACCTTAGTCATCATATCCGCAGGATTTTTGTCGGTGTGAATTTTTTCAAGCTTCATAAGTTGTTTCTCCAATATCATTCTAATCCAATGGTACCTCACATCAATATGCTTCGTTCGAGCATGATACATGGAATTTTTGCTCAAGTCAATAGCACTTTGACTATCACAAAAGACAATGTCCTCCTCTTGCTTCGAACTCAATTCCTGGAGAAATCTCTTCATCCACATCATCTTTTTTCCAAATTAGTTTCACGCAATATACTCTGCCTCGATGGTGGATAAAATGACACATTTCAGAAACTTTGATTGCCATGAGAGACAAACTCGCAAATGTAAACAAGTAGCGCACAAGTGGATTTCTCCCATCGAGATCACCTGCCATATCTGAATCTGTGTATCCCATAAGAGTCGATTTCGAACTTCCAAAACTCAAGCATGATTTTGAAGTTCCTCTCAAGTATTTGAATATCCACTTTACGGCCTCCCAATGATCTTTTCCTGGATTGGAAAGAAATCTGCTCACCAAGCTAACAGCTTGTGCAATATCCGATCGTGTACACACCATGACATACATCAAAGAACCAACTGCGGAGGATTAAGGAATTGTTATCTCTTCTCTCTGCTCTCGAGTTGTGGGACAAGATTTCTTGCTCAACTTGAAGTGATTAGCAAGTGGCGTGGACACGATCTTGACATGTTTCATATTGAACCTCTCAAGTACTTTCTCAATGTATTTTTCTTGTGACAACCACAATTTTTCAGCTTTTCTGTCACGAAAAATCTCCATGCCCAATATCTGCTTTGCTGAGCCTAAATCCTTCATGTCAAATGATTTGGACAGCTCCATCTTCAACTTGCTAATCGACACAATATCTTTTCCCACAATCAACATATCATCAACATAAAGCAGCAAGATAATGAAGTTACCATCAGGGAAGTGTTTGATATAAACACAATGATCTGCCTCCATTATTTTATAACTTTGGCTAGCCATAAAAGAGTCAAACTTCATGTACCACTGTCGTGAAGCTTGCTTCAAGCCATACAAGTTTTTCCTCAATTTGCAAACCAAGTGTTCCTTTCCCTTAATTTCAAAACCTTGAGGTTGGTTCATGTATATGTTCTCAACTAACTCTCCATGCAAGAATGTTGTTCGAACATCAAACTGTTCGATTTCCAGGTTCAAGGTAGCTGCTAATCCCAACACAATGCGGATAGAACTCATCTTCACCACCGGTGAGAAGATCTCATCAAAGTCAACTCCTTTCTTCTGAGTGAACCCCTTGACGACCAACCGCACCTTGTGTCTGACAACTTTGTCACCATCTTTCTTTAGCTTGAATACCCACCTATTCTTCAGAACTCTCTTACCCTTTGGCAACTCGACCAAATCAAATGTATGATTTTTGTGTAAGGAATCCATCTCTTCTTGCATCGCTTCAAGCCACTGATCTTTGTCTTTGAGGGAATGTACCTCCTCAAAATTCTCAGGCTCCCCCTCATCCGTAATCAATGCCCAATCTGAACTCGGATACAATGTATTCGGCCTACGATTTCTCGTTGGTCTTCCACCATGTTCTTCAGCATTTTCTGGTGGTGCATATTGAATCTCCGACTCAACATCTCCGGGTTCTTGGACAACTGGATCTGGGTCAAATGTAGTTGGATCATCATTTTCCATCCCAACTTCATTTTCAACTTCATCTCCACCATTTTCAGCATTGGTGGTAGGAATCTCATGTGGTGTTAGATCAACAACACCAGTAGGCACCGGAGTGGAGGTCTCCCCCTTGTTCAAATCTTCCATTGTCTCATTTTCATGGAAGATGACATCTCTACTCCTCACAATCATCTTCTTCTCTGGATCCCATAATCTGTATCCATACTCTTCATCTCCATATCCAACAAATATGCAAGGTGTGGATTTACTATCCAACTTGCTTCTTTGCTCCTTCGGTATGTGCATAAAAGCTTTGCATCCGAACACCTTCAAGTGGGAATAAAAGGCATTTTTCCCACTCCATACTCTTTTTTCGAATATCATAGTCCGTGAGGAACCGATGGAGATCGATTAATCAAGTAATGCAAATAACACAACCGATTTCACACCGTAATGACTTGGGTAGCTTGGCCATCCTTAGCATACATCTCACCTTCTCCATAATGGTTCTGTTCATTCTCTCTGCCACACCATTATGTTGAGGAGTACCCGGAACAGTTCTTTCATGTCTAATCTCATGCTGAGCACAATACGCCTTGAACTCTCTAGAAGTGTACTCGCCACCATTGTCCGATCGTAGACATTTCAGCAACTTTCCTGTCTGTCTCTCAACCATAGTGTGGAACCACTGAAATTTCTGAAATACTTCACTTTTATTCTTCAAGAAGTACACCCAAGTCTTTCTTGAAGCATCATCAATGAAAGTGAGGAAATATTTGTTTCCACCTAATGACTCCACCTCTAGGGGACCACAAACATCAGAATGTATTAGCTCCAATACATCATCTTTTCGTTTAGAATGAGAACGAAAAGAAATTCTATTTTGTTTACCTAATAAACAATAATCACAAGGGTGGAGTGACTTACTTTGAGCAGCAGGAATGAGAGAATCTTTGGCTAGGATGTGCAATGCTTTCTCACTCATGTGCCCTAGCCTGTTGTGCCACAAATTTGGTGAAGAATCATCCTCTACCGCAAAGTAATCGGTTTTTGAGCCATTTTGAGCTTCGTCCGGTACAATGTACAACAAAGCTTTCCTTTGCCAACCAACAAGGAACCTTTCACAAGCTTCTAATTACCATTTGTGATTTTTTGCTCGTATCCCTCTCTATCAAGGACATTAACGACAATCAAATTGTGGCCTTGGCCGGAATATGTCTCACATCTTTCAAATCGGTGTGAATCCTAAGTCGGGTCTCAACAACCATATCACCAATGCCAATCACCGGTGCAACACTCTTATTCCCCATGAACAAGTGACCATAATCTCCAGCTTTGTAGTTTGTAAACATCTCTCTCTTCGGAACACAATGATGAGAAGCACCCGAATCAACTATCCACTCAACATCGGGATTCTCCACATGGAGACACTCATCACTAACACAAACTACGGTTTGATCATCATCGGAGTGAGTCACAATGGCTGCTGTGTTTTTATCCTCTGACTTTTTCTGATTCTCTTCCTTTTGCTCTTTCTTCCAAACTCTGCAATTTCTCTTCATGTGGTTAGATCCACCACAATGGTAACACTTGAATTTTTCTTTGAACTTAGACCGGTCATCTTTTGATTTACCTCAACATTTGGGTCCTCTACTCTTGCTTCTACCTGTATTCTCCGTGACAAGTGCTTGCGAAGAACTAACACCCGATTCCTTTCTTCTAGTCTCTTCATTGAACATACTTTCTTTGATCATGTTCAATGTCAACTTTCCATTCGAGTCAGACATCGAAGCGCCACCACCATAGTCTCCCAAATTGCTCGGTAGAGAGCTCAACAAGAATAACTCTTTTGACCTCATCATCGAATGCAATATTCATGGTAGAAAGCTGATTTACCAAGTCTTGAAAAACATTCAAGTGCTCTGCTACAGAACTCCCATCTTTGTACTTCAAGTTCACTAACTTTCTGATAACAAATGCCTTGTTCTGTGCATTCTTCCTTTCATACAATTCTTGCAATTTTTTCCATAGATCACACGGATCTGTCTCCTTAGCCACATGGTGAAAAACACTGATATCTACCCACTGTCTGATTATACCAATCGCCTTCCTACTAAGCTTTTCTCCCATTCCCCATCTTCCATACTTTCGCGCTTAAAGATCTTTTCCTTCAACACGAGATCATACAAATCTTTGCAAAGAAAGAAATCCTCCATCACGCTTTATATGTAAATAATTTTCTCAAATCAACTTAATCATAGAGCTACTACCAATGCCCTCCATGGTCCGAGCCTAGTTTAACCTAGTTCGATACCACCATGGTGGAAGGGCCAATAATCGAGTCAATTGCTTTGGACAAATGAATGCACAAAAAGAATAATCACTTCCACAAAAGCTCAATAGATTTCGACCAAATACGTAAATTAACCGCATAAATAAATACGCAATAACACTAAGAATTTTACGTGGAAAACCCCTTCACAAGAGGGTAAAAACCACTTTTACCCAATCCAAGAAATACTCCACTATATCAAATGAGAATTACATTAGCCATCTCTATTACAAATAGAGAAATTAATATCAATAAAGATCACACTATCCTCGAGAATACAATTTTTTTGCACAAACAACGAGATATGAGATGATGAGAAAGAAATTAAATAAGACAAAAGAATAGATATATCAATTTATCCCTCAGACTTTTGGAGATTTAATAGTGAAAATTCACTCCAATCAAAATGAAGAGCACATCACCACGAACTCCCCCTCCAAATTTGAGACAAAATGGTGAAAAAACGAGCACCCAAAATGCAAACCCTTGTTCTCCTTTCTCTTTTTCTTTCTCTCCCTTTCTCTCTCTTTTTTCTCTCTGGTTTCTCGCGTCTGTTGCGTCTCAGCCGCAACCAACAAATTGCCCTAATCAACTTAAGGCATAATGGGCCTTTCTTTAATTTTCTTGTTGGCCTCCTTCATTTATTTAATTCTTTGGCCCAACTATATTGGGCAAGCCCAACACAATTCGTCTCACCTGATCGGAGAATGGAGAATACCGACGACGCCGCCACGATTCGCTCCGAGTTTCTGCAGCTCCTCCGCAGTCGTCGGACTGCTGAAGGTCACCTTCGCAACCTCTCAAATTTTGCTTTGTGCGTCTGTTAGTGTTGTTTTATGAGCGATTTTAATTTTTTCTATTAATGGTGAAATTGTGCTCGTTCTTCGCAATTATTCGGTGTGCATGCTGAGTCTGGTTTGGAATTTGACTTGATTTATGCGTTTTGATTTGAAGTTGACTCTAGAGAGGGGTACTAGAATTGAAGCGGATTGTACGACGCTGTGATTCTGTAATTCAGTGATGATAGATGAAATGTATGTTCGAGAGCTTCGGTTTGTTGTAGATCGCAGTAGGAACGAAAAAAAGACTTTATCATTCTTCAATTTGTATGTGTGTGTGAATGCATATCAATCTAATTTGGATGTGGCGATATAAGTTGATTCTATAAGTAAGTCTTTTTTTTCTATGTATTAGTATGATATAAAAAGAAACTTCGTTTTGAATTGTTTGTGGCTTGTGAGAATGATTAATTTGAGTGCAATTGCTCTGAATTAGAAGGATGAAAAATTGCAGCAGATCTTAAGCTATTAGAACACTATGCATATAAGTGGGAACTGGGAACCACCAGACGAAATTGAAGTGATGCACCATTACATACTATAATCTTGTACGGAAGTTATGCGCAAGATACTTGAGTGTTAATGTTGGGGAAAATCATCGATTGGAGTTTTGGAAAATGTATTTATCCATGTATTATCAATCAAGACCAGAGGAGGAAAACAGGGCGTAACAATGGTGTTACTTCCGTGTTTCTTTTATTTAATTTCAACATTTTGATCATATTCATCTAGAATAGTAGTAATTAACATAAGGTCCTGGCTTTATACATTATTCCGATATTCTTTGTCGTAATCTGTAAGGGCGAATCTGCTATAATTCTTCCTGTAAATATGTTCATAAATTTCTGCAGTTCCTCTTTCTGTTGAACCTGCGAAATCTGTACGCGATCCATTGTATCAAGAAACTCCTAAGCCAACATTCAGTGAGGTTAACTATTGCTTTAGAATTCCTTTTGTTACTAGGTTCACTATAAATATTTTCTTATACATCATCCTTTTGGTGAAACATCAGGCTATGGAGTCTTGTCCAAAGAAAGAGATTCCCAATTTCAAGGAACTGCTTCAGGAGGAGAACCTTTACCTGACTACTGAGGTATTTTAACTGTTGTTATTGTTGTTGTCTGTGTGCGTGTTTTCCTGGTGTTAGTATCTTGGGGCAGGAAATTTAGGCTCCTGTATCTAGGTTCTAGAAAATTTCAGTTAAATTTCAGGTTAAAAACAAATTTCAGTTTCCGCAGATGCTTGACATTTTTTATACGTCATCAAATATTAGGCCTCCTTTCAGATCGTTTGCATTTGGTCTTTGACTTCCCAATTACTATACTTGTGCACGTCATGCATTGATGGTCATCTGTCTTCACTTCAAAATTTCTAACCAGGCAGGAGAGCAAGGGCGTTTGCCTGTTCTGATATTGAAACTGAAAGAAACCAGTGAGAAGAAAAGGCCAGCAATTGTTTTCCTGCATAGTACACATAAATGCAAAGAGTGGTTGAGACCGTTACTTGAGGTAACCAATGGTTGTATTTTCAGATGCATATGTTTATTCAATGTTCTTTCAAACAGAAGCTTGACCTATCAGTTTTTTAAATGGTTTCAGGCATATGCTTCAAGGGGTTATATTTCTATAGCCATTGATTCTCGTTACCATGGAGAACGTGCAAGAAACCTGACGACTTACCGAGATGTGTGCCTTCTGGATCTTTATCTTTGTTTTGTTTCAAGTCAATAAGTTACACTTGTAGTGCAGAACATGTATGAGTTATATTTGTTGATGCAGGCTCTAGTTTCATCATGGAAAATGGGGGATACAATGCCTTTCATATTTGATACGGTATAGTTCCCATTTGAAGAAAAATTGACAACTTTTTTGCTACCATTTTGTTATTCTTTTTTTTTGTGCTTGTACTGTTTGAGAGACCGATTGACCAAATTTTATCCTTTTGAACTGAAGGCATATATCTAACATTCTTGTATGGACAAAATTTAATTTCTCAGGCGTGGGACTTAATAAAGTTGGCAGATTATCTTACAGAAAGGGAGGATGTAGATTCTTCTAGAATAGGAATTACTGGTGAATCACTTGGAGGTCAGAACACACTCTAAGATGATATTAGTTTGAAATAATCTCTCTTCAATTACAACTCTAAGTATTATACTCTATTCAGGAATGCACGCATGGTTTGCTGCTGCTGCTGATACTCGCTACTCAGTGGCTGTCCCGATAATTGGTGTTCAGGTTGGTGTTTCAGATATAATTCAGTAGGTAAAAGAGTTTATACAGTCTCAATGTCATTACAATTTCAGGGGTTCATGTGGGCTATTGAACATGACAAGTGGCAAGCTCGAGTTGACAGCATCAAGGCTGTATTTGAAGGTGAGACGTGATATGCATGATCGCATGCTATCTATCCAATCCCACATTTATATACTGAATATTCAGTTCTTGAAAGAAAAACGTCATTGATCTATAAATGTGGTTATAACATTTATTTTCTCTTCATTTCAGAAGCAAGAATTGATTTAGGAAAAAGCACAATAGATAAAGAATTGGTGGAGAAGGTCAGTTTAGTGTTTATTCATCCCTGTTTCATGTTATTTTTTCTTTATAAGCTACATAGTGGTTAACATTTTTAACAGGTTTGGGACAGGATAGCTCCTGGTTTAGCCTCTCGTTTTGATTCACCTTACACAGTTCCTGCGATTGCACCTCGTCCTCTATTGATTTTGAACGGTAAGGGCAATAATTATGCTTCACTATCAAAATTCTTGTCTATGAAAGCAATACATTTAGTCTGAAACTAGAACATGGAAACTTTAGGTGAAGACGATCCTCGAAATCCTGTGGGTGGATTGGAACTTCCAGAATCAAGAGCAAGAAAGACCTATGGGAAGGCCAATTCTGCTGATAACTTTAAGGTGTGAATCCTTTCCTCTCTCTCTCACCCACACACCCACCCACACACACAGTTGCTTCTGACTATTTGCTTGTTTTCAGCTGGTAACTGAACCGGGAATAGGGCATCAGATGACACCATTGATGGTCAAACAAGCAAGCGAATGGTTCGACCAACACTACCTCCATTGAGCTTACTTTCATCGATTGTGCACTAGGTGCCTTAATTTGCAGGTGATGTGTATCTAAATTGTATGATCATTTGTATCATTGTATGTACCTTATTTTCTCCAAACCCATAATTCTTGATTGAAGCCACTATTTTTTTCTTTTCTTCTCCCAAATTGTCTTATCTTTTCCATTCACATTATGCTTTATTGTGTCTTTATCTCGTGTACAAAATGTGCCTCCTCTGCTCAATTGATAGGATAACTAGAATGGATAATCATAACGCATTCCGTGCAAGTACGTATTGTTTAATATGCAGATAGATGTTAGATGTCATAAACATACTACTTTAGAATAAAGGGCAATATTAAAGGACATGCTTTATTAATATGTAGATTAGATCTTCATACATTTATTAGAACGAAATAAAATCTTATTCAAGCCACCAAAAAAAAAAGACATTAGACATACACTTTAAACAACCCCCATAACCATGAGGCAGAGAAACAACTCCTGTTTGGACTACTCTTTAACATAAATAACTGGATCAAGAAGTATAGGAGCCAATGTTGGGTCATCAACAATGGCGTTGAGATCCTCCTCAACCTTATCCAAATAACACCTCAGAAACACGACGACAATACCCGCAACACTTCTCCTCATGTGATCCTTTGGACCTTCCCCACTCTTGCACATATATTTCATCACATCCACAACCCAATCATCCATCATGTCCACATGCCCATACTCCCTAGTAAGAAAATAACAAGCAGGTGGTCTGCTCTCGTTATAGAACTCCGAATGGTTCACCCCATCCGGGGCAAAAGGCGGAAACAGCCCTTTCGACTGGTTCCCATACCCGGTGCCAATCACCGCCACCGGGATGGACATGTTGAAGCACCGAGGAATGTATTCGAGGATATCGGGTGGGGGACGGCTCGAGGGGGACGACCCCCGACCGGGTCGATCCCTATAACTGCCTTGACTTTGTAGGGGTTTGGTGGTGGGGGTGTGTTATCCGTCACCGCCTTTTTCTTCTTCTTTCGGGACTTCTTGTCGTCGAGTCTCCCTAATGCCAGGGCGAAAGCAACCTTTCCACCCTGGCTGTGGCCGGAAGAGCAAGATTATCCCCGTCTCCGGTGACGTTTTCCGGGAGCACTTGAGCTAGGCCTGTGGGTAGCCACTCTACCACTCTGGCTGCTCTCTTCACTTCCTCAGGAATTGAAACGGGGATAAGTCCATAAAACTATATACACAAGAAAATATATACTCATGGTTAGTTATACTTTTCAATGTTCATTGTCTTCAATACTCAACATAGTACTGAATTGAAATAGGAGATTAGGAGATTGAAAAGTACGTTAGGGGCGATAAGAATGTAGCCATGGGAGGCTATGTACTGCAAGAGTGCAGTGTACCAAGAGTTGGTAAGCATGAATCCATGGCAGAAAAGTAGGAGAGGATATTTGCCCTTTTGAGTAGGTGCAACTATGAATAAATCCACTGGTGGTTTTGTGGTGTGTGAACTTCCCACAGTGATAGTTTTCACTTGATATTTTCCTGTTTCGAAAACATCAGTTGATAATGGATCGCTCATTCTCATTTTTCCCTTTTTCGACTTTACTTTGTGTTTTTTTTCTGTGTTTCCTTTTTGTGCATGTAAATGTGTGCCGTTTCTCCTCATTTTATAGGCGCCACCCCAACTCGCTATTCTTCAAAATTATAATATTGTGTTGGATAAAATGTTAATTATTTTTTGGATCAAAAATTAGTCAGTGAGGTAGAGAAATATGAGAGGAATACTATTACTATTTCCAGCTGTAAGCCTGTGACTACACAAAGAGTAAGATTGTGTTTTAAAACACCGACAACAATTTCTAGAACAATTATTTTTAAAGTTATCTTTCATAACTTTTGAAAAAAGTGATTCTAAAAATTATTTTTATAATTTTAAAATACACACTAAATCAACCCAAAAACTTGCATGCACGTGATATTCTTCTTACATCTTTTTGTACTAATACTCAAATATTAAAAATATTACTCATCCGTTCTAAATTACATTAATAATTTGTTGTTTGTACGAAATTTAATATAATTTTTTTTTAATAATTAAAAGGATAAAATAATTTTTAAATAAGTGTATTTTAGTGAATTTAAGACTGCGACACAAAATAAAATTGTTTTTATGCTTAATTATTAATGACATGAAATATAATATTTTAAATGTTGAGAGGGGAATGTGGGTAGTTAGACCACGCATGCCGAAAACGTTTTTAGTTTGGTCGAATAACAAATAAATTTAAACATGTTTATTATGTTTGATGAGACTTCATTCGCTGACTTGAGTTCGATTTAGATCAAAATTACTCAAGTTAGGCTTGTCTTAGGCTTGATCAATTAATACTCTTATTAAGCTCAATGAATTGATAACTTGACAAACCTAACTAAATTTTAACCACAATAACAACTATATAAAGTTTTTTGAACAGTAATATGTATAAATATAATTAAAGTTCAATCCGTTCACAGTTGTCCGTATTAAATTGAAGTATGAGATGAAACTAACGTCACTACTCTATTAATTTTTAAATAAAATGTTTTGTTTGAGAATCGATTGATGGTGGTCCAATCTAAAATATTTGTTTCTTTTGTAATTTTGTAATTTACGATGGTTACATACATACGTAAATGCAACCACTTGCTATTCAAATGTCTGGCATATTTATCAAACACTGCAATTATTAATTCAACCAACTCTATTGGTAACAAATGCACTCATCTTATTTTATTGAGACATACTTGTATGAGATAGTCTCACGATAAGACGGAGCATAATTTGGACATTGACGCTTCAACACTTTAGGAGGGGTGGGTATGATTTATGCTAAATTGTACTCCGTCTCATATGAGTTTTTGCCTATTTTACTGGGTTCCAAAAGAAAAAAATATTATATTTGCTGCATTTTATAATTTGAAGAATAATCTTGTAGAAAACTAATTTAGAAAAAGGCAACTCTTATATTAGATATTGAGTGGCTTGACCATGACATTCGATCTCATGTAAATACTAGTCGAAATAGGTTAGATTATGAGTAACAAGACGTAGAAAATTGGTATATGTATAGCAACACAGGTAACCGGATTATATTTTTCCTTTGATTAATTCCTCATTTATCACACTCATCTTTTCACTTGTTCTTGGTAGTTGGTTTGTTTGGTGAATGTAAACGCCATTTTCATGGTTTTCTTTTGAAATCGTTATGCTTCTTTATTTAGAAATTTTTACAATACTAAAAATGTCATAAAACTAGAAATTTTGGAAACGTACAAGAATTTGATAACATGTCCAAACAAACTTTAATTGGTTTTGCAATATTTTAATGCGCAATGAAATTATATTTTAATGATAACGAGTGAAAATAATCCTTTAGTTGATTATCTGCAACACATTAAGGGATAATAAACAATACTTCAAGGAGCATCAAACAATACCTAGTAGAAAAATACAAGCAATACTTTAATTAGTACTAGTAAACTATGCTTTACTGAATGACAAATCACACTTTAATGAATATCAAACAATACTTTAAGGAAGGTAGAGATATACTAGTTAGATTATGGGTAGGGTTGTGAGTTCGAAGATCCGTCTCACGACATCTCATATGTCTAAGCAATACTTTAATAAATAATAGTAAATGCTATTTATTCATGTCTCTGATCAAATATCAGATACTTAATATTGCATGTTATCTATAACTTGGAATAACTTCAAATTGAGCAACAATTTCTTTTTTTGTTCTCAATTCCTACCTGTCTATCAGAAATCCAACGACTCCCTACAATTGATAAACCAAATAATCACCACCTTAATTTAAAAGGAGAAATATATTTGTTACGGTTGGGTACACAAGATTTCAGCAAAAAACTAGCTCAATAAACAAGATGCTCCTCAAGCAATAGAAAAGAAGGTGAAAATTTTATTGAAGACAAATAGTTAATAGCAGCATTCAAGAAAACTATAAATCAACGGAATATAGTATAGTTCATCAAATCTACAGTATAGTAGGGCATTAGAGAGATGAGTGAAACATACATTTTCATCCTTCCACTTGTGTTGGCGAATGAGGGTTGCAAAGTAACACTGAATTATCGATACATGAAAGAGCAAAAAGCAGTCAGGAAAGTCGAACCATGATCAAGCTCTCTGGAGCTGAAGAATATTGCCCGTCAACCCTTCTTGGGCATGGCTGCAAGTCTGGTATACATCCCCGCCATGGACTGGAATCCTCTGATATCACCAGACCGCAGAAGGTTGCCTACTCAAAAGTCAAAACACGGAGATGTTTACTCCAATTACAGCTTAAAATTTACCACAAAACAATAGATGATTACTTCACAAGAAATTTTGGATTTCTGAATAGTTGCAAAATTTCCCAACATCATACAGGTCAGGTTGAGGAACAAATCAAGAGTAAAATACCTGAATCACAGTTCAGTGGGCTATCAGGTGCTGGATGAGCCATCAGAGCAATTATAGCTCGGCAAACTGATTGCAGGGTCCATGCCGGACTCCAATTATTCTTCAATATATCAAGGCAAATTTCACCCGTCTGCATAAGAAATGATATGATCCATTAGAAAGGGAACATGGTTCAATTGATATCTAGAACCATTATGTTGTTCTTAATATATACACATGACACCATTTTCAAATTTCATCCAAATGTTACTAAGAGCACTAGTTTCTATACCAAGATTTTTCAGCACAGAAACAACTAGTTTCCTGGAGGAACTCTCACATGTTTCTTGTTTGCTCAAGTATGATATAACAACAAAAGGTGACGGAAAAGCGATGATAAAGTACCTTGAAATGTACATTTGGATGGAATATTTTGTTTAGGAAACGAACTTGAGGAGGCTGCAAAGGATACTGGTCTGGTACAGAAAAAGCAAGCTGGAAAACTCCACCATCATAAGGAGTTTCTGATGGACCCTACATATCATAGAATCAAGCTATTAATTTTCTACTAATTGCTCCTCTCGAACTAATTTCATAGGGAAAATCACAATCATTAATAAGATTTACCTTAATGAGAGCTGTCCATTTATATATGTTAAATTCATCACAAACGAGTTGAATATCAGGATCAGCTACTTTCTCTCTCAGCACTTCCTTGTTTTCCTTGAAAAGCCTTGCCCTCAATGGCTATTTACCAAGCGCATAATCAATCTAAATTTGTCCACAATAGACACCTAATATGTATACTTTGATAAGATAAATACATGACTGCAAACGTGATGCCAGAAAAATCTAATTCTTTTAATCAAGGATATTTTACAAATCTCTTGTTTTCGGTTCAATGAACCCACTTCTTAGACAGCCTAAATTCGTTTTAGTATAACATCTTCTACTTTTTCTTAGTTCCAAGCATTGCACCTTACAGTCTTCTTACAACACGGTGGTTACGTATTTATTCAGAACATATTTTGAAAACATCAATATTTCATATTTAGGGCCCGCTTGGTATGACTTGGGAATGGTAATGGTAATGGTAATGGGTATCATTGAGGGGTCAATCACCATGAGTTATCGATTGCATTGTTATTGCTTGGTTAGAATATCATCAATGAGTATCATGTAAGATGGGTTGAGTGAGTGAGGGTAATCAATTGCTTACTTCTATTCCCATTACTTGTGTATCACAACTATCAAGCAACATCAATAGAAGTGATTTCCATTACCCACTTCCATTATCCCCAACCAAGCGGGCCCTTAGTTTGCATTTAACCTCACATTAGTCACTTGTATTAGTATAAGCAGAATTGGATGCTAAAATCAAACCCGTAATCTTATCCCTTCTAACGGCACCTATTATCATCATCTCCATGTTCTTGTGTACTTTATGACTTCAATTTGACAATACAATAGTGACACCATGAAAATCATTGTAAAAACTTTGTTCTACAAACTCACAAGCAGAAGAAAATCAAGCTTGAAAGATTTTGAAACCAAGGTATATAGCTTAACTTCAATCTGAAGTCTGAATCAAGCACAACATTAGAAAACATATTATCATCTTATAAATTCCAAGAATTTCATCACATTAAACAACAAAGCGGAAACGTATCTTCCATTGAACCAAATAAATCGTGCAATCAAGGGTAAATATCAAAATCATGAAAAAAAAAAACCAAGTAACAAGGAAACTCGAGGTAAACAAACAATACTAACCTGCATTTTGAACGCTAATAACTTTTGCTATTGAATTCACACTCAATAAAACCTGCGTCAATTAACCACAATTTTATGTTATAATTCACAAGAAATATAAATCACTACAAAATAAACTCCAAAAAGATAAACAGAGAAGAACATAAACTGAAATCTAAAAAAACCTCCTTATTTCTATTTTTTCAAATTGGGGATAAATGATCGAAAAATCCAAGAAGAAAAGGTAAAACGAAAAGAGTAGTCACTGCGTTCAGAATTGATCGGTGGTGTGGAAATAGAAACTCCGCTGAAGTCGGTTGTGTTACTACTGTGGTACTGCGGTACGCGGCTTAGGGTGTGTTTTGATTTTGAAACCCTTAAAACAACTTCTAAAGACATTTATTTTTAAAACTCCCTCTCACATCTTTTGAAAATAAGTGTTTTAAAACAACTTTCAAAGATACTTATTTTTAAAGATCCCTCTCACATCTTTTGAAAATAAGTGCTTTTGAAAGTTATTTTAAGTGTTTCAAACACACTCTTATTCACTCGCGTGGCTTATTCTTTTTTTTAGAAAAGGATAATGGCTTGCTCTAATTTCCCTTAGAAAAAAACAATTAGTCTAATCTAAGAAATGTTAAATTCATAATTAATTTTAGAGTTGGTATCTTTGTGAAAACTTGTTCAACGAAACCTGGATTTTTTTTATGACATATACTTTTATTAATATAAGTCACACTCTTTAGTAATATAAGTCACACCCTTCAGTTATCACTACGACATTTTTTGTTATAATATAAGTCACACCCTTCACTTTTATGAGTAATACTCTTTATAAAAGTCACACCCTTTACAATAAAAAGTCTCACTCTTTAATAATATAAGTCACACTTCTTAACCAGTTTCACCTTGAAATTTGGATCACCCTGCACTTTGCCATTATAAGCAACATCGGAGATGAGTCATGAATTAATGCTTGTTTGGTAGTACGTTCCAGTCTTTTACAAATAAAAATCTATTTGTATAGTATTGCCCCAATGTAAAAGAAATTAGTTTGGCTATCAGTTGTAATCAATTTTTAGCAAGGTAGCTTCTCTCATGTAAATGAAGCGTTCATTTAACTTTTTTCCCTTGCACTTTCAGATAGTCGAGTGAGGATCAAAGCAACCACAAATCTGCAATGCACTTGCATTTAGCATTGTGTAATAACTGGATTTTTCATGATTTACCACGAAATGCATGAATAAATGATCAAATTAGCTCAGTTTCACAATCTGGCAATCTGCAAAGTTAGAGAGAAAGAGACTCAGTCACAGAGTAGGGACAAACTCACCAAATACCTATCTATGCCTTATGTTTGTTACTGCAGTAACATAGAGGATCACTGATTCCTTGTTTACCCCCAACAAAATCAAACAAAAATGTTAGGATCCTATCTTTTATACGAATTTCCCTTTCTACATGAAATGTATACATGTATCTACTAACAAGAAATACAAAACAATTAAAACCCAAAAACAAAAAGGCAACAAGAGAATGTAAGAAATGTGGGCAACACAATCAGTGAAGGTGAAGAATATATATAATACGAAAAGTACCCCCAAAAAATGAAGGCTAAGGTGAGCCAAGCAAGCAAAATAACACAACTCAAAAGGCAAAGCAACCCCATCATCACATACTCCCAGCTCTTCCTTGCGTGGATTTCCCCGATTTAAATTTAGACATGTCAACAAGGTCTCCAAATAGCTTGTCCTCCGGTTTTGGTGGCCTTACAGATGCCAAATAGCTCGACGATGAATTTCTAAGGCCACTATCATCCCTCACAGATAATGCAGATATGGTTTGCTGAGCAAAGTATGCATTTTGCTGTTGGTTTTGAGGATAGCTATAGCCATATCCATAACCAGCCATTTGATTGTTGTACATCTGTTGGGGATACATATAACCCATTTGGCCCGCTTGCATAGGCTGAGGATACATAACTTGGGGATTCTGGCTCTGCATGGGATAAGGATATGAGCCTGGCATTTGATTGCTCTGCTGCATAGGCAGAGTGTTGATTGCTGTAAGATGGCCACCATTGTAGACTCCAACTACCTGCTCGTTTTGTGGTGCTGAAAGATAAGGGCCACTTGGGGATGGTTGGGGAAGAGCGAGAACTCCCTGAGGTGCTTGCATCTGTTGAGGATGGTTTGTGGTAGGCAAACTCTCGTCTAGTTGTGCCTCCCATGGTGGAGGGGGGAGAGTGCTACTGCTTTCACCACCTATCAAAACAAAAGGCACAGCTCAGATTAGCTTCAAATATATATTTGTTCGGAAATTTGGGAGACAACAATCTCAACATTCAAGTTTCTGCTACCCCCATTTTCTGTTCATGTTCCCACACGTACATACGAAAGATATCACAATTGCATCTAAACATGCATCCCAAACTCCACATATTTATGTACATATGAAAGATATCACAATGGCATCTAAACATGCATCCCAAACTCCACATATTTATATACACACGCGTAAATTAAGTAGAGATGCACCATAAACTGGTGAGGGTGGCTGCTGTTGTTGGGGTATCTGACTGTTCCAGGCAGAAGCAGAGGCCTGTTGTGAGTAAAGTGACTGTTCTTGTTGAGGTAACATTGAACCAGGAACATGTCCATTTGGGTATAATGAAGGTTGTGGTTGCTGCAACTGAGGAGACAACGTATAGGCTTGTCCAACAGAATTAAAAGGTTGGTTGTTATTATTATTTTCTGAATACATGTCAACAAGAGCAAGAGCATTCTGCTGAGATGCAACGGGGCTAGCTGGTTCGGGCTGTCCAACAGGAACAAGTGCCATTAAATCATCTCCACTCAAAAGATCTATCTTAGAATCAGCCTTTGTTGGAGTTGTCAACTGGCCATTGGTTGCGGGAGCAGAGAGCGCCATCTGTGCCCCTAAACTGGTAGATGTAGATCTGCAAATAAAATGTGCATTGAATGAGGCTTAGTAAGGATTATATTTTCCAAGAATGAAGCATGCACTGTTCAATTTTCAAGAACATATAAAAACAAAGCCAAAAAGGCAAAAAGAAAATCAAGATTCATCAAAAGCATAACATATGATTTGCAAAAAGTATAGAAGTAATATTATAAGCCAAGTCAACAACTGCTAAGTCTCCATTTTACAAGCACATGGAGAGTGTCTTCTCTCTTAGTAACACATACAACATTATATATCACAATAAAGTCAGCTCAGTTGTCAATCGACAAGTCTACTACTAAGTTCTCACTTTTTCACTTCTCAGAGAAAAGCTTAGAATTGCTGAGAACTCTATCCCAAAAATCCATTTGGTGGAACTAATTAGCCAAACCAGCTACGCAACCTATGCTGGCTCTCATAACTGGATATAATATGTAATAAGCTTCAAACCGGATGAATCACAATGCAGTTGAAAAAATCACTAAACATCAAAGGTTATTCTAATCTCTTGAGGTAACAAGGTACAGAACTCAAGGAGAGACGCTTCCTTGCATTTTAAGAAACCCAAGTTGCAAAACAAAATATCTGAGCACGGTAACAACAAAACCACAAGAACCAGGGAGAGCAAATCCAGTGTCTAAATCTATAATGCTCACACAGAATAAAAATTTTACCCTCCATCTGATTGTTTGGTGTCACCAGTATCAATAAGTGGACTATCAACAGGGACCAAAGCTTTAACAGTTGCAGGCTTTGACTTGTCTAACTGAAGAGGGGCAACTCCAGAGGAAAGTGATTCGTGCCTGGCCAGGACACGTTGCAAGTCGTCGTTCAGGGCCAACCCTTGGCATAATAGTGATTCATCCCTACATCAGGAAACATAAAAGGGGATCCCAATAGTTAATTTTGCTTCCATCAAACTCATGAAAAATCAAATTGCAACAAAATAAGTACAGTTGGGGGAAAGGAAATCTGTGATTGAGGAGTATGTACTACATGACTGCAGGACATTCTAGTAGTTTGTGTCTGATCATTAATAACCATATTCATACAGGGATTTACAGTCACACCAATATGTCAAATGATGGAAGCTAAATAATGTCCCCATCATCAGTAATATAGATTGCGCATGTCCAAAAAGATCATCAACCAATCAGTATAAGTAGCATGCATACAGATGCAGCAAAGATTAAATCCACCATTCCTAAATGAAATTCAAAATTCACAAAAGGAACACTTCACGGATTACATAGATTAACTTTAACCAGAAGTGATTGTGGTTAGAAACTTGCTAGCTCGGAAAAATGGTGTCATAAATAGATGACTTGCAAGTAAGTAGATCAGAAATAAGTAACGTCCTAGACCAAAGTATTGGAGATGAACATAAGCAAATGATGTGTAGGAGAGTAAGTAAACAATAACTTACGAAGTTGAGTTGACAAGGTGTACCACTCTTTGCTTGTATGTACGGCATTGCTCAACCAGATCAGCAACGACCTCCTGCTTGAGTCCCTGCATACAAAAGACAAAAATCTCAAAATCTAACGCTACGAAAATGGTGTTAAAGTAATGGATAACATAATAACAATATGAGTAACTTGTGTTTCCACAAAGAACAAGGAAGTTTAAGGCAATTGTAAAACCAAATAATAAAATTCCACAAATAGCCGCTATTCATATTCAATAATGTGTAAAAGAATATCCCCACAAAACAACTTTGCTGCTCAAAATTCTATTTGAGTAGCAGTGGCTGACATGAAAAGCTTTTGTATTGTGTAGTGTGATTGTACCTCCTGGTTCGAGGGATCTAAAGCACTCAACATCTCTGCTAGGACATCCATGATACCACGCGCATTTTGAAGTTCTGTCAAGCTGATATAAGAACCAGTGAGCAAAGACAAACATCACATAACTACAATTAAGAATGTACAACCTCAGAAAGAAGGCACTGCCACATATTTTAGAACAAGAGCTCAACCAGTTTATAATTTTATATCTACCAACTGATACACGGTTAATGTAAAAGTGGGATCCCATGCCTTCACAGCTAAGGCTCACCAGTTGTTTTACACAAGTAGCTTCAACAGTTCAATGCTAAAACCCAAGAAGCATCATAACAATAAAAAGGTAAAGAAATCAAGAAATGCCTCACTATCCTCACACGTAATTTCTCCAAGTGAGATTCACAGCATGCCAGATCTTCCATTAGATATAACATTTTCATTGCACACAATAAGACACTGAAATTCCCATTCATCAAATTCGTTCAAGCACCTTTGGGCTTTGGCATGCATCCAATTTACAGATTTTATGAGCAATGTGAAGCAATGAGTAGAAAAACAAGGAGCAGGATTTCTAATGAACTGGAATTCTATTATCATTACATGACGCCATAATTAGATAAAGAAATTACTTTTCGTAATTCCAATAAAGTTGCATTAACATGTGCCATTATTCTACATAACAAAGAAAGATGTTTGAACGTGTCCAGAAAAATGCACCTCAACGTTGGATATTCAGCTTCTGCAGAAGACTCAGCTCCATCAGCTCTAGGTTCTGGATTACGAATATTCGGCGGATATGATGTCAAAGGATGCGATTGTGGTGGTGTAAAAACAGGAGCTGTCCTCTCAGATCTCTGAGGGAAAACTGCCCCAAGACGCTATAGAAAGGATACAAAATTGATTAAAAAGGAACAAGAAGCCACTGCATATGCATCAGAAATTGTAATTGAAAATTAAAATATTAGAGAGAAGATACTGGCATAACATACCAATAAATCCTGGTATGCAACAAAGTACTGGGGGTATCTTGCCCGTGATCCTCCAAAAGCTTCTTGCCAAGTATCTATAAGAATCAATATCTTCTCTTTCACATGGAAGTCTGGCTGCAGTGACAAATTGTACGTCACTTAAAATGGAGGCACACAATAAGACAATGAAAGATAGTTGCGACAATCTACGAATTATTTACCTTCTTTTTCACTATTCTCACCATCTCATGAGGTAAATCTTTCTCAGCAACATGCATATGGACTATATCACCACAATTCTTCACAATGGTCTCCAACAGCTAGAAATGCAACAGAAACATTTGCAATTGACTGAGCAATTTACAGTACTTCTTCGATTAAAAGGATATGTCACCTCTACAAGAAAGGGATTATAAGAGCACTTCAACACAGATAGTTTACTCAGAGAGATTTATGCATTCTTACTTCCCTTTCTGTCACATGACAAATATTAATCAAATTCTTTCAGTCATTTAGAATCCTCAGAGCTTGGGTCATCATTCCATTAGTTTACTGAAAAAGGTTTATACAATCTTACTTTCCTTTGTGTTGCATGTCAAATACTAATAAATACTACCAGTCATTTAGACCCCCCTCGAGCAAAGAAAATTTTGTCTTCCTTTCCCACACACATCCATCTTAAAAAGTATGCCCCCCATTAACTGCTTAATACACAACGGTCCACAATCACTTGATAGTAAGGAATTGAAAGAGAAATACTCAGTAATTTCTCCAGAAATCTAGCAAAACTTAAAAGTCACGTGATAGATGCACTATGGAGCAAACACTAATAAAAACAAACACACCAAAGTGTCCACTTACATAAGAGTGATCGACATATTTAATTCCTCTACACTGCAGGCCTATTTTACTTGTTATCAACCAATAGATAAAAACATTATAAACAAACTAGCATTTGTACTCTCTTTTTGTTTCACTAATAATAATATCTATCATCCGGATTATAAAGCTAGAAGTAACAGTATCTCAGCTTCTAAATAATGTAATCAGAACCCTGTTCAGTTTTAACTTCTATTTTTCATGCTCTTCTTTATTCTGAGTCCTTTTATAGCAGCTTATGTAAAGTTGTAAAAAACTAAAAAAATCAACAAATAATGCATACTAGTTTCACAATATGCAATTATCTCTTTAATCCATAGAATGAATACAACTTATTCAGCCACTATAGTCCCATAGTCATCCAAAGAAAATAGTTCCACCCAATTCTCAAGGTCCTTGCTTCACATCAACAAAAGCAATTGACAAGATAATTCAACTCTAATGCAACAATCTCCTCAAGTACACACACACACACACAGCAATAGCAAGTTTAATTTTATGCCTGTGAAAAAACTCATTTCAATATATTTGAACAAAGAATGTAGAGCTTAAAAGTTGAAAAGTGAAAACTAGCTTACTGTTAAGGCAAGCAGCTGGACTTTTGGGTTTCTGCTACCAAGTCGCTTTTTAATCCCCCGTACCACATCTTTTGCTTGTCTGGCACAAACAACAAGTGAATTAAGCTCAAAGAACACATTATCGCATTGCTTATCGTGATGAACTAATCGGAGTATCTAACTAAAACAAGTACGCAAATATCCCTAAACCTTCTCTTGAACCAAGTCCCTAACCCCCTTCTTCCCTCCATGGTGCTGAAATGGTTTCTTCTTCCCTTAACTTTCACAGGTATTATAAATTTATAATTGTCAATTTCAATAAAATCTCAGAGCAATAGCTCAAACGAAAATAAGCAATACAATCCAAATAGACCCACCCAAAAAGAAAAATGTCAATTAACAATCCTTGCAACTACAGCTACGAAACACAATTAAGCCAAAGCTTATACTAAACATGCCCATCTTCATTCACTGCAAAATAAACTAAAACCAAACGAAACAATCCACGTCTTTAAAAACTTTAAAAAGGGGAAAGAAAGAAAACGAGAAAGAAAATTACGCTGGATCATGATTGCAAATATCACAGATCTCAATATTCATAGCCCAATCGGGCCCGATTAGCATATTGCTCGTCGCTCTTTCCACCATAGCGTTTACCATCTTTCCTCCTCGTCGATCCACAAACCCTCGATTGGGACAAATTCCAGAAAGAACCCCCGAGAATTAAATTGATTAAAATACTAAAGAATACCAGAAACCAAAAAGATAAAAACAAAATTCTTTTCTCGGGGGATCCGATCGCGAGTTTCGATCAATTCTGTTTAGATTGCCACCAAATCGAGAAGAGGCGAGAAAATCAAAAATGGTTTTTGGGGATGAACTATTGATTGAACGAAGGAAAAACCAACCGCAGTACGACGCGTGGATCTGTTCCGTTAAATTGTTGATTATCGCCGCCGACTATCTGGATCGGACGGTGCTGGTTGTGTTGAAAATACTTTACTGCTTTTAAGTGGGTCGGGTGGCCACGTCAGCTATATATAGATGGAGGTGTTTTCCAATAATTCAATTATTGATGTCCTCTAAGGCCACGTTTGTTTCATTGAATGGGATGGATAGGAATGATGGGATTATATGGAATTGTACTGTTTTTGGTCCCATTCGATGCCAACAATGTGATTGTTTGATTTAATTGATAGTACTGTAGTGATAAAATTATTGTGAGTGTTTGGTTTGGACTTTGGAGTGAAAAATGTTAAAATAATCCCAAAATTCCTTAAATGCCCTTGAACTTTTTTATCTAAGAGAAGCTAAATTGCTATTCTGTAGAGATAAATACAAGTTGCTTATGTGATAGAAAAGGATTGATATAAAGAGATGGTGTTATGCCTCTGCTTGTGCTGGTATGAAATTGCAATAATTTCTCTTCATTTTCACACACTGACTTGATGTACTGGTGTGTTTCCACAAACAATATATCATGAAACTACACTAAAAATGTGGACTAGATAATATTTGCATCCATAAACTGTTATTTTTGTTAAGTTAAGTTAGATTGTGACAAACACATACATAAACTGTTGTTGTTTTAACATTATTATTGCAGAAATGTCCACAACCGAGAATACGGGAATGGGGATTCCTTGTTATTGTGGTGGAGGCATGATGCTTTTATATCGTGCTGGCAATTTCGCAAAATTCCCTGGACGTTATTACTATAAATGTCCAAATAATTACAAACACCAAAAATGTTTTATTTGGTATGTTGAGCTCGTAACTGGTACCCACCCTATAAATGAGCAAACTTCAACTCAACAATGCTCTTCTTCTTCTTATAGAGGTCCTACAACGCCTTCCTACTCCGTCAATAATGTAGATGAATATGTCAAAAGTGGATGCTCACGACCATCTGTTGTCAAGAGCAAAGTTGATAAGCAAATGGACCATAAAGTTTACACCTCAAACGACGGTGTCATATTTGGTGTTTCAATGGGGATAATCATGTGTTTCCTGGCTATTGTACTAGTTATGCTAGGCTTCTTGATTGGAAAAAACATGTAGTTTTATTTGTTATTAATACTGTACTGATATGGAGCTTCTAATGTTGTAATTATAACTTTGTTTTATGAGACTTCGATAACCTAGGAATTTGTATCCAATGTAGTATCTGCTTCTTTTAAGTTATGTAACTTATGCATGAGTATGAATGTGATTCTTATTGACGCACTTTTTATGATTCACAATATATCACATAACTGTAATATACTCAATCTGTGTATAGATATATTTTGTATTGTAATATGAAGTATACGTATAACTAATTTAGAAACTTGTATGCATGTGCAGATTAACTGACATTTTGCATTCCTAAGTCCAATTCATACGATGCCACTACCAGTAGTAATGAACCAAGACAACGCATTTTACACTGCAGAATGGAGGGAAGTGGACAAAATTTTTTATCGAGGGTCTCACTGAACAGACCATAGTTGGCAACCCAATTGAGGGTGGGTTGCCAAACCGTCGTGCAATAATGTATTGTGGAGACCGTGTGAATGGTGAGCTCATAAAAGACTTCAGTTACCGTACTTGTGTAGATCGATTTCGAAAATTGTACACGCGTTACCTGTTGTTCACATCCATCATCTTTAAACCTGGAGTTCAGCATGACCTTTATACTAATGTTGTTACAGCTGATGATGCCACTTGGGAAGCCATATGCAGGGTAAAATAATTTCCTTTCATTAGTAATATCTTATCAATTTTGTATTCTTGTGGATTTACCATGACACCAACCGACTATATGTAGGAGAATTCATTGGCTCGTGCATACATTGAGCGAGGCGAAGATGAGTACGACAATCTCTGTTTCATCTTTAATGCAATACCGGAAGAGGGTAATGCTGGAGTCGACATAGTTGAGGTTATAGAGATTTCAAGTGACACCGAAGACCTGTCAATGGGTGATGGAGGAGAATCTGTATAGGTTGTAGGTGATAGGTCTGGCCCAAGTTCTGTCGCATCTTCCTCGTCGTTTAAGCTTTGATATGCTGTAGTATTTTGTGATTGTTGAACTTGTTTGTGTTGCGTCAAACTTATTATAACCATATTATCTAGGGTCTAAAACTTCAATGATTAACATTGTGCTTCGTGAATTGGATATTCTAGGATTAAGTATGCATGTTTATGTAGGGTTTCATATATGAATTAGTATGAATGTGCTTCTACTGCTTTATTATCACTACTTTTATTCTTTGAAACAATTTTATTTTTATGACGATAACTAATACCTATTGTTACAACATATAATGCATTTTATTACATATTCAAATTTGAAAAAAATACAATGACAACTCAAATTAAATTCTTCATATAACACTCCATACCACTAAAATCCAGTCAAACTCTGCAGTCAAGAATATTAAAAAATTGAATTATCAACATCATGTAAGGAATCAAATCTTACATGTTGATGGTGACAATTTTGAGGCTACAATGACCACTACATTATTCATTTAAATATTACACCCCCAGTGAAATTAGCCTATAAATTGTTGTTATATTTATGTTACATTTCCATCTTTATTTCTCTCTCATTTTCCCATTAAAATATAATGGCTAACCCTGCCGAAGTTTACCAGGATCGCCATTTGTATCGTAAACCATGGTCTAAGGAACTTACAATTTTTTTAGTTGAATCACTAGTCAATGAGAGAGTTAACGGGAATTGGAACCCCAATATCTATGACCATAATGTCATTCAAGTTATGAATGCTACTGAGTGGCTCAATTCTTTCTTCAACACAGACATCCCCTTCTAAAGGGTTCATCATTGAATTCGTTGTTTGCGAGAGAGATTTCGTTTGTTTAAGTGTATCATTAATTACCCAGGTGTTCATTGGGATGATGTGAACAACATCGTAACTGCAACAACTGTAACTTGGGAAGTACTTAAACAAGTAAGGCATATAAATATCTCAAATATTGATATATAATGCTTTTTGAACTTGTTATTGTATTATTTTCAGCAAAGGCAAAGTATATATCATAAATATTTTAATGTTACAAGGATCGCATGACTAAGGCTTACTTATATCAAGGAGATCCACTGTATGATGAGTTGAAATTGTTATTCGACACTACACCAGTTGGAAATGTTATACAGTACAACAATCGACCAAACGCGGCTAACAAGTATCCTATAACAATCACAATCCCCCAACAACTCCCACGTCCACGTCATACCTTGAATCCTAACTATGTCAATGTGAACTTCTATAATGATGACAGTGATAGCTCTATTGAATAAACTGTACCAGAACATCGTAGTTAGGTTTATTTATGTTTTAGTTTATATTATTGTTATCATGTTCGTCTTCATTAATCCTGTAACGGACCAATCTTCTGCATCTATTTTATGATTTGAGACGTGTCTATGGTGCTTTATTGAGATGTGTCGATGGGAACTTCTGCCACAATTCATGATTAAAGTTGCCCTTTCATTGGTATTGTCATTACTTGTGTAGTCATTGTCACATTCTTTATCATGATACAGAAACTTGTGACTAGTATAATCAAATACTGTATCAACCCACGCGTAGTCCATTAAAATACAATGAAGGACTTCCTCTATAAATGAACTATTTCTTGACAAACAAAAAATACACCTTCAAAATGTTACCATGGAAATCTTCCAACCGCGTGACACTAAGGCAAGAAGATTTCTTGTATGGGTTAGAGTGGGATGCGAAAGTAGACAGCTTGTTTGCTGAAGTTCTTTCAGATCAAGCATTGCTCGGTACTTATAATCCGTCTGGTGGGGACAACTCTAACGCCATATGAGTCGCACAGTACGTAGTCAACAAAAACTTGAACAAGAGTTTCGATCTTAAGATTTGTTGGCGCCAAGCTCATAAACTGCGTAAGAGATACCGTGTTTTCTCTTGGTTGATCACTATTGATGGGATTCAGTACGATGAATCGACAAATTGTATGAATGTTCGATCCACTGGTAGTCTTTACCATCTCAGAACTGCTTTGAGCACCAACAGTTGGAGTTTGGCTTTCCCCTTGGTTATCTTCGTTCACCCTAGTAGACACGTCATCACCATCAACATCAGGATTATCATCCCTCGGAGGAATGCTTGGATTGAAAAAGTCTGAAGCTCCCTCACCCGTGGCCCTAGACACTCCAAATATTTCACACCAATCATCATACAAGGGCCACGACTTGTGCTTCATTAGTCGTGCATTGGGGTCCTTCTACAAACCAAAGAAGAGCAGTTTAATAATACTAAACAATCACCCTTGAAAAATACATAACACAAAACAACAGTGCATATAGGGATGCATTAAAAGACAAAAGTGCATAAAAAACAACAGTGCAACAACTTTATAAAACAACATTAAAAGACATTGATACCACTTTATATGCAGTACATCATTAAGAAACAACAGATGCATGTATAAAACATCCGCTTTATGGAGTGAAATTACAATAGTGAAACCACCCTGGATTAAAAAACAAAAGTAGTAACCACTTCAACACTATATCAGAACACTGGCAACTTAATCCCCCACTAAAAACAGTAGCAACAAGATTTTGACAGTAAAAACAGTAGCAACTTAATCCCCCATAACATTAGGATAACATTCATTGCAACATAAGTTGATTTTAAATAAGATTATGATTCAAACAAAGGCCAAAAAATGTAAAAAGACAATTTACCTTAACAATCTCAACCCACTGCTCATCAGTTGCTTCTATCATGTATGTGCTTGAATCCAACTCAACTCCAGTCCTCGACAGGATCTCAAAGATAGTATGGTAGTTCTTTTTCCAGACAGTTAGCCGTGAAATGATATGAGGCTCAGCCTTGATGTCAGTGGTTGGAAAGACCTCTTTCATGCTGTTGGACAAAACCTGAAGATACCCAGTCCGAAAACCGTTCTCCGACTTTCATCCTTCTCTAACAATCTTCTTACATGCTTCAACTAACACCTTCTCCTCCCGACAGCTCCATCCCCTCCGACCCTTATCAACCCTGGTGCGAATTGGTCCACCACCACCAGCTACAACAACACCTTCCATCAAATCTACAAAAAATGAATATTAGTAAAATATACAGTTCCAATTCAGAAGTATGTTGAAGCAACAAATGAAGCAGTAATAAGCAATTAATTGCACAAGTTAGTAAACAAGAGTTAAATCATTAAAAGTTGAGCAACCATCCATGATAAAAAGTCACAACATACACCATAAGCATTCTAAAACAGAATAGAAAGTAAATGCTGGGTACGAATCTTAAAACATTACAAATTGTATCAATAAATTAAACAAATCAGACGGTGCCCCTCCAGTTCAAGTACATCTGTTGGGCCATATTGTCCCTCCAAGCGGTCCAAGCGGGTGTAGAGTTAATCAAGTCTATGAACGGTCCATCATCGTTCTCCTCAGGTTCAGCTCTACCTCATCATCGTCATGCAATAACGGATCATCTGGCATTTCATTGCGAATGAAATTATGGAGCAGCGCACAAGCGAGTATCATCTTATTCTGAACCGTGATTGGATAAAAGGAAGGGCTCCTCAGTACAGCCCAACGTTTTTTCAGTAAACCAAAAGTTCGCTCAATCACATTACGATCCTTGGCGTGCTTCATGTTGAAGTACTCCTTGTAGTTCTGAGGAGTAGATGGACCGTTTCCCCATTCATGAAGATGGTATCTTACCATTTTGTACGGGGTCAAGAAGCCGTTTCCATTTGTATATCCATTGTCACACAAATAGTACTTACCTATTATTGAAGTAGACATGAAAAAAAATATTAAAAGAAGATCATGTCATGATGTGTAGATGTAATATTTAGCAAAAACAAAAATGTTTTAGGTGATATGTTACCTTGAGGGACTTTAAAACCGTTTGTTCTAGTCACTGCATCTCTAAGGACACGTGCATCAGCAGCAAACCTTCCCAACCAGTAAACATGTAAATGAAACGCATATTCCGATCACAAGTTGCAAGAACATTTACAGATAGACGACCCTTTCTAGTCCGGTATCTCGGTTTATCAGAATCAGGAACTGTAACATCAATGTACGTGTCATCCAATGCCACCAAGCAACCCTACCAGAAGTGGACATAAAAAATAAAGTGCTTTATTGAGTATGATAGTATAAACAAGATATAAGATTTTAATAGTTGTACAAATGCTTGATTGTAATACCTTGAAATGTCTCCATTGAGGGTGAGTGCAATCTTCTTCAACTGGTGTAGGAGTAGCAAGTAGTATTCCATGAAGTCGAAGTCTGACATTTAACATTCGTGGAAATGCTTACTTACAGTTTAACCACTACGCTTTGAAATTAAATCTCACACACCTTACCTTGTTGTGATGAGCTAACACACTCAAGAAGACGCTTACTTGCTCGGTACCAACATGTATTTACTATCAACTAGACCCCCAGAATGCCTTAAAAGACAACATAGACGATTAAAGGTTGCACGATTCATTCTTAAATTATCGAAACAATCTGTATCACTTAACCCAACAAGGTCATTCATGTGGGAAATCTGTTTTGGAATGTTATCAGCCATCCTATATCTAATCAAGCGTCTTAAATGAGTACCTCCTACAGCTCTATATCGTGTATACATCATTCCCATGACATATATTATTTGGAAAATAATTTCCTCCAAAACAAGGACAATCTCAGCCTTTCTTCTGCATACACGTGCCATGGATACTGCACCAAATTGACTTGATAAGACAAAAGAGGTGGTTTTGTATAATAAGTACCAATATCATCTATTGAACCATATATAACAAATAGTTTACAGAAATCAAAACCTTCATTAACCCAATTCTGGGTTCTCAAAACATTATCAAGGGACTCAAGTGGAGAAATAGTAAAAGAAACACAAGTCATAACATTCAAAAAAACAGGGGGGGTTAATATATGCATCAGAACACACATCTGTTCCAAGACAAAATCAACAAGTCAAATACAACAAAAAAACCACACTAGCTTCAGTAATTAATAATCTAAAGGTTCAAAAGATCAACAATGAATACCCAATCTCAATTCACAATACAAAAGTTGAAGTTATCTGAGTATAATTAAGCTGAAGTTATCTGAATCTCATTTCACCCTAAACCCTAAACCTGAATTTATGAAAAATTGGAGTAACTAAGCAGAGTAAGGTCAAAATTTTAATGACAATACAAAAGCTTTAGTTATCTGATTCTCAAAGAAGATGAAAATACCTGTAACAACATTACAAAAATTAATTTTCAAAAATAACAAAAAATACATAATCCACACCCCAATACACAACCATCTGAAACCGTGTCCAGCACATGTGATTCGCATACTTTATTCCATAAAAAAAAAAACTTTAATCTCAACAAATTTAGGATTTTAGCTTTTTAGAAGAAAACAGGCAATTCGCGTTTATTTTCACCTCAACAGATAACACTGAAAGTTCAGCGATTTCGATGCATAAAAGTTAAATCATTTTCGGGTAAGCGGTATAATCATAAGCGCAATAATCATACCTTCTAAACCTCTCTAGCAAATGTACACCAGATACTTCACCCTCGCCGACGTCTTACACTGTCAAAACAAAAAGTTAAAACGATTAACAACAGGATTAAGTTTTTTCACGATCGAATTCATAGATATGAGACATCAGGCACTTCGCCGTACAAAGAATTCACCGATTAGGGTTTTTTCGCCAGAGAGATTAAAACGGCTGAATGTTGAAGCAAATGACTAGGGTTTGCATTTTTTGGGCCGAGCTTACATATATATAGTTGGGGGTATTTTAATCATTTCAGAAATGAACAATATGGCCTTAATCGCATTGATAAATTATCGGAGGGGGTATGCCCGATTTCTAATACACCAAGCCCGCTAATAGTAATGCGGGCTCCTATTATTTCTTAGGCCCATTCACGTGCAAGCAAACAACTTAATCTGATGGAAAAGCCCATTATTCTGACCCAATATGACTTATTATGTGCAAGCAAACAAACACCTTATGTATAACCCTAGAAATCTCTATTCACGCACTTGGGCATTTCATCAGTGCTATCATCTGCATCGCAAACCCGCCGACCATAATCGTAGTTTTTTTTATTACCTCTTCGCACTTGATGACGAATTGAATCGATGGGATTATCTGCGATTTTCATTTATCGCCCATTTGGGCTGCAGACGAAAAGCAATCAAAGAAAATAAAATGAATTTTAGAGCGTAGTGTATATAGTGGCATTCCGGTAATTAAGTTCATATAAAAGGGCATAATCGTCCAAAGTTAAAATAAGGAAGGACAAAAAAGTATTTTCACACACTACTAATCACCCGGAGGACTTAATCTCTACCCCACCCCCAGGACCGATTATCACCTCACAGCGTGATAAAAAGGAAATTCCGTATCGGGCTGGATTTTACTCCTGGACCATAATCAAACATATCAAACAAATTTTTTCGCTGGACAAAGTTGTCTGTCATGCCTTATACAGCATAGCAAACGCGGCCTAAGTATAATTTATATGGCAATATATACACAGATAATCCACTTGTTTTTTTTATTGTCTTCACCTTTCTTCTAGAATGTATACATTAACTAAAAAACGTCCTTATTTAATCTTTTTTTTATGTTCACATTTAATGTATATTGGGATTTTTTTTCTTCATTTTAACATGTAATAAATAAGAATATATTAGAAACTTGATAATAAAGGGTGAGTCATCTGCGTACCAGGTGCACTGTTCATTCGATAGTGTAATTTATAAACTTGTAATTTATTGCACTGAAACTTGTGACTTGTTACATTAAAGCGTGCAACCCGAATTCGTAACAATGCACATTTTTTAATGAATAGTGATTTATAGAGCTCCATCATAATTATATTTTTAAAACAAATACCTTAATACTGTTTCATACAATACTCACTCCTTAATCAATAGGTTAAACTCAACTTCTGTTAAATAGGAGTATAAATTATTGTGTAATGTTTATTCACATAGTGTCAAGAGTCATGCAAGTTGATATTTAAAAATTAATTAAGTCAAATCTAATGATTCAAGCAATTTTGGTGATACATGTTGTCATTCTTCGTCTACATCAAATGCATATATGCTAAATTTTTTAGATTCTTCCCGTTAAATTGTTATCAAGAATGACTATGCTTTGAAAAGAAAATGACTATGAATTTTTTATTATAGGCGGCCCTTCAAAGTTCAAGTAAGTTGACGTATATCACCGTCCAATTTTTGTCTAATCGTCCATATCTATTTATTTTTTAGTAAGTGTAATGTAAAATTTGTTCATATATATAAAATTTATATAATTATATTTATAAACTAATATTATTATATTTATCAATTGACATTATTACATTTATAAATTAAAATTATAGTATTAAATATTATTAATATTAATTTATAAGAATAGTGATGTCAATTGATAAATTTAATAATATTAATTTTATATTATAAATAAGTTTCACAAGAAAATTTATATATATTTTTTTTTTTTTTTTAGAGGAAACGTTTTTGAGTCTTCAAAATGGCATCATATTCGGAAATCGGATGTAGTCTATCTAAAGAACAAGAATCATACAACTGTAATCTAATTTTTTTAAAGATACAAAGTGAACTTATTATTTAAAGAAATACTAGAAAATAACATTGATGAGTTATGAGTTATTATCATGATTTGCCACATGTAATATAATATATATATATATATATACGTATATATTATTCAAATCTGAGATAATGACGATGACATGTTGATTTTGAACTTATGCGTCATATTTCGTGTTTGTTTAAGTACTCTTATACTATTTTGAACTTAATTCATTTTATTCTTTACATAGAAAGCTTACCATAGTAATGCAATTTTTTGCAATAATAATAAAGAAAAAACAAAATTTTCATTCTCCGTGCACTTACATATAAATTATACCCAAAGGAATCTATTCCATTTCCTCTTTCAAAAGCAATTACTTTCATGGAGGAGGGAGCGAATAAAATAAAGAGAAAGCCTTGAATAAGACCATTTTATTTACGTGACGTGATAATTTTACGTATTTTTGTAATACTTTTTAAATTGAAATATCATAAAACCATAAAGTAATTTTTAAATTAAAATATCATAAAATCATACAGTGAAATAATCTCGTACAAGTATTTACGCAAAATAAATTACTAAGAGACATCTATTGAGAAAGGCAAGATTCTAGATTAGTTCCATGCAAGATATATTGAATAAAAAAGAAATGGTCTACTTTACTCATTTTCATCCATGAAAACTTGCCAGCAATTGAAGTTACGATGCTACATCTAGTACGGTAACATTCATCAAATATTTTCCTCTTTTTCTGAAAAACACATGATAAAATCCCTTTTCTTGAAACGACATTCCAGAATCTAATTACATTCTTACAGTTTCGTTTCATCGCAAACTTCAGCATCCGTTCGGGCTAATAAGGAACAGGAACTCTAACTGTGGCTGGACCACCTTTCATATCCTCCAAAATGAGATTTAGCAGAGCCTTAGCCACCGGACCTTCATTTCCTGCAAAAAACGAACCATTCAATTACACCAACAATACAAGCATACATAGGCCGTGTTTGCAAATTATACGAATAGCTTATAGAATCACTTTTTTTTCAAAGTATGTGATGAGTAGCTATTGAAAAAAGTGATTCTATTATGATTTGTAGAGTTTGCAAACACCACCGTACTATTAGACAGGTATACTATAATGCTAAGATTATTAAATGGACGAAAACCAGAAACAAAAGCACGTACCATCACCAATCACTTGATCGTCCCATTGCACTACTGGACGAACGATGATTCCACTTCCAACGAGCATCATTTCATCGGCCTTTTTCCCTTCCTCTACAGTCACATCGCCAATTCTTACTCCTCGAAGTTTTCCCTCTTTCACCAAACTCGCTGCAAGCACTAATACCCTCTTTGCCGTACACCCAGCAAGAATTTTATCAAAACGAGGCATCAAAAGCTCCTTATCCGCTGTAACAAATGCCACATTCATATTCGGCCCTTCGGCTATATACCCATTTTCATCCACCCAAATTGCAACATTAGCATCATTTTCTTCAGCCTCCATTTTCGACAGTACATTAGGCAGATAGTTCACACTCTTTGCTACTGCAAATAGCGGAGATTTCATCGGGACCGATGAGGTTATGACTTTTACGCCCCTGCGGTCATAGGGCAACTTATCTTGGATTACAATGGCATAAAGAGCCGATTGATAGCAACCGTAAGATGATAACAGGAAATCACCAGGCCCTGCTGAGAGCCAATATCTTAGTGATCCTTGCCGGCACTTGGAAGCACTCACCGTTTGTATCAGGATTCTTCTAATCGTTTCACCATCAAATGGAAGCTTTATCTTGGCCATTGCTGCTGAGCGCAGGAAACGGGCAAGGTGTTGGTTCAACTCATAAAGATGTCTGAAAATAAACGAGAATATAAAGCGCGATTCTTAAGCTCCTTGTATCAAATTTGGCCTAAAGAACCATAGAAAACTAAGGAAATGCTATACCAAATTGCTTGAGCTACTGATAGTGTTCTAGTTAAACACGACTTGTCTCTATATACAATTACTCTTAAACAAAAACTTCTATGAATTTGGTTCAAGAAAGATTTATAGTGAACTCGGTAGCACTGTTTAGTAAACTTTGTAAGCTAATCAGTATTACTCCGTATACTAAACAGTATTATTGCTTTGAACTCAAACGAACCAAGTTCACATTAGACCTACTAGCAAATGGTCGCGTTTATACAAAAGCAAAAAGATCAACCAATGTTATACAAGTCAGAGTACACTTTGCTGGAAAAATTGATCTTTTAAACAGAGAGATTGATCACATTGAAAAGTTTGTCATCTCTATCAAATTTTAGCACCAAATATCAGAGAATTTCGTATTAACTATGACTTTCAAGCAGGAAACAGGAACAATGCAACAAACATGAGGGTACACTGACCCATCCATTATAGCCGCAGTGTCGAAAACTCCATGGCCTCTATGCACCATGTGATCATCCATAGGGATCACCATAGCCGTTGGATCAGTTGTTATTCCACCATAAATGCTAGAGTACATAGCAACATATTGCTGCTTGCTCTCATAACTTGTTCGAAATGTTCTTAATCTTTCCATTGCCTTCAAATGAAAGAAAATGCACACCACAATCAAACTTCATTCATTAATCTCACTTAAGTACAAACTCTAAATACTCCATTAATCTAAGAGATCAAGTTTACAGAAATACCCCTTAAAATTGTGTTATAGAAAGGAAAATTGTGAAACAAACAAACCTCTGAGCAAGAAAGAAGTGGGACATCAGAGAATTGCCTTGATTCCGTTTCTGAAACACCACAAAATAACATCAGAAATACAGAATCATAATCATGCAGTCTCAAGGTACAAAAACACATTCAGAATTATGGGAATTGTGGCCTGATACATTCTTGAAAAGATTTACAGATAGGTGTTTGATGAAATTACCAAGAGAGGTGTGGCTTGAATTCTTGATAGGATTTGATCGTGGGTAGGACGTTCGGAGTGCCCGAAACAGAGAATTCGAAATCGAAGACCCATTTGGGATATTTTTGGAGACGGAAAGTGAATCGAGTGAGGGATTAATGAGAGTTACTGCAGACGCCATTAGAGCGCTGTGTGTACACAATACACAACAAGGTTGATGAACGGTGGAAATGGAATGAATAATTTGTTGGATTTTGTAAATATGTATTCGAAACAAGACATATCTGCTGATGAAGTTTTGATCTACATTATTAATTGCATCTAGTACCTAACACAATGACGCACTTGATATGGAAATGGAATCCACCCTAAATTCACACAAATTATTGGATATATAAATTATGGTAAAGTTGCGTTCTTGTTCACGGTGAAACTGATTAAGCAGTGTGACTTATATTATTAAAGAGGCTAACTTTTTACTATAAAGAGTGTGACTTTTTACTATAAAGGGGAGACAAAATCACAAATGGTCATGTAACTTTGTCCGATTCCAGAAATAGTCATGTAAGTTTTTATTTTATCAATTGTGGTCCTTTTGGTTTCAATTGTAGTCATTTTCGCCGGAAAATTGAAAATTTTAGCCGGAAAATGGCCGGAAATATAATGTAGCACACAAAATAATGCGAAAAAAATAATGAAATGACGGGTTCAATGAAAGGAAGAGAATGATATAAGTTTCGACCCTCGCCTCAACGTAAATCACTCGAAATTAGCCACGATAATGAATGTAATTCGTGATTTTGAAGTTGCGATTCACGGGGGAGGTGTAATCAAAACATGAAATTGATTGAGGATTTTTCTTCCTCGATGAAAGACAGTTCAAATGAGAGTGGTGACGACCGTCAATGTGATCAGAATAAAAAGTTAGGTCAATTTTCCGATCAAATTTTAAATTATCCGGCGAAAAGGACTACAATTGAAACCAAATGGACCACACTTGATAAAATAAAAATTTACAGGACTATTTCTGGAATCGGACAAAGTTATAGGACCATTTGTGATATTTTCTCCTATAAATGGTATTATTCATAAAAGTGAAGAGTGTGACTTATATTATAGCAGATGGTGTTGTAATAATGAAATGGATGTTAATATGTGATAGTTTGTACCCTATTTTATGTATAAGATCGTGTTATACGAGTTTTTATTTTAAATTAGTAGTATATCCAAATTAATATTTTTCAATTATTATTTTATTTTCGATTTTGGTAAGATTTGACTGGTTTATGAAGTGTGTTTAAAATATCAGTTAAATAACTATTTATTTTGGGAATTAATTTAGTTAAGTTCCAATTAGTAAAATTATATAAATATTTGTCCACGTATAGCCAATTAATTAGCTGCAAATCTAATTTGCTTACAACATACTATATCTTCTATTTTACACACAATTTTCAATATACAATCAATTATTTACCACATACTTTCTGATTTGCTTACAATATATTATATCTCCTATTTTACACATAATTTTTAATACACAGTCAATTATTTACCACATATTTTTTAATGGTCTAACCTGATTATTGTAAAGACAAGAATGTGTTACTACAAGAGCAATTATGTTATACTACGTGATGATGGAAAAATGAAATTTTCACTAATTCAATGGTGTAATATGGTTGTTTGGGCTATTACTTAGGTCAATTGATCACAAATCAAAAGAAGAAGCAAATAAAAACAGAGGGGAAAGCGGATGAAAATAAAGGGAGAGTCGTTTTGTTCGTACAATAACACATCTTTCTCTTCATAGTAAAATATTTTGACCATGGAGTATCACGATTTTCATTACCTTACGGACATATATATACACTGAAAAATATGTATGCATTTTTTGTCATTGAAGTAACACATGTTTGTCTTTATAGTAACACAAATCTCTTAGCGAAAGAAGAATAAATCTGCAATTAGAAGTATTAAATATTTGATTCACATTCAGTTTAATTGTTTCTTTCTCAAGTATAACATGATTTATGATCTTGCACAGATGATATATATAATCTGATACATAATTGTTATATCCAGATTATTGAATGGAAACAGGAGAAATTGGCAAAAGAAGGCAGAAAATAGCACAATTGTTACATTCAATTGCTTTCATTATGTGAAAGCATTAGAAACCTCCCTATTGCACTGTTTGAATTTTCATCAATGGAGGCTCAGGGAACTATGCCAACATCTTCGGTTTTCAATGCCCTTATATGTACAAGCTTATCTTCGAGTAATTTTATCACAGCATTAAGCTTGTTCGAAATAATGGAGGGTTCGGAGAGCTACAGGCCTAATTCAGACACTTACGATTACGAATTTTATAAAAAAAACGCGTTTGACCCAATTCGATCCGAATCCACGATTTTTTACCTCCGCATTTATGCGCTTTTCCTTGTGATCCACAGGTCATGTTTCAAGACACTTCATTATAATAACGCATATATGTTTACTTTTATAGTAACACAAATTTTGAAACGGGGTTTGTTAGGCTATTTTTACGCGATTTTTTAAAAAATATTCAGATTCGATCAATACATAACTAAAAATAAAATAAAATCGCTCAGTATTAATTCGGGGTTTGTAAAAGTTTACCTATAAGTCTTGTAAAAGAAAAAAAAAAGTTTACTTATAAGTTTTTATCTTTTTTAATATGTATAAAAATTACTCCATATACAAGAGTAGCTAATAGGGAGGATTATGTGTAAATCAATTAATTAGAGGAGCCTTCTAATCTAATCACAAAAAAAAAAGGAGCCTTGTAACTGAAATATATGGTAGAATTAGATCCATAATGATGGATTTCCAAAGCACCTCTCCATTTCGCATTTTCGCTCAACAGCAATAATAACAGCTCATATTTTGTAAAACCCCCCATTTCCTACACCCCAATTCCACCCACCGCAGCCCTAGCTCCGTCCGTGAACGCAACAACCAGAAAAAGTCACACAACCAAACAAAAAGGAAATTGTACTTATGTGAGATTAACTCAATCGAGGATGGCGATAATTAGGGACGCCTTGCGCCAGGCGTTCATGCCAAAACACGAGTACGAGAGCCTCCGGGACGAGGAGAAGGCCTGGTACAAGCTTCAGAAGCCCTTCGTTGCCCTCGCGCTAACCCTAATTGCGCTCGCTATTTTCATCTCCACTCTGATTAGCTTGCAAATAGTGTTTCCGGTGGACAATCTGCGGCGGCCGTTCTGCCGCGATCTTAGGATTCAGCCTTTGTCAATTAATTTCACCACTCCGGCGACGACGGTTGGCGGCGGCGGCGCGTCGGATCCTTTTCCAGGCGCGTTTGTTTTGACGGATCAGGAGACGGTTGATTATTACTGGATGGTGATGTTCGTGCCTTCGGCTATGCTTTTTGCGGTTTCCGTGGTTTACTTGATCGCAGGTGAGCAAATGTGAATTGAAAGTCTCCTTGATATGTAGTACTTATTCGTATTTGAATTAATTGAATTTCCGTATTCATTTAGTGTTCAGTTAAAGGAATTCAACTTACATGAGATTTGACTGGTGGTGGTGGTTAAGTTGTGATACACATACTGGTTTTGTATATGTTAGTCGTTAATCTGTGATTATAGATGGTTTCCTAATTTGTATATGTCTATGCGGCTTTATGTTTTATGATGTCAATATTGAATAAGGATGATAATTTGAGCCTTATCCTTTTGTCACCAGCTTCATAGATTTGATAATGTACTATCAAATTTGTGACAATGTGAATACTTATTTTGCAATTATTGACTTATAAGATACCTACTGGATTGCCTATGCAACCCTGTATTGATTGTCAATCTAATCTTACAGCTTCTTCGGACTTGGTTGTGAAATCTTGTTGTGCTTTAACAATTAAATGTTGAGCTAATGCCAAATGGTCTGGATTTTAGGTTTTAAAATGCTATTTGGCATTTGCAAATCTTCCACGAATATCTAGTATATATAATAGAACAGTTAAGTGAACTTCTAACTACTTTGAGTAAGGCAAATGTGTAGATGTGTTTTTGTGTTTCAAAAAATTATGCATCAAAGTGTGCTTCACATGTACTGAGAGGGTCTACCGTGTTTGCCGTCTTTAGTGCATGGATTTTCTCTAAAATTTACATACAACACTAACCTGCACATACTAATTCTTTTCTTCAATGAGTTTCATGGGTAACCTATTCTACTTTGTTTGTGTGTGGTGGATACATTAATCATTTATCTTTTCCTAATCAAATGTAATCGGTGTGGCCTGTCATGCAGGAATTGCTGTTGCTCATACAGCCCCTGTGCGACATGGATGCTTGAAGGTGGTTAAGAACAATTACTGTGCTTCTAGAAGGGGTATGCAATTTCCTCTTACTTGTATATTTCGGTTTCTTCAGAATGAATGTCAAATTCATTACCAGCTTAAGCATAGGTATTTTTGGGTGCACCAAATATACAGCCATGTATATTCTAGGCATGCTACTTCTTTTCCATGTAGTTTATAACTAAGTTTTTCAATATTCTTGTTCTGTACTTCTGCCACACCAGCAAATAGCATTCAATCAATGCTCCGTAATATTTCGACTATAGACCAGTATGCAGATCTACAACCCTCAAGTAAACAGAACTATCTGTACCTGAATATAATCTTGTGAGGGTCAGGGTTGAACTTGGACTGCACTAATGTTATGGCTGTCTACTGCAGATTCTGTAGGAGTTCTTTATTGCTTGTGCAGTTATTGAATTGTTGAAAGGAGAATAGGATAATAGGAAATAGCATTCATATGAAATCTGTTGTATTAAAAATTTAAAATGAATTTACTGAAGTCAATGAAATTTGTATGAGGTGCCGATGCTTTATACAAGACAGAGAACAATGCAAGGTGTTATAATGGCTGCCAAGTTCTTGGGGTGATATTAACTGGATAGCTGATTGTAAGTTTCATTCATTTGCTAACCTTCTGATGACTTTGTGTGTGCGAGGTGCCTTGTAGGTTCCTTAATTATTTATTTATTTATCTTTATGCATCTCTGTCTATTGTGTTTGGCTTCAATTACATGGGCCCTTTATTTGATTCGATAATTTAAATTTTAGAAAAAAAAGTGTGTTTTTATGGCCCCAATTTTTGGTGGTTGTACATTATTGGGAGCAACTTAAAAGCAACAGGATTCCTGCAAGGACACTGACAATTTATATCTCGAACTCTTCGGTTTTTCTGAAGCTTATTACAATGAATTCACAGTGATACAATTGGTTACAGACCTCTAATGATTGCCTTTTCATTGTCATTTACAGGTGGTGTAAGATGTCTGTCAATACTGAATGTTGTGTTTGCTATCATATTTGGTCTTCTAGCGCTATTTCTTGGTTCAACTCTCCTCACGCTTGGTAGCAGTTGCTCGTTGCCTTTGTTCTGGTGCTACGAAGTTGCATCGTGGGGTTTGGTCATCCTGCATGGTGGAGCTGCCGTCTTCCTCAAAAGAAGAGCAGCGGTGATACTTGACGAGAGTGACTTTTCCGGAAGGAATATGGGGCTAGAGATGCTTGAAGCAATCCCAACAGATGTCACACCCGATGTGGAGAGACGAGTGAATGAAGGCTTTAAAGCATGGATGGGTCCGTCACTCCTATCCTCTGATGAGGAGGATGAACCCGATGATTATCTAGAAGTGCCAAACTCAGCACATTCACTTTCTGCCCGTCAAAGAGTGTGAAGTAAATTGGTTGTTAAGGTGATACCATTCATATGGATTGCGTTTAGCTTAGAGGCAGCAACATCAGTAGTCTAAAGGTGTACATTATATTGAGAAATCTTTGTGGATCTTTCATTGCGGTATAGGAAAATCACTACACCTCCTGAAGAGAAGAGCTTTTGTCATTGCTGAATATGTGCAAATCATGGTTTATATTTTTTTCACGACCAAAATTGTTTGTATGCGAATAGTCCGAATAACAGAAATGTAAATTATGATGAGATCTGCATAATGTGTAGATGCTAAATAGGAGTATAATATTTCGGGAAATCACAAGGTTAGGAATATTTTACCTTTAGCTGGGCCAAATAGCTGTTGTTAGACCAATATGAGATTCCTTGTTCATTTTCTTCCACTTTATGTTCAACACTTTATGGGCCAAATTACTGATTTCAATTTATCAGAAAACACGATCAAATGTTTGGAAAAATTAGGTGAGTGCATCACTTTGATATGAAAAGGTAGAACACCACTACTTATGTCCAAATGTCATTGGTTTGAGTTTGAGTCAATTTGACCTATAAAAATATGAGTTACTCCATTTGTCCCAATTTAGTTTGACAAATTTTTCTATGTACCATTTGCACCAAACTAATTTGGTGCAATTTAATTTTAGGAGCTCTTTTTCTAATTTATTTTTCAGTTTTAGTTTTTTTTTTTTTTTTAGTTTGATTTTAACTTTAATTTCAATTTTAGTTTTTTTCTCGACCCGGGTCCAAACTTGGTCAGAGTAGTTCATGGTTTATTCCGCCCGAATAAGTCATGATTTAGGGTTCATTATTTAGTGTTTAGGGTGTAGATATTTTATCCAAATTGAAATTGAATTCAAGTGCACCAATTGCATCTTGTGCAAATGGTGCACAGGAGAGTCACTCATTTAGTTTTCATAAAAGAAAATATTACTCCTCCGTCCCCGATCTTTAAGGAAAAGTTACTGTTCACAAGGATTTATTGGAATAGTGTTAAAGTGATAAAATGTTGAGGGTAGAATGGGTATATCAACTTTATTGGAAGGGTTAAGGTTACTTTATTAGATGGTTAATTAATCCCTCTAAAATCTGCTAATAATGTTGCAAAAGTACAATACAAAATCTGACACCCATACATACATAATTAAAATAAATCATTACTTGTTCAATGACTCAAATCGACTCAAATCGAAAGATCAATCAAACAAAGATAAAATTCCCTCCTAAAACACAATTAAATCTGTTCCTTTTTCAGATTTCCCTCCTAACTATACCAAAATTTTCCCCCTTTTTCAGATTTTCCTCCTAAATACACCAAAATTAGCCCCCTATTACAGATTTCCCTCCTATTACAGTCATTCAAAATAAATTACAGCTCTTTAAATAGAAACCAACACCTTCAAATCTGTCTTTAAAAGCACCATAAATACATCCACTTCCTAAATCACCCAAACATAAATGCATTGTTAGTTCAATATGAGTCAAACTAGAAAGCATTTAACTTATGAAGAAAAAAACAAGATTGTACAGTATCTACTAGGGGATTTGGCTAATGGAGTACCTGGGTATGGAAAGTTTAGTGAAGCTAGTCAGCTATTTGGGACTAATATTAATACTGTGAGAAGGATCTGGTTCACTGCAAAGAAACAAAGATGATTAACCCCATTTAGTCCAAGTATTAGGCATATAATGGTACACACATTAGTCAAACAACACTTGTTCATCACAATTTTATCAAAAAATAGGCACTCACAGGTTCTGATGGTTAAAAAACAGATGATTAACCCCATTTAGTCCAAGTATTAGTCATATAATGGTACACTCATTAGTCAAACAACACATGAGACTCTAGATTTTATTGAACCCTCAGAGTATACTTACATCATTAGGTAAGGTTAAGCATCCTAATCTAGGCAAATCATCCTAGAGGTTGCATTAACACATTATGACCATAAGAATAGACCAAAATTCACCATTTTTTCCACCTAAAATAGCCAACAGAGCATTCATTTAGGTTATTTTAGTCATAGGGCACAGAGGTTAAGCATCCTAATCTAGGATATTTTATAACCCTAGAGATTGCAATTAACACAAACAAAGGGACATCAATTCTCCGAATATTTCCAAGATAAGCACATGAGTCAAAAAATCACATGCCATATTTCAACAACAACTTAAAATAGGATCAGAATAACCTGTAAATCAGCTCCTTAACACACGGTACAAGGATAATCATCATATCAACAAACGCCTTTCTTGATGGATCCAACCAATAAGCTTTATCAGAGAATGGTGGAGCACTCCCAGGCATCGGCTCGGCTAACGATGTAACCTCATCGGAAACATCATCGCACGAAGGCAATTCCGGTGAGAATGAGTCTTGAACAACCATAGAACTGTAATCGGGAGAACCCCCACCCATGTCGCTCAAATTTGCAGCGCAACCCTTCGATTTCTCCGCCGCCAATGCCACCGGCTCCATCCCCTTCTTACTCTCTTCATCCCATCTTCTTGACAAAGGATGTTGACTATCGAAAGCCCCCGTTTCGTCCCACCAAAAGTTCTGCACTGAATCTGCCTCAAACTCTTTATAATCTTCGGTGCATGCCCAATTTTTCGAGTTTAAAGATGAATCGGCCATGGCTATTTAGGATTTTTTTGAAAGACGGTGATGAGAGAGAAGAGAGATACTGGAGCGTCTTAGGAATATCGAGTGGAAAAGAGAGCAAATTGCAGAGAGCAACAATGGAAGATGAAGATCGAGAAATTAGAGAGCGGATTGCAGAGAGCAACCATGGAAGATCTTTCGAGAAGAGAGATGAGAGAGAGAAGAGAGAGTAGAGAACGGCTAGGGTTACGAATTGATGGGGGCAGTGGTGTAAGTGAGAGAGGGGGGTTAAGGATATGGGTTAAGGGCTATTGGGTTAATGGGCCGAAAATTATGATTAAATGGGGTGTTGGGTTTGGGTTTATTAGATATGGGTTAAGTGGATGACAGTTGTGTAAATAAATTGGTAAGAGAAGGGTGTTAGTTAAATGAGGTATATCCATTTTAGGAAGTTTTCCTTAAAGATCGGGACGAAAAAAATGGCAAGTTTTCCTTAAAGATCGGGACGGAGGGAGTACTTTTTATTTTATTAAAATAATAAAGTAAAATTATTTATGTAAAATTAACTTTAATTGTGTTGGTGTGACTTGTGAGTTAGTTAGAAAAAATGATGATATAGATGATATAAATAAGGAAAAATATATTAAGGCGCTTATGAGAATAATTTAAGGCACGAAATTATTTTTTCTAATAAATTTTTCTTTAGAAATGAACGTATCAATTTGAGGGCGAAAATTTAACTGGGCCTAACATATTTCAAAACCTTAATCAAATTGTAGCCCAGGGTTCATGGTTCATGTTTAGGGTTTAGTGTTCAAACTGGTTTAAAGTTCAGCCCAAAATTGATATTTTTTATCTAGATCTAATTTTCCTCGATCTTCAAATTGATAGATTCTAAACTTTTCGGTATTGGATTGATAAAACTCCTATAAATAAATGTATGTTATGAGAATAAGAGTTATGAATAAAGTTTTCTTTAGATGAACGTATCTCGAGGCGTATATAACTGGGCCTAACATAAAACCTTACTCAAATTGTAGCCCAGAGTTCATGGGCCAAACTGAAAAGTCCAGCCCAAAAGATTTTATCTAGCTAATTCCTATCTTCACACACTCTGACTAGCTACAGGTGTAGTACGGCGAAAAACCCTCGCTCTCTCCTTGTGAAACACTAACGGCGAAAAATCTCCCTCTAATCAGTTACAACCATGGCCGGTACGGCGTCGTACGACCCCGAACAGCATATCGCCGGCGACTCCGCCGGCGGCGGCTATGACCCGAGCTACGTACCCGATTCCGTTAAGTCATTCGTTGTCCACATGTACCGCCACATTCGGGAGAAGAACGTCTACGAGATCCACCTGATGTACGAGACTTCGTTCCATAGCATCAGCGATAGATTTTTTAAGGATTCTCCCTGGCCTTCGGTCGACGCCGTGGCGCCATACGTTGATAACGATCATGTGTTTTGCTTGCTGTATCGTGAGATGTGGTTTCGGCATCTGTATGCGCGGCTTCAGCCTACGCTGAAGCAGCGCATTGATTCTTGGGATAATTATTGCAGTCTATTCCAGGTTAGGATGACTTTTTGCTTTTTGATTTTACTGACATTAGTGTATGAGATGAATTTTATTGAAAATTGCGTAGGAGATGACAATGTGGGTCGTTTATTTGTGCGCGCAATTCGAGTTAAGATGAGATCCTTTGGGATGATAGTAGAATAGTTTAGGACGCTCAAATGCTATGGAGAGAGACATTTAGAAGTTAGATAGATTGCAGGAGAGTGTTTCTAGTGACTCAACAATGGTTCAATGGATTTCTAGTGGTGAAAGTGAACCTCAGAGAATATGTATTTCTTTGTTGTGGTTGCAGGTTGTATTGCACGGGGTGGTGAATATGCAACTTCCGAATCAGTGGTTGTGGGACATGGTGGATGAGTTTGTTTACCAGTTTCAGTCATTCTGCCAGTATCGTGCCAAGATGAAGAGCAAGACCGAGCAAGAGATTGCCCTTCTGCAGCAAATTGATCAGGTATTACAATGAAATTTTTTGGATAATTTTAGTTTTGGTTGTAAGAAGTTTGATTACTAATGCAAGTTAACTTTAGAGTGACTTACTGTTATATTTGATAAGTTTATGGACCCATGTACATAGTGTCAGGAAATTACATCTTAGAATGACTGATATGAATTTATTATAAGTTTATTCTTCACTCATTACTTTAAAATCAAATAGGCTTAATGAATGAATGAGGAAGAAAAGTGAAACTGTTTAGTGGTGAGAAAAACTAGTATTTATGTGTATGTTCTATATTTCAGGCATGGAATGTGTATGGTGTTCTGAATTTCTTACAAGCTCTAGTGGAGAAGTCCACAATTATTCAAATCCTAGAGCAGGAGAAGGAAGGTCTGGTCCAGTTCACTGCTACTGATGGATATGATTACAGTGGTGGGAGCAATGTATTGAAGGTGTTGGGTTACTTTAGCATGATAGGTTTGCTTAGAGTTCATTGCTTGCTAGGTGATTATCACACGGGGCTGAAGTGCATAGTTCCAATTGATATAAGCCAGCAAGGTGTCTATACAAGTGTTATTGGGAGCCATATCACTACAATTTATCATTATGGATTCGCAAATATTATGTTGAGGAGGTATACTTATCTAATATTGGTTATTCAAACTTTTGTAGATCTAGCTTTGCCACTTTGTGTATTACCTGTTCATTATGTGGTACAATTATTAAAGTAAATTTGTTCAAGCTTTCTGAGGAATGAGTCTATTTTTTTTTTTCCTGGGGAAGATTTGGATATCCATGTAATTACCATTCAATGTGAGTCTTGTTTGATTGGATTGAAATCCATCGTATGGTAAATCTAATTTACCCCCATAAATTTTCTGCTAAGTTGTTTAAGTTTGGTGTCTATTGTCAGGTATTATTTCAGATCATTTAGGTTGGAATCAAGAAGACAATAGTTGTATATGGTTGCCTTAATTATCATACCCCCACCCACCCCCCACAAAACCACCTCAATAAAAAATGTTGGTGTTTCGTTTTCATCCATTATCTTGCCTTAATGATTATGCTGTGCTGGTAAACAACATTGTATTAAGCAACAAAACCTGTCTATGTATTCAAAGAACTATCAGTTTTGGAACAAGTTGATGTTCTATGACCAGGTTACATTTTACATGTAAAATCACATTGTACAATAAGTGCCACAATTAATTCCATAATTCCCTGTAGTTTTGCTTCTAAGTTAAATAAAAAGATTTTCTCTCAAAATTTCAATCATGATCTTCCTTTTACAGGTATGTGGAGGCAATTCGGGAATTTAATAAGATACTACTTTACATTTTTGTGAATAAGCAACATCACCAAAAATCTCCACAGTATGAGCAGATACTGAAGAAGAATGAACAGATGTATGCCTTGCTTTCCATCTCTCTCTCTCTTTGCCCCCAAGTGAAACTTATTGAGGAGAACGTGAACTCCCAGTTGCGGGAAAAATATGGCGAGAAAATGTTGAGGATGCAGGGATATGATGATGAGGCATTTGCTCTTTATGATGAACTCTTTTCATATGCATGCCCAAAGTTCATTACTCCATCTCATCCCAGCTACGAGGAGCCTCTTGTAAACTACAACCAGGTATAAACGATAACCTAATACCTATATTGATCCCAGTCAAGTGCTTGATGTTATCATGTGTGGACGTTCTGGTCAGAATTTAGAACCACTTATAAATCACAATAAAATGTAATTGGTTGTTTGATGGATTTAGTACACTCTCTGCATGTTGATTTCCAGTAAATTTATATGATGCAAACAGTTTTGCTCTATGAGTCCTTGAGAATATATGATATTTATCATTTCTTAATTTTTTCAGGATGCTTATAGGCTACAGTTGAAGTTGTTCCTTTATGAAGTGAAGCAACAACAACTGCTGTCAGGGGTCCGAACTTTCTTAAAAGTGTACTCTACGATCTCCCTTGGGAAGCTGGCCACTAACATGGAATTGGATGAACCTACTTTGAGGTCTGATAGGCGTTCCAACTTGAGCATCTGCTTTAGTGTCCTAATTGTACTAACTCGAACAAAAATTGCATACTCTGTCTGCAGGACAATTTTGATGACATACAAACACAAGACCCATGCTGTAGACGTCAATGGCAAAATAACCTCTAATGCCGATGTGGATTTCTACATTGATGATGTGAGTTTCTTTGGCTTATTGGTGAAATGACATCCTAGCTTTTGTTAAATTATGTTTTATTCCTTAAAGAAAACATGAACCATTTATTTGTTTTCTCATTTTATGAAATTTCTCTTTAATTGACAACTGCATTGGGATATGAAAAAAAAAATCCTCAATCCATCAAATCAATAACTTATCAGCAGATGGCTGTCGATGAAATTCCACTAAATAAATCATTGTTGATACTGCGATGATGCACATCTCAATCTATTTCTACTTTTAGGTCTGAGAAAAACTGTTAGTTCTTGAATATACACAGCGAATGGATCTCCATTGTGTGTGTGTGTGTGTTCATTTACTCATTTTTTAAAGAAATAAATAGTAGGAGACAAGCTATTTCCTTCAAGGAAAAGAGATATATATTAAGCACAATAACTTTCAAATGGATGTTCCATATTTTGTTGTATCTCGCGATCCATTTGACTTAATTCTTTGATTTCAGGACATGGTTCATGTTTCGCAATCCAGACCAGCCAAAAATTACGGGGATTATTTTATGCGCCAAATTGTCAAGGTAAAAGCTTAGCTTGCTGACTTAAGTTTCCACAGCTTCTTTTGATCGATGAATGTCCTAACAATTAATTTTCTTTCGTCTCATGAATACGAAAATGCAGCTTGAAGGTGCAATAACTAATATCGATAGGATAAAGCTGGAGTAAGCATTCAAACTTTTGCTCTAGGATTTCTTCTATTGTAGCATACAATATGGATTTTGGTTTCTTCCCCCACCCAACCCAACTGTGAACGCAAAAACGATGAAGAGAGAGAAAGTGACTGTCTTTCGATGTGTAGTTCAGGCTGAAATGTACTATTAATCTTTTTCTAAGGTTGCAACTAAAGTCTCAAATTATTCTGTTTTATATCTGTTTACTTCTAAATTATTATTGTTTTTTTTTTGTGTGTGCAAATTGTAGAAGTCGTCTTTTTGGTTTTTTGGTACTCATGTATTAGAGCTATTGGTGTTCCTTTTGCCCTTCACGTAGAATTGCTACAATTGTAGTATAATTTTTGTTTATTTGTACTACAGCTTGGTAATAAATTAACAAAATGCACATTTTGAATTTGCGATACTGACATTTTTTGTTAAATTTACTCTCTAGTACAAATTCTATTTGAAATAAAAACCATTTTAGACGTTTCTTCTGTCATGTTATAGGCAGTACAAATCACAAGGTGTATTTCTAATCTCTTTGGTACATTATGAGTTGCATTTGTATAAGCAAATAAATCTCCTGCAGACTTTAGAAATAGTGTGAAGCAAAAATGAAAATCTGGGACATGTTGAATCCCATCCACACACGTGCAAACTAAAATATAAGAAAAACAAATAAATAATTTAGTGCACAAAGCTCATCCTCACATATTGGCAAAAAAAAAAAAAAAAAACTGGAGCACGCGATCAACGCGAGCTAAGATATGATAAAAATAATACAAAATTGATGTTATCACAATTTTTGCCCTTTTCCAAAACCAATAATCAGATTGTGATTACCTGTTTTGGAAGCCCACTACTAAAACACAATAGTAAATATTGGTTAGAGTATGTATTAAAAGCTTTGATTACTGAATCAAATCGAAATCTAGAAAATGAACTAATTAATCCAAATTCTTTGGAATTAAAAACCCTATTGCTATTTTTTAAAACAAATACAATAAAATTAAGGAATTTAAATATTGGTATTTTTACCATTAATCAACTGAAAGAAGAGTATTCTATGGTAAATGAAGATAATTGAAAAATACTAATTGTAAATACTGCGGAACAAAATTTAGATCCTAACAAGACAATTATTAGGAAATTGCAATTTATTTGATCGATTTTCCAATATTAACCCCACAATGCATGGTACATCATACTAACAACAACAATATTATATTTTTTTCTCCTCTGTGTGTGTTCTTCATCTACCTGTATATACATACATAAAGGAGTTTCCTAATGTGTAGTTGAATAAAAATTCCATTACAACTAAGCTTTCTTCAAGAAATCCACAATCCACAAAATAGTTGCATACCATCATGACTAACAGCACCACCCCAGGAATCATTACATGCAAAGGTCCTCTTCTATTCATCCATTCATCATCTCTTAACTAGTTTTTTTTTTTTCATTTCAAATCTTGAAAATAAGCATTTATTATTCGAGTAAAACAGAGTAAATCATAGTAGTATATTGTAATGTTGCAGCTGCCGTTGTACGGAAATCCGGCAAACCACTGGAAGTGGAAGAGATTCAAGTGAAGTTAGGTTCAAGATGCTTTGTTCAAGCATGTGCCACACTGATATCCTATGTTGTAATGGTCTCCCTGTTGTAAGTTAAAAAAAAAATTGTTTATGTTATTTTCAATTTCTGGTTTTTTTTTTTTTTATCCTGTGTTTTATGTTTTTTACTGCCCATTTTTACAGCCTCTGTTCCCTCGGATTCCTGGACATGAAGGAGTAGGGTAAGTTTTCTTTCCCACTTTTGGTCTTGAATTTCAAGCAAATCAATGGAGTCTAATACTTCAAAGTTGTTAGCTTTATGAACAGGATAGAGCATAAATGATCTTTAAAACTTGAGTTTTTTACTTATCAAGCTTGAGCCATAGCTACAGATCCTCTCACTTTATATAAAAGATAAAGAATTGCAGCAAGAAATATACTCCAACTTGATGATAGATCAATCTGAGCAAATCTTCTACTTCAATTGATGTAATTTAGACTCAATTTGATCAAAGTTTGACTCGTTCACAAAAAAACTTAAGTATATAACAAGAGATACTAGTTCATACAAAAGAAAAGTATTAGTTTGTAAGTTGAACAGGATCAGTACTTTTTTAAATGTACAACTAATACTTTTCATCACATGAACGGATACATTTCAACTGTTTTTCTATGATGAGTGAGAAAAAAACACTGTTTGGCTGAAATTTTTTAGTCAATATTTGGTCAAAATTGCACCGGTTGCACGATTCAACTGGTGCGCCGAAATGTTACTCTTATACTAATGATATCTTCAATCTTGAACATATGTTATAGCAAACTTGAGCAATAGCTAGAGATTCTCCTATTAAAATGAAAGATCTGCAGCAAGAAACATACTCCGATCAATTTGTGTATACTAATAATAACATGTTAAAATGTTGAAGAACAGTGTGATCGAAAGTGTTGGAGAAAACGTGACAAATCTGAAGGCAGGAGACACTGTGATGCCACTGTATCTGGGAGAGTGTGGAGGGTGTTTGAATTGCAGTTCTGGGAGAACTAATTTATGCCACAAGTATCCCCTCAGCTTCACCGGTGTGCAGACTGATGGGACGTCAAGAATGTCCGTTGGAGGCGAAAAGATCTTCCACCATTTTAGCTGCTCAACGTGGTCGGAATACGTGGTTATTGAAGCCAATTATGCAGTTAAGGTGGATTCAAGAGTGTCTCTTCCACATGCCAGTTTCTTGTGCTGTGGTTTCACAACAGGTTATGGATCAACGTGGCGAGAAGTTAGTATCGAAAAGGGCTCGACTGTTGCTGTCATTGGCCTTGGAGCTGTTGGACTTGGGGTAAGTAGACGACAAAAACTTCTATGAACTTGGTTCACGGAAGTTTTATGGTGAACTATGTAATACTGTTTAGTATACAAAGTAATACTGTTTGGCATATGATGTATAACGGGATGAAGATTTTGGTTATAGCATCCTCGTTTTTTTGATGTAGGCTGTAAAGGGAGCTGAGGTTTTAGGGGCATCTAAGATAATTGGGATAGATATAAACGAGATGAAGCATGAGAAAGCAAAAGCTTTTGGAATTACAGATTTCATCAACCCTAAACTTTCTGATAAATCTGTATCTGCATTGATCCAAGAAGCAACTGGAGGACTGGGTGTAGACTACGTTTTCGAGTGCATGGGTGTTCCGTCCCTGCTCAACGAAGCCATTGAGGGCTCAAAAGTGGTATCAATTCTCATCTATCTACATATTCATCTGCTTTGTACGTTCTTTTGATGGACAAATTTTATATTTACGGACGTGTTTGGGGCTCGAGCAGGGGCTTGGGACAGTAGTGTTTATTGGTGCAGGACTAGAGAAAAGTGGGGAGCTCAACTATATACCTCTGTTGTGTGGAAGGACTATTAGGGGTTCAATTTATGGTGGTGTAAGACCTCAAACTGATCTCCCTCAAATTGTTGAGAAATGTGTCAACAAGGTTAAGGAAAAACTAAGTAATCCAACTTTTCTTACATTTTTTTATATGTTTTACTGAGAAATGTTGTAATTTGGGCAGGATCTTGATCTTGATCAGCTCATTACTCATGAGATTTCACTTGATCAAATTAACAAGGGATTTGAGTATATGAAGCAACCAGACAGTATCAAAGTTGTGATCAAGTTCTGAGAAAATTACAACCAGTGAAGTCTTTGCAGGTTTTTTTTCTTGTTCTACTTGATGTGTGGTTCTGTTTAATATTATGTATTATGTTGGGACTAGTATTTTGCTTCAACATTATGGAATAATCGATTCTGATTGACCCCAAACTTATTACAAATATGCGTGGTAATAATTGAATTGTAAACTTATGACTCTTGCAATTGTATAAAGACAAAAACTTGTATGCAATATTGCATACAAGCCATATGTGCAATTACAATTTAATTGGGCTTTTTCATTTTTTGTGCGGGTCTGCAATGCACGGGTCGGGTAGGGCTTTCTTCTTCCTTGCATTCAACAGCCGCTCCTTTATTGCCATCAAATCTTCAATTCCAACGAAGCGTCTCTGCTATTACGCCTTGACATCGATCTGCTACTTTCCTTCTCCAGAATATTGATAGATAAAAAGATCAAATTATGATCAAAGTATAAACGATGGTGAGTAATTTCTTGTGGCGTGAATTGTGTACTTTGAAATAAGGCGACAAAGAAAAGAAATTGCAGTGTGTTAATGGCTTCTGATGCTGCTATAGTGTTTAGCTGCTGGAAATTGCGTGTGGATAATCGGATATTTAAATGTAAATTCTGCAGCAAGGTCTTCTAATTTGGATTGAGGATTTTTTTTCGCGCTTGTACTGATTTTTGTTTATGTAGTAACACTCTTTTGCTCATGTGGTAACACTCTTTTGTTCATGTAGTAACACATCAAGTTGTTCTTTAAATCTATAACTTTTGACTGGGAATTTATTTTCGCGCTTGTACTGGTTTTATTCATGTGGTAACATGTTTTTCTTCATATGGTAACACTTTTTGTTCATGTAGTAACACATATTTTTTTAGTAATATGTAACACTGTTCATATATCGTCGTAATACTATGTAAATACTCATGTGTTACCATATGAACAATAATGTGTTACCATGTAACCCATATTACGTTATGAATATAGTAACACATAAAAATTTGACAAAAAAAAAATATTTTTTCAATATAACAATGTAGTAACACTCATATATAGATATAGTAACACACTAAAAAATTGAAAAAAAAAATATATTTTTATATTTTTTCAATATAACAATGTAGTAACACTCATATATAGATATAATAACACACTAAAAATTTTAGAAAATAAAATTATGTGTTCAGTAGGAATCGAATCTGCAACTAAACACATTAAGAACAGACCTAAACCACTAGATTACAACACACAATCAATAATGATATGCATCTATTAATATATATCCACCCTGTTCGCCCAATCCACAACTTGCTCACCCTGCCCGCGCCCGACCCGCCCCGACACCAAAATTTAGTCATTTTTTGTCTTATTTATGTTGTATTGCACATAACACTAGTGTACAATATTTCACACAAGTCTTTCTCTGGTATAAAAACTAGAAAGAGGGACACTTGCATGATATGGTCTCACGGTGAGACGGAACATAAATTAAATATTGACGCTTTAACACTTTAATATGAGTGAGTGCAATTTGTAATAAATTATACCCCATCTCATGTATGAAACTGTCTCATATGAGTTTTTTTCAACTAGAAAAGTCATATTACTAAAGAATTTGAAACAAAAAGGTTTATTATAATTTATTTTCCTTCCCGCATAACAATTAGCATTTGGTTAAATGGCTCTTCAACGCATACGAGAAACCTTATTAAAAAAGAATCTTTCAAGAGTCGTAAATTTCAATTTTAGGCAAAAATCTCGTCCAAAGCAAATTTGGGCAAAACACATAGCATGAAAACTATGCAAAATAAAAAATATATATATATATATATATATATATATATATATCTCACATAACTAATTCAGCATGTGATTTGTTTCGAAAAAAAAAAAAAATGAGCATGTGATTAATATAGATATGCGGCCTAACTTATAAAATGTTCCATAGTGATCTGCGCTACCAACTTAGGATAAAATATCTGGTAAAATCTAAATTCCGAAAACAGGCAATAAATAGACATAGGGTGGATTAAAAGTGACGAAGAAACAACATAGATAGAGAACAAAATTGCTTGTGTAAGGCGAAAAAGGTCCACCGGGTGAAAGGGCGATCATCGTTTCTGAAATTTACTCGGGCGGTTATCATTATCTCTACCGCGAGAATGCCTCCCACCAGAATGACGACCGCCTCTGCCGTTCCTTCCTCCCCTGAATTTTTTTGTAAAGATCATATTACGCAACCTAAAAATTACAGCTTTTAATAAACATAAAAGTGTATTTGGTACAATACCTTCCACGGCCATTGTTTCTGTTGTTGTAGTTGTCGCGATGCTTCTTCTGATCATTAAGAATTTTACTCCAGTATTCCTTCTCATCCTCACCTGAATTTAGAAAATTGAGTAGTTATTCACACATGTTCAAAGTTAAGCATCCATACAAAATATAATAAAAATAAAAGGATACCAAGAAAGAGATTGTTACAAACCAGTTACGGGGTCCAGAACGGCGATGAAATTTTTTACAATTAGGCCACCCTCCTTAGCAAGCACGGCAGCTGCACGAGCTTTCTGAGAACCTTCAGCGACATCGAATCTAACAAATCCAGAGTCTGCTCCCATGCAGAAATCAATGTACTGCACACAAGACACGATAAGACCGAAAAGCATCAAAGACATGTTTGAATAGAAGAAAATTAACAAACACTGAATAAATAAATAAAAAGACAGCAGTTACAATAAGGAGCAAAGGACTGCACTATAAGGGATACTATAGTGCTGATATTTTTAACCTATGATAATACTACACAGCCCCTTCAACCTCTCCACAAACTAACAGATAGAATAACGGACTAGAACAAATAGACTGTAAAGAAACTCACATTATAAAAAATAAATACCTTCACAATACCGAACTTTTGGAAAACATTTTTTAGATCCTCTCGTAAGACAACATCTTTGTTGTTCTTGTAAGCTGCAGCATTTTGTTTATTTTCTTCAGGTGATTCTTGGTCTTCCTTATTTTCTACTGATTCCTGTGCTTCAGCCTCTTCACCAGTCATGTCCTCTTCCTTTACTTCACCATTCCCATCATTCTCTACAGAATCCTTCGAATCTGTAACATCTTTTGCAACCTCTGATTCAGTCCCATTAGTATTAACTTGAGCTTTATCTTGTACTCCATCTTTCTTAGAGGCATCTTCATTATTGCCCGTTGATTTGGAATTACCATTTTGTTTGGTAGATTCTTCAGCAATGCTCTTCAATTTAAACGCAACAACTAAGCCTTTGGGATAGCTGACACAATAATTAATAACTCGTTAAATAATATTTGTGGGTTGGTGTAATGTAAGGACAATTATGATGACATTATGCACAAACTCACTCAGGTTCGGGTTTGGCCTTCTCATTGCGGTTTGAACCTCCTTGTGGCCTAGTCTTCGCAACTTCCTCCTCTTGCTTAGCTCTTTCGTCATCAAATTCCTTCCTGAATCAAGGCAGTGAAAGAAATGATAAATTGTGAGCTCTGATGTTGTTATAGGGGAAAATAACATTGCACAAGTGTAACAGAATATTCAGTAGTTACTTACATCACTGAAATAAGATAGAAAAAGGTTTCGTAGAACTGTTTTAAATTATACATTACATGAAGCAGCATAACAAAGTTTCCAAACTAGAATAGTATGAAGAAACAAATTAGGTCAGCATAGGCTTATGCTTAAAGCTGAAAAGGTTTGATATGAAACGGGTTGCAGGAAAAAAAAAAAAAAGCCCAACTTTTAATAGGATAGCAAAAAGAGTAGAAATCAGAAAAAAAAGTTGCAATTTCTTGGAGGTTGGACCCCTGAACTTTATGCTGCAGAAGAAAAGGGAAATTGAAAAGAGCACACACACACACACACACACACAAATCTAAATCAGACTATCCGCCAATACTTTACCGTAATGGTTGGGGAATTTGAGGCATAGTAATCAACAGCAGTAAAGAAATGTTTTCTAGGACATTCTTAGGCATACTTACTTCAGTTTGAGTTCCAACTCAACACCTGAATAACTCAGTGTTTGCTTCAAAACATTTGCAGCATCCTCCTCACTGGAAAACTCAACCAATGCCATTCCACAAAACAACCTATTGTCAGCAACATGTCGAGGTAGCCTCACACTATTAACCTAGTACAAAACAGCAGATACCAAGTTTAATGAAAGTTTATACACTTAAAATTCACATAGATATACCAGTCATTGGGTAACCATGTTTTCAGCAAACAACTGCATTTTGAACCATAATGCAAAGCATTATTTCCAATGCCAAAATGCAAGATTTATATACCTTAGCATATTGGCTGAAAAATGACTCGACATCTTCGAGCTTGACCTCGTATTCAAGTGGTGAGGCAGCAATTGTCCTTTCATCCAATTGCTTAATAACTTCTTCAGGTTTTGCAAGCTCAGTGACTCTACCAACATTCTTCCCTTAATAAACAAAAGGGAACTGTTATAAAAGAAAATCTATACACCATTCCTTAATACTAGGAAACTCACCATCTTCAGAAATCTTCAGGAAAGTAGAGGTCCTCAGAGTCTCAGCCACAGCCTCAACAGTTTCTTCGGGTACATCTTCTGGTTTCACATCTTCTAAGCCCAAGTGGCCTCTCATCCGAGAAAACGAGCAAATCAATGCCAAACTTACCACTGTAGTCTAGTTAAGGAAACTTAAATATCATTTATCACAGTCTAAATCATTTATCACAGTGGGTCACTGAAAGACAGATTCCAAGTGAAATCACCCCCTGATATCAACTCTCTAATCATCAATCTTCCGTTCAAGAATATGTATTTTTACCAAATATACATGGATAAGATCTCAGATCATAATTGATAAGTTACGAATTCACAGACTGTATTGAACCAAAGTTCAAAATAATTATTACAACAGCATCCACCTTCTCCAGAGCAGTTTAACTTGACATTAAAGTTCCACATAACTTTAAGATTTAGTTGCTAATCTCATGAAAAGCTTGATAATTATAATAACCCAGCTGTTGGAAAAACTATCTAACCACCAAAATTTCGCAGAATGGGCACGCTACAAAATCATTTAGACTCGAAAAAAGCACTTGAATATCAGACTTCACCGGGCGGCAAACAAAAAAAAGTGAAAAAGAAGGCAACTTTAGGTCATTACTACGATTGCACGTGCAAATAAAAACTAACAACAATAAACAAAACGAAACATAAAGAGTTAAAAAAATAACCACACCCACAAATATACGCAGGTCTGAGTACGCAACACTAATCTGAAAAAGGATACTTCCATCATCGCTTTCACTGATGGTTTCCCTCAAAAATTTATCTCTTGGAAGATTGCTATCACTAAAATAGAACTCCACCTGAAATCAAATCATCGAGCATGTATCAAATCATTCGCCTTTCCAAAACGAAACTACAAAAAATTGAAAAAGAGATTCAATTGATACCTGACGAATAACTTTCTTTGCAGTTGCTTCGTCCAAGGGCGCCATTGATTCAGAGACGAAGCAGCAGTCACGAATTTGTGAAGGAAGTAGAGGAATGAAAAAAGCGGTTTAGGGTTTTGGAGTGTGGGGAATAAGTAGTGATTTTAAAGGGGTTTTAAAGACAAAATAACCACCACGCTTTCCAGATTTCAAATTTAAAGAAAAAAGAGTGAACTTTTTTTTTTAAAAATAAATTGATCCACCCATTTAAAACATTTCTATATAAATCTACAATAATAGTGTTATATAGCAAGTTTTTCAATGTATTTGGATTCTTATATGATCCCTTAGATGCTATTTGAATTTTTTAACTAATAAGTAAAATTTGAAAGTCAGTATTTCTTAATATCACATAATTATTAAAATAATTATATAATTTTTATAATGTATACTAAAAATTTTAAAATAATAATATATTTAATAAAATTTATTAGTTTAAAAATATTTTTTCAAAGTTCAATTCATATAATCAAAATCAATTAAAAAAGTATATTTAAGAAAATTAAGATTCAAATACTTCTCTACATAATTTTTATGTACTGTATAGATTATTTTAGGTAATCATTAAAATAATATATAGAATTTTTAGATAAATAATTAAAATATATTAGTAAACTTTTATTTTTACATGTCTATTAAAAAATATTTTTAAAAATTAACACGTGAAAAAATTGATGAGAGAACAATATGTGTGTACATTTTTTTTAACTTGTTCTTTGCGATATCTTTTAAATATTTTGGAAGGGCTTATTTTTCAATAATAAAATGGTAGACGACGTATTTAAACATATGCAATTTTGATATGAAGCTCAATTTAAACTTTTTCATGAATTTAATTTTGATATAAATTCCTTGTAATAATATGGTAAAAACAATTGTGTTGTTACTACTGAGGTCTATGAGAAATCTAATATTTGACTACATATGATTTTACTCATATTATATGCATTGAAATATATACAGAGCTTTAGTCATATACAGAAATCCTGCGGGTATTAATTGAACCAAATCCATACACCTCAAGAATGACTTTAGTCATATATTGAAATCCTGCCTACTGGATGAAATCCATAATCTGATTCTTTAATGAAAAAATTCATAAAAAAATATTAAATGACACAACAATGTATTGATAGTTGACAAGTATAAAATACAGATTCAAAGACCAGTGCAGCAGTTGAATGCTTTAGTTGTTAAGGCATACTATCTGCAAACCTTCAGCAGATAAGAGGAGGGGCTTGAATTTTTCCCAGTTTCCTTTCCAGGTGTTCCACATTCACTAAAATCGAGAGCCCGTCTCTCAGTCTGCCACGAATTATCCCATGTCAAGTATTGTTACATTTGATAAGGAACAAAGAAAACTAAACAGAACATATGAAAGAAGTCCAAATTCCCATTATGAAAAGGATGCAGAAACTTAGGTGATCTCTGCAACTTCTACAAAATGAGAGAGAATCGTTTTTTGTGCAAGTCCCCTGTGCACTAGTATTAGTTGTTTTTGCTGAACAATATTATTTATTTCAATTAGTTGTTTTCGTTGAAAAGTATTAGTTGTGCACCAGTTGCACGGTGACTTGGTGCATACAAGACTTTGTCTTTTCAAAAGCTACTCCTCACAACTTCTTGAAATAAAAAGTGATTCTAGAAGCTGTAAATAAGCATGGGCAGTTTCTCGAGATAATTAAGGAGAAACGCACCATGAAACCTGAAGCTGAAAGGGAATGATGTTCTGTCTGAGAGTACTCGTTTTCTGCTTCGTGTCTTATGGAACATTTTTGTTTGAGTAACGACTCTGGAGTTTCACCTCCCAGCACCTCTTGTGCATCAGCAAAAGCACTTGCAGTCTGCTCTCCTAACTGCTTCATTAATCCAATAGCATCATAACTTCGATCTGGGCTTACATAGTAGTCAATATCCTACAAAAGAAACACAAACAATGGAGATGAGATCTCAATGGAAAAGAATGTGTTTAAACGTATTGATCGACTAGAGTGATTCCCGACCTCAATAGTTATATCAGTATCAACTCTGGGGCCAGGCACAAAGTTGTTAATAAACCACGGTGATTTCCAAGCCGAAGGGGATTCCAAACTCCTCCTAAATGGTGTCTCCACATATCTGGAAAGAGAAAATAAAAAATTACAAATAAAAATAAAACTGAGATAACACCACTACTACTAGAGAAGACTCATGAATTGCATCAGATCAACAAGCAAAAAGCCAAAACTAGAATATATGCAACCACAATCACCATACATGCTATTGTTTTCAAACACTATGCTTTTGCCAGAACTTTCGACTTTCTTCTCTGAAGGGCTCGAGGACTGTAGAGAGGTAGCTACAAGCAAATCCTTCCTTGTGCAGAGTCGAGGAGAACAAGGAAGAGGAAAATATGAAGTCTGAGACGGAGACAAAATTGCACCAGGTTTAGATATAGCTTCTATTCTTGTGGATTTCTGATTCACAGGAGCTTTGGCACTCAGACCAATTGGCCTATCACCGTTAATTCCAACACGGTCAGGAGAGAAGAATAGCTGGTCATTCATATCTTGTTCGATAAGGGGCCCAGAAATCTCTTTTGCCTGTCACCAAGGAAAAGTAGCACAAAAATCAGACTATTATATAATTGTAGAAAGAAAAGGGGAGAGGGGAAAAATATTGTAATTTTCTTGTGAGGGGTTACATTTCACACGAACTTTTAAAATTAAGTCAAAACCATGGGTGCAAAAAGAGGAAAGAGAGATGGGAATAAACATGAAGTGCAAGAGCATCTACAAAACTGAGCTTTTGTCTATAAATAAGGATAACAATAAGTTAACAGATATTAGGCACAACAGAAAAGTTGCTAGATTTCTAGTCTTTCTTGGTTACTTCATTACAACTCAACTTCTACATTTTTTACAATTTATTTCCCTTTAACCATGTGGAGAAGGAAATGAGAAAGCACTCACAGTATCCACTGCATCTTTATCCATAGAGTTAGCTCTATCTTCTTCCACATCAGTCTGTTGTTCTGTACTCATTTCTGAACATTCACCGACATTCTTATCTTTCTGTGAAATGAAAATGCTACCATTGGCCTCACTCTTTGCCTGTTCACAAGCAGGGGCCACGTTTTCTTTATCTACTTCACAGTTTGGAGACAATGATTGCATAGCTCCTTTCTGGTCTTCTACACATTCATTAAACATGACCTCTAACCAAGAAATCTCATTGCTCAGGTTCGAAAAAGACTCGGGCTTGAAAATACCTTCAAACTTCCTTTGATCTCTCGTTTGTGACAAAGGAGAAACCAAGTCACGGTGTCTTTTCTTCAGTATTGATGGTGTGCCTGTAAAAGTTTTGGCTGCACTTTTTAGAACAGCTACAGGACTATTATCATCCCTAGAAGGTGAATCCCAAAGTTTGAATGGTGTCATCATCAGTTGGCGAATGCCAAGTGGACTGTACTCTTGATGCATATCACCAGATTGTATTAGATCACAACTGAAGAAAGGTATATCCAACCTTGGAAAACGAGGTGGCTCGTATGATAAGTTTCCAGGTCCCGTCTGTTCAACTGATGATTCAATTGAACCTTGGTCCTTGGGAGAACAACATTGAGAAACATTCATTGGTGTTAACAGAAAATCATTCGCAGGAACTACTTTTGCCGATCTATTTTCCTCATTGGAATTGTCCTCACAAGGGAAGCAATCAGATTCCTCGGCATACACAAAGCCTTCATGTGTTCTTGGGGAAATAGTCTCTGGCTCAGCATTCACACAAGAAGGATTGTTATAATGATCTGGATTCTCACCCAATAGGACTGGATTATCATCAGGTTGAAGTTGAGTGGGAATGGGGAAGGGTTGACTAAATGAAATTCCCAGCACATCAGAAGGCACAAAAGGTATCTGATAATTTGAACAATTTTGAAGCAATGAATTTTCCGGTCCATCAATATCCATGATAACATTTTCGGAGGGACATCCCTCATGGCCGACCTCAGGATATACCCTCGAGCAGCCTGGATTAGCTATGGGATTAGGTGAATCAGAACCTAAAACCATATTTACCATAGAGATAGAATCGTGTAGTCCCATGTAAGCCTCTGTTGGGAAGGGTATTGTGTTCTGGTTTACTCTGCTACTTAAAGACTCTTGCCCAAGATCCAGCAAAGACAAGTCAGGTAGCTCATTTGTGTTTGATTGCCAATCTTTTGCTGCAAAGGCCCCCCAATCTACAGAGAATTCCTGTTCAACGAACTTATCACCCAGTTCACAAGGCATTTGTGGTATGACATATGTCCCTTCTTGAAACGTGGGGTGATAAACCTCAATTGCTCCACAATCCTCTCTGTTATGTTCAATTCTGTTTATTGGAGTATTTGTAGCTTGACCCATGCTGGCAATGATTGAACCTTGACTGCATTCAGAAGCCTCCTCCACTTCTGCTCTGTCTATATCATCTTCACTGCTTTGTTGTGCCTTTGAAGAAGAAGATGCTGCAGAATGATTTGAGTGGCTAACTAGGGGTAGACCTTGGAACTGAAAAAATAAACCTGATGCCAAATACATATCCAGCTTCTTCTTCACAGAAGAATTCCAATGATTTTTTATAGAATTGTCGGTTCTGATGGCATAGGGATATGCAATGGAATGCAAATGAGTAAAAAGACAGAAGACATAACCAATGCTAATAAATTTTCTATGTAGTGGAATTGTTGCTTCCTGTAATAATTTATATTGATGTACCTCCCTGGCAAGACCTTTGTTAACTCTGCCCACTTGTTTCCATAAATCTGATGGGCACGAATCAAAGCCAACTCCTCATCTTGGGTCCAAGCTTCTTTGTTTATGTTGGGATTAAGATGATTGTGCCACCTGCAGTTTCGAATTATATGAAAACGTTCCATGTCAGAAAAAAGATACGAAATTACACCCTTCAAGAAGTTAAATAAAGGTAAGAACAACAAATATAGTTGTGTAAGCTTACCGTTCCCGGCATTGCTTTCCAATACGTCCAGGAAGATGCTGTGCAATGGTAGACCACTTTTTGGGCCCATATTTATCTACCAATTCAATTATTACTTCATCCTCCTAATTAATAAAGTAACAGCAATTATATTCCCTAAACCTACTCATAAGGGACCAGATCCAATAGAAATAAATCTGCAAAAGTTGTCAAACCTCTTTTGACCATGGGCCTTTAACAAGATCTGGATTAAGAACCTTCTGCCACCTGTGTAAGCACTGTACATCTGTTCGATCCTTGAAACACTCGGCTGCATATAAACAATTCATACCACAGAAATAGAAAATTGCTCAAAGAGTTAGAATTTATGCTATTGATTGTCAATATGTATGCACAATAAATTAGCAACTCGTGAATTTATTCTATTACATTCAAAATGTATTAACGGTGAATACTTGACTCATTAATGACCATAGTTTACAAGAAAGCAACTGCACTGCACCATCTCATTTAATTGCATCAATATGTATATAAAAATGAGGAGAAGGCTTGTCACTGCTTCAGGAGGCTCAACCCAACAGTTGGAGAATTTAGACAATACTCAAATATCTCTTGTTACACAGGTTGTAAATGAGAAAACTCTTGAATTCGTATTTCTACCTATCTTTTTCCAGTTTTTCCCTTTGAAGCGTTGAACAGCCATGCGTAAAATCTCATCCTGTCAGAAAATAGAAAATTAGTTTTTTAGAGTTGCAAATTAAAATTTTCTGCTGGCATATTTGTGATGATATAGTCTCGGTACAAAAACATATCACAGAAACTTAATACACATACCATGATGTAGTTTTGAATGAAACAAAAATTTAATATAAAACTAAGCTTTTTTACCCAAAGAGCAGCATTGATTTATGAGATGTAAAGCAAACATTTATCTGTGTGCTTGTCCGCACTGGGAAGGTTGAAACAAAAAAATATTCTATGTGTAAACATTACAATTAGTACAGAGTGCAGACTGTACACTGTCTTACATTATGTGTTTATTTAACATCCATTTATCTTTAAAGCATGCCAATGTATGTAAAAGTGCATGCTCTAAAAATAAAATGCTTTAACATAATGCACCTATGTTGAAAGGATTCTAGTTCACCTCTTCTGTAGTCCATTGCCCCTTTGTGGAACGCCTTGTCGGACCACTTGTCCTCCTGCAGAAAAAGAACAAAAATAGTCATGTATACCATTTTCCAGTCTAATACTTCAAAATAATTTCTGAAGCTAATGCGTGACTTGTAAGAAGTAAAACTTCACTGATTGTTTAATGAATGGTTACTATGTGTATATTTGCAGCAAATATTTTTAGAACTCATAGACACCTTTTACTTCATGAATGCGATCTCAATACTTTGTCTGTCATATATTTGAGCAGAAAATAGATATACAAATGAAAATGATATAATAAGAAGAATCAGCTTTTTATGTGCTTATAAATATTACCCATGTAGAGGACGAGCTCTTTGTAGATCATCTCTACCACCATCTGAAATTGCGTTCCTATTCCTATCACTTTCCATATTTACTTGAAAAACAAGCCAATCTGCATATCCCAATTCCCACAGGTTGGCAATTTTCTCCAGAATGTCTTCTCCAAATCATCATATGCTACGCTATAAAGAGGTAGGCACTGTCCCAATCCAGGATGAAGTCAAATGCTAAGAACGTGGGAATATGAAAAATGGAAAAAAGTTAGAAAAATATTACACAAGTATTGCAGATATACAACAAATACAAGGAGTGGTAGGAATCCGTTCTCTTCAATAGATAATTCAGCATTATATCAACAAAAAAATAATAAAAAATTGGGTTTTTAACTAGATCAAATCTAAAATCTTTAAGTAATTCGAGCAGCTTCTACATCAATTCACAAGAATTTCGCGACAACCCAGCATCAAACAATATTCAACCTCTTTAAAAAAATTAGGTTAAAAAACTGCACTATAATTGGAGATGGAAAGACCTAAATTTGCAAGGGAAGCCACTCGCTGAAAGCTGAAACTATATAATTTAAGAAAACACAGATTAAAACTAGATAAATCCAAATATCGCAATAGTTTCTAAAGCCAACAGAACAAGAAATTTCATAACATCATAACACAAATTTCCATTTACTCAGGAAAAGACTATAGTAACTCGAAACCCAAAAGTAATGATTCTGAAGCCAAACAAAAACCAAAACAACATTCAATTTCAGCTTGCCCAAAGAATATGCAGACAATGTGCTATATCCTAAGAAAAAAGTCAAACAGCACAAATCTCACCCAGAAATTGCAGAAATCTCCAATTTCGAATTCAAAATTTCCTCTAACAGGTCTCCGATCAAGAAATTAAGCTCTCCTACTCAAAAATCAGCAACAAAATCTAACCAAAAGCGAGGAAATTCAAAAAATAAAAAACATGAATACAGAAACTGACGGAACTCAGCTCGACGTGCTTCAATCCAACGAAATCAACGCCCAAATGCCACCAGATCGCTTCAACGCTCTATTTCTTTCAATTCACATAAAAAGGGGATCTGCAGATGCAATTTGAAATTTGATTCGAGATTTCTTCGAGTGAATCAATGCGTGAAGCCGTGAACTGCTTTTCAGAGAGAAGCAAAATTTCAAAATTAAAAAAACGGTCTGAAAATTTCAAACCCTGAAGAAAATCGGCGAACAACTTTGTTTGCATCAACGGCTGGGATAGTGCCACGTCAGAATATCGTTTTATTTCTTTTGGTGGCTTTTTCAAGTATTTTAATGCCAACGGTATAATTTTTTTTTATTTTCTATCTGAGATAATTTAAATCAAAGCTATTTTTAAAATACGAGTGCATGTCGTAATCAGTGATAATATTAGTAATAAATTATTTCTAAATGCTGAAGTCATGTTAAAAAAATTATTTATATTCCTTTCATAATTTGTACGTGTCTTTTTTTTTAATTAATCATTTTTATAGAGAGAGAATGGGCAAACACGATGGTTTTTAAACCCTTAAATATATAAATGATTTGTGAAAAAGGTAAAAACATAAATTAAATTAATCAGGTAAGATAAATGATTTCAAATGAGTTTGAATAAATTCGAATTAATTTAGTTTCAATTTCAACAAAAAAGTTCATGAATTGAACAGCTTCTATTACTAAAATTAAGTGTTAACTGGTGAACGTAATCTATACATATCTAATAACAAAATATTGGGCCAAAAGTTGGGCCAACAAATTGTTATAATTTTATAATAAAATTTTAAACATCTTAACAAATTTGATGTAGTTCAAATGGTATAACAAATATTTTTTTTTTTGTATGCAAGAGTACAAGGTTCAATTCCTCATATCTACCACATATATATATTAATTATTTTTTAATATTTTCTAAATTATTAATATTATTTTTGAATTTATGAACTAGATCTATTTATACATATATAATACCAAAATATCATACCAAAAAAAATCAACAAAAAAATTATTATAAATTTTTGAACTAAATTTATATATACATATATAATAACAAAATATTATACCAAAATCGAAAAAAAAATTATTATAAATTTATCATAAAATATTAAAAGTGGCACATTAATGATTAATAATATAAAATATTATATTTTGTAGTTGATATATATATATATATATATATATATATATATATATATTTTTTTTTTTTTTTTTTTTTTTTAAAAAAACCAGTTACTCATTCCATCTTCTTTTTTTTTAGATTGCTCACTTGATTTTGACACGGATTTTGATGAGGAAAATTTTTTATTAATATTTAAAGGTAATAAAATAGCATTTTGATAAGGGTATTTTGTTTATTTTAGTGAATAAAATAAAAAATAAGTTATTTTTTATGTAATTATTATTGTGAGGTAATTTGGTGATGTTTTTAAGGGGTAGAATGAACTGTGTAGTTACTTTATTACTATTTTAAGTATGTGATAAAATATGGACTTTTGAAATTTTGAGCAATCTAAAAAAGACGAGAAGTATTGTAAATATGAAAATGTATAATTTATATACTTATTTGTATGATAATATTACATGATATTTGATTTAAATTGATTAGTCCAATTACCATAAATTAGTTGCATGAGCTATTGACATTAGACTTAAATTGTTAGTTGAATAATTTTTAATTAAATTATTAGTTGACGTTATTAGTTGAATTGTAAAATGACACTAGGTTGGTTGTGATAAAGCTCGATTTGTTTACTTATTTGTATGATTCTTTTATAGGATATAATATTTAACAAATAGATTTTTCTCTGAACTCGGGTTCATGTGAAATCTATTTTTTTAGTGTCAGAATTATGCATTTCCAGTTATACACTATTACTATCTTAAAAAATATTTGATTTTTTAAATAATGATGGTGCATATACATAACAGATCTACAAATTTTTTTAGATGAAATATTTGCATGATTAACTAATTATAACACTTTAAAAAACTCATTTAAATCATTATATACATATATTATAAGTATTACTCCTAATAATTATAATATATATAACATATACTTAAAAAAATGGGGCACGTGATCCCAACATAGGACATGTAGGTCCACCATTGAGTCCAATTACTATGAATTAGTTACATGTACAATTGACATTAGACCTTGGATTGTAAAACGATACTGAGTTGATTGTGATGAAGCTCGGTAACCATACTTTTAAAAGAAAATACTAATCGAGACTAACTTAGGACAAAAAGAGTTGACTTCGGGAATGAAAATGTCATCATCAGATAGTAGACTCTCTTTAACATCTTAGAAAGATAATTTTGACTAATGATATCTTATGGTGTGAACATTAATAAGAATTATAGACAACTATTAAAAATCTTGGACTTTCTTAAGGAGATTAATTTCAATCATAGGTAGTTATATGTTATCATGTTCAGAGTAACTAAAGGGGACAATTTAAATTTTTTGACATGCAATGAGAATTGGAAAGACGATAATAGGTGACAATCAAAGTGATTTAGAAGGAAATAATTTAAAATTGTAAAAGAAAAAATACATTTAAAGTTGCATTATTTAACAATGCAATTTTTTTAAGCAGTTGGAGTGCCACCCATTCCCATGCCTGATTGCAAAAGCAAAATATGTTCATAAATTGTGTGTTGCATCTAAATTAAAAAAAAAATTCTTATTATTATTATAAGTAAAATAATTTTTTATAATTTATTTAACACAAAAATGAATATATTTTATATTATGTTTATTTTATACTCACAAACCGTGCAACGCACGTGTGATATACTAGTATTGCTAATGAAAGCAATTTATGCTCATACTTTCATAAACGTAACATTTTGATAACAATTTCAGACAATATTTATAGCAAATACTTTTGTTTCCTTTTATATTAATAGAAAATACTTGATCACATATTTACATTCAATTTTCTATCATGCAATGTAAATCAATACATGTATACTATCATGCATGTAAACCATAATATTATAATTGTGGATTGATTTTATCCCTCCTTTCTTTTTTCACCTATATTGGTTATACAATATTTCGAAATGAGAAAGTATTAAGTTCATATAAAAAAAAAAATCAATCTTTCACCCTTTTAACGAACTATAATCTTAACATAAATTTTAAACATTTCTCGGTTCAACTGATTAAAATTTTACTGTTCATCTTGCTTTCTGAGAGTTTGTGATTTTGAAAAACATGTTAAATTTCAACGAATATGGAGAATTTGTTTGGCGATACTGCTATTATCCGAATTTTCTCAACTTTGATTTTAAATATTTTCACTATTTGCAGAGTCTATTTATGTTGCACGATCTCCCTACATACGTGCACTTAATCCATGAAATGACACAAGATACAAGTGACGAAAAATTGGATAAAAGGCATCTAATTTCATGAACTTCAACATTTTTCTACCAAGAAAAGAAAATCAACATGATAAATAAAGCAATTTACTGGACAACTAGTAAACTAAATATGCACAGGCAAAATGTGTTGCCTTCTTCCAAAAGTGTAGGCAATCAGGGCTCTTGATCAGCCAGAAAACGAGATCGAATCTGCATTGATAAAAGTTAAACGAAAATTATTCAAGAGTTTGTAAACAAATACGATAGAGACAAAAATAGAACGAGAGATTACCATTCTTGTAGGTGAGTGCATGAATCAAGATCTTAACTAGTTGGATTGCTCAATAGGTGTTCTCTTTCGTTTAGATTGTGTGTGTTTCGCTAACTCCGTCGTTTGTTGCTGATAAAACATTGAAAGAATGCAGCTTTGTCAAATGCATGATGCAACAAGCAGTAAATGGGGAGCTATAAATGATCACCTGATGAAGCAATTTCCACCATTCATCAGATCTTGATTGCAGTAAGCACCAATCCATAGCCATCTCATATTCGATTGTGTTATTCTGGGAGTAATGAGAAGTAGCCACAGCTTCTTTCTGAACAAAGCGGGAACAATAGGACTTGAAAGAGTTAGGAAGCATGCAAAGGAAAATCAATGTCAATATCCATATATATACACGACTAATGATATGGAACCGAGGGTGGGTTTCTTATGCAGTCCAACACTTCCATAAAACATTTGTACATTGTAACATGGTACAACTAGTTTATGCAGGTATTGAGCTCCAGAAGAAACCCACCATCTTGTTCCATATCAAAACCGTGTATACATATATACATATAGATATATATAGAGAGAGAGAGCACCAGTTCCCTCTGCATTATCAGCCTAGCTTTATCAATAGATAAATGACCAACAAATGGTGTCTGCTTTCCAGACAACTTGGGTAAAACTCCAAGGCAACCGACAAGAGGCCTGCAAACAGTGTAGATTTTTCAGTTAAACACCCTGCCATTAGAAGTTCCAGTATCTATATGTGGTGGTTCGATGCTTGAGACCATGATACAGTTGGAAAAATTCAGATCAGAATACAGGCAGAGTTGGCAGTGGTACTAAGTTTGAACCCTCTTACAAGTCAGGAACAAAGACATTGGCAAGCTTTTACAATAGGTGATTATTAGCGGGTAAAGATTCTAGTTTTAGTTAAGCATCCATAGTATATTTATTAGGCATATACCTTTGATTCGGTAACATTAAGCATCCATCATCCAGTTTCTGTAGAACCCTATTTGCAGCATCCCTTGATCCAAAAACAACAAAAGCTTGACCTGAAGCATAATTCCAAATGGAAAGGCAAGCAAATATCATTCGTATATGCTCCATTTTCAGATAGAAAGAAGAGTGGTCAGAGAATGGAAATCAGAAATTAAAGTAATAAGAGAAGAAATATGCCACCAGTGGAGGATGAGATTGACTTGTTAAAATTATAAACCAGAAAGCCATCCAAGAATAAAAGCATTCGTTAGACCAATTATAGAATAAAGCAGCGAATGGTATATCTAAGTACCAGAGTGAGGATTAGATATTGCAGTTTGTTGCACCATTTTAGCTGTGCACCTTTCCTGAAATACATGCCATATGATATCCTGCGGTAAAAAATGTAACTACCGTCAAAGACCACACAATGCAATCATTAAGTAAAATGTTAAGCCAAAAAACTCTGAGAGAATATAGGGAATTTTATAAGAAATGGGATAATCTTACCTCTACTTCTCCTGAAGTATATTCTGGATCCAAATTCTGGAGCAAAACCAATTTCTCTTCGTCGTGAGCGGTCTTCATTTTTTCCTCCCAAGACTGAATATAGAAAAATGTACAGTATTGAGCCATAAACATCTCAGTAAAGACACAAGAGCAAAACAAAGCAGTAGATCCAAGGATATTCAGAAATATTATAAAGATGATTTTTTAAATTCAAAACGTGATCATTTCACTAATGGGCCAATGACAGGAAACGTGTCTCTAAAACTCTGGAAAAGTTAAATCTTCCCTCGGCGGAAATAATAATCTAGATTAATTAGAATCACATCACCAACTTATTATGCCAACAAGAACCTAGCATTTTTTTCAATTTAAAAAAGAAATTAAAGGAGCATTCTTGCCTACAAAGATGAAATCATTCAAACAAGTAATAATAGCCAGTCATGCCAAAAACAATTAATCTCATAATCAAACTGAACACCTATATATTCTTCCAAAATGATCCTTGGACAGAAGCATAAAAAGGAATTACAATACATGGAGACAGAACGGTGAAGCTTACCAATTTAATCCATTTACTCTTTTCCTGCAAGCAAATCACAAACAGAAAGTATTAGAGAAAATCATCAAACCACGTTTAGGACTCAGATAATTCATAACCTAGATATGTTAAAATTGCAGACTTATTTCCAGTTTGTTTTAAAATATTGAGGGAAAAAAACAGGTTTAACCATATATGACAAGTGAAAACTGACGGGGAGCTTGGTTCAAAATTCTTCAATGGGAATTAATAATGAGAATAAATATAAAAAAATTGTGGTGGTTAATGAGAATAAACGGTGATCTATTCACCTTCATTATACTCCATACCGGGTAATAAGACTCAAAATAAGTTAATCACTACCCCCATTTTGATTAACTACTTCCCCTCCTATAATCAATTCTCCTCAACCATTCAACTATTCCTCAACCAATAATAACTTATATCACCACTTATTACAAGATTAGAGCAAAAAACTAACATGGTAAGTGACCATAATTCTCATTGTAATTTAATTATTCAATGATTATCATTACCATTTTCATTGAAGAATTTGAATCATACACCAAGTGTCCAAAAAATCATGTATCGTCAAAAATGCGGTTGGATACACAAAATTAGAGTATAACAAAAAATTAGAACTCAACGAAAATTCCATTATCTAAGAGGATGATTAAGAAGTGAAAGATTAAAATGCAATAAGCATAAATTATAAACCCTTCATTACAAAAAGCACACAAGGACTCATCAAATCAGATCAATGCTGTAATTCAGGTAATACTTGTCACAATCATATTAAGTTGCACGACACTTTCATTGGGCCACTCTATGAAAACTACATTCAATACTCCCAAACAATTTCATTTAGTATCCCAAACAATCTTTATTTGTAGTTCTCATCAACATCCATTAAGGACCAACAAAAGATGATAAGCATGCCTGACACATACTCCGATATAAATATTTTAGCACTCTTTTTCCGAAAAGAATCAGCTTAAAAAACAATAGGCTCATCACATGACCAGTATGCTTGTTTGCCCCAAATTTCTCATTATCCTAGGTAACCATAAAAATCCATCCTACTCATAACACAATGTAGTATGGAAAAGGGTAATTGACCCTAGGTTAAGAAGACTGATTAATATTCCGAGAAATATTTTTGGGTTTATGCCAGGACGATCTACAACAGAAGCTACTCATTTACATCGACAACTCATGGAGCGTTATCAAGTGAGGGTAAAGATTTGCAAAAGGTTTTATCGATTTAGAAAAGATGTATGATAAAGTTCCAAGAGAAGTAAGGTTGACACTAGAGAAGATATAAGTGATTATCAAGTATATCAACATAATCAAGGATATGTACAACGGAGCAATATCAAATGAACGACCAGGGAATTTTCTGTCATGCATTTACGGTGTTATAGATGAGTTGACTCGAGACATACAAACCGCGCAACCTTGGGCTGTGCTTTTTGCAGATGACGTATTAATTGAGGAGACGAAAGCAGGGATCAATGCAGAGTTAGAGCTATGGAGGGAGACACTAGAATCAAACGGTTTTAGGGTGAGTAGGTCGAAGACGGAATACATGGAGTGCAAGTTTAGCAGTCGTCAACACCGAGAGTCTGAATCATTGGGCATGAAAAACTTATGAATAGTCAACTTTTTGAATATGTGGGTTTGCCTATTAAAAAGACAGAAAATTCAATAGTGGCCTCACTATCACAGATTCAGAATACAAGCTGGTTGGTTGAAGTGTAGAAGCGTCACCGGGACAGTATGTGATCGTAACATGCCACTATGGCTAAAAGGGAAGTTCTACCGGACTACCATAAGACCAATCTTATGTGTGGTCTAAACCCACCAATTTTGGTTCCAGAGCAATTGAGCCCAAGGGCAGATTAACACAAGATGGGGCGTGTTTGGTCCAGATGCTCCATGACATGTTTGAGTCTAAACCGCCCCGCTAACATCCCTAAGTCCTTGTTTGGTTAGAAATAAAAGTGAGTGGGATGTGGATGTGAAAAAGTGGATGAGTATAATCTAGTGAATACTAAATATGTGTTTGGTTAGTAAAATAGGAATAGGATGGATGGAGTTTTATGTCAAATCAAAGTGATGTATTATTTTATTCTCCCTCTGTCGTGTTTTAGATTGTCCATTCACTGTTTGACTCGTGTTTTAGCGAGCAAATTATTTATTAGTATATGAAATGATAAAATGACTTTTAAAGAGGTGTTGGATAGATGAGAGGTAGGACTATCATACCCCACCTTAAAAATCTCTTTTATCATTTCAAATACTAATAAACAACTTGTTCGTTAAAACACGAGCCAAACAGTGAATGGGCAATCTAAATCAGGACGGAGGGAGTACAATTAGTAAGGTAATGATCAAGTTATACTAGAGTAGGAGAGAGAGTGGGTGATAGTGATGTGATTATATTTAGTGTGAAAATCATAGTTGTTAACGGCACAAGGGCTTGCCGAGTGCCCAATGCGCGCCTTCTCTACATTAATGCTAAAAACTCACAAAAACATTACATAAACTTAAATTAAACATACTAACATATAATAATGTGAAGTTCAAAAGAACATCATGTCTCTAAATGACACAGATCAATAAGACAATGACAGGTGGCAAACTTCAAAGACTAATGAGTAACAAACTATAGTTATCCTCATTATCACATTCATCATCATAATTCCCCTCCTCCTCATCATCAAATTGGGGACCTTCATTGAAAATTCTTCTTCCTCCTTATCTTCTCCTTGAAAGTCAAATTCAACTTCTTCTCTAAGTCTAGAAGAGGAGGAGGATCTTATATCACTCTTTCTCTTACCCTCTTCTTTCTCCACTTGTTTATAGTTTTTAAATTGCTTAGAACTTGCACTAGTAGGTGCACAATTTATTGTATTTTTCCCCTAAGTTCTAATTCTAATTCTAGCTCTAGTCTCTGAAAACCCTATTGTTGTCGAGGTGTGACTCGCACTCTTTTCCTTGCCCTTTTCTTTCTCCACTAGAGCATTTAAATTGCACAGAACTTGCACTAGTAGATGCCATGTGGTTGTATTTCCACTTTTAGTTCTAGTTCTAGCCTCTGAAAACCTATTGCAGTCAAAGAGCAGCCAGGCACGCCTAGCATACACCGTCCGCCTTTGTCATGGAGAGGCGTTGACCCTTGTGCTCACGCCTCAGGCACACCGTTAACTATGGTGAAAATAGGTGTGTATGTGTATTATAAGAGTGACCGGGTGAACGAGTATTGGGATGACAAATTGGATGTGCCAATTCAAAATTGGAGGGAATGGTGATGTGCATATCCCAAACCAAACAAGGCCTAAGGGTAGTGTTTATGGTGTGGCACCCGACATTTTTATTTCAAATACAAATCCTCGTTTGTCAAACCAGATTGGTGTAGGATTTTAAATCCTCTAAAATACTACCATATGCCTGTAGCACATCCATTTTACATTTTTTCAAACATAATTTCTAATACACAATTAATCATTTATCTCCCACATTTTAATTAATATTATCTACCCAACTCGACACTCGCTCTCCTATGTTTTAATTTACACACCCTGTCCCCTACTCCACACATGATTTTTTTCAATACACAGTCAATCATCTATCACTCATATATTGAAAAATTTACCCCCTATCAAACCCTACAAAATCTACACTCACACGTATAAAAGATCCAAAAATCCATCTACCAGATTTCAAATCCAGTGGAATCCATAACCTAACACCCCTTAAACTGGCATGCAGCTTCATACATGAAACAACTTACTAAATTCAAGAATGTTGAATGGGATGAGACCAGGTCATTTGATTAGTAGATTGAGAGTCGAATAGTTTGATCATAAAAAGTTTCGGCATTGGTTCAGGATGCCCTGCCCCCGACTTAGGATGTATGCTTCACACACACCCTATTTCACAAAAAGGGATGACCAATGGACCTTAAAGGTGCAAATTCAAGGATATAATTCCTACGCTTAATTGTATGAAACAAGGCAAAATAATCTCATCTTTACATAATTAAAACTAAGGCATTTAAGGAAACAAAATGTTTTATTAAAAATAGGGAAGGTAAAAAAGATGAGAAGTCCCTTTTATAGCTTACAATTAGACAATATCACTTAAGAGCGAAGCACCAATCCCTACTAAATACATGGACACCTGGGAATTTTCTATGGCTTGACGCCTATGTTGCATAGGTGCGGGGGTGCAGGCGCGATAAGATACAGGTACGGAGATACGGATTTTTGAAAAATTTAGGGTGCGATATGGCAATGATACGTCTATTTATTTCTATTTTATTATATATAACACCTAAAAATATATATAATTTTTAAAATTAATATATCAAATTTATGTAATTCACATAAAATTTAAACATTTTCAATAATTTAATGTAACTAATTAAATAACAATACACCAATTAAAATAACATCAGCTCAATACATAAGTTATACTAAGGAATTCAATAAAAAAACAAGTGATACATTGTCAATTTAAGTTATATTACAAATAAAACATCTAGTACTTAATAACATTATCTATAGTTTTAGTCTTGAAAAATTGCAAAAATAAACAAACAAACAAAATTTTAAAAAATTAACCGCTAACCCATCCTTCCCGCACCAAATATGCATAACTAGCGTATTGGGTTCGTATATCCTAATTTTTTTTAATTTATTCACGGATTTGCCACGTGGCATATCCGTGTGAATCCGACGTGATTCGCACCAGCACCCTACACGTATCCGATAATGGATGATGGATTTTTTAGAAGAATTAGTGCATCATAGCTTGATGCCTACAGAACAACTCTGAATTTTATCTTACTCCAGAGCTATTGACTCGAATGAACACTCAAAAATCCTCTTATTTCTTTCTAGCCATATGGGCCAAAGTACAACCAACAGGTTTTATCTAGGAAATTTATACACAAGATGTTCTTAGACAATTAATAATTATGAACCGCACATCATTCCTCCTCTAATAAGAGGATTGTGATCAGTTATGCATCACAAACCATTCCTCATCCAAATGGACCATAGCTTGTCTATGTTATAACGATTTTTTATCCACTATGCAACCATTATACACTCTATTAATCCCTTTGAAGATCACTTATATCCAATCGAATCACCACAAAGTAACTAAAAAAAAATGAGTTCTATTAGGTTGACAACCAACATAAAATTTCGTCACTCAATCATATGGATAATGATTATTTTATTTAATTATTATGTTGAAATTATATAGAATACAAATAAAAATCCATTGTAATAAGACCTTATCACAATGCATAACACAATATATTAGGCTACACTTGTTTTTGGGATTCACACGACGGATAGATTTAAGACTTTGCTATCCACGTCTCATTTTAGTTTGGGATTTCCACATCCAGCTTTCACATCCAGTCCTATAAAATACACTTACACACCTATTTTCCAGAAATACAATGTAGTCACATCACCACTTTTCTCTAATACATGCATTCTCTCTCCCTACTTTTTTCTCACTAAATATAATATAATAATACAACAATCACTATTGAAATATTGATTTGACATAAAAGCAAATCTCACCCTACCAAAATCCCAAAAAAAACTCGTACGTTTACTATTCACTAGAATATTAAAATCCATAGGATTTCAAAATATAGACTTCCCTCGCATAGCTAAATTGCAAAACACATGTAGTTTTAAAGGAGATGAAAGTCCATTTTAATACTTGGGTCATACTTTCCTTTAAAACATGATTACGCTGGGCCCTTAAGTCCATGGGTCATATAATATAATAAATGAGATATGTCTCAAGCATGAAACCGTCTCGTGCAAGTTATTGCCTAAATTAAATACTATTAACAATTCTTAGTTAAGGAGTAGGTACCAATCCTCTCATCTCCCCAATTTGGAAAGGGGTTTCGAAGAAAATAAAAGCAAAAAATAAAACCATGAAGGAAATAAAATATATATTATTAGATATGACAGACTATTTACCTTACCTTACACAATTGGGGGTCTATTAGGGTAATGTGATATCGACTGAGCAAGAAAAGTTAAATTGAAATCAAGTAATCCAAAATGCCTAGTCATTAGATAAATTATACTCTTTCCGTCCAATTTCAGTATGAACATAAGGGTTTTAAGGAATATTGATAGTTTATGTATAAAGTAGACGCCTCAAGAGGGTATTATTTGGTATTAAAGTGATTATTTGTGAATAAAGTCAATGGCAATTTGAGTAATTATAGGGTTGTATTCCATTTTTGTCTATGCATAGTTGCATACTAAATTGGACAGACCAAAAAGGAAATTATGCATACAAAAATTGGACGGAGAAAGTATGAGTTAACACAATAAGCTAATTTGAGAGGATGTTTATCTATCACACTTTTCGTAACTAATAATGTGGCTCCTTAATCTTGCTCACCTTAGGGAATAGAAACCGAGATAAGTTTTTGATGATGTTTGTCTTAATTTAATACTTGAGCTAATGATTAGTGGTATTCTTAACAACATGATATATAAAAGGATCATCAGCCTATCTTGATAATCGAACTTTTGAAAACATGGCACCTAAATCTCAAGCAAGCATAACATTGCATGTGGATAGATTTGTTAAATGGCTCTTCAAGCTACCTCATGGTATCGCAATCCACATAATCCCCTCTAGTAGCTTCCAAAGCCATTTACCATAATATTTTCATATTCATCTTCTCCAAAAGAAGGGGATTTTATCTAACAAATGGCTAATTGCTCATATATGGCTCATAACATCTTGCCTATCCAAGATGCATAGCATTCTAGAGATTTGAGGCTTTTCATCAACAATAATTTAGAATATAATATACTTCTCCATCACATTCAAATCTCCAAGGTGCTGCTATCGAGAGGGTGTTTGGTATATTGGAGAGGAATTGAAAGGTGATAGGCATAATTGTAGAGGGCAACGGTTTGATACCTCTAGTTTAGCATTGGAATAGCTAATTCCTCAATTCTAAGGTTCCATTCCTTTTCTTCTTCTACATGAAACACCTAGATACATTTCATTACTACTCATCTTCATGCAAACTATTAAACCAAGCACCCCTCCCCTTCAAATATAATGATATTTAAAAAGCATAATAGTGTGTTCGGCTCAACTTACTGTTGGTCTCCGAGTGACTTCAATGACTTGAACTCCTACTTTCTCTTCTTTAGAAAGCTTGTCATCCTTCTCTTTATTACGATACACCTTCAGAGTCCCAAGTGTTGGTAAATTTTTTGTTTTGCCGACACATTTTTTACCATCTTCCATTTGCTTGATGGTATCATCGAATTTGGCCTTCTTTATAGATCCTTCTTTAGGGCAAGATGAACTAGCTCGTTTTTTATACTTGAGCTCATGAAAATTTTCATGCCCAACAATTGACTTTTCCTTAGTCAAATCAACATTTCCCTTCAATGGCCTTTCCATTGTAGTTGAACTTCGAATTAATTTTGCACCTTGCCGAGAACCCTCAAAATCCTTATCGATACCTGATTTGAGTGTTCCATTGGGTAACGCGTTGGTTGTTGACGGCCTTGGTGTTTCATCGCATGGAGCAATATCGGATATTGATGGAGTGTTTTTACAAGCTTTCTTTGCAGATTTCACTCCCTCTTCAACTTGAACCTCATTAGCAGGTGATTTTATGCCTATAAACTCAACTTCCACAACACTAACATTGCCCCCGACATTTTCTGCACCCAAAATACTTCTCTTCTTTATAGTGGTGCCTGAAGTTACTTTATTTTTACTAGAATTACCAAGTAAATTTCCCTGTTTCAGCGGCGCTAGTGTCTCGTTCTTATCTTCTTCCGACATAAGATCAATATTATTACCCTGTTTCACATTTTTCAATGGTTGGGTTGAGTTGTTACCTGCAAGCTTCGGCGCTTCTATGCATGTAACAACATTTCTATCCGCATCACTTCCCTTTGAAATAAGTGCCGAGGCACCTTCTCTTCAGTTAAATGCATACTTAACTGTCACAAAAAAACAAAACAAAGGCATCAGTTCTTGAAACAATACCAATCCTTGCAACAATAATGATAAACCTGACTCATCTTTTGTAAGTTGTAACCACAAAAAACTGAAAAAATTAACATACCTTCAAGTCCACCAACTTTATCGTCCATTTTATCTGATATAGTAAGGCTTTTAACATCAAAGACTCGGTAGAAGATGTAATCTGCCATTTTAATATCTTTAGCTGGAGGCTGTGGATTTCTATTATCAGTTGAAATGCATACGACATTGCATTTACCAGCAATTGATTCCTGACAAAATTCATGCATAGATAGAAAGAACCAATTTAATTTAGTCACAAGTAACGATGCAAGAAGAAAGTAACAAAAGTTTGTTAAAAAATAACAAAAGCTATGTATGTTTAACGTCCATAACGACGGGAGCAAATGTAGGTTAAAAAGTAACAAAAAGTTATGTATGTTCAACGTCCATAACGACGGGGATTAGATCTGTAGAAATCGGGGGCGCCGGGTGCGGTCCCACACACACATCCAATAGCGGAGGAGACTGGTCACGCCCCTAGTGAGGTTCCATCCTAAAACCAATTGGTGATAGGAGGAGTAGCCCACTAGGTTTATAAGCTAGTCTCATTTCTTCTAATATTCCGATGTGGGACAACTCACATGTGAAATCCTTTTATCATATATTCAACACGCCTCACACGCGAGTCCTTCACAATTCTCTAAACGAAACAGATCACCCATGTCCGGCCAATTCAACAGCCTCCCGACTACGCTGACCGACAAACCCATCATTAATTCAATGACCTCCAGACCAAGGACCGACAGCCACCCCCGGCACGAGCACGGGGCCCGCCTCGATACCATGTAGAAATTGGGGCCACCCACACACACATCCAATACGGAGAGACTACCACGCCCCAATGAGGTTCCATCCTAAAACCAATTGGTGATAGGAGGAGTAGCCTACTAGGTTTATAAGCTAGTCTCATTTCTTCTAATATTCTGATGTGGGACAACTCACATGTGAAATCATTTATCATATATTCAACAAGATCCAAGAGCCCTACATGCCACCTTAATAAAACTGTAGATCATTTTATATCACCAAACTTCAGGGGACTCATATTTTCTTAACCTTTTACCATTCACATCTTCTTCATCATTAATTAAGGGAAGGAATCTGAAAGACAGGGAGTAATCCAGCCATATATCTTCCCAGAAATGAACTTTGTTACCATTTCTCACTTAAACTTTCAGCAATCGATTGAAGTCTGGATAAACTCAGGAGATAAACCTCCAAGGATTTCTGAATGTGGTCCTAACAGCCAGACCTGCGTCCCATACATTCTCTTGTAAGCCATATCTAAATCTTATTACCTTGCGCCACACGAATTAAATTTCCCTTTAAACCTCCGCCACCACATACCAAATAATGAACTGTTCCGCAAAGCTATGTCTCCAACCCCAGGACCACCAAGTTCTTTAGTACTCCCTCCGTACCAAAAGACTTAGCACACTTACTTTTTACTCGTGTTTTTGCGTGCGAATTGTTTATTAGTATTTAAAATAATAAAGTGACTTTTAAGGTGGGGTATGATAGTCTTTATCCTCATCTGTCATACGCATTTTTTAAAATTACTTTATCATTTTAAATAGTAATAAAAAACTCGCTCGCTAAAACAAGAGCGGAGCAGTAATTGTGCAAAGTGTTTTGGGACGGAGGTAGTATATGTTTATTTTGGGATAATAGTGGGCGGGGAAATCCCGGACTTTGAAATCCTAGTATTTGAAAATCCTTATGAATAACTAAAACATATGTTTGTTCCGTGATTTTATAGGGTGAGATGGTGGAAAAGTTGATTAATATTATTTTCGGTATATTGGGAGAATAAGAAGGTAGATGACGTGAATGTATTGGGAGAATAAAAGAAGAGTGACAGTTGGTGGTAAAATAGAGTTGGATAGAATCTCAAAATTCTGACTTTGAGTCCCGAAACAAATGGGGGTTTCGGGTCGCAAAGTCAAAAGTTCAGTCGGGCTAGTCACGAAACAACATATTTCCATGGTACTAGATATTTTGCCTACATCACCTCAATTTTACAAGAAATCTCTCATTTTCTTTCACAAAATATTAGCAGTTCCTTCAGGATGGGGATGGAGATAGAAAAAAGTGGATGGGGGTAATCCAGTTAATAGTAATTATATGTTTGATTAGGGATGGAGAAATTGAGGTGAGTGGATCAGAGTGAGACTTGTACCACTTGATAAAAGAGTTCTTCCAACCGGCCAATTTTTTGACAACTTTAGATATAACTGGCTTCCAAAAGGATCGGATTGCTGCCTAGAGGGAATCCTAAGTACGTTATTGGCCATTCTCCAACAACACAACCCACCATATCTGCTGTGAAAGCTCTGGTTTCACTTTCATCCATATTAATCTACAAGAGGATGCTCTTATCCAAGATGATTTTCAATCCCGATATGCCACAAAATATATCCAGAATTTTTGCTAACCATCTGAGATGGCCTTCATTGCAAACTATAAATGGGAGACTTCAAATATGTCCTTGCCAACTATCAAGCCTTTACTCAAAGAAACACTCCTTACTTTGTTGACTGGTCTAATCATCACGTCGACCACTAGTGTGAATAGAAGGGGAAAGAAGGTTCCTAGCTAAGACCTCTCGGACCCCGAAACTTCCCTCGCGGCCTTCCACTGATCATGATTGAAAAACAAGCCTTAGTTAAGTATTCTCCAAGACAAAAACTCGTACGAGACGGGGTACAAACTAGCACAAATCAACATTGATCCCTTCCAAAGTGTTAAAGTGTCATGCCCGAATTATGCTCCATCTCACCGTTAAACCATCTCGCGAAGTGTGTCTCATCCTCTAATCCATCTCCTCCACTTTTCACTGGAACCCTTTTTGCCAAGAAAATCCCAATGAACATGATCGTAGGCTTTGTTGAAATTGATATTAAGAACTAACCCTTTGAAATCATTATCAAATAAAAAGAAGGTTTTGTCTTCAAGGGAATATATCCTTATTGCATGGCGCAATACTACAACATACAATGAAAGATTGAGTCCTAAGTCCTAACCCACCAGGGATGAAAAATTGAATGTTATGACCATATATATACCTAAATTTAAATCGTCCTAATAAGCTTGAGTTACCACACCACCCCACTTCGAGCAAAAAGAAAATCCAAAGATTTTCCAATACGAGCTATGTTAGTTGCTAACAAAGAGGTCTTACTTTGTTAAAGTGCTTCATATATTATCACTGAGCAAAGTAACAAATAGATATCATCTAGGTAAATTATGTACAGACACAATCTCAAGCAAGACTTCCAAATGTGTTGAAAATTTACAAAATGAGTATTTTGATCATACGTTAAGTAATACGCCCCTGATAAAATGGGCTAGATAAGAGAAAACAATCATCCTTTAAATATTGTCGAACACATCATGTTTATGACTCTTGACACCATTCCTTATAGAAGTATTACTCGATAAACAAGGTGAAGATCCAACACCACATCAAATTGTTCTTCAATCATATCAAACAATTTGAGTCCTGTCATCAAATCTCAAATCTCCCCGTTTCACCTTCAAATTAGTCTCCCCGTCTAAGTTCATGGTTTCAACATAACAAAGGTGAAACACTGCAAAGCAAGCCAGAGACGCCTTTTGAATCTTTCAATTGTTTAACCTAGGGTTCAAAGTGAAACGTGGTAAAGAAATAAGAAACAACCCCTCTTCCTCAAAATCTCAATTGCCTATGTATCCTAGCCTCCAAGCCTCCACAGGTCAATTTTACATTCTACCATCATTTCCTCTAGCACAATTGTAGCTCATGTTGTTTGTGCAGGTACTTCTATTGTTCTTTTTAAGCGAATCATTTCTTTGAATCTCAATTTCCTCTCCACTAAACGATTTTGACCCTCGTCCTCCACCAATCATTCAATCAATTTTCGTCATCATTGTTGAGGCGCATCCACCAATCAATTGTCGTTGATTCAGTATTGCCCCTACTCACATTGTACTTTTAATTCCATATGAGTTGTGATATAATCATATATTACTCAAACAATATGACTAGCGTCAATTTTTAATCTCCACGTTCAAGAGGTGTGTCCTCACCTTAGGCACTAAAAGGCCCACCATGCCTCTAACCCCTGACAACTTTTGTCTATACACTTTCTCAACTCACAGTTCATGAAGCTTATGGATTTTTATGGTCCATGAGAGACAAATAATATTTTAACTTTTTTAGTTCAACCAATAAAAGCTCATAGAGAGCCCCAGTAGTGTATGATTTGAAAGTAATACTACTCCGTGATTATTTCATTAGTAGTCACTTAACAGCCACCCAAATGATATAAAAAAACAACACTCAAAAACTTCATTGATGCATTCTAATACCAAAATGCAAACCAACTAATGTGCAATTATATCAAAACAGCAATAAGAATCACAAATTATGCATTCAAGTACCAAAAGACTATACAATTAAGAAAAGGTCCTTCCTATTTATTATGCAATGGGAAAAATTGCTAAGATAGACGCATAACTGAGCGTAAAATAGGAGCTTGTTTTACAAATCTAGTCTAAATAAAACAAAATCATTCATCCATCATCCTTCGGTCATAAGTGACTACCTCTTACGAGTCTTACCATTATCAAGAGTCATAAAGCAAACCTAGTCTATGTTGGTTAGAAACTATACCTGGATAAAAGTCAAGTAAAGAGCATAACTTGATTACACTAGCTAAAGAGGTTTATGATGAATTTAAATGAAATTTATCTAAGTCATAACAAAGTTGGTAGATTACCAGCGGATTGATATTTGCAAGACCTTTCCCTTCCCCTGACGCAAAGAATAGTTCATTCTCCAAAACCTTTACACCTCCTAGATGATTAGAAATTTCCGAGGGCCGGAAAAACCAGTGAACCTTTATCTTTCTAGACTTATCACCATTCTCCCAAATCTTAACCAGTTTTGCAATGTAGGGAGCTGGTTCATCTTTGTTGTACATGTATACACAGTCGAACAAGGCGTAGTCCACCCCATCATATGTAAATGACTCGTAAAACTGAACCTCCTTATTTTTCCCTCCAACACCTCGCTTCTTACCCCACTTGAAATCAACTTCAGCGAGTTTCTCAGACTCGAGTAAAGAGGACATGCTTTTACAAATCGCCAATAGTTAAAGAACCCTAAAAATCACAAAAAACAAACAAAAAATTAATAATGTGTGCATAAATCCTACAACATTATCAGGAAAAAATATGATACGAATGAGGCTTGATTCTGAACGGAGTCAAAAGCGCAAAGCACTTTGAGTGCTGAAAAAAATGGAGCGCACTTATCCGAAGTGAGGAGCGCCACTCTAAAAACATTATCCTAGTATATTACATACCGTGATATTATATGTATTCGAACATTTTCCGGCAAACACCACCGGAAATCGGAAACAATTGAAAAAAACAACCAATTAATAGGATTTACCTCCTCCAAGTTCGCGAGCAGGTCTGTGTGGAATTTTGCCCTAGCTTTTGTGCCTTGGAGCAATCGAGGCTGATGAACTCCTGAAAACTTGCAAGAAAATTTTCTATGTTTGGTTAGGGTATATGCGTTTGGACTAAAATCTCATTTATTTTAGGAAAACTCAAAATGAGAATTTGGAAATGATTTTAGCCCATTTTATCGTGGGAATTTTAAAAGAAGATTGTATATCTTAAAGGCGTATTTTGAAACACTTATATTATGTTTGCAATCACTAGTATCTCTAAAAAAGTGATATTAAGTGATTTTTATAATAAAATAAAAAATAAAAAGTGTTTTAAAATAAAATAACTTTAAGAAGTGATTAAATAGATATTTATTTGCAAAAGAAATCTATATCTATACTTATTTAATAATAAAATGTTGGTCCAAGAAATTATTATTAATTTTGTTACAAAATTTTAAAAACATCAATAAAGATCATGTAGTTTAGATGGTACAGCTAATTTTATTTTGTCTTCTATGCATAAGAAAGATACAAGGTTCAATCCCTCATATCTACAAAACTACAACAATATATACTAGTTTTCTAAATATTACTATTTTTTAAATAATAGAATTTATAAATATCTAATAACATGATATTAGAGCAAACATAGAAATAAAAGTTTTCAAAAAAATAAAATACTATAAAATTTGTCATGAAATTTTAAAAATTGCATAGTAATGAATAAATTTTGTATTTAATATGGATACACTTTTTTTCTTAAAATCAATTACTCTCTCCGTCTTTTTTTATATATCTCATTTTATTTTGACATGAATTTTAATAAGTGAGTTGTTTATTGACATTTGAAATGAATTTTATTTTTTTATAAACGTGTTTAAGGGATGTTTGTAGTGAGATGGTTTGGAACAATGGAATTACTTTATTGCTATTTTGAATATGTGAAAAGAAAAAAAAATGACGGTCCTTTCTGAATTTTGAACAATCTAAATAATTAGTCTGATTATTATAAAATAGTTGCATGTACTATTTATATTAGACTTAAATTATTAGTTGAATCATTTTAAATTAAATTATTAGATAATTGTAGAACGACACTAGGTTGGTTGTGATAAAACGTTGTACCCATGCTTTTAAGCAAAAATACTACTCCCTCCGTCCCGTACTCGATTGAACATTCACTTTTTGACTCGTGTTTTATTGAGCGAGTTGTTTATAGTATATGAAATAATAAAGTGATTTTTAAGACATGGTAGGATAGATGAGGGGTAGCACTATTATACTCTATCTTAAAAATCTCTTTATCATTTCAAATATTAATAAACAACTCGATCGCTAAAACACGAGTCAAATAGTAAATGTTCAAATGAGTTTGGAACAGAGGGAGTATTTGGTATCAACATATGACAAATAGTGTTGATTTTGGGAATAATGGTGACCCTGTGAGATAGTAGACTCTCTTTCAACTTTTAGAGAAGATATATATTTTACTAATGATATTATATGGTATGATTATTAAATTATTAATAAGAGTTGGGACATTCTTTTAAGAACATTGGGCTTTCTTCAAGATGCTAATTTTCAATCATGGACAGTTATATATTATCAGTATCTGGTTTGAAAATTTTGATAAGCTACAGCTTATCGGGAATGGCGACAGTCAACGTGATTTATATGGAAATAATCCAAAATTATAAGAAAAAAATAATATCTTTCAAACGTGCATTATTTAACAACGTAAACTTTTTCAATATTTTGATCGCAACTCATTTTCACGCCTAATTTTGAAAGCAAAAAAATGCTCACAAAAATCATGCATCGAAATAATAAAAAAATGATCGTATAATATATATATAAAAAATTAATAGTATAAGAAAAAGTATTATAATTATAGGTAAAGTATTTTTTCTACTTTATTTAATATTAAAATAAATACATTTCACATCAAATTTATTTTATACTTGCAAATTGTGCATCGCACGGGTGATATACTAGTGCTTTTAATAAAGGTAGTGGGGTATCATTTTCTTGGGGAGTGTGTAGAAGTGCTTAATTAGAAGCCAAAAGCTAGAAATTACCACTTGGCCAAAAGAACTACTCCCACCATGGCTCCATCCCATTTGAGGGTTCACACTTTGACCAGCACACATTTTAAGAAAAAATGGTTTTGTTGACTTTTTAAAGGGGATGAAGGTGGAGATTGTGGAGGTGGAGATTGTAAGATTTTTTTTCCATATTTGGAGTGTGCAACTTAAAATGGGACGGACCGAAATAGAAAGTGTGAAGGCTCAAATGGAACGGAGGGAGTAATAAGCACTTAAAATAGTAGTTGCAAATAGATTTTAAGTGCTTTTTTTAAAAAAAAAAGTGCTTTTACTTTTGCTATAGAGTTTGTAAACAGGACCTTAAAACAACTTTTAAAAGCACTTATTTTCAAAGCTCCCTCTCACAGCTTTTGAAAATAAGTGTTTCTAAAAGTTATTTTAAGTGTTTCAAATCACACCCTAAATCATGAATTATCTATAGAGCTGCTTTCAGAAAAGAAAAAAGAAAACTGATCTATAGAGCTAAATATTAATATGGGCACACTTACATGAAAAGACATACTATATTTTGAAGCATAATATGAAATTCTCTATTTTGATTTTAATTTTTCTATTGTTTCTCTCATTTATTTCTTGGGGACCTACTTAATTTTAAAATTTTGCTACTATAATTTTTACACTGAATTGTGCAACCATTAATATGAAAAAATAGTTGCACGGTTCGATATAAACAAGTTGCATTTTTTAATATAACAACTTGCATGATTCTAAAATGCACTATGAATGTACGGAGCATCTGGATGCTCATAAAACTCACTCATGTTATATTTAAGATCCCGTGTAACACACGGGTTATATTCTAGTTTCTATTAATTTCTAAGTTCAAATCATTCAAATTATTTTTTTAACTAAAAAATTATTTAAATCCCCAAAATTATCCAAACTTCCAAATTTTATTTTAACTACCAACTCCTAAAATTTATCCACATTCTTGATATTATCAAATACTTCCAACCTTCTTCAAATCAAAATTGAACTCCTATCCTTGGAAAAGCCAAAAATCACAACATTTCCTGAAATTTACTTTGAATTATTCAACAAAGAACGTAGCACAAATCAAAATAAGTTCAAAAAATGTAGTTTGGTGTGTGAAAATGATGTAGCCTAACGTCGTCTTGGTGTTTCGTTAGTAAAGATAACATATGACATAAATCAAAAGGGTTCCTCGTTATGGACATGAATGCATAATTTGTACCAAGAAGCTCAAAATGAAAATGCGAGCGAGATAAGTGAAAGTAACGTGAATTTAACGAAAGATCGTTGCAAACAAATTAATAATAATGGAAAAAAACGGAGAAACATGTGGTCAGAATAAAAGCAAAATGAGGTCGAAAGATAAATGGAAATAAGCTCGTGCAATCAATGAATCAGTTAGTAACAAGTTCAGGCATTACCGATGATAGCGTAAGGGGGAGAATTGTTAAGGGATTACAATTTAATGAATTAATCAAAGTTATGAGAAGGTATTATGTGGATCATGTTCGCCATACAAAATTATTATTATTATTTAGAAGGATCAACACTTTATTTACAAAAGTGTTAATTTTATAAACATTAGTAATAGTGGTATATCGTGAAAATGATGCATATAATACTTTGTCATAAATTGTTCAGTTAACATATATTTCATATGATATACATGAGATATTAGAAGTTTAAGGAAGACTTAGTGCCCGTTTGCAACTTCAACTCAAAGCTTAAAATCATTTTTGTTTTGAAAACAAGCAGTTTCAGAGTGTTTGCAACTGATTTTTTAATCACTTAAAATCTAATTCTCCAAAGCACCCAACGTCCAACTTCTGGTTCTCAAGAAACACTTATGAGTATTTTAATAATTAAATAGAACCTTTCCTTACAAATTCACCCTCACAAAAAACAAAAATTGAAGGAACCCAAATCCATTTTTCTCATTCAGTCACAAAAAATTATAATTCCAGTCGAAGAACACCAAACAAGAGCTCCAAGTCGATCTGTTCTCTTTCCTGCTGCAGATCGAAGAATATTGCCCCAATTAAATTGAAGATTAATCCTCAAAGAATATTACTAGAAGCGAAGTGTTCATTGTTTTATTTTTTACTTTCAAAATTTTCAATTTTTCTCTTATGACACCCTTTTGAAAATGAATTAATTTCTGATTTGCTGGGTGTTCTTTGTATCTTTTTCTCCTTTTGCTTGATGAAATGACGATCATTGAAAATGAATAATACGAATGTTGGTCTTCTGGGTTTTAGGAAAAAAATCGTATTAGAGAATCACAATTTTGGGAAAACAGACTTGAAAAGGGCAATTCTGTAAAATAACACAGAAAGTAATTATTTTCACAAACACAAGCAACTTATAATAATTTGGTTAAAAGCTATTTGGTTCCAAACATTACCCACTTCCGATTTTTGTACAAAAGTCAATTAAAATCAATTCTATAGAGTGGGTAGAGTTTGCAAAAAAAAAGCTCTTACATAGAATGGAGATAATTTAAAATGAAGGACATTGGACAAAATCCTTTGAAATAGAGCAAGGTGGTTATGTCACATAAGCATTAGTAAAATAGTGGGTCTTATGTGTATTAGACACACCGTGCACTCCATAGTTCATAGTTTATATTATAACTATACAATTTGTTACACAATGCAGTGTAAAAAGATTACATATTTCAGTTTAACAAGTTGTATAATTCTAAAATACAATATGAAGTGCACGATGCACCTGGTGCATACAAGACTTAGCCTTAGTATAAAAATCCCAAATTTGTCTTAAGAGATATAAGTAAGATATTTCTTTTTCCTACAATTGAGTGGGTAGTATTTTTTTTAAGTAGATATCTTGTGAACTCAAATTCAACTCTATCAGTGTTATGCTTATATAATATTATTATTGCATTTGCACTATATAAAGGGTCCTTATTATTGGGATGAGCTTCCGTCGTCTGTGGAAAACCTTCCCGATATTTACAAGTCTTGCTTGTAACTTTGTCCTTGTTTCGGAAAAAAAGATTAGGGATGTGTATTTGGACATAATTATATACTTCAAGCAAAATATATGGTAAAATCGCTATTTGATATTTGCCGCACTTTATGAGGAACACTCATGTGTTCACAGGTCTATACGTGAACTCTATCACTGTTATGCACAAAAAATTTAACTGCTTAAAAATATAAAACATATTTAATAGTGATAGTTTTTATACATAATAATGATAATTTTTATACATTACAGTGATAATAAAAAAATTGAGTCTATGGTTGTTTCATACAAGTTTTTTGCCGCACTTTATTCTTTAAAGCGGCGTGCAAATTAGGCAAGAGAAAGGTAACGGGCTTCTTTGCAAAATAGCAACAAAAATTTGAATGACATATCAGTCTCCCTCTATTACCCATATATATACACTGTACGCCTTTCAAGAAACAAGATTTCCCGTATTTCAGTTCAGCGGGCGAAATAAAGACGACAGTGGTGGCTTCAGAAAATCACCGGGAAGGCGTGAGAAGTCCATCCATGGCTTCTGATTCTACTCGCGCGCGCATCGATAAGGTTTTACCGTCTTTATATGCCCACTTTATTTCAATTTTCGTTTCTGATTTTGCTTCCGAAATTATATTCGCACATTTGATTTTTGCCCTAATATTTGCATGGATTGAATCAGTGTTTGGTATGTGCTGTAGAATTTTTGTTTTATTTTTGAATTTGGGGTTTCGAGAATTTATCAGTAGCCCTTATTCTTAATTCTCCGCTATTCATGCGTTCTGTCGGAATTTGCAGTTCTTTTCTTCGAAAAAGAAGAGAAAGATTTTGTCCCCCGCTTCCAAATCCGGGAGACCAGAAAAAGAAGCAAAACTCAAAGTTGATGGTTCACCTAGTGCAAAAGGGTCTTTGGAAAGCTATTTAGAGAAATCAAAGGATGGCACTTTAGTTGCTAAATCTTTGGACCCTGTTTCTGATCACGTCAGGAGAAATTTGACTTTGGATAGTGGGTTATTATCTAGAGATGACGATTGTCATCCCCCACAAGTGCAGCCACAAAGTCGTGAAGCTTTTGGAGTTGATAATGTATTGAACAATGAGCTGCTATCTGATATAAGTAGCAACCCCACAGCAGGTATTCTGAAGGATTCTTCTGAAACCGAGACTATAGGGCAAAACACTGAACCTAAGGAGTTTGCATCTGGCTTATCGTCATTGTATTGCAGGTAATATTTATCCTCTTATTACTCAATTATGGCATAACTTAATTTTACAGAAAAACTCCCTATCTGATAGACGGTTGTATGGGTGTTATATCTTTTACTGGTGGATCCTTATTGTCCCTGTGAATGTGTGGCACTGCGTTTCTGTATCAATCTCTGAAAATCTTTCACTTTCATGTGCAGCGGTTTAAATCTGCCTTCAGAAATGAAGGAGATTCAAAATGAATCTATTTCATCTCCAAAGGCTGTCCAGCCTACATTTGTCGATGAATTAGGAGATATTGGTGAAAATCGTTTGGAGAAGGTAATAATTATCCTGTAAAAGATATAGGCATCATCCGTCAGAACACCTTCAATAATTCAATCTTGTATGTTCACAGGTTATTATGGGCGATTATCCCTTTACATCACAAGCAAGTTTAAGAAAATGCAGTTATACAACTGCCCAATGTACAGATGAATGCGAAACACCTGGTTCCTTGCATACAAGACTTGTTTCTCGAGAAACTCCTAAGTCATCACGAGGAAGCTCCCTGTTTTCTCCTGGAGAAGCATTTTGGGATGAAGTGATGCTAGTTGCTGATGGTCTGATTGCTCCAAATGACGGCCTTTCTTCTCATGTTGCCAGAAATGATGAAGCTTTAAAGGTGGAATATGGGATTCATAATTCAAACAATGTGAAAAATGGAGCTCATTTTAATCAGTCAAACACTGCTCTGGATGGAGCTGTGGATACAGTTTGTGATGCTGGGGCTAGGTCTTCTTTGAAAGATCTGAACAAAGAGGTCTCACCATTTCCTGTGAAGCACTTTGACTTCAATCTTGAGGCTAAATTTTTTGACAAGGAGACACCATCTTATGCTAATAATACCAACGCTGAAATTTTAACCAGCAAAGTTGAGACACTTGCCTCTATTAGTCAACCCAGTTCGCTGCAACGTGATATCACCCTCATAAGTCCAAAAGGCCAAACAAGTGAAATTCCTTCTGATGCCAAAGGAATAGCCATTAAATGCAATAATTCCAAAAGAACTGAGGTGCTTTTGAATCTGAATAGCAACAATGTTGAATATATAACACCAAATAGAGAGTATAACAAGATTGCTGCTAACGAATCCAAAAGCAACTGTACTCCAGCAAGCTTGTCAATAAAGGATTGTTTGGATCTTAGTTATTGGCTTCCACTTGAAATATGCAACATATACAGAAAAAAGGGAATATCAAAATTATATCCCTGGCAGGTATGTTGGTGACCTTTTGGTTTAATGCTCTAGATTTTTATACATTTTTCTAAATTAGTTTGGTTCTCATGTTATAAAATCCTGCTCAATTGGGGGAATAAATATAGTTTCGGCATGTGATTTCCAATTTTCCATGCGTTATCTCCAGTTTTTAGCGAATATTGATTAGTGCATTTTTATACGATCCTGGTGGTAAACATTCCTTTTTCCTCATTTTATTATGCTGGAAGGTTAAATTAGTTTAGTTGGATGTAGTGCTGATTTTTGCAATGTCAAATTCAGTGTACGGTTGTGCATCAAGATCTGAGTCAGTCTTGGATGGAATAATCCAGGAGTATTTACTGGAGGTCAGGTCTAAGTCTACTACTATAGTGGGCAGATAGTTGAAATTCATAGGACTCACCCGACGACATTAATGTTACCTTGGGAAGACAGTTAATGAAAAGTGAACAAGTGACAAGCAAGCACCCACTCTTAAATTAGCCAGAGCCGCTCAGACCGTGAGGGCTATAAAATAATGAGAGTTTAGAAAATAGCAGCTTAATTTTTTTAATATAAATGTGACCGAATGTCCGTATTGTTTTATTGCTCAAAATATTAAACTATCACAATTTTTTTCAGGTTGACTGCCTTCAAGTGGAAGGTGTGTTGCATAATCGGAATCTTGTTTACTGTGCCTCTACAAGGTAATTCAATTGATTAGCCTAAACACTGCATTCTTTTTGCCTATTCTCTTTGGATTATTATTTTGAGTTTTATCCTGCAGCTGAATATATTTGCACCACATTGAGTTTCACTGGTCTATAAAATAAGATTATTAAGCAAGAAAATTTTCATGTAAAATATGTACATCTATTGAAAAATTTCTGGAAAAACATCTTACCTCATCTATTGACGTTGTAGTTACCAGTTAAAATCTTTTCCTTTGGTTGTCATAGTGCTGGTAAAAGTTTTGTTGCTGAAATACTGATGCTGCGGAGAGTTTTAGCAGCGGGAAAAATTGCCCTTCTTGTGCTTCCGTATGTGTCTATCTGCGCAGAAAAGGTGCGATGCTTTCTTTACTTTGAATTAAAGGACAATTGGCTCATGTTTGATGATTAAATCTTGTTCTGTGAACCTGTAGGCAGAACACCTTGAAGTTCTTTTGGAACCAGTCAGTAAGCATGTTCGTAGTTTTTATGGAAACCAAGGCGGTGGTTCTCTTCCCAAGGATACGTCTGTGGCTATCTGCACTATCGAGAAAGCAAATTCTTTGATAAATAGGTTACTTGAGGAGGGTCGTTTATCGGAGCTTGGTACCATTGTTATTGATGAGCTGCATATGGTATCCACATTTCTTTAGGTTTTCATTATGTGTTTGCATCTAGTCATCTTACGTGTTTTAACCTGATACACATTCTTGCATTTCGATTATTGTAATGGATAATGCCAGGTTGGCGATCAAAGTCGGGGTTATCTTTTGGAACTCATTTTGACGAAGCTTCGCTATGCTGCTGGTGAAGGCAATGTAGAGTCTTCCAGTGGAGAAAGTTCCGGGACGAGCAGTGGGAAGTCCGATCCAGCTCGTGGCCTCCAAATCATAGGGATGAGTGCAACACTACCAAATGTGGCTGCGGTAGCTGATTGGCTTCAAGTAAGTATTTCATGATTATTAAGATGATGATACCAGATAGTTTGTCTTCAGTTAAATGTTCAAGCTTTTAAAGTAATTTAGATTTACTGCCTAAAGCAACCTTGTAAGATTCTTCAGTTGCTTACCTTAATAATCAGTATGTAATGAGATGTTATAAAATTGTTACTCAAAGATGGTTGTCAGATAATGATTTCAGCATTCTCTTTTATTTTGACTCTTGAGTCACCGTTTTAGTGCATTCTTGGAAGCTTACTTTACCTGGAAATTAAAACTCAATTGAGTTAATCAATATTTTAATAAGCCTGTTTCACTTTAACAGAAAATGAGTGGGTTTCTTAGGATTGGATTTCTCTTTTCATGGTATAAAAGAATCAGCTTTGCTGTTAGATTTACCAAATTTTGAACTTTGTCCCATTTATCACTTATCAGAAAGCTAAGCACTTTTAGCCAAAAGTTGTCTGGACATTTTTTGATGGCTTAAACCTTAAGTGAGTACCAATAGCATGTACAGACTCAAATTTGAGGTTCTTCTTTGTCAAACATGGGTTTTATGCCATTTTATAATTAGTGTAGTAAATCCATGATCTATCTGTTATGATGCTTAGAAAAAAAGTTATCCCCAATAGTATGTAAAGGTTATTGGCCTTGACATTTGTTCTTTGAAAGATCGAAGTAAAAATAATGTTCTTGGTCTTGTTAAACATTTCCGGAGGTCGTGTTAAATGATTTACAAACGCTCATTATGTGAACTCCATATGTCTAAAAAATGAATTGATATAGTATTTAATTTATTTTGGCAGGCCGCACTCTATGAGACGGAATTTCGGCCCGTCCCATTGGAGGAATACATTAAAATTGGCAGCACAATTTATAGCAAAGAAATGGAAATTGTTAGGACAATCCCAAAGGTGGCTGACCTGGGCGGTAAAGACCCAGATCATGTAGTTGAACTCTGCAATGAGGTTTGATCTTTTCTTAGTTTTTCACTCAATTTATCTCTTGGTTTTTGGGGTTGATAAATTGTGAAACTTCGAATAATATTAGGTTGTCCAAGACGGTCACTCGGTGCTAATATTTTGTTCCAGCCGAAAAGGTTGTGAATCAACTGCGAGGCATATTGCAAAGTATCTCAAGAGATTCTCTGTAAGCCCTCACAGTGAGCCAGGGGAATCCTTTGACGTTTCTTTTGCTATTGATTCGTTGCGAAGATCTCCTGCTGGGTTGGATCCTATACTAGAGGAAACTCTTCCTTTTGGAGTTGCCTACCATCATGCTGGCCTCACGGTATTAGTTTATGTTTAGTTGAGCTGTATGTAACAACTCTAGGTTATGCATACATTATACCCACTGCTTACACATTCCATTTCTAGTAAAGGTTGAGGAAAGGGAGACTGTTGAAACATGTTACCGCAAAGGACTTGTACGTGTATTGACTGCTACGTCAACTCTAGCAGCTGGGGTTAATCTGCCTGCTCGGAGAGTGATATTCAGACAACCACGGATTGGTCGTGATTTTATTGATGGAACAAGGTACAGGCAGATGGCTGGGCGGGCGGGTCGGACTGGCATAGACACCAAGGGGGAAAGCGTAAGCCTAAGTTTCTTATGTGTACTCTCTTCTCTTTCTTGTCCTAATTATTTGTGGGATTAAGTTAATAAAATTTTGTTTTAATTGAATATGTGCCAGCAACTATTCACCTTGTTACTTCTTATTTCTTTGGTCAAAATATTTGCCAATAATGTCTATTAGGGTATGTTTGTTTCGCGACTATCACGGCCGGACTTTGGACTTTACAATCTATAATTCCCATTTGTTTTGAAACTTAAAGTAAGGATTTTGAAATCCTACTAAATCTACTCTACTTCACCACCTACTACTACTCTATTATTTATTTTCTCAATACACTCACATCATCTACTTTTTAATTCTCCCAATACACTCAAAATAATATAATAATATCACATCAATCAACTTTTTCACCATCCTACCCTATAAAATCCTATAACAAACACACATTTTAACTATTCATCAAAGATTTTGTAATTCTAGGACTTCAAAGTCCGAGATTTCCCACGCCCACTATAATCCCAAAACAAACATACCCTTATTCTTTTAGTACATCAATTCTAGCAGTAACAATTTTTTAAATAACCCGACAGGTGCTAATTTGCAAGCCAGAGGAAGCCAAGAAAATATTGGCACTACTTAATGACAGTTGTCCCCCGCTTAATTCCTGTTTGTCAGAAGATAGGAATGGTATGACCCATGCAATACTTGAGGTTGTTGCTGGAGGAATTGTTCAGACGGCTTGTGATATTCATCGATATGTGAGATGTACTCTTCTCAATTCCACAAAACCCTTTGAAGATGTTGTTAGATCAGCACAAGATTCGCTTCGGTGGCTATGCCATAGAAAGTTCCTTGAATGGAGTGAAGAGACTAAGCTATACACCACTACGCCCCTTGGCCGTGCGTCTTTCGGCAGTTCTCTATGTCCAGAAGAATCGCTTGTAAGTATCCTAATCTGTTCATCGTAATACATAATTTTTATGTTTAAGTTGTTCTACATACTTTGACCAGTGCACTTTACATGATTTTTTATCTCAACATTAATTTAATTGATCTTAGTGATATAGATCATATGATTTGTGTAATCATTGAGCTTTGGATATGGTGTAGGTTGTGCTGGACGATCTCATAAGGGCAAGAGAAGGTTTTGTTCTAGCATCAGATTTGCATTTAGTATACTTAGTAACTCCCATTAACGTTGATGTGAAACCAGACTGGGAACTGTACTATGAGAGATACATGCAGTTATCTCCTTTAGACCAGGTATATACATTTCCTACTGGTTATGCAACGACTTCACGTATTTTTTTCCTCCACATTTTCAGAACTTGTTTAATTGTTTAATTATACGTGCATTATTACTACACTGTCCATTGTGGTTTTGAATCATTTGTTTTGATCCCTTATCTACATCGCATTTTATTCTATTAGGCAAACCTGATGCTAGTTCAAGTTTGACAACCATTTATATATGCTTTAGTTGAAAATGAAATATTAGATTCAATCTCAAACCTTTTTCTGGTTAGTTAAAGTCAAAAGAACATGCTGTACGAGTCCTGAAATTACTACTAGTAGAGATGAAAATATGGAGGGCAGCTCGCAAATGTTCTTCAATATTATGAACACTGCTGTAAAGGTTTTGGCATCTTGAATTTTGAAAAAGATGTTAGACTGGAATTGTGAATCTTTTGTTAAACAGTCTATCTGGGGACACAGGCTAAAGATTGAGCCTAATATCATGTACCTTCTGACTATGTCTAGTTTAAATTTCAAATTAAAATTTTGAACTGAAATATTATGCTCTGAAAAAGTTTGTAGTTTTGATTGGGTGGATACCTAACAGGAATTAGTAGTGTTAACTAAACTGAATTATACATGAATACAGTTTTATAACCCTTTTGCGGGTGCAGTCTGTTGGCAGTCGAGTTGGAGTACAAGAACCTTTTTTGATGCGAATGGCTCATGGTGCGCCTCCTCGACTGTTGCAAAAGTCTAGGAATACTGCCAAAAGTTTCCTGGGGAAAAATGATATTGGACTTGGAATGTCAACCCATGGCATGCTTTCGGATGAACAGATGCTTAGAGTGTGTAAACGATTCTATGTTGCTCTTATCTTGTCACGTCTTGTGCAGGTAAACTTGTTCCTCCCCTCTTTCTGCCAACCTACGTATTTAATTGTTTAGATTGATCCAACTCTTAGTTATGCTTCTGCAAGTTCATGAAACTTTTAGGTTTATGATTGGTGAACATGTATTTTTATCAATTACTGCATGTGTAAATCATTATTTTATATTTTCTTAAATTTCTTTCCTAACCCCCTCCCTCTAATTTTTCAGTTGACTGCCATGGATGGCAGTTCTTCGTACTGTCTCAATTTCCCCTTATAGGTTTTTCATAACCGCTCATCCTTTTTAGTTTGTTTCATCTATAATATTTGGCCATCTCTTAGGATCATGTATCATTTGCACCAACAAGTTTCTCTCTGTTATGACATCATTAACCTGTGTTTATTACACTCTTGACGATTGGATATTGTGATGCTGGAATACAGGAAGTGCCTGTAGGTGAAGTTTGTGGAGGTTTTAAAGTTGCTAGAGGCATGGTTCAGGCCTTGCAAGAAAATGCTGGAAGATTTGCATCTATGGTTTCGGTATTCTGTGAGAGGCTTGGTTGGCATGACCTTGAAAGTTTGGTCGCCAAATTCCAAAATCGTGTTTCATTTGGAGTTAGAGCAGAGATTGTAGAGCTTACAACCATTCCCTTTATTAAGGTGTGAATTGCTTTAACTGCAGTTTCTTATACATCCAGATTCAATATTTTAACTGCTATTTTGATATGTTTAGGGTTCCCGAGCTAGAGCACTTTATAGGGCTGGTTTGCGGACACCTCAAGCTATTGCTGAAGCATCCATTCCTGAAATTGCCAAAGCGATTTTTGAATCTTCTTCGTTTAGTGTGCACGGTAAGATACATATCCTTTGATATTTAGTATGTATGTTGATATATTGGATTAGCAATAAACTAAATGGGACAACTTTTTCTTTGTGGCCTTAGGAGGCAACGGACAAAGGAAAGTACAACTGGGAGTTGCCAAGAAGATAAAAAATGGTGCACGAAAAATTGTTCTTGAAAAGGCTGAAGAGGCGAGGGTTGCTGCATTCTCAGCCTTCAAATCTCTTGGACTTGACGTTCCACAGTTCTCTCGGCCATTTATGGCCCCTCAAAAAGAGGCTACATCATCTTCAGGGGAGGAGTGTATGAGTAGCTTTACTTTTCTTCAGCATCCCAAAACCATTTTAGATTCGCCTTTGCTTGAGGGAGGAAAAGCTATAGATCCTCCACCAGCTGGTTCAGTTAAGACAAAGCCTAGAGTAATTACACAAGGCAAAATGCTTATGGAAAAGCCTGGTTTCCCCAATCACCAGTCTAAAACCATTGATCACAATACAAATATTACAGCTAATTGCATCAGTAATACTGAGGGATTTGCTCCTCATCCTGTTGGTAATACTGAAAATCAGTTGAACAGGCATAGTGGGGAACCACAGTCCGAAAATGTAAACAAGCTGGATAAGGGTCCTGTTAATGCAACTAGCATTCCTGGGGGACTTGGTTCTTTCTTTGATCTATGGAGTGCTAAATCCGAGTTCTTTTTCGATATTCATTTTACCAAAAAATCTGAATTCAACAATATTGCTCCATTTGAAATACATGGCATAGCTATCTGCTGGGAAAATTCTCCTGTGTATTACTTAAATATTCCAAAGGACTTATCCCGCGATGACAGCAAAGGAATTGATAATTCAATGGTCACCAAGGATAATCTGACACCAACTCTGCAGGTGGAGATGGCCAAGAAGAGGTGGGATAGACTTGGGGCTATAATGGGGAGAAAGGATGTTAAAAAGTTCAATTGGAACTTAAAAGTCCAGATTGAGGTGCTTAAGCTTCCGGCTGTTTCTGTTCACAAATTTAGCAGCCCAAATGGTGGAATCAAAAGTTTGGGTCTGGATCTTATCGACAATTCATATTTCATGTTCTCCTCTGTCCAAGTGAGGAATGCAATTGATATGTCTGTTGTAGCATGGATTCTTTCGCCTGATGAGGAGAAAAGCTCTTGCCCTAATTTGGAAAAGGTAATTCTGTTGCTCGTGTGGTTCTGTGTTGGGAGAATTCCTAAGAGAAAGCGTGGGAAAGATTTCCCCTGTTTCCTCTTGAGAAGGAACATGCATGTGGGCGAGTGTTTTTTAAAAAGTAAATTTGTTAAATGCCTAGTTTACATTCATAATATGCCATATTTATTGTTATGTGTCCCTTCTAGTGGATTCCATGTGTGATGTTACTGCTGCCCAATCCTGATATTAGCCAAGTCTTAACCACGTAAGTAAGGGTAATAGTAATATGAATGATGGTTAGAATAATTGTTTAATTCATCTTGTTATAGTTTATTTGTGTTTTTTTTAAAGTAGTCATGAATCATAGTGGTAGGTGAGGGATTAATTATGAAGAAATAGAATGACTGAAAAGGAAGACGGTGCATTGGAAAGTACGATTGCTTGAGATTAATTATGGATTTGAATAGAATGTATCCCATAAAAATTGGTTTTACGAATTTGTAAATCCTTGGATAGTGAATTTGTCATTCATAGAAATATAGAATAGAAACAAACAGGGTCTATTATATTTATTTCCTATTCCTTCCTAATCTGATCTTCTGATGCTAGCTATCTTCCGTTAGAATTTACTTTAAATGAAAGCCCAACATTGTAATTCAACAAAATCTTAAACTACAATGAGTGATTTTGTTATTCAAATAATTCCTTGGGCCAAGACTTTACATGTTTATACATCACTTCAGTCGACAAAACCACCCTCTCAAGTTACAGTCTTGGCAGGAAGTCAAAAGGAGGTTATCTACCGATGCTGTCTCGTTTGCTAACCGAAGTGGTAGGTGGAAGGATCAGACACGAAGAGCTGCACATAATGGGTGCTGTCGTAGAGTCGCACAAACTCGAGCTTTGTCTTCTGTTCTATGGAAATTAGTGAACTCTGAAGGACTTGTTGAACCACTTATGACTGTTGAAGTTAAGTTGGTAAGGGATCTTATTTTCCATTGAAGGGAAAAGATAACAATTTCACTGTAAAACATGTTGGGTCTGTTAAAACTACAAAAAATGTCCATGCAGCTTCTATTGACAGGAAACCTCCGAAATCGTAAATGCAGTTTCTGGTTTGCTTATGAGCAGTTTGTACTGTCAATTGAAGTTGCAGTTGATTTAAAAAAAAAATCTATATAGCTTTACCAAATTTGTTCTTTTATAAAAAAAAAGGTTGGAAGGATGAAGAAATGTTTGGGATTGAATGTTTTATTTGCTGAATTGGACAGGTTTGCTTCAGGTTTTAGTCTGTATGTTAATATTTGCTTGTAATCCAGAATTGTTGGTTATTTCATGTTCATTTTTCTGAGTTTGTCTGGATTCTAGGCCTTCTACTTATTGCTTGTTAAATGATCTTTGTCTTTCTAAAGGGAAAGTTACATGATGTCTTTGTAGGTCAATGTTCTTGCTGATATGGAGATCTGCGGGATAGGTGTTGACATGGAAGGATGCTTAAGAGCGCGGCAAATACTTGAAAAAAAACTAAAGTGCCTGGAAAAGGAAGCTTACAGATTAGCTGGCAAGACATTTTCATTATCAATGCCTGCAGACATAGCAAATATTCTATATGACCACTTGAAGCTGCCCATGCCCGAAGGGTATAATGGGAAACAGCACCACAGCACTGATAAACATTGCCTGGAAATGCTCAGGTACTAAATGGCTGGCTGGGTTATGTTTTTTGTTAACCTTCCAATATTGCGTTTTTCGGTACTATCCTTTTATTTGAAACAGAAATAGAAGTTCATTAATCAGCGAGTTGATAATTTACATACCAAAGTTTTTGAATTCCTTGTGTTTCTTCAATATTTATGTATTCTTCCTTTTCTTTCATAATAATATATATTTGATGCAATTCTGTTCTTCCTGTTATTTCACTAATGAAGCTGATGAGGGGGATGCTTATTAAGGTTTTGAAGTAATTTTCATGCTGTTAGCATGCACTAATGATACTGCCTCAGTCTTTGTTGGACTAACAGACTTTGTTTCATATCAGGAATGAGCATCCCATTGTCCCAGTAATTAAAGAGCATAGGACTTTGGCTAAACTCTTGAACTCTACTTTGGGATCAATTTGTTCACTTGCCAGGCTTTCCACGAGGGCCCAGAAGTATACTTTGCATGGTCATTGGCTCCAGACATCAACAGCAACTGGTCGACTTTCAATAGAGGAGCCCAATCTCCAGGTTTTGTTGATTGTGACATCTTTCTGTTTTTATTGGTTTTATGTCGCATAAGTTAATAAATAATGTCCTATATTTTTTTATTTGACCAATGGATACAGTCCGTCGAGCATATGGTTGAGTTTAAAATGGATGAAGGTGATGGGGAATCATGTGTTCGCCACTATAAAATTAATGCACGTGATTTCATCGTGCCTACTGAGGTGAAGATGCGTCAGATTCCCATACTTGAATTTCTCTATTTTATTTTAACCTAGAAACGTGCTTATGTTTCTGTGACATCAGGAATTGTCCTCCTTTTAATTAGTTGCTAACATGTTCTTGTTGCAGGATGATTGGTTGCTTCTAACTGCAGATTATTCTCAGATAGAACTAAGACTTATGGCCCACTTCTCAAAAAATTATTCTTTGATTAAGCTTCTGACTAGTCCCCAGGCTGATGTCTTCACCATGATTTCTGCAAAATGGGGTGAGAAACCTGAGTCCAGTGTGAGCTCACAAGATCGAGATCAGACAAAGAGACTGGTTTATGGAATTCTCTATGGGATGGGGCATAACACATTGGCAGAACAGTTGGAATGCAGTGCAGATGAAGCTGCAGAAAGAATTCAAAATTTCAAAAAATCATTCCCTGGTGTTGCTTCCTGGCTTCAGGAAGCAGTTGCATCTTGTCATAATAAAGGGTGAGGTCAAGATTGTCCTAATGTTCAAGTCATTTTTGCATTAAGGTGTCATCGTTCATGATTACTGATGAGAATGTTGAGATGCATGTTACGTAGTTGTTCCTTCTTTAAAATCATTACAGTTGGTTGCTGCATCTTGATCCACACTCCTCAGAGAATGCGTTTCCAAGTTTGCCATATCTTCACATGGATAACTGATTCTTAATGTGAAACTTAAACGTATCGTAAATGGTTGTCTTGGAATTTATCATGCATCTTTATATCTGTTTGTCAATGCTTTGCAACCTTTCCTGTTAGTTTAATCTATGCCTCTTGATATGTATTTGCTTACTTATATCTCATTTACAAGAAAGAAGATGGTAATAAGAGCTACAGAAGTTTCTATTTCTGATGGTTTTTCTGTTTCTACTGCAGTATGGTCCCTCTTTCCGTTCATCTCTTATCCTCTTATTTTCCGCTATAGGAATGACATAATTCCCTGTTCTGCAGTTATGTGCAGACCCTCAAGGGGCGAAAGCGGTTCTTATCCAAAATTAAGTTTGGAAACAGTAAAGAAAAATCTAAAGCTCAGAGACAAGCTGTGAATTCCATCTGTCAGGTGATTGTTTCTTCTTCAGTTCTGCTCACATCATTGTTGTTTAGAAATTATTGTTCGATATCTCATTCTTTTTCGTTTTAGATCTAATATTTACGGCTTTCTAGTTTTCTTTTTTTTTTTTTTTTTGGAGGTGAGTGGGTTTGGTGGGAACAGTGAGTTTGAATTTAATATGCTTTACAGTTGCTCATTTGCCAACGGGTATTTGTTTCCATTGTGTTTCAACTGTTTTGAATGTTATGTTTCTAGGGATCTGCTGCTGACATAATAAAAATTGCAATGCTATGCTTACACGATGTAATTGGTGAAGATACTGAAGCATCTTACCCGAGTTTTGTTGATGCTGAAAAGTTTCAAATGCTTAGAGGTCGTTGTCGAATCCTTCTTCAGGTAATGGGTCGATTTTATTTTTTTTTGACAGGATGGGTCGAAAATTATTGTATGGTCCTTAGCTGCCTTGCCATTGAACTCTAGCTTTAAATAATATTTTTTGTTTGCAAAATACATATCCTCCAAATTCTTGCTCTCGTACTGCCAGCCAAAAATACTTGGTTGCTTTATTTCATTCTTGTGAGTTGAGTTTTTTTTTTTTTTTTAATTGTAATTAGTCCTCGACACTTGCGAGTTTGTCTGACATGTGTCTTCAACCTCTGGTCCTAGGTGCATGATGAACTTGTTCTGGAAGCTGATCCGTCGGTTGTAAAAGAGGCTGGATTGTTGCTCCGGACATGCATGGAATGTGCTGTGTCGCTTCGTGGTATGGCATTTGAAAAACTCAATATGTTAATATCAATAAACTTCTTAGAATTCTTCAAGATTCTGCTTCACTATCTTCATTGTTTGGGCTTTCCTTTTGATATATCTATATATATTATATACACATAGGATCAATGGCGGAGCCACTATGGGGCCAAGGGGGTCACTGCCCCCCCTGGCCCCTTTGAAACTTTAATATATATATTAGTGTATGGTATAAATTATTAATTTATTTTGTGACCAAGTGGTACGAGGGTGGCCTTAAAAGGCAAATGTGTTAGTATCCAAGTCCCAAACACTGTATTTTTTATATTTAAATTTCAAAGTGTGCCTTTTTTTCATGTGCACCGTGCACTGGTAGTGCATTTTAGAAACGTGTGACTTGTTATATTGAAAAATGTAACTTATTTACGCTGAATCGTGCAACTATTAATATGGAAAAATAATAAATTGCACTTTTCTGTATAACAAGTTGCACAATTCTAAAATGCACTATAAGTGCACTGTGCACCTGAGTGTACATGAGACCTTGGGCCCCCCTCGATGAATTTCCTGGCTCCGCCACTGCATAGGATGTATATAAAATTCAAGAAGTAATTGACTTGCTACTTACTGGAAAATGTAAAACATATTTTATAATAAGTTATGATCAAGTAGTCATGTTCTAATTATGGTGGTTTTCAAAAAAAAAGATCCAAGTTTTGGTTTTCTACACACTTCAACTATGTTCTCTAGCAATATTATATAATTTTTAATCGGGAGATGTATCTTTTGCAGTTCCTTTGCCGGTCAAATTAAAAGTTGGCAAAACTTGGGGATCTTTAGAACCTTTTGATCCTAATTGCTAGACATTCCACATCGTCAGCTTCACTTGAATAGCACACGTGTTAGGATACCTGTATTACATGGTAAAGGTATGTGAGCTGAGGTAAAGACGAGCAATACACTTTTATTTTTATGGTGATGTTTTAGCATGTGTGTCTGAATAGTTCCACTTTTTGTGTTGACTTCTGTATCTCAGTCTTATCGTAAGTTGAGCAAAGAAATGGTGAACACATGCCTTGTAGCAAAGTGGTATATTTGCAGGTGTGCCAATAATACATGAAGTATTATCAATTAATTTGCAGGAGTCGTTTTATATTGGTTGATATTTTACTGGAACTGCTGAACCTATATTTGCTTCCTTTACAGTTTATAAAGATTTCTCCACTTGGAGTCTGACGGCTCTCGTTTTTTCGTATCTTTGAGTTTGATTCTTTGGAGCTAGAAATCCATGAACCTCATTGATTTTTTATTTATCATGATTGTATTTAAATTCTGATTATTCCAATTGATGTTTATCTTCATCTCTTTTGGTTGTAGTTGAATACCGGGAGAGTTACCTTTTACTGTTTAAATTTCTGATTATGACTTTGAATTTGAACTTATAGCCATTACTTTTCTAGATACCCTCTCTTGGGATTATAATATACTCAAATATGTATCGGATTATGGCCTAAAATGATGATATATGTGTATGAATTTCTTGGTCTATACTCGTACCTTTGATGGCAAGCATCATACTTTTCCTGAATTTTAAATTCAGTCTGTTAAGTCATATTTTTTAAAATCTAATTAATAAGTAGCTTCTGAATATTTGGCAGCTATGTTGATGGATGCCGTAGAAGCACAAATGTATGGACTTTGATAGAGATAGAGATGAAGCTTTATACGAGAGTCTAGGATGGAGCAGAGCGGTGCGTTTTTCTGTCGTTTCTTGAGTACAACTCAGTTCTCTTGTCAAATTATGTGCATAATGCTCTTGGAGAAGACAAAGTCTTATGTAAATCAATTTCACCGAACAACTGGTTTGCATTTTGTAATATATATTTTAATAGTACAATATTAGTTTTTTATTAAAACGTATTATTTTATTAGTATTAGATGTTCCATTCAAGATGTTTCATTCAAAAATATTAGTTATAGTATAAAATGATAGTTACGAATCAGTTGTACGGTAAAATTATTTTACATGAACTACCGATTCCATGAAGAAAAAGTTCTCTGGTTTTTGTTCCATTTATTAACAGTGAAAGAAAAACCACTAGTTCATCATTTATGCATATCCATACATCACACATGCATACAAGTACTTATACATATATATTATCCATGCAATTAGAATGCTACAATACACACACACACACACTATCATGCAAACACAAAGCTTGATCATTTTCTAATTCTTGGGAACCCACACAATGTGATCCTCAGGTAGAAAATGGCAGATCGGAACAGTACCCGGCTTCACATTCAGCACCTGGAAAGCCAAGTGCTTAGGATTCCACGCCGCCGTATCCTTGTGGCACACTGCCACCGCCTCCGCCTTGGAACCACCACTTCCCACCATCACCACCTCATAAGCGGCAGTGGTGTCTGTTTTGTGGCAGTAAAACACCGCGTATGCATACTCCTGCCTGTGACACACCACCGCCGATTTCTCACTTGGCGCCTTCTTCACTCCCACGATACGGTACTCTTTCCTCGCCCCGGTTTCCGCACTTGTCGATAATGCCCTCACGTCTTTCCCAAGCTTGGACGTGGTGAAATCGACCATGGATTCCAAAGAAGTTGCACATAGTTTCTCCTCTCCTTTGATGGCCTTTTCCTCGCATTCTTTAATGGTTTTCTTCATCACCGTAGCTTCGTCCGAACTGGGATTGACCGAAAACTTGTTGAAAATCTCCGGTAATTTGTTCGACGAAAAGGGTATCGACTCAGCAACCTCTTGAGGCAAGAATGTAGCCTCGTTTGTAGTTTTGGAGAATTGCAGGTTCATCTTTTTGCCTGTGTGCAAATCTTTCTCTAAGAAGAACAGGGCAACGTTGGGGTTGTCGTTTAGCTGAGTTTTTGTGGCTGCGTAATTGTAAAGAAAGGGTGCTACATTAACGTGGACGGGTTTGCCCCTGTGGGGGCGCGTCCCGACTGTCACGCCGCCCCTGCTGACTCCCACGTTGGTGCCTCTGCCCGGTTTTCCTGTGTGTACGTTGACGCCACCCTTGCCTACACCCACATTGGTGCTGCCACCACTGGGCTTTCCGGTGTGGACGTTGACGCCACCGTTACCCACGCCCACATTGGTGCTGCCGCCTGGTTTTCCGGTGTTGACATTTACTCCGCCCTTGCCTACCCCAACTGAGGTGCTATCTTTTTCCAGCACTGCTAGTGGGAAGCAAGGAAAACGTTAAAGCTTTTTAGTTATCATCGGGTTGGGAAGACATGTTAATATAGGCGCACAGTTTTACGTGTGTCAGTTGCACCGTGTAATTGGTGTTATTTTCATGAGTTGTAGGATTATACAAAATAGAAGAAAAAGTATCAATTCATTTGAATTGTTGAACAATACTAATATCTTTTAGTATACAAGGGTTTCCGTGAATTTTTTTTTTTGCTTTGTTGAAAATTATGAATCAAAATTGACGCAAAATTGATTACAAGCGTTATTGTTAATTATTATAGTATATATGTAACAAGGGCGTAGTCTCGCATATTATGGGGGATTTTAAAAATATTAATTTTAGATTAATTAACTTACATTTTATTATATTAAGATACGTAAAACAAAGCCCCAATTAAAATTTTGAGCATTTTAAGATAGTATTAAAATTGAAAATTTTTAAAATAAAAAATTCAAAAGAATAAAAGAAAGATGAAGAAAAACAACTATGATTTTTTTGGATAGTTAAATAACACTAATTAGATCTAAAAAATGTAACTAAAAATTGAAAATTAGAAAATAAGAAATTAGGGGATAGTTAAATAACAGTAATTAGATCTAAAAATGTAACTAAAAATTGAAAATTAGAAATATAATTAGAAAATTAGAAATTAGGGGTGATTAAGATAAGATTGTATTTAATTAAAAATATAAAATGTAAAATAATGAGAAAATTAGAAATTTGAAGTGGAAGAATTAAAGAGAGTCATGTAGCGGAAAAAAGATTGAGAAATAGATGTATGAGGATTCTTTTACATTTTTTTAAAGATTGAAAGTAACAAAAGAAATTAACAACCATAATAATTGGATTTAACCACAAATTAATTAATCATTGCACAAATGAAACTAAAGAACCAAACCAACCAAATTTCAGTATTCCCACTCAATCTTTTAATTAAGGAAATAACCAAACTATACTTTTCTACAAATTAGTTGAGCTCATCAAACTGAAAAGCAAGCCATGTCCTAGTTGAAGTTCTACTTCTTCTTGATGTATATGTTAACAAGTACATCAATAAAAATAATATACACACACATAAAACAGAAAAATTAAAATAAAAACACTATAGGAAAAGAAAATTGATGGAGGAAGCTAGTAAGTATCTCTAATAAGAAAGGTAATAATTTTTGTGGTGAATAATAACATATTGTTGTAACTAATTCTTACAAAAGTTATACTCAACAATTGTATAAGTAGTTTTTTTGTGAAAAATCCATAAATAAGCAAAGAATTGCAATACCATCAATATATATATAAGTAGTTTTTTTGTGAAAAATCCATAAATAAGTAAAGAATTGCAATACCATACCCGCAGGAAGTGGTTGCAAGAGATCTTTTACAGCTTTAGGCATTGGAATGTTTGGTAGAACAGAATTCCAGTATTCCTCTGAAGGCAAACTTGCATGGCTTGCAACTATTGCTACCTGAAAATATTAATTAATTCCAGTAATTAATGAATAAAAATAAACTACCCAATTAAGAGAAGAATAAACCGAAAACAATTTACGGCTTTCAGCAAAATAAAAGGGTTATTTTTCTAGCAAAGTATACACTTATTAATGACTCACCGAAAGAAGTGCTAAAATATGCAGAAACTTGAATTCCATATTTGAAGAAAGGAAATGTAAAGTTGGTATAGATAAAATCAACTAAGGGGTTTTTGTAACTTTGAAGAAAATGAGATGACTTGCACGTTATTTATAAGTGGAACACACCTATAGATACACATACTTCATATGTGTCTCTATATGTCTTTGTCACTCTATGTTATTTGACACGTAATTTGATTTTGGTTATACCGAGAGATGTGTTCATCGAGTAACAGACACTTATAAAAGAAAATTAATAAAACTTAATGTTTTAATGTAAAATTGTCCCACTCGAAATTCGAACTTGTCGAATAATTTCTCCTCACATTACCACATATCTTACCACTAGGATATATGTCCATGGCACATAATTTGAGTTTTTAAGTCCATGTATGAAAAATCAACGTGGATCCCTAAATTTATGACTAGTCACTTTTTCCAACTACATTTGCCTCAAAAAAAAGTTAATGAAACATTTAGTAAAATTTGTGTGTATATTTATAAATATTTTTATCTTTGAAGTATATCTATTTTATATGTGGCCAAGGGGAGCATTGAAGGACTCTCTCATTTTTAACTCACTCCTTGAAGTTAGGACCGTGTTGTCAAAATATACATGTACGATTTTTTATACGTTTTTTTATTTTCATGCTACAATATGGGGCATTGTTCAATAGTGTATTAAGATGTCATATCACCTATTATTGTATATTGTATTGCATAATATATTAAGTATGTGGTACAACACATGTTGACACATTGCTGAACCGTATCACGCAATGTAGCATAGAAGAAATTTATAAGAAATAGGACATTCAAAGAAAAATTGTTTTCGGATTCATCCTTTTCCCCGCATAAAACACACTTCAAGTTACTATTTGTACCAAGGACTTTTCTACGTAGCAGATTCATCTTTGTTGGTAGCCTATCCCATAACACTCTCCACGTGTGTGCGACAACCTTCAACGGTGCATAGCACTTCCAAATCATTTTAAAACCTGTCCGCCTTTCTCCTCCTAGCTGGTTTCCTCCTCTCGGTAAGAACGTGGTAACCATCCTTTGTGTTGTAGCTTCCGCATGCTGCCCCGTCCACTTCCAAGAGTCTTATTTGTCCCGAATCAATGGAAACCTGTTAATTAAAGACAAGAAAACATGTTTTACAAGCTGCACTTAAATTGTAAAGTGCACTTGTTTTAAAATAGACCTACCGCATGAAAAATATGCAAGTGTTAAGTTATATTGTTATACTCACTAATACACATTTGGACTTTGGACAACTGTTAAAATAGCCCTTAGAGAGCGTTATAACAGTTGTCCAAGTAACAACTTGTCCAAGCTTGATAGATAAAAAAAACCGCTGTCCAAAAGGGAGGCTTGGACAACGGTTTTTAACCGCATTACAAGTAAAGGCCTTGGACAGCGGTTTATAACCTAAAGTCAGTTCCTAGGTTGCTTGAGTTACATCTATCTCTTGTCTCACCATGAGATGTCCAAACGATATATGTTTTATCAATACCTTGAATCATCAAGTGGACGAACAAATTTTCTCGACCACTAACAGTTTTTCCATTCATACATTTCCAACAAGGACATGGAATGTACCGATGGTCATTGCAATGTCTAATTGCATGATTACAAAACTCTTCTACCCCTATATCCTCTGATAATCGATCTGCTCGAACCCACTTTCGACCCATATAGAACTAGAGATGCCTATAGGAAAGACAATATGAAGTTTTGGTAGTACCTAAGGTTTGTATATTAATTGCATGTACCTAAGGATTTGTTGCATCTCAAAACAATGTATATATATCCTAATGTACCATCATTAATCATCTAAAGCAAACACACTACTATCCATTCACCAAATAATCATCAAATTAATATAACCAAAATATATCCTAATGTATTAATTCCAATTTATGCTTAAATCCTCACACAAGCATATTATCAAACACCTTGAGTGCAACACCTAATACTTTTAAATGCTTTGAATGGAACACCTAATACTTTAAAGTTTAAATGCCTTGAATGAAACACCTAATACTTTTTTAATGAAACAACTAATACCTTTGAATAAACACCTAATACCTTATTATGAAACAACTAATACCTTTGAATGAAACAATTAATATTTTTTATGAAACAACTAATACCTTTTAATGAAACACCTAATACTTTTTAATGAAACAACTAATACCTTTAAATGAAACAACTAATACTTTTGAGAGAAACAACACACAAATTGATAACCAACCAACCAAAAAATTCACACATTTTCAAGAGCATTCATATCCCAAAAACTAAATTAAACAATCTAATCAAACAACAATTAATCCTAACATATAACAACAATTAAAACCAAGCCAATTAACCAATTAATCTAACAATATAACATGCATATATCCTATCATCATGCATAAAACCAAGCCAATTAACCATGCATATATCCTAACAATATAACAATATATATATACACATACATATATAGATAAATATACACATATATATATATATATATATATATATATATATAACATTAAATAAATTAAATTACCTATTAATAGAGGAGGACGGCGCCGGCGGCGGTAGGGGGAGGAGGAGGAGGAGGGCAACGGCGGTAGGGCTCCAAGGGCGACGGCGGGGGCAGTAGGGGAAAGCGGCGCGGAGGTAGGAGAGGGAAGGAGGAGGGCGCACGACGATTTGGGGAGAGGGAGAAGTTAGGACGGCGACAACGGCGATTTCGACGATGTGGGGCGACAATGACGAATTAATTTGGACGAATTGGACGATGTGGGGCGACAATGGACGATGAAGAATTGCGGTGATTTGGGGGAGAGGAGGAGGAAGACACGATTTGGGGAGAAAATAAGGGTTCTGGACGCTGTACGCGATCTGATAAAAAAAGAAATTTGACTTGGACAGCGGTTCGAAACCGCTGTCCAAGTATGCTTGCAATGCGGTTTGAAACCGCTTTCCAAGTGTTATTCTTGGAAACCGCTGTCTTTTTTTATTTTAATTTTTTTTAATAAAACCTCTCTCCTAGCTATATCTTGGAGAGCTGTTTGAAAAAAGGGCTGTCCAAGTGCAGCTGTGTAAGCCTAAATGTGTAGTAATGACTCCCTCCGTCCCGGGATAACGTGCACGTTTACTGTTTTCTCATATTTTAGCGAGCGAGTTTTTTATTAGTATTTGAAATGATAAAATATTTTTTAAAGAAATATATAATCGAGGAGAAATAGATCTATCATACCTCCCCTTAAAAGTCACTTTATCATTTCAAATATTAATAAATAACTCGCTTGCTAAAACGCAATAACAAAGGTATTGTGCACGTTATCTTGGGACGAAGGTAGCATATTTTAAATGAATGACATGTAAGGTAGGAGAAAAACAACGACAACTAATTAGGATGATATGATTATTATTTACACGTATATTTCATGTGTAATTCATTTAAATAGAGTATTATTTGTCTAAGTCTTGTATGCATCAGATTCACTATGCACTTAACAGTGTATTTTAAAACTATGCAAATTTTTTTATATTAAACTATATAATTATTAATATGAAAAACAAGTAGAACACTTCAATGCAATTATATTTCAACACAAATAAATTGTATAATTCTAAAATACAATAGAATGCACGGTGAACTGATGTAAATGAGACTTACTCATAACATTTTTATGTTACTCTATTGTGTAACATATATAAATTTCAGCCGACCAAGGATGGAGGTGCAGGCAAAATTTAATGTGGGGTGGAAAATAAACGAGTTGGCCTTAAATGTAGGGCTGCTATCCCATATTTGTTGATGTGAAGTATCAAACAGAAATTAGAATTAAGTCGCAATAATGTGTTAAATTGGGGGCCTACGGATGCAACCCTAAACAAACAACTACCAATATTTATTAGTTAGGGTTTTTGATGGAAGTTGAAAGTTGATAGTTGTTCTTCGTGCTCTACTTAATTAATTACATTTCCATTTTTCTTAAGATGCTGTTTTAGCTAGCTAAGGTAACTTTTGGTCGATAAATAATGAAGAAATAATTGATCTATATATTTAAGTTCATAAAGTTAAAAGTTAAAATTTAATTTGTTGAATTTGAGAATTTTCTCTAAACATGCAGTTACATCTGAGAAAAAATTCTTTGGATGCATAAATCATACTACTATGAGAGAAAATATACTTTACGATCCTGTGTGATTGATTCGCCCAAAAAATAATCTATATTTAATATTTTTTGAGCATTATTTGTCAACTTGTAAAAAATTATCAACATCATGATCATGTAAAGGTCACATATATCACATAATATTACAGAAAAATGTTACTATAATTTATCTAAGAATTTATTATGGTGTTATGTCCGATACATGGAGTATATAATTATTTTAATATTGGAAGATGAGAAGTTGACATCAAAGTATCGAAATTTGAGGGTAAAATCGGGATTGAGTGCCGAATATGTACAAATGCACCAATAAATGAAGTTTAATTTGATGTTAGAGTAACCCTCTTTGACTTAAATTAGACACGTACCACATAAAAAAGTTGTTGCCATATCTAATTATTATCTATTGTAACTTGCTAAGTGTAGTAAATTTTTAATTAATAATGTGACACTTACTGTAGTCTTTGGTCCCATATATAATTAGATTAGAGTGTGTTAATCTGTGTGAAATTAAAGTCGCAATAATGGATTGACTGGTTGGTTGGTGATTCGAATTCATTGTAAAGGAATGCTACTCTAAAATTTTGCCTAGGAATGACTATTGCACCAGTATAAAGATAGGAATATTTAATGAGCATTAATGAATATTTCAATTTTAGTGATATGAATTGACTTGATTGATAAATATGATCATTTTTTTTGTCTCTTGAACTCGGTGCTCTCTTCTTTACCAATTTATTACCTGTCCTTTTATCGAATTTTTAAAAAGACCTTGAGAGAAATTGTAAGCCTTCAACGCAATTTCCTTTGGGAGGTGGTGAAGATCGAAAAAGATTCCATGGGTAAAATGGAACACTATTTGCAAATCAAAATTTTCTGAGGGTCTGGGGGTAAGGGATCTCGAGTCTTTTAATATGGCACTGTTAGGTAAGTGGATGTGGAGGTTTATGAGTGAGAAGGGGAGTCTTTGGGTGAGAGTTTTAGAGTCCAAGTATGGGGATATCCAGGGGGAGGGGGTACGATTCTGTGTCACGAGGGAGGTTAGGTAGAATGTCAGGATGGTGGAGAGAGCTAGTAAAAATCACGACCGGATCAGAAGGGGGTTGGATTAATAGGGGGTTGGTACGGGTAGTGGGGATGGGGAAAAAATGTCTTTGTGGGGGGATTTGTGGGTTGGTGATGAACCATTTAGGTTGAAATTTGCTGATTTGTATGAGGTGAGCTTAGAGAAAAAGAGAAGAGTGGGCTCTATGGGAGTTTGGAACGGAGAATATTGGGTTTGGGTTTGGGATTGGAAATGGAGTCGTCACTTGATTGATTTTGAATTAAATGTGTTAAGCTCTCTTATCTCATTGTTTAACAGGTCCACACCAAAGCATGGAGTCTCGGACACGTGGAAGTGGACATCATCTTCAAGTGGAAGGACATCACCAAGGAAGCCTATGACTCCCTAATGGCTAGGCATGCAGGGGATCATTTACCGGACGACTTGGAAATAAGATTCATATTGATTTGGAACAAGCTTGCACCACTCAAAGTTGTGGGACACGCATGGAGGCTACTATGGAATCGCTTACCAACAAAAGACAACCTTGTAAGACGAAAGATCCTTCAACAAAATGATGATCTAAGGTGTGTCCTCTGCTTGTCTGAGGAGGAAATTGTCCGCCATGTGTTCTTCGAGTGCCCCATATCATATTCAATTTGGATGGAGATTATGAAGTGACTTAACATCATTACAGTTCTAGAGTCAAGTGCTGCCTCAAATCTCTCCTCGTTTGTTTATGGCTTTAGAAGGAAACGAGGTAAACTTATCGCAACTTGTATTTGGCTAGGTGTGGTGTGATAAATTTGGAAATGGAGAAATGATATCATCTTCAGGAACCTAGGGTTCTCTAATACCAAGTTCATTGAAGAGTTTAAGGAGAGAACGTGGAGTTGGATTTCTGTGAGACAAGGCGACTACTAATTTTTCTTTTAATGACTGGATTTCAAATCCTAGAATGGTCATTGAGAGCACTCTGTAAATAGTTGTATAATTCCTGGGTATTTTTACCCACTTTTTAATAAAATCTTTTCCTGATCAAAAAAAAAAAAAATTGATCATTTTATATGAGTATGTATATTAAATTATAAACGCATTTCGTTTAATTTGTTCATATATTGATTACATTGTATTAATCTGAATTTATCATTAGTTGATTGAACATATAATATGTGTAATATTGATTCTGAAAAATGGTTGGAAACCTTGAAGAGTAGAAATTTGAAGCTGATAATTTGGGCCGGTTGTGGAAAAATTAGGTCAGGCCCATAAAGCCCAAGATACCATCAGGCCCGTTATTTAAGCCCAAATTGTCTCATGTTTATATGTGCTTTTGCTTTAGGCTGTAGGTTCGGGCCCAATGGACTAGCATTAACTGGGGCCTCTATGTAAAGCCCAATCCATCCTTTTTCTTTGGGTTGTTTATGGCTGGCCTGTCGGGCCAAAGAAAGTAATTATATAAAATTAATTCCTCAAGTGATTATGAAATAATTAAACCAAAAAAAAAATAAAGTTGTTTTTTCCCCTTTCAAGTTACAATCCTAATACACATTTGTGAGTTTCGATGAAATTTGTACACTCTCAAACTTTTATTTAGTACTATTACCATAACTCATTACGAAACTTTTATATTATATACTTTTGCGCCAAAATTTAATTTAATTTTGATTCGATTCTAAATTTAGAATGAATATATAAAAGGTTCGGCCCTCATGCACTTTTGTAAAGTCTACCTATATTCCAAAATTCTCAATTTTTTCTTTTAAATAAAAAAGGCGCAACTAACACTTTCAATATGAAATGCAATCTCAACTCTCAAGTGAGCTAAAAACTTACTTTTTCTCATCAAATAATAAATGTTGTTCTTTCTTCTATCTTCCTTTTACTCTTTTAAATAATACATAGAGACTCATTTTCTAATAATTGCGGACAGTGTCATTGATTAAATATTCGACTTTTCATCTGCACTTTGCTAATAATTAATCAATTAAATTAACCTGTCATATCAATGCTAATATGAACACAAAGGATGTAGTTTGATTGCCTACTATATATATATCCTCTAATTTGTCAATTACTTCACCTGGAAGTAGGTAAATAGTGTACGAGAAATCCAACAGTTGACACGATTAAATCATAAATAAATTAAAACATTAGTTAACAAAAGATTTATTAATTAAGGTGTTTATAATAATAGAAGATTCACTATAATTATAATATTATAATAATACATTATTGATGAAACATTGCATATCCACGTTAAAGGTACGTGGCATGCACAGTACTAATTCAACTGAAGTAACAAATTGAGAATGATTTGAAATTTATAACAAGATTAAGAGTTATTTGGATTTGCATGGTTTATATAAAGTCATTACTCTTATCTTGATCACATTAAGCTTGCCATTATTATTATTATTAGTAGTAGTATTTAATTCCCCACCAAAATTGTTATGTCTATTAATAAAACGAGCATAAACATTTTCGATAAATTTTAGGGACCATGTTTTGCTATCAAAGTTAATCAAATTGATCCCCGAAAATCCTGATTTAGTAGTGTTTTCAAACTTAATCCTACTATAGGTTAATTAGGAATTTTCAAAATTTTATGCATCAAAATTTCACAAGAAAATTTTAAGCATCAAAATAAAACGGTTCGGAAGCTTCCCTTGCCTTTCATAAAATTGGTTGGGAGCAATTATACTTTATAGGTTAAACTATACTATTTTTTTTTAATAAAACAACTAATTAATACTATCAACTAATCGTCAAGTGTAGATAACTCAAGTGGTTAGAGACGTAAAAAGAGAAAATTTATTCTCAATATATTTAGAAGTATCCAAAGATATTAGGAAATTAGAGAAAAAATTAACTAATTAAGCACCATATATTCAAAGTGTTAAGAAAAAAAAAGGAAATGAAGTCTAAAGAATAAATTAATCCTCCTTGATAAGAAGACGAGGATCATTCCAAAAAAACTAAAATTACTGAGTCACGATAATAATTAATAATAATATTGAAAATAAACAAACATATATATATAAAAAGAGTCAGAGGGGCCTAGTATCTTCCTTCATCCTTCTGGGCGTCCTTAATGATATCAATTGTAAGTGTAATAATATCATTTTTATCTTATGAACAAATCTTATAAGAATTTTTGTGATCTTAAATAATGAAACATATATAGGGTGCAGGATTTTCGAGATTTTTGGGGGGACTAAAGCCCAGACAACCTTGGGAGATTGGTTAATTTATCTTCTTATTTGTTTATTAATTGGTTTTGGAAAAGAATGTGGATGATTAGATTGATTTATCTTATCATATTGCTTATGTTTATCAACCAGAGTAAAAAAAATAACTTAGATCACTTTGCTATTTTGCAAAATTGGAAATTTCCTAAAAACTGCAAAATGTAATGTCAATATTGAGATTCTATGACATAAAAATAAGAAAAAACTTATTACATTTTAATGTAGGTGGGCTCTAGAAAAATATATTCCCTCCGTCCCACAGTTAACCTTACAATTACTGTGTGCTCGAGTTTTAAGAAAAAATGATAAAGTGATAAAATGTTGGGGGTAGAAAGAGTTGTTTATTAGTATTTTATGTGATAAAATGATAAATAGTTAGGGTAAAAAAGAGTTGTTTATTAATATTTTATGTGATAAAATGAGTATTTTCATTTAAAGAAATGTTCAGTTAAGTATGGGACGCCAAAAAGGAAAATAAATTAGTTAAGTTTGGACGGAGGAGTAATAATTAAAAATAATAAAAAGTTTTAAATTTAATTCCTATCTTTAATAATTTATAATGTAAAAGAAAGCCAATGTGAAAAAGCTGTGAAAAGTGCTTTATATCACTAGAAAGTAAGGACCCTACTGCTGTCTAATCAATATCCAGAGCATTAACAAGTATAAAATGGGCATCTAAAATTGGAGAAAAGAGCAAAGTTTAGAGTGGAAGCCATGATGCTCACCTTGAATTTTTCTGTCTTATATATCTATATAGTTTTGCCAATGGAGAAAGTGGAAAGAATATTTCCAATAAAGTCACATTTACCTTTTATTTTTTTAATAATTCCAATAATAATGTTAAAATAACTAATTAACTATTGCAGGAATAATTTATAAAACTTATTAGGGTCGCCTGAGTCAAATATTTGGGTGGTCATAACATTTTTGCGCCCATGCGCTCATTAAAATAAAGGCAAAAACTTAAGGCATCCATTATGTGATTAGATCAGGTAAATTGGTTAGGCCGTCCAATCCAACCTAAAAAGGAAGGTTTTATTAAGCTTTTAAAAACCTGTAGCCACGAGTTCGAGAACAAACTGTGAGCTTTTTTTTAATTATTTTTAAATTTTTATATGTTAATTTAAACATATATTTATCAATTAAAATAAGAATAGTATAAGGAGCGCTCAAACTTTCGTGGGAAGTTTATCAAAACATTATAACAAGAATATTAATCCACAAATAAGATGAAGAATCCATGATCAGACTTGTGTGAGATCGTCTCACGAATCGTGAGATGATACACATTTACAAAATTTCACAATATTTATTGTTTTTTTTTATTTAAGGATAATTCCTACTATTGTATTAAGACGCTTCAAGAAAAAAAAAAAATGAAGATTGAATTAATTGTCAATATTTTCAAGTTCTTAATTTTTTTTGGAATAGAGAAAAAAATTTATTGATAAAGCAATGGGGTATAAGAGGTACATCCACCCTTACATCAAGAAAAATAAAATTGATTACAATTCAACCAAATAAAATCTGCTACTCCACAATAGACTCGACAAGATTAATGCCAATTCTAATCTAGTGTGGGATTCTTACGCCATTTCAAAAACTTCAGATTAATGTTATTCGGGTTTTTTGCTATTAACCAGGACCACGTTCTTGCTTTTATCTCCTCCGAAATTCTCCTCTCTACCGGAACAATGTTCTCAAAAGTTTTCTCATTCCTGACCGTCCACAGTGTCCAGATTGTTGCGATCCATATGGTAAATGCCACTCTGTCTTGTGTAGATTTCTCGAATAGCGCCTTGTACTGTAAGAAATTAAGAATTGGTTCGACGTGAGGAGCCAAACTGATACCTGTCCACTGGTGAATGTCACTCCAAATCTTGTATGTGAACTTGCACTGAAAGAAAAGATGAGAAGCAGTTTCTACATCCTCTCCACATAAAGAGCACTGAATATCTCCATTAACCGGGATGATGTTTCTTCTGACTAGATTGTCCTTCGTCTCTAAGCAGTCTTTCAGCATCTTCCAAACAATAGCTTGAACACGTTTCGGTGCAAAGCTGGTCCAAAGCGATTTGAAAGCTGGTTTTTTTGTGTAGTCTTCCTCTTCGTCGGCAGCTGCAAAAAGAAGTCGTATGCTGTTTTTGTCAAGAAAAGTCCATTTCTTGCTGGGCTCCAACTCCAAACATCTTATTTTGATGGTTCGATTTTGTACCTGTTGAGACAAAGTAATAAGTTGTTAAGACTAGCTTCCTTTCTACCCCTCAAACTGCACCCCCAACTCAAATTCCACTCCCACCCCTCACTTCCCCAATGACTCATCTCACTGATTTTTGCCTCTTTCTTCACACTCAACCTAAACAACCTACCAAAACATTCTCCCAAAGGTGTCTCCCCCACCCACAAATCGGACCAAAATTCCGTATTCTCTCCATTCCCACTACCCTTTTCATCTCCGCTTTCATTCCCATCCCATCCCTCCCCTCGTACAACTCAAAAATGTCGTTCCACCAACCCGATATTTTCAAGTTCTTAATTTAAGAGAATTTAAATAATGAATAGAAATAATATAACTTTTAATTATAACGGATAACATTGTTTATTGAAAATAACACTTTTTAATATACAAACGGTTCCCGCTAAAAATAAAATAACTATTTAGTTGTAAATTTGTTGATCATGTTTTAGTCGAAGTGTCGCAATAAATTAAACATAATTTAAATTATAAATCGTCCCATAACTTTGACACTGAATAAATTCAGTCTCTCATAACTTAATTATTTTATCTTCAATTAAGTTTTAATTTTGCACTTACAATATACAATTTATCTAGTCATCATTACTTGGCCAATATACAATGTAAAAATTCCATGTGTTCTTCTTCGCCATTTCATGGAAACAACCCTTTATCTTTTTCTAGATCTTTTTCGTTGTTATTTATTTTCAGCATAATTTCCATCTGTAAACTTGAACTCATGCATTCGAAGGTGAAGATCTGAAACTGTATTTTTAATTCACTTGAATTTAATTAAAGGTCTTTTTTCCTTCCCCATCACAAGAGTCAAAATCCCCATCCACCAATTTAACTAACCTTATTAGCCACAAATTAAGTTTCATTAATTAATATTTTCAATGAAATATAAGTATGTAATACTCAATAATATATGGCATGTCTTTATCAAATGTATACATCATTTATGCACAATGATAGTTGATTGAAAATAAAGTATGTAAGCAATAGTAATAATCAAAGTGACATGAACATAAAACGCACTTGCATGGAGATAAAATTAATGACATGACAAAACTGGAGACACATTATTGCAGAATCTTGATTTGCCAGAAGTGAAAATTATTAATCATCTTCAATTATGGCAAAAAACCAACCATGAGAGATATGTCTGAAATTACCATCCGATTGGACTATCTAGATTTCCAGGATCCATTTTTTTTTTTTGAAGCACCAGGATCCATTAATTAATCATATAGATTTTGGTTCAATCATTCATGTCTTTTTAGTAGCTAACGTTAGGAATTAGGATGTACACAAGTCGCACTATAAAATTCTGAGTGTATTTTTAAATTATACATTGGTTATTTTATTGGAAGACTAGCACGTAACTCGTGTACTACGCGAGATTTAAAATAATTTTAATTGAAATATTTTAAATATTTAGTTAATTTAATTATAGGTATAATTTTTGTATTTTAATATATTTTGTGCATATTTTTATTCACTTATTCTAAATTACTTCCGCACATTAAAATTAAATATCATACTAATTTCAATCTTATATATTATTTACATAATACATGTTGTTTTGACATTTTCACCCATCATTATCTCATATATACCCTTATTGATTACTTTTCTTGGTTATTAAAATTTATAATTTTTTTTATGAATATGTTATGTGAATAATTTTTCCAGCCAATAGTATTTATTGTGATGAATATTTAATTATAAAAAATTACTATTAATGTTGGCATAAGAAAATTTAAATGATCGTGAAAATTAATTATTATGGGTATATATGATATAATGAAGGGAGAAAAATATCAGAACAATATTTATTATATAAACATTCTAAAACACTAAAAAGATATTAAGAAAAATGGGAGGGAGTAATTTAGAATAATAAATGAATGAAAATATGCACATATTATATTAGAAAAAATTTACGACTATAATTAAATTAATTAAACTAATTAAATATTTGAAGTATTTAATTTAAAATTAATGATATAAAAATTATTTTTAATTTCGTGTAGAAATAGTACGATGGGTTACATACTAATGATATTTAAAAAGAATAAGAAGGAGTATAAATTTATAAATTATGGAGTATGTATTTAATATTTATAAATTTTTGAAAATATGTTTTAAATTAACCACATAAATAAGTTATGATTCACCGATAAATAAAAGATTATCAATGATTTATATAAGAAGTGTTACTATTTAGCATTCAAAGTTGCGTTAGTGATTATTAGAACAATATATAATATTAAATATTTATTAAATAATGATATTTGAAAAATTAGAGTTGACGTGAATATAGTATGAGAAACTCTGACTTGGATAATTGATCAAGCAAAATATGACTTAATTTTGAGAATCTCCCAACTCATGACACAAATTATTTTTTCCATTTTCACCTATATGGCTATATAATCTAGTTTATCATTTTACCCTTAACACATGCATTAATTTACCAATGTGAAATCAATTAGCATATGTTTTTCTTTTTTAAATTTTTTATAAAAAAAGATGTTGATCTTTCTTAATCACCAATCCAATCTCATATTCAATATTTCCATGCCTGCATCTTTTGGTTCAAGTACAAAAGGCTTCATGGTGAAGTAGTATATAGGCATTTTCTTCTAACTTTAATGATTGGAATTACACTTACTCTTTTTCCTAGTATAATTTAATTATCCATGCTTTGTTCCTTCAAACTTCAAACCTTGTTTAAGTACACTTCTAAAGTAAGCTGCTAATCTTTTTTAGCATTCCTAATCACCTATTAATATTATTCTATTGCCGTCGTTAATTATACCTATAATTAACAAGATCGTGTATACTTTCGGCCCATTATTTTGTTAATCAACCTAAGCGAATAACTTTTCTTTGTCAATTCAAAGTCAACAGCTAGCTCAATGACTTTTAATTACTAGGTCAAACAGATAAAATTGCGCGTGCATTAGTGGAAAATTGGAAATTATACCCGGTAACTACAGTCCTAATCATTCATTTGTACTTATTTTTTTGCATTAATTGTATTTAATTAATAAATGAGACACACTTGCATAAGACCGTCTCACGATGAAACGAAGCATAAGTTAGACATTGAAATTTTAACACTTTGAGACGGGTGAGTGTTATTTGTGCTAGATTTTATTATATCTCATGTATGAAACTGTCCATATAAGTTTTTGTCTTAATAAATTAGTACACATGAATAGTAATAGTACAATATTCTATTTGCAAAGTAAGTTTTATATGAACCCGAGTCACATGCATTTTATTTTTTAATTATACCACCGTTTAGTAAGACTATTTTGTAATGATAAAATTACTTTGTCATACCATAATAAAATTATAGTAATTTATTACTTAATAATTTTTTTTATAATTACATATTTTAATTATTTAAAAATAAAGTTTTTGGGATGGTGCCAATTCGGCCCATTGTCCAATAAGCCCGAGTATATCTGAAATGGGAACCACTTCATCGGTTCGATAAAATGATGGGTTGCCCCGTTCCAGCACAACCGCATAATTTGGCCTATTGGGTTGGATTCTAGGATGAATGGATATTTTTGAATTTTTTTAATAATGCAGTGTCGGATACATGTTGTGATTTGTGTACACGGATTCAGGTGGAATACACATCCGATACGCCACGTGGTGTGTCCCAACTAAAAATAATAATTATAATTTGGGGTACATGATGATCAACGACCACGACCGAATAATGATTTTCGGACACGATTTGAAAAAGGATGCGATTTTTGACTTTAAATTTGAAAAATTAATATTTTTGACTTTAAAATCTATCACGGTCGACACACCACTGTTCATCGAAGTTCAAGAAGCATAATTTCTACTTGCTTTGTGTTTGAGTGTGATGCTCCAATAACCTAATTAGATTATTTTATAATTGAGTTGTGATTTTTTAATTCTATCTAGTATTTTGTATATTTGCAGTTTAACTATCTTATGCATACTTTTTGTATATTGACTACGACTTTGTGATGTTGGTGATCATTTACATATTTTATTGAGATATTCCTCTTGTTTTTATTTTATATTTATTTAGGTGTTAAAAATATTTGCATACATGAAGATACGTATTTTAAAAATATTTATATTTACAGGAATAATATAAAATAATTTTAAAAAATTAAAGTCGTACCCCTGCCGTATCTTACCCAATTTTTTTTGAAAATTTATGCCTCCATACCCGTATCGTGTCGTATCCATATTGTCGTACCTGTATCTATGCAACCTAGGTTGGATTGAACGGGGCGACCTAAGTTGTCACTTGTGTTATAAGGGCGGACCCACATGAGCATCCAGGTTGACAATGCCCCCTTGCATTTCAATTTTTAAAGAAAGTAATTAATATATTTATATAATTAAGTAACTTGATAATATTACTCCTAATAACTCACAAAGGTAGTCAAGTGACTCAATCGGTCTTCCAATGGGTTCAAGTATTAGATGAAAGTGGTCTAGGTATCAAAATTTTTCCTTCACTTCTTGCATCATAATAAATGTTTGCATGTACAAGATCAGTAATTAATCCAGGTTTTTTCCCCTCGATCTCCTTTTTCTTAACTTGGCTCATGAGTAAGAAATGTTATATAAATATAATTTTATAATGATCGGTGCATATTTGATAATAAGATTAATATTTCTGAAGTTTAATTTGTATATAACCACAACAGAATGATAAAACATATATATAAGAGAAATATTAACTATCGACTTTATATAAAACTATTAATTTTACATAAATTTTCACTTAACCATAATTTAGTGAAAAAACACCAATTTCATCCTTTGATGATCACAAATCACTGTTGATAAATATATTTATTGCGTCACTTAAGAGAAATAAAAAAAGACAAATTTTGTATTTGTTCAATAAACATAGTAATTAGAATATTTGTATTTCTGCATAAAACACACATAATTAATGTGGACCATCTTATGATTCTTTGTCTTTTTAATTACTTTAATGAAGATTCTAAGCTTTCATTTCACAAAATTTGAGATACTCCCTATCATGAGATCATGTCATATTGATTAAAAAAAAATCAACTTGTTATTAGAAAAAACCCAAATTGAATTAGTAGGTAAAACTTTAAGTAGGTAAATTAATTATATTAAATTTAAATTTGTCTTTACCGCCTCTCTGACAATATATATACAACGTTTCACACACAAAAATTATAATATTAACCCTATTCTTCTCTTTGTCTTATAATTTACATGCTTAGATAGCGATATTGATTTCTAGGGCCTACTAATGATTTTCTCATGTATCATGCTTGCAATATTTTTTCATCATTATTTTTGCTAAATAAACCACAAAAAATTCATTATTGTTTTGTGCATAAATTATGTTGGGAACCATGTAATCATTGTCTATTGCAATTGTGGGATTTTGTGGGTTTTGCATTAAGCTAGGCCAGGACGATTTTAATGGGCTGGGATAAAGGGGCCAGCTGTACTAGAAAGTATCCCTAATTAGTGGGTGAAGATATATTAATTGCAAACTTTAATTGGACCAATAAGGCTTTAAATTAAACGATTTATTATTATACTACAAATTCTATCTTGTCAATTGAAAAGAAAGTAAAGTATTTTAGTTTATATGGGTATATAATAATTCTAATGCAAAAATTTGTATGAGAAAGAAGGATAAAAAAATTATACAACTAAAATTAATAATGGATATGAACAAGTTTAATAGGATAAAATTATACCATTATATTTATAAATTAATATCACAACGCTTATCAACTGATACTATTACATTTATAAATTGACATCATACAATTAAATGCTATGTTTATAAGTTTAAAAAAAATAACTGTATCAGTTTATAAATGTAATAATATCAATTTCATATAATGATCAAGTTTCATAGAAAAGTTTGGGGATTTAAATCAAAATGGTCTCATAACTTTGCACATTTATTGAAAAGTTCCCGTATATATGACATGTTTCAATTTAGTCCCGTATGTTTTCAATTTGTGCCGATTTAGTTCCAAATCGCCGGAGACGTGTCAAACTACCCCAAAACGATGTCGCTTTTGGGGCGTGTGATACACGTGCCCCTAATTTCGATCTGGAAATGCTGACTGGCATCGATTTGGACATGTGGATTAGGGGCACGTGTATCACAAGCCCCCAAAACGACGTCGTTTTGGGGTAGTTTGATCGGTCTCCGGCGATTTGGGACTAAATCGACACAAATTGAAAATATACGGGATTAAATTGAAACATGTGATATATATGAGACATTTTCAATAAAAGTGTAAAGTTACGAGACCATTTTAATTTAAATCCCGAGAGTTTGTGATTAAATATATAATAAACCCATAAAAATCTTGAAACTTGCATTAAATAAACGGATAATTTTCCAATAAAAATACTTATATATACATGTAGCTAAAGAATTGTAAGGTAGAGAAGAATTAGAGGGGGCCATGTCCATAAATAATTAAGAGTTGGGTGGATGAAAGGAGCCTTGAAGCATGGCCCCCAATATATGAACCAAATACCTTTTAGCTTCTTAGTTTCTAAAATTGTTGTATATAATACCACATCAAATGAGTCGCCAGCAACACCATTATGTGGGCCTTAAACACACACACAAAAACTGACTTTCAAACTCACACCTCCATTTCTTTCTCACTTTCAATAACACACTATTATCACACACACAACAATATTACATAGTACCCCTATAGGCCTATAGCCCTAGGAGATATATAAGCTAGATTCTCATCAAACCTAGTTCCCAAGTAGGAGGAACAAGGAATAAAAATTTCATTACTAATTTTAGTAATAACTTTTTGACTTATTTGATCTCATTATATATAGTCTTCTTACTTTAATTAGAAATCTCAATTCCAAAATGCACTTACCCTATATCTCCAGCAAATGCATTTAAGCTTGTACTCCACACACCACTCTTTTATGTATAGTTATAAAGTACAAGGTATTTACCAAAACCCACGTTTCGATCTAAGTCTAACCAATACATACTTATTTTTGGTCAAGGTTTTATATCTTAAATTCTCCTTAATAGTATTAATTAATATGCATGCAGTTAAGATTATATAATATATATAGAGTATGTATTTTGTGCACCAGGAGTGTACCGTGCAACTTAAATGTATTTTTAAAATATGCGACTTGTGTAATTAGTAAAAGAAAATTGCATATTTCAATACAAATAAGTTGTACATTTTAATGAAACAAGTTAAATGTATAAAAAATACAGTTGAATTGCGTGGTGCACGTGCATCTAGTGCGTACACAACATTTCTTTATAATATAGTTAATGTCGTAATACATACAGTTGATTCTTTTAGTTTAGTTTAACATGTGGCCGGTCATTTGAAGAAAAAAGTAACAAAATATATTTTTATGAACATAAAACAAAACTATATCGGTATCTTCTTTAATTAGTCATTTTCAATTTATCTTCTTGAACTAGCTAGTCATTTTCATTTAATCGATCAGAACAAAAAAAAAACGGTCAAACCCCATTCATATTTTTTTGTATAATAATTAATGAGTTTTGTAGATTAATAATGTAATTGGTGGCTTGTATAATTGTACTGACTCATTAAACTGATTAAGACAAAATGCATGGCACATATACGTGCTCCACATATATGATGAGAAATGGTCAATGACTTGTACATGGGGAAAACAACCTTTCAAAAAAAAAAAAAAAAGTGATATATCGACCAAATAATATTAAATGCTCAGGCAATGGATAGATATATTTCGGATTGTTGATAAGAATGAAATTTATATGATATATAAAATTACTCGTCTCATGAATTTGAAATATATATAATTTGAGAATGTACAATTATAACCCTTTAAAAAAAATGAATATTAATTTATACTATTAATTGTGAATTATTTAGTTTTTTTTGAGACGTTCTCACACAAACTTTTTGTAATGACTGAAAGTGCATCTACCTTTTGTTACAAATTAACGGTATGAATTTATGGAATAATGTGTCATCCAACAATATATTGTGCATGCACATATCCTACATACAAATATATGTGACGAAAAAGAGAATAGTATTCAGCAACTAAACACAATTGAGATTGGGCAAATTAATAAATTTTGTTAAAGATAAAGATAGTTTAATTTATTAATTGTCCCATGGGATTCACCAAGGTCTAAGCATAGATTTTTAGAAGTACAAGTAGCCAAGTGTACCTACATCTATAATTAGGTTACACGTACGTACGTACTAATAGCCTAACTCCACCTTCAACCACCCTCCCCCACCCCCAAAAAAGAAAAGGAAAATGAAACAGTAGACTGAATATATATATATATATATATATATATATATATATATATATATATATATATGGGTTTAAATCACAAGTGGTTCCGTAATTTTGGCTCCAAATAAATATAGCCACATAATTTTTTTGTCATCGATTTAGTCTCAATATCTTTGATAATGTCCAATTTAAGTTTCAATTCCGTCGAAAAATTCAAAATTACGTTGTTTCGCTATTTGAGTTTGGGACTTTTTGCCACAGATGTGATTGGGTTGCAATATGTAATTTTTTTTTTAACATCTGAAATTATAAGTTATAGAATTTATTTTTAAAAAAAATTGAACAATTACAACACTTAAAAAAAACGATCTAGCTGAATTATTATTACACGTAGCATTTCAGTCACACTCGCGGCCTGAAAGCCCAAAATTCAATCAGTGAATTGACATTATTTTAATTTTTTCAGTGAACTTGGGACTTATGTTAAACATTGTCAAAGATATTAAGGACTAAATTAACGCAAAAAAAGTTATGAATTTGAACCTATTTAATGCTAAATTTATGGAATTATTTGTAATTTAAACTCTATATAAAGGGATATATAGTATGTGGAATTGTTTGATAGGTAATTAAAAAGGAGTAAGATCAGGTATTGAGTGGAAATGAAAGGTTCATGAAGAATGCATAGGGTACCCAGCCCAATGCACCAAGTCCAACCCAATTGCCACAACAACCAACCATTTTAACTGACGGAAAAGCCTAATAATATTTTAATTCAAATTTGTACTCTATTTGACTTATTAATTCATTTAACCTTGATATTTTAAGTACTTAGTGAACATCTAACTATATATAATCTAAAAATAGACATCCAATGGCTTCTCCTATATTTCGCCCGTGACGGACATGGTGACGTTTTTTTATATATATATATATATATATATATATATATATATATATATTGTTTTTAGTGAGTTTTGTATAATTGGAATTTAAACAAAAATTGTCCAATAACTTTAGATGACCTTTATTGAAATGGTCTCATAATTATTAAATTTTTTTAATTTTATTCTACATATATTCAATTTAATTGGAATTTAAAACAAAAATTGTCCAATAAACGATGACCTTTTTGAAATGGTCTCAAAAATTAATTTTTTTTTAATTTTATTCAAAATATATTCAATTTAATTCAATTTAATCTCAAACAAATTGTTTTTAGTGAGTTTTGTATAATTGGAATTTAAACAAAAATTGTCCAATAACTTTAGATGACCTTTATTGAAATGGTCTCATAATTATTAATTTTTTTTAATTTTATTCTACATATATTCAATTTAATTCAATTTAATCTCAAACAGTCGGAGGTCGCTCAAAATTACTCAAAACGATGTTGTTTTGAACACGTGTCTTACATGTTCCGGTCAAAAATTCTACACGCGTCCAAAACGACTTCGTTTTGAACTATTTTGAATGACCTCCAACGATTTGAGACTAAATTGAATCAAATTAAATATTTATGAAATTAAATTGAAAAAACTGATAATTATGAGACTATTTCAATAAATGTGCAAATGATTTTGATTTAATTCCTTTTATAATACTCTCTCCGTCCTGATTTTGATTATCCGCTTTTTATAAATAATCGTTCTAATTTTGTTTATTCATTTCCAAATAAGGCAATAAAACAACATTTAATACTATTTAATATTATTATTTCTCTTCACTTAACCAATTTTACACCATTTAATACTATTATTTCCCTCCATCAAATCCACTTTCTCACTTTACACCATTTAATATTATTATCTCTTATTTTTTCTTAATCTTCGTGTATACAGTAAATGGATAATAAAAAATAGGACGGAGGGAGTATATATTATCAGTTGTGCCGTCAAATTATTTGTTACCATCGTATCCAAATTGATCATATTATTTAAGTATTTTCAATACCGACTCTTCTAGTTTAATTTGTGAAGTTCTAAAATAGGTTTGGTGTTGAATATTAATATTTTAATATCATATAAAATATTATCAAAGTAGACGCACAGTAGGTACTAGCTACTCGGGTCAATAATAAGATTTCAGCTATTTATATATGGAGTCCATATTTACATATATAATCATATTTACGCATAATTAGTTTATCATCTAATTTAAGTAAATTATAAATTTATCACCTAATATTTTTTTAAAACAATAATCAGAACTTTATAAATTATTAGAAACAAAAACACGAAGCTGAAAATTAGGAAATGGGATCATTGTTCTATAATTGATGTTTCACTTTGTATTTCATAATATTAATAAACGATACGTCTAATAATAAAAAATTTGAATTCGAGTGTTAAAGATCCAATAAAATGAAACACTAATTGAATATGAAAAGTGAAATAGGGAAATCAAATGGAAAGTTAGTCTAGCCACGAAAGTCAGTGGATCAACCAACTACTAAAACCATCAATGTGAAATAATAAAGGATCATTTATGAAGTATTATCAGCTTGGCCTTACATTAATTGGTCTGTAACTTCATAAATTGGTGAGTAATTAATTTTAGATTGATAGTCCAGATGTAAATTAATTTGTCGGAAAATTTGAAGTGAAGAAAATCCGTGGCCACTGAATGCGGCATCTAGAACTGGGAGAATCTTTGAGAGTTAGCACTTTCTAAAGTCGGTCAAATATACATACCAACTGCACTGCACAAGCGCCACTTATTTTTGATAGTATTAATCATTATCAATAAGCATTGTATTAATTATTTTCAATCAACAATATTAATGGCATTATTAACTGATTCTTTTATACAATATTAATTATGCAGGCAATTGCACCCCATTGTTAATTATTACACTTATGACGTGTTTCTTCCGAAAGCACTTATTTTCAAAGCTTCCTTTCACAGTTTTTGAAAATAAGTGCTTCTGTGGAAGCTGTTTTAAGGGGTATTTTCAAAAATTTATAAGTGATTATAGTCACCTAGAATTGTGTGCAAAAACAATTTGGAGTGTTTTATTTCTCTTTTAGTAACTTAAATAAACCCAACTCTCGTAAACTATAAGTTATAAGCTTCAAAAATGATGTTTTTAGTAGCTTATTAGTCTTTTTTTAAAAAACTTTTAATTTTTTTTGCAAACACTATCAACTTTTTTTTAAAAATTTTCTTACAAACACTATCAACTTCTACTATTAATCACTTTTCCCGTAATCACTTCTTTAAAACCTCCCAAGTGTTTCAAAATACACTCTTAATTGGTACGCAAACTCAAGATCCCCGTCCATATATTGAGAAGCACGCACGCACACACAACACAACATACACTATATATATGGCCCACTCCCATTACTTTCCATTTACCGCTACACATTCAATTCTCACTCCTATTTAACCCCCTCTCTTATATATTTCCATGAAAAATTGGAACATATAACGCACATACACATGCCTATCATCACTCATTCACCCTCACTTTATAATTCAATTTCAACCCACTTATCAAAACAATCAATCCAATGAATTAATACACCATCAATGAATGCTGCTGATTAATTGATCACCCCCCACCCCCTATTCAATTCAATTCAATTCTCTCCCTCAATATTATTCGATTCTTCACTACAATTTCTCATATTCACAATCCAATTTTCCCAACAAGAATTAATCTAAATAAATTTGTATATATATATATATGGAGGACTATCTCCGCGAAATAGAGGGCAAGTCGGCCCACGACCCCTACCACAACATCAACTTCGGGCCGAGGACCAAATGCTTGCTCGGCCCGATCATCGTGGGCGCGGGGCCCTCGGGCCTGGCTGCCGCCGCGTGCCTTCAGGCACGCGGCGTGCCGTCGACGGTGATCGAGCGGTCAAACTGCTTAGCCTCGTTATGGCAGCTGAAAACCTACGACCGCCTCAAACTCCACTTACCGAAGCAGTTCTGCGAGCTGCCGCTCATGTCGTTTCCTAGGGAATTCCCAACGTACCCCTCGAAGCAGCAGTTTGTGAAGTATCTAGAAGGCTACGCGGCCCGGTTCGAGATCCGACCCGTTTTCAACTGTAGGGTTGTGAGGGCGGAGTTTGATGGGAAGCTGAAGATGTGGAGGGTGAGGGCGGCGGCGGATGGCGGCGGCGGTGGGGGGGAGGTGGTGGAGTATTTGTGCCGGTGGGTGGTGGTGGCGACGGGGGAGAATGCAGAGGCGGTGGTGCCGGAGATTGAGGGGGTGGAGGAGTTTGGAGGGGATGTGGTGCATACGAGTGGGTATAAGAGTGGGTGTATGTATGAAGGGAAGAAGGTGCTTGTGGTGGGGTGTGGGAATTCGGGTATGGAGGTTTGTTTGGATCTTTGCAATTTTAATGCTAGCCCGTCGCTCGTTGTTAGGGATACGGTATGTCCATTTTTTTTTAATTGAATTATATCATTTGTATCGAAAATGGTGTTTCACTGTGTATTCCATAGTTTATATTATGTGGAATGGACACATATATTGAACGAATTGGCATAATAGGTCTGTGGGTTAGTGTTTAATACATTTTGAAACATAAAAAATGGCACGGAGGAATAGGAGGTGCTTTTTAAACCCTTTACTGCGTGTTTTGTGTGTGTGATTCCTTTCATGCTTTTTTTGGGTCTTTTGTTTTGGGTTAATTGGGTGTGTGTGAGTGCATGGGGGTGGATATACTCATATACATAACTTCATATTGAAGCTATTTCTTCTTTGTTTTTTGTTTTTTTGGAGGAAAAACCCTAATAGAGGTTTAATTTTGGTTTGAAGTTTTGGAAGAATTAATTATACATGTTTGTGTTATATATTTAATTCAAAGTGGTGGAAGATTTTCAAGAAAAGCGAGGAGGATCTTGTTACTTTTCAGTTGCGTTTTCGGTTGTTAATTTTTTCAAGTTTCGAAGTGAAGCAAAATGCGTTTTTAACTATACACACAGACACCACTTTCTCTCTCTTTATCAGTTGCAGAAAGAAAAAAAAACATCCTTAAAGTTTTCACTTTCTTGGGATACTAAAGCATGCGCAACGTTGGCTAGAAGAGTTTCAAGATGTTGTTTCATTTTTGTTGTTTTTGGAGCAAGGAATGGGCACACAATAAAAACAATTATTAGGCTTCTTGATGATTTCATTTTTTAATTAAAATTTTCTCTATAGTCCCATCATTTTAGGTATACATCCCTTTTAATTTTAATTTTACAAATCCCCTTTTCACCCCTTTTGCTGATGGCTATCAATTTGATGATGATTTTAGGTGCACATTCTACCACGAGAGATGCTGGGGCGATCAACTTTCGGGCTGTCCATGTGGTTGCTAAAGTGGCTCCCCATGAGCCTTGTCGATCGATTTTTATTAGTCGCCACGACTAATATCTTTGACATCTTGGCGGTTCGGGCTGGACCGGCCCGCATTAGGCCCACTAGAGCTAAAAAACTTGTCCGGAAAAACACCCGTATTGGACGTTGGAACACTCGACAAGATTAAAAGTGGAGACATTAAGGTACAATTAATTATTTTCAATATTGATTTCATACTTTGTCATTGATTTTGCTTTGCTAAATATATATAGCAATTTTTCCATTTTCTAGCGTGACAAAAACCCACCAGTTTTGTCGAAACAATTTGGAGGAATAATTAAAGGGGTGTGTTTGTTTTTTTGGTTGAGATGTTTTAAAGAATTTTTTGGCTGGTCTTTTCTGGGGAAAAAGTTGTTAATTATAGTATAAAGATGAACACTTTACCATTCGGATTTATTCTCCTTTTTACTATATATTGATAGCAGTGGTTTAAAGATTCTTGATGTTTGTACCGTTAAATATATGGAAGTGGAGTTTGTTGACAATAGTCAATTTTAATAAGTTGCTTTCATTTCATCTTTATCGAAATAAAACATGAAATTGAAAATTTTGAGTTTAAGAAATAATTTTATACTAGTAATTGCGGAAAATTAAATTGTTTGCAATATTTCACGTGTAGATATGTCCAGGGATCAAGAGATTAAGGCATCAATCGGTTGAATTTGAGGATGGACGAAGAGAAAATTTTGATGCAATAATCCTAGCAACCGGTTATAAGAGCAATGTACCATGTTGGCTAAAGGTAGTTAATTTTATTTTTTATATATGTATAGTCCCTTTTTATTATATGAAATTTACTAAAGAATAGAGGAAATGTTTGGTTAATTATATGAAATTTACTAAAGAAGAGAGGGCATGTTTGGTTAAATTTCTAAAACCTTGTTTTTTACATCAGGAAAGTAAGATGTTCTCTGAAAAGGATGGCCTCCCAAAAAGGGCATTTCCAGATGGCTGGAAAGGCGAGTGCGGACTATATGCGGTGGGGTTCACCAAACGCGGCCTCCTTGGGGCATCCATGGATGCTAAGAATATTGCGGCTGACATCGGAAGTATTTGGACAAACATGATCGAAAAAACATTTAATTGTTGATGATGATGACCAAGAAGAAGATTGATCATGGTAGATATGTGTTTATTTTGTTCCTTTTTTGATAACCAAATAATTCCTTGTTTGGGTAGATATCAAGTGTGTTTATACATGCATGTAGGACTGACTTGAACCGAGAACTGGAGAATTTTGGGGGTACAAAATGTTGGTACCAAAGGAAGCTCCAGAAATTTAAGGCTAATGAAGGAGAAGTTGCATGACTTGGGAAAAAAAAATATAGGATTTTAGATTGAAGAAATGGGATGGTAGGTTTGTGTATTCATGATCCGCAATACAAATTGTACATGGACATTAGTATATTGACGTTTAGTGATTAGGTATAGGTAAATTCTTGAACATCGATTGACTGTTTTATATTTATTTATTTATTTTTGTATTTTGTTTGGTAAAAGAATATATATATATATATATATATACACATACAACAATCTGCTAATTAAATACATTTCGGAGATTATATGTTCATAAAGAATAAAAAATGTGATCATTTGGATTAATCCAACTAGATAAATTATGTTTCACTTCATTTTGTGTTTACTTTAATTTCATATTTTCTAGTTTTTTTAAATTTATAGGTGGGTATGGGAATGAATGGAATTGACTTGAAGCAATATGCAGAATGATAATTAAAAGATGATGGTGAAATATTGGTACCAAAATTCTACATGATCACTTGGAGCGACTCATTTAGTGCAATTTAAAAGAATTCTGGCAATTTGGATGGTGAGATGATTGCTATTCCAAGTAGTAGATAGGACCACTAAAATTAAATAAAACCAGACTCATCGGATTGTGCCAAAAAAACTGGTATACTTGACTTTTATTGCTCAAAAAAGTATTAAATGCATACCATCTATATGTACATATATATAATTTTTTTAAAATGATTTCAGTACCCTTCTCCAATAATCCAGCCGATCTTTTACGATCTGGAATATAAAAATTAAAAATCAGGTGTTACACCATCGGAAGTCCTAATATATCAGAGTGCTGCATTATTTTGAATTATTTAATAAATGCTTAATTGCGAATAAAATCACCAAATTTTCATAAATTGCAGTTTAAGCTAAACTTTTAAATTTTAGCAAATAAATCATCACTTTTATTCTCTTTGGCAATTCCTACTTCGGGCAGTTTGCCCCCTTGCCCGAAAGGTGATGTGTACAAATACATACACAATCATCATCCTAGTGAGTGTCCATATTAATAAATAATTATAAACATAATAAATAATAATTTAAAAATAAATTAAGTATTATAAATACTATAAATAAATTTAGAATAAATTTAAAAATAATAAGATATTAAAATCAATACAAATAAAAATCAAAATTTAAAATCACAATTGTAATTTAAAACTTTCATTATTAAAAATTAACACAAATAATATATTTCTTAGGGAATATTATTTACCCGAGTCACACAATATCAAATAAAAAAAAATTAAAAACTAAACCTAATGAACATTTGTCCTCAACCCATCTTTGTGGCCACCCTCCCCAATCCCACTCCTATAGTTTCATTCCAGTTGCACCTCCATCTTTCATTCATATTTCCAACACTTGAATCAATTTTAAAATGTGCATTGTGTCACTGCACGCGCTGCTCCACACTCGGAACTCGAAATTGGTGCTCGCTTTGTGTAAAGGAGCAAGATATATATAACGATCTTGGGATTTTTTTATTGTAGAATAGTTTAATTTAGTGTAATTGGAGCAACAAATATTCTGGTGTAATTGGATGATAATTTTTTTTTTGTGTAATTAGATTTTGAAGAATTTGAGATTTTTTGCAGAATTAAGATTACTTTGTGAAGATGTGGTGGCGAAAGGAATATAGGGTGGGGGTGGGGGTAACAGTGGGATGGTGGGGGTAGGGCAACGGGGAGGCAACATAAGGTTGAAGATGAAGGGATTTTGTGGTAATTGAATTTTGTAATTTTTTTGCAAAATCAATTTTTTCCTCGATGAATATTTGATTCTAAATTTTTTATTTTGCATTTTAATTATTTTATTTGTATATTTTTTATTTTATTCTTTTAATTTTTATTTGTTACGTTATTAAATATTTATTGACGTGGATGTTTACTGGGCTGATGATGGTGCATTTTTTGTACACATCAACTTTCGGGCAAGAGGACAAACTGCCCAAATTTGAAATTATAAAAAATGGTAAAAGTGGTGATTTGTTGCCAGAATTCAAAAGTTTAGATTAGATTGTAATTTGTGAAAATGTGATGATTTTATTCCCAATTAAACCAATAAAATATGTATGTAGAATTTAAAAAACTCTAAATAAATAAGACAAAAACTTGTATAGATTTGGTTCATGCTATGAACCTTATTTTTAATTCATGGCATTTGACCTTATCCAAAGTATAATACGGATCAAGTTTAATGGTTTAGAAAAATGTGTTGGAAAATGAGTGAAATGAGTTTAATCCAAATTCATAGCATAAACTTGTTTCATGGGAGACAAATTCAATAGATAAGCACTGTCCCATTTCACGAATCGTTTTATTTCAGCATATAGTCATTGTGGATAATTTAAAAATTACCCTAGATATAGTCATTGTGGATAATTTAAAAATTACCCATTTCACGAATCGTTTTATTTCAGCATATAGTCATTGTGGATAATTTAAAAATTACCCTAGATATTTAACATCATTACATAAAAAATCATAAATATGTATTTTTATAAGAACAAGTAATACATACTTATGCTTTCAGTACATAATAATAACATGTAAGATTAAAAGATGTGTTACTGTAAGTAGAATTGTGTTTAAGTGTGTGACAAAATGTCGTTTCATCTATTTCAACCACTTTCCCCTCTATTTTATGTGGGTTTCTCTGTAAATGGTCCCGGTTCGATTCTTTCTGTTCCACTTTTCGTATTTCATTAGTGTTCCACTCTGTTAGATCTTTAACATATGAACCAAGAATATGGTAGTTCTTTGAATATTATTTTATTATTATTACACGTGTCATTCATTCTTATTATAAAATATAGTTCAAGTGGAACACCAATTATAAAATATGTGCTTTCATTCCGACTGGTCCATATTTCACGGACAAAAAGATTCATGAATTATTTCATGCAAGTGTTTGTGAAATTAAATTAAGCAAAAACGTGAAGACTAAATTTTGGGACTATCCCTTATCCTATGAAATTTCTTTCCAATACATCTGAATTCAATGGATTTGGAATATAAACATATGATCATTCGAAATTGGGTAGTTAACCGATTTAATTCAAACATTAAAAACAGTAAATCCCCAATATAATGTAGCATATCTTATCATTAATAAAGTGTCTCCTTTAAAATCTTTTTTTAATTGCATACATAAACTTCCACGTTTCAAATGTAGCTGAAGTCTTTATTGGTGGATTTAGAAGGTACACATAATAATTAAAATATCATATATTATTTAAGTGCAAGCTAATCAATTAATTAATTAATACCAAAACTCAGGAGGCACTCCTCCATTGTTAAGTAACATAGCATCTGCGTGGAAAATATTATCTTATTATCCCATTAATAATTTAAAACAGAGCCTCAAACCAGTTTCAATATGCAACTGACTTGCATTTTATGTAATTTTTTAAAAAATGAATATTTTATTAAAACATATTAATTTATCAGTATTAATTATTTATTTATAAGTATTAATTGGTGTAATATAATGTGATAATGATCATAAATTAATGTAAAAAAAACTGTTTTATATAAGATCATCTTAATTACAAACTGTAATGATGACATTGTAATCGAGTGAAACGTGGGATAACAAGCTTTTAATTTGATTGATTCCGTAATCCTAAAATGATTTATTTAAAATGTTTTTCTTAATTGAGCCAAAAAAATTAATAAATTAAGAATATGTAGTTGAAATCTGGAATAAAATGACATCGTATATTTTAAAATGGAGCAATTATACTTTCTCAATCAAACTTGTCTTTTTACACTTTACGTCATCCAATTTTTTGTTTATTTTATATCGTTGCATTTTACCATTTCGAACTTCATAATTTGTGCTGCCTTAAGGCTGTTCGATGTCAAAACTTCCCTATATATGCTTTTTGACCTCATCACGTGATTCACGTGTACAAGAGAAATTAAATAAACGGATTAATTATGCACCTTTAGTAAGTTAAGATTTTAGATGAAATGAAATTCTTTTATAGTATATATCAAATCCTTCAAGTTTACTTACACGTCCGGTTCGATTCCAACTGAAAGCATCACCCATATTAAATTGTCCACTCGATGAGTTTCCTCTCAATGATTAAGTTTACGAGTGAAGGAAAATTAAATAAATGAATTCATTTCGCACCTCTCTACAAATTCGGACTTCTCTCTCAATGATTAAGTTCACGAGGGAAGGAAAATTAAATAAATGAATTAATTCTGCACATCTCTATAAGTTCGAATTTTTAGATGTGACGAAATTCTTTCAAACCTTGTACTTGTTTTCTCCTATATAAATTATTCCAAATGATAAAATATCCTTACAAGCACGTGAGCTAAAAAACAGTATTTTTTTTTTTAATAAACATAGGAAAACTCAAGTAGTCCAAAATGATAAAATGTAAAAAACATTATAAAAACTAGCTAGCTAGTAGATGGCAGCATGCAACAAAAAATTAAATTCTTAAGAACGGCAAAGTGTTGTAACCCTTTAAAAAGTTTAATTAATAAATTGGCGACATATGAGGGCTATGATTGTTGCTTTTTAAAGTAACAAATTGTTCATTGAACCTAAAAATACCAATATCCCATTAATAGGGCACAAAACGCAGAAAAGCATGTCTTTCTAATTGCGTTTTAAATTGCAACTTTTTAACAAGTTGTGTAGGAGCGCTTTTGTAAATTATGGACAGATTATTGTTCTTTGGAAATTATTTACTATTAAAAAAAAAAATTTGAATCCAAATGACTTATTCCCTCTTTCTTTTGCTAATTTTATGCCGACATTTGTCAAAATAATAATTGTACGTTAATATTTATATATGTAGAATATATTTATTGATCAAACGTGTCGCCATATTGAGCTCTTCTGAGTGGTGAGTAGTGACATTATCACTATTAGTATAACTTGTTATTAATTGGAAAAGTCTATATATATAGATTTAATAAATTTAAATTAATTGCGCTCAAAAAAAAATTTTAATTATATAATAAGTTGATTGGGTCGATCGAGACCAAAGTGCGTAGTGAAGCAATAAACAACAATAATAAAACTAATGGGCATTATGGTTTTTGACAGTATTGATTATATAAATAATACTACAATAGTACGGCAACAAATTTCGTGAGTCCGTGTTTATATATATTTTTTTTCAAATATCACTATTATTTATAAGATATAACATTGTTGTGCATACGAAATGTAACTATTAAAAAATTAAGTATTTTTAATAATAACATATTTTATACATAAAAGTGACATTCGAATAAAAAAGTTCACAGGAAAAATAGTCCAATAGTACTAAGTCTTAATCAGGTATTTTATTTCAATTCTTTTCTGAAAGCAGGTAATATTTAAACAATCTATTGCAACATCAAACATAAATATTATTTCAATTCTTTTCTGAAATTGTTCTAAACTTTTCCTCAATAATATTCACACTTTGATCCAATATACTTTTTACAACCTATTTTTAATTTCTCCTTAGAAATCCCAAGGTCATCCTCATATTTAGTTCATTTGACTAGCTTTTGAATGACAAAATAGGGAAGAAATAGAATACTAGAAATATATATATTTTATTTTGGATGTTATTTTAAAGAAAATACTAATTAATTAACAATAAGTATAATGGGCTTGCTTTGTAATTTAGGCCCACTATAAGTGTTGGTAAAGTATACAATGTGGATTTGAAGTATCCGTGCTTTAAAGCCACATCTATTAGTTTAAAGTGTAAACTGCAAACTTCTTTTAGTTTCTAACTGTATGATAGTGAAAATTAAGAACTGCCTTTCAAAAAAAAAAAAAGAACATATATGCCTGCACTTCAATAATTTTGAGTGCTTACTTGTATAAACTATAAATATACATATCTTATCATTTTTATTTTAATTATACCCCTTTTGCTTCAATTTATATGCTGTTGAATGTAGTCAAATGTTATACGTATGAAATGATTATATTACACTCTATTACGGGGATTATTATAGAGAACTTAGAATTAAAAAAAAAAGGGTAAAAACTCTCGTTACTTCTAGCGATGAATAAATGTTATAAGTTTTAATAAATAAAACATTATTTTTCCACTTTGAGTACCTTATATAAAGTGATAATTGAAAACAAATATAGTTTCATAGTATGAATATAATTTTTAAAGATTAAATATGTTAAATGTGAAAAAAAAAATTGTTCATTTGTCTAAATGTGTCAATTAAGGCAGTATATATGGTGAGCATGATTAACATAACAAAACAGAAGTAAAAAAATCAAGTTTTCTAATCAAAATATGTTACTTTTACAAATTTTCAATTTCGCACCCCATTATAGGTGGGTAACACCCACGTGAATATTAATATTTATACTAGGATCAAAAATCTTTTCAATTTAATTGAAAAGCACCAAACCCTAATATATATGTCAAAAAATAATATCTAGAGATGAAGTACTACTAGAGTATTTTTTTTTATATAAAAGCCCAATTGTGGTCCTATACGTATAGTACTGTGCATTTGATCCACAAGCTATGTAGACTGTACGTACGTACACATGGTGCACATGCAAACTCAATCATCTAACCATCTTTTTTTTTTATATGATGATAGGATCAAAAAAAATTCTTTTATATATATAAATTGAAAAAAACAGAACCCTTTATTTATTTAATTTATTTTTGTGGTCCTATATTTTTATTAGCCTGATCGATCGTCTTACTGTATTTATTTAAAATGTGTGTTTAATTTGGTGGTATGGTCCTATATTTTAATTAGCCTGATAAATGTATGTATCATGTATGTATGTATGTATTGAATTGGGTGCAGGTGTGTCAACATCAGATAGGATATTGGATGGGGGCGTGTTATTTGTCAATGATGATACAAATATTATTTTATATATTTTTAAAAGAGTACAAAATTAATGATTGGGGTTATATAATTATTGACATCATGGTTTATTTGAGAATGTCTGTCGTCGACTCATAAATGAATTCTTTGGTTTCTTCATTTAGAATTAATATGTATCTCTACATATCATATTATCAAAATGATATAAAGTATAGTATGATAATTTGCATATATGAAAAAAAAATTATTTATAAACAAATTCTATATATGATAAAGGTAAGACAAAGTCGAGTGGTTCATGGTTCACCCGACCCGAATAGGTTATGATTTAGTGTTCATTATTTAATGTTTAAGGTGTAGATGGTTCACCCGACCCGAATAGGTCATAATTTAGGACGATTTTATAGTTTTCCATACATGAAAATTTTCACACTAGATCTACTATATCAAAATATATGCATGTATTGTTATTGGAGTATAATTTTACGGAGTAACACTCATGTGAACCAGGTTCACAAATGAACTATATCACTGTTATGTGTAAAAACTATCACTGTTATGAACAAAAACTTTCACTGTTTAAAAATAAAAAACATTTTCTAAACAGTGATTGTTTTTGTTCATAACAGTGATAATTTTTATACATAACAGTGAAAGTTTTTGTATGTAACAGTGATACTTAAATAACCGAATTCATACAAGTTTTTGTCAATTTTACGTATATACGCAAAAGATATTCAAAAACTTTAGGAAGATTAATTTAAGACAAACTCATATGAGACGATCTCATGCATGAGACATGGTACAATTTAACACAAATCATATTCCCCCTTTTAAAGTGTTAAAGCGTCAATGCTCAACTTATGTCTCGTCCCATCGTAAGACCATGCAAGTGTGTCTTAATTTAATTGTTAGTATAATCCATTTACCCCTTTTCAACTTATATTAAGGCATGAGTGTTAATGTAGATTTATTACATTTATTATTGTACTTTTTCTTCTTCTTTTTTTGACATTTTTTGCGGTCCACGAGTTGTAAATGCTCATGCATGCCAGCAAAGGGTGGGATTTCTAGAAAGATCAATATGGTGACAGAGCAATTACTGCCTTGAGTTTGACATATATAATATATTACCACATTTTTTCGTCCTATAGGTCTAACATTTGATTAAATTTTATGATTTAGGGGGACGGGGGTTTGAAATTGAGGAATGACAATGGACTTAAAATGATGTATTTGTCGCATGATTTTCATTCCGTGAATAGTGCTTCCATATCCCAAAACTAAGGGTGTGTTTTTTAAACTTTAAAATGTATTTCAAAAGTACTTATTTTTTAAATTGTTAAATACAATTTTTTTTTTTTAAATAAATGTTTCTGAAGTACTAGACTAATGTTGGACGGTTGACAATGCTTTAATTTTTCCATTTGCCTATCTAACGCAGACAAGATATGCAGATAACAACATCTAATCAACATAATTGAGACCAAATTAGTTTCCCACTAGTGTTGCCACATTAATAATCTATGGGAATCAACTTTGAAAAATACCTCAAAATAAGAGGCATCCTATATATATAGCAAACAATGTGACAGAATATGCATATAATCATCTTGCATTAATAGTACTTCAAGAAATTATTGTTATCACCACTATAAAAAAAACATTGACTATAAAAATTGACCTAGAAAGAAATTATTATATTTGCATATTGGCCCACAAAATTTCCAGCATCTTTGGGGTGGAGGAAGTACCCTTTATACATAACAGGGATTTAAATGAAAAAGGTTCTGTATCTTTGCACCTTTATTGAAAAGGTCCCGTATATATCATTTGTTTCAATTTAGTCTCGTATGTTTTCAGTTTGTACTGATTTAGTCCTAAATCGCCGGAGACCGGTCAAACCAGCCAAAAACGACATTGTTTTTGGCGCGTGTGATACACGCGCCCCTAATATGGGACTAAATCAGCGCGTGATACAGTGTTTCCCGATCAAAATTAGGGGCGCGTGTATCACACGCCCCAAAAACAACGTCGTTTTGGGGTAATTTGACCGGTCTCCGGCGATTATGGACTAAATCGGCACAAATTGAAAACATACATGACTAAATTAAAACATGTGATATTTACGGGACATTTTCAATAAAGGTGCAAAATTACGGGACTATTTTGATTTAAATCCCCACATAACATGCAAGAAAAGATGAAGAGACATGCGTGATACATTACATTGATGAAAATGACATATCATCATATATATCATCTTCTTCACCATGATATTATTATGATCATAGAATATAAAGTTCACACACCATATAATTTTTTCACCTCCACTGTGTGTTTGAGTGTGTAAATATTCTAGGGACCAAACACTTTTTTTCTTATTAGTTTCAAGAACATGTCCATTCTCAATCATAGTTGCTCCACTAGATTCCTTAAAGTGCAAAAGTGTTGTGCTTTTTGTGTCCCAAGTTACATGTACATATAGAAGAAAACCCTATCTCTGAAGTAAGTTATATTGGTGGAGTATCTCTCTATATCTTCCTTTTTCCTAGCAATCCTTTTTCCATTTAAAAAAAAAAAAAACACCAATAGAAAATTAGTAAAGATGTTTTTTTTAATCAAATATTTCATTTGAGTGTTCGATTGTGACAACTCTTTTACTAGCATGGAATCTAATAGATACCCTTCCAAAATTACAAATATGCTGAATAATCTTCTCACACTTTTCTGGAAAAGTACTTCCTTCTATCATGAAAAATTAAAACTTATAAATTAATCAAAGAATTTAATTAAAATCAACTAGTGATTATTTAAAAAAAAATTGGCAATTAATCACACAAAACAACTTTTTATATTTCATTTTGATGAATTCATTCCTTTTAAACTTAAGCAAGAGACAAATTCCACTTGTTTTCTAGGGGTTGTTTGGCTATCTAAAGCATAATCTTTGTTCTTTAATTCATCTTTGAAAAAGATTATTACTTTATCTCGGCATCAAAGGAATTATATTGGTGATTAATTAATATGAATTTTTAAAAGTCATGCTACTATCATTTTTAATTAATAATTCTTGAATGATTTTGGTGGATTTATTAAAATATTAATTCACTGTAATTTAATTTTTGTTTTTTTAGTAAGTCTCCAGTGAAATTTGTTTATAAAATAAAACTTATATCATTACACTTATAAAATAATATCACTACACTTATCAACTGATATAATAATTAATACCCTTATAATTAAGATCATTAAATTCCTCTCTTTCTTCTGTGACCGACCCCCCATTCTAACAATATTAATGCACTTTTAACTTTCTCTTTGTGGTTTTCCTGTTGTGTTTTTCCAGTTTTGGGTTTATACGTCGTCTAGTAATATTTATTGTTTTATTCGTTTTTGCATTGATTCACATCACATGGATCACATCAGAGAGGTACATCATTCTCAATTTCATATAATCAAAATTTGTATGGACAGGTCACAGGACAATATTGGAGAATTACTTAATCTATTTATATTATAATAAAAATTCATATAAAGAATCTTGAAATTTTTTTGATTCTCCCAAAGAATTGGAAGAAGTTCCTTTTATTGAATTTAAATTTAATTACTAGAAAAAAAATTATCTTTTATTGAAATTTATGTTATTGCATGTAAATTTACCTGATGCTATATTATTTATGAAAACCCCAAAGTAGTCGTATCTTTTTCTACTCTAAAGTCTAAAATTATTTCAGATAAAAAAAAATTATTCAAAAGATATGAAAGTATCAGCATTTTGTTTTATTTACTTTCTTTGGTTAATCCCATTTTCTTTAAAAAAATAAATGATAAAGCCCATAAAATTAAAATCCATACAAATTAAGATTCCATTGTCCATCATAATCTTTCTGACAATTTTGACTAACTTCTTTTGTTGAAGCATTAGAAAAGTGTATTAGCTAGTTTATATATATGTTCCTACAAACTTAGATAATTTCTTCAAAGGATGGCCGCATTAATCTGGTGATCTGCTTTATAATTTTATACATATAAAAGTGTCGAAACAACTAATTGACACTTCATTGACAATCATAGGGAACCCCTAATTTTATTATCCTTCATTAAAACCAACTACTTTAGCTACAAAAAAAAAAAAAAAATGTCAAAACTAATTAAAGATCGAAAATAAAATCTTAATTTAATCACCCAATTATTATTTTTTATTTAAATTAATTTTATATCTCACTAATTTTTACTATTTTTGTCTGGCCTGCCTCAAAACTAATTAAATATCGAAAATAAAATCTTATATTAATTTTAATCGCCAGTTATTATTTTGATTTAAATCAATTTTTATATCCCGCTAATTTAGTCTCTGTCGTGCACTGACTTGCATCAATTGTCTAAAATAAGGCAAACATTTTGCAATTGAGCATTAAAGAATAACCAAGTTAACAATGTGATCTTCACGTATCCAAATATTATTTTCTAAAAACGCTAATTAACCAAGCACGCTTCTCAATTCTTGTGCATCCCGAAAAGGGTAAAATAAAAAGTAAAAAATAAAAAATAGAAAAGGGTAAAATAAAAAATTCTTGTGCATCCCGAAAAGGGTAAAATAAAAAATAAAAATTTGCGGTGAAATAAAATAAAAAATGAAATTTATATTTTTGCGGTGAGCGTGGATCGGACACGCGACCTTCAAATCTTAAGTCTGACGCTCTCCCAACTGAGCTATCCCCGCAACATGTTAAATTTTTCTACGTAAATTTATTTATCATATCCCTTTAATTAAAAAGAATTTATAAATTCTTAGAAATCTTCTGCACAGTCAATAAATAAATCCTTGATTAGAAAATGCTTATGCAACGCACCATAATTCTTAGAGGGTTGAATTTGAACTCAAAATTCGAATCATTTCTTCACCTCTTTTTTAATTTCATTTAAATAAAATGATGCATTTGGGGCCTATATAATCTTCGTTGGAGTTTTGGTTAATCAGAGCTTATGGGCCTCTTTTTGCTGGACTATATTTAGAACTCAGCCCATCTAAACTTGAACCTTTTCCTGAACCTGGCCCATTTATTTTAAAATGTTTTATCGAACTAAATTTAATTGAATAAGGTAAATGAACCAAACAAAGAAATGAATAGATGTTAGCAAAATTTCATATATGTTCAGTTAACCAAGATGGGTAACTTTTTTTTTTTTTTTTTTTAAAGCGCACCAGAGATAGGTAACTTAACTCTGGAAAAAAGTGGTGGTTTGGTGTTATAGAAATTAGAACCTTATTCAGAGAGATTCTTATTAAGCAAACCAGTCTTTAGTAATATGTGAATCCAATGATCATGGGCTTTGAATGACTCAAGGTCCATTTAATAGATCAGCCCATGTAGCTTAAGTTCACATATTTTGGGCCATCTTTTAATAAAATACCTGACCCAACATATTGGTTAGGCTGTCATAATAAGAATTCACCAACATGTTTTGATTGAATTTGTTTGGTTTAACAACAAAAATTAAAGGATGAGGAGCTTGGATTTAAAATTTATGTGTAACCGCCATACTAAGTCTATAAATTTTATTCAAACAATTTTAACTTTTTCTTAAGAGTGTTGGTAAAGAATGCATGAATGTAAAACCTCAACGGCAATATTTCCAAATATCAAAATAGTCCCAATCAATTCTTCTAAAATATTGCAAATTTAGCTTCACCATTAATATAAAACAAGAACTACATTAACTCGAAAATACTTAATTTAAGCATGAAAATCCAACTAAATTAAACAACAATAATGTACATATCAATCCATGCAATTGCAATTGCAATCATCCTCCTAAAACAAAAGCAATTCATAAATTAATTCAATTACCAAACAATGTGTTACAAATTTCAGAAAACACACGGAATATAATCCCGTGATATTTAACCGCATTCAGAGACAAAAAACAGAGCAGCAGCCTCTCCAAATCCTCCGCCGCGAAAATCTGTTTCTGCACAATCATTTCCACCATTGACGCCCTGAAATCGCCGCCGGGATCCTTCGATTTCTTCTCCACCGCGTAGCTCTCTCCGATCACCGATCTGCAATCCAAACTCCTCCTCGATCCCCTCTTCCTAGGTTTCCGGCGCCGGAGACTCCGATCGGAACCTCCGTAATACATCTGAGTGGAGATCCGGTCCGATCCGAGCTCGATCTCCGGCCAGATTTTTTCGGTGGCGGCGGTTCTGCGGCTGGATTTGGTTAAAACGGCGTCGTGCGATCGGCGCCCTGTTTCGTCGATGCTTTTCATTTCTTCGCGTTTTTTTAAAATCCGGCCGCTTTTGAGGCGGAAGGAGTCGCCGGAGTTGGAGGATATGCTGAAAAAAGTGTCGGTTTCGAAATCGTCGCCGCTTGTGAACCACGCGCTGTTGGACGATGAAGTGTGGTTAACTGAAAACAGAGGATTCCTTTTTTCAATTTTCTCCAATTGCTGAGGGCGTTTTCGTCCTTTTGCGTTGGAAGAAGTGCAGATTTTAGGAACGGGGGAAGAAATTGGGAGGATTTTTTTAGGGTCATTTTCATGGAGAATTTTTGTGGTAATGGAGTTTTGTGCAACATCAGGCAAGGTTCTGAATTGGCAGGAAGTAAAAGATGAAGGCAAAAGGCGAGAGACTTTGAACATCAAATTATGATTATCCATTGAAGATTTTTTTCAGGTGTATAAGAATTTAATTTGGATGTGGTTGGATTTTATAGGGGGGAAGGGAATGTTTTTCAGTTGCTTATGGAGCACGAGTAGGGTGTATCTATGTTACATGTCAACGTATAACTATATATACTTGTATGTATCGACATGCTACGAATTTGGATCATTCGTTGTATAACACTGTACTGTACAGTAGACCCGAGCGGATATATACTGTATTTTTTAGCTGAATAGCACAGTTTTATGTTGACGCTGAGCTTTATAAATGCAATATGTGTATATTGATCAAGTCTTTTGTACAAATATATATTGTATAAACACTTGAAAATAGCAAAATATAAACTTGTGAGATATCTCTTTATAAAATTAGGTCATAAAAGAAGATTATTGAATAATAGATGTATGGGTTGATTCGCATGCAAATTTATCTAAATGTATTTAGTTGTATATGTTGATCAATTTGTATGTGTGTGGTTAGTGTGCTTGTAAACTTGTAAGGGAAGGCATGATTATATTGTAGGGAATATGATTGAGTATTGATTAATCCATGCATCTAAATCTATATTTGTACTAATCTTTTCAATCCTGTAAAAAAAACTGACTCAATTTTTGCAAGCTTTTTTTACAACTTGAAACGATATTATTGAGAAAAATTAAATAAATAAATTGCGACAAGTTGCATACTCTGGATTCAGAACCTGTTCACCAGAAGCGGAGACAACAGTCGAGGACGGCTCGACAACAGAGCCATCAAGGAATCCCATCAAGTCGAAACACTCAGCCATGTATATGACTTGACGATGCCACATGGTATCATTCACCGGGTTATCCATTGTTCCTGTCTAACCCTAATTTTTGAAAGGAAATTAAATAAATGAATTGATTCTCACCCTCTCTACAAGTTCGAGCTTTTAGATGAGACGGAATTCTTTCATGGTATCAGAGCTTAGGCTCGCCCAGATCCTGGGTTCAATTCCTGTGGAAAGCATTCCACCCATATAAAGTGTCCACTCGTTGGGTCTCCTCCCCAGAGGGCAGAGGCTATGATTCGGTCCACGAGTGAGGGGGAGTATTGAGGGACTTCGAGCTTTTAGATGAGACAGAATTTTTTTAGGTATGTGCTTGAATGCAGGAGTTTTTATTAATACACATCGCATATTATCATTAATGTCACGTGTCATGTTTTAAAAATAATAAAATATAAGATGAAATATCAAAATGTAATAGATGAGCTTGGGTGGTAGTGGTACCATGTGCCAAATTACACTCCCAAATATATATCAAGTGCATGCATGAGTATTTTCCTAAATACAGTATACTACACGCGTGTGTTGAATTAAAATGCAATAAGTGTAATATTTAGAATTCAATCTAGTTGCTTTTGAAAAAAAAAAGAATTCAATCTCATTAGATTTTTGAACAAGTTTTCTATAGTATAATAGTCAAGATGTCATTCCTAAAAGGAAAATAATAGTCCCAAATTGGTATAATGAGTCCATGTTATAGTCACGTGATTAAGCACTCATACTCTTCACTTCTTCACTAAATTCTATTCACGGACTAAATAATTATACATATCATATCTACTTTCCATTTCAAAACAATATATACAACTGTTTTTTCTTTGAATTCTCTTTTCTTGTTACTACTCGTGCAAGCTTTTCCTTATAATCCATATTTAATTTAATTAGTATATATTATTTAATATATACTCAAGAGAACTGTTATAAATGTGATGACACAATGTTCTTAATTATCTCTTTTTAAGTCCTGTCAAAAAAAAATTATCTCTTTTTAATTAAATATAAATTTTCTAACTAATTTGTTTAATTCAAAATAATATTAATAATTTATAAGTGCATTCATATATTGGAATATTTTGTCCGTGTGCAGCGGCGCATTCCCTCTGCAGCGGAATGTCAATAAGCTTGTGTCTTTTTCAAATTCCCCAAATCAATGAAAACAAATTAAATAAATTTATATTTAAAAAATATTATATATAAGTATTTGGATCTCTTTTCTAGGGCACTGCCACAAATGTGGTTGCAGTATTGTGAGCTGCTTTCATTTTTTTTCATTTTATTATTTTTATTTTTTGAAATTACATTATTTAATTAAATAAATCAGATGGTATCTCGAGTTATTGAGAAGCTTCCAAGAATAAAAAACAGAAATTGCAGCAGAAGTTTGGTGTGTATTTTCAAAACTTGAAGTGGAAGTCCTACAAAAGCTATACGACATTTTTCATTCCAGCTTTCCAAGCAAGATGCAACCCCTTTGCTCATAAGTCAATCACATATTGGTCCTCAATCACTGCAAAATTTTATGCAAAATCCATAAACATTTTATATATCATCAAAAATGACATATTTGGATAATACTCAATTCTCATTTTTTTGGAAGAAATTAATATTACATGATGTAGGATTACTGGATTAATCTATATTAATTCACGATATTTAGGTCAAATTTTAATTTAATCATGACCTTTAACATGTATTCATGTAAACTGATCGATCACCACTATTTTATTTGTTTCAATCCAATATAGATTTTTTATTTCTTATTTCGATCATTCTGAACATAAAAAAAGCAAATTATGGCCAACACTTGGTGATTCAAGGGACGGGTCTTGTACAGAGGGCGTATATATTGTGTCACTATATATTATAATTATTATATGTAAAAAATTTAAAATTAGCATATTAGTCCACCCAAATTAATTATATCACCCATCTTAATTATAAATTCAATTAAAATTTATTAATGTTCATTTATTCCTGTTGAAATATTATCAAACAACTACTTCACCCACTTTTTAATTAATCTATTATTTTAAAAAAAAAATCAAATATTTTGAGTTGGTATGCTGTGAATCTTATTTACCGTGAAACTGGTTTATTTTTACACTTCATTTACCACTATTACACTCTTTAGTAATATAGGTCACACTCTTCAGTTATCACGGTCACACTCTTTGCTGTAATATTTATCACACTCTTCATTTTTATGAGTATTAATATTCTTTATAGTAAAAAGTCACACTCTTTAATTATATAAGTCACACTCTTTAGTAATATAAGTCACACTCCTAAACCAGTTTCACCTTGAAACTTGTTCACCCTATACTTTGTCAAATATTTTTACTTCAAAATATTTATTTTCACCAAGAGCAAGGAATTAAAGTCTAAGGAAAATTTGGGATTCTTTATTCTTGATTTTATTTTTTCAACACTCATACTCAATTTTCAAGGCCGATCAAATAGTTTTTTTATACAATGTAGATATATTCTCAATTGTTGATGAATTTTATGCTTTGAAGTCTTTTCGAGTACAGTTCAATAAACATTGAAAATATTTTATTTTATTTAAAATTATTTGTCTAAATTTTTTTCTTTCTAGCTCACCCCCTTATAAATTCCTGGATCCGCTTTGCAAAAACTTATGGTTTTAAAGAAATGATTAAAGTTAGTGATTATGGGAAAAGTGATTAATAAGTAAAAGTTGATAGTGTTTGTAAGAAAATTAAAAAAAAAGTTGATAATGTTTGCAAAAAAAGTTAAAAGTTTTAAAAAAAGACTAATAAGATACTAAAAGCACCATCTTTGAAGCTTATAACTTATAGAGCTTATTTAATCTACTAAAAGAGAAATAAAACACTCTAAATTATTTTTGTACACAATTCTAAATTATTATAATCACTTATAAGTTTTTAAAAACACCACATAGCCTCTTTGGTTCTAGTAAGCACTAATTGGCCGAAATTTAAAAACGTGTATAAAATTGAAACAACTAAATAGATGTTGAATTTACACAAAGAGTATATAGAAAGTCACAATTAAATTGAAATTTAACTTAAAAATCCTGAATTAATATAAAATCAACTCTATAATATAATATATTACATACTTTTTATTGTGTCTACTCATGAAACTATTCACATAATCAGTCATTTGAGTTTCGAGTGCATGGCAGGTATTTTAAACATTGTAATTAATTTGGACATATTTTTTACATGATAATCTAAATCTCAACGCAAAGTTGATTTAGACTCTTGTTTGTTGCCTGAAATTTGTTTTAGTTGAATTGGATTATTGATCAAATATTGTATATAACATCAGCTATTTTTTTTATTTTTTTTAAGATCGAAAATAGTTCAAACAAATTTGCACAGAATTTCTTCTATATGGATTAATGTTGATCAAATGTATATAGTCACTTCATTTGAAAAAGAAAATAATTTGAAATGATCTTTTCAGAAATATATGAATACATTTGGGTCTTCTATATGTGTGTAGTCACTTCCTTTAATTAAAAAATAAATGAGTTGATATGATATTTCAGAAATATATGAATATATATGGTCTTCTACTGTTATGCATGAGAGTTCAATATACTATATACCTCTATAAATTAATACTCGATAAATTAATGACCTCTCTAAAATAATATTTTTCTCCGGTCCCGACTTGGACCCCAAACGTAAATTAATAATTTCTATAAATTAATAAAATATTTTTTTTTTAAAACCCCTATATAATACAAGGGTCTCATCAACATTATAAATTAATAATCTCATAAAATTACAAAGATAACTAAGACAACTTAGTAAAATATAACTCTAGTGTTGATTGTTTTCTATTGAAATTCAAATCAAAATGAATCTCATCTCTCACTTTTCTCCTCATTTTTCTAAGTTAACATCAAGATACTCAGATGACCTCTTGAGAGTGTTTGAAATAGTACCTTGACTAACTTTCAAATGAAAATTATGATCGAGTCAGTGTTGCAAGTCTTTTTGGGTGAGGGTGGGATGATTTCTCTTTGTACTCACATAGTGACTTGCGTATTTGATCGGTCATGGTTTTTTTTTCAACACCTTTTAAATGAGAAGTCATTGTATTTTTTGGTATGTTTTTACAAATTTTTTGCTATATATATAGTAATTTTTTTATAAGTATTTATTATTTAACATATATATGAATCTTAAACATTAAATAATTTTGTTCGAAAAAAAAAACAATTAGATGATTTAAGTTTTTATTGAAGATACATATGAATCTTAAACATTAATTTAATAATATGAATTTTAAACATTAAATAATTAAATGATTTAAGTTCTTATTGAACATACGCATGAATTTTAAAAATTAAATAAGATGATTCAAATTCCTAACATATATTTAATACTCATTAATATCTCTATATAATTTAATTTAAATTCATGAATTCTGATTTAATTAATTTAAATTAAATGAATATAGAATACTTCTTTAAATTAATAAATTATTAATTTATCGATTAATTAATATTTCTTTAAAATTAATATTTTTTTGGTCACAACTATATTAATTTATAGAGGTTATACTGCAAATAACAATTAATACAATGCACATAGAACTTATGTAATCGATTTTCAAAAACAGTAATACCCAAAATGCAACCAAAAGCTATCAAACAAAAATAGCTGTTTTTAGATACATATCACAAATGATAACAAATTAAATAATCGTATATTTTGTAACCCACTTTTCATTGTCAGACATTTAATATACATTTTTTTTTTCTTTACAATATATGTGTTTGAGTTTCAATGCTCATAAATATTTTGACTTAATGTGATCATAGAATTTGGGTCGCATTTTGTCTTCTTTTTAATGTAGTTATTCATGATCTCATGTAAAGCCCAAATATATCCCACTTTAATTTAATTATTCTAATTTTCTTATTAAGATACACTAATCACGAGTATATGACATCATCATTAGGTGAATATATTTTGAATTGTTTTTAAAATATTTATTTCAACGTCTTATTGCTGGTAAAATTTCGTATAATCTGCCAAGTTTTGGTGGGATTTTCGTTTTTTGAATTTAAATATTTGCTGTTTTTATTGGTGTCATTTTTTGTCTCACACTAGAATTTTCAATTCGAACTATCATTTTCTTGAAGGGTAAATGCGTATTAGAAAATGGCAGGGATAGGGACTTCACCTTCGTATTTCATTTTTTATACTTTTTCAAAAAATTGTACAAATATCAATTTTTAAGGATTTAGTTATGAATTTTGGGTATTGGATATAAAATGTACTAATAAAGAATTTTAGCTAAAAAAGTAATAAAACCAAAGAATTTTAAATCCGGACAGTGAAAGTTCAAAACGTACGGTTACAATCACATGAGATTTCAAATTCTTGTCCAAGCACAGCTAAAAATGTTTTGCAACCTACTGATATTCGTTTAATTAAATATAGAAAAATATCTGCATACTTTACTATGTTGGAATTTGGAAATAAAATTTTCAACAAATATTAGCAAGCAAGCAGCTGTTTTAAGGATATTAGTAATTAGGCTAATTCTTGTATGCATCCGGGTGCACCGTGCACTTATAGTATATTTTATAAACGCGCTATTTGTTATACTGAAAAGTGTAACTTATTTACACTAAAACATGCAACTATTAATATGGAAAAATAGTTGCGCGATTCAGTGTAAATAAGTTGCATTTTTTAGTATAACAAGTCGTGCGTTTCTAAAATGCACTATGAGTGCACGGTGCACCTGTGTGTACATGAGACCCACTCTAGTAATTAAATACTCCCTCCGTCCCATTTGAACCTTCACACTTTCCATTTCGGTCCGTTCCATTTCAAATTGCACACCCCAAATATGGAAAAGAATCTTACAATCTACATCCTCCATCTCCTTTGAAAAGTCAATTATAAGTGGGAGATTGTTGGGGTTATACTGAAAAGTATGTTTTTACTTTGTATAATCAAACTGAAGTTTCTTATTTATTTACTGAAATAAATTATTTAATCACTGTTATATTAAATATGAATGAATGTTATATATGTTTATTGCAAACCCGTTCAATAAGACAGTATGTATTACGTTGTAGTTAATTTGGTGATACCCGATCACTGAAGATCAAATTAACAGCCCTCGTAATTAAGTACAAATTCATCTGAGACGGAGGGAGTATACGGTAAAAAAAAGTATATGAGATGGTCTAGGGGCCGATGCCTTCTATGATGCTAATGAATCGATCGATAAGTCCCAACAACATTTCAAACTTTTAGGGCCCAATATGGATGTACCTTATATATATAAACAATATTGTAATTTAGGTTATTGATTAATTTTTATTAATTGTCCGTATTTGAATTTTCTTAATTGCAAAATTTAGCATTTTTATCTTTATATTTTATATCACATAATAAAAAATAAATTAAAATCACGTTATAGAATCAGCGGCTAAGAAGCAGATTTCTTTTCTTTTATTTTAATCGAATATGAATTATTTAGTAACTCGATTATTTTGACTCGATTAATACTTTTTACCGCAAAGGTTGTTAGGAGAATTGTATTTATGTAATTATTTGGGATGTAATTATCGTATTATTTTAAGTGTAATAAAATATACTTATAAATTTATTAATTTAAAAAATATTAATTTATGTTATATTTGAATTTGTAAGAAATATACTTATAAATTTACATTATTAATTTAAAAAATATTAATTTATGTTATATTTAAATTTGTAAGAAATGTGAGGGAGGGAGCCTCATTTTAAAGTTCAATTTAGGCCCCACTTTTTCTAGGACTAACCTGGGAGATCTCGCTAATAAGCTGGTTCTCATTTATTAAATTACTAGTACGTATCCCGCGAATTTTGCGGCTTCACTAAACATATTTTTTTTGAATGATATATATATGGCTGAATTTTAAATTTTAGGTATCTATTTTATATATTATAAATTCAAAATGATAAATTATAGGTAGTGATATATTGAGTTGGTCTATTGTACAAATTTGTATAGATACAAATCAATTAATTTAGGAAGGGTCAGTGGGTCAGGTGGTCAAAAATGGTTAAAGCGGGTCAAGGAAGGGTTGGGTAAAGTGAAATTGGGTCTCAATTGGAATTTGTATGTATACAAATTTGTATCCTAGACTTTATCTTATTTTATATATTATAAATTCAAAATGATAAAATTATAAGTCGTGATATATTTTTGCTTATCTCGTTATAAATCAACACCTAGCAAATTGATAAGATTATATTTCACGTATTTTACTTCAAATTTATAAATCTAAAATATCGTGAAGTTAATGTTAGTTGATTTAATATCCAAAATTAACGACTTAAAATTAATTTAAAATTATAAAATGTAAAGATCTGAAAAATATATGAGTGTAAATCTTAGTTTATCCACTAATATTTTTCATTCTCGTTAGTAATTAATAAATTGATTTTTTTAATACCCTCTCATAATTTTTTTTAAAAAAAGTAATATCGACAAATATAAAAAAAAGATTGTTTTGATTGAATTTTAGATCAAATATAATAGATTAAAATATAAAAATCAACAAAAAATTAATAATTTTATATACAAAAACTCATTTATGAACATGTTGATCTGAATATCACAAATTTATCAAATATCTTTTGAATACACTCCAATAAGAGCATTACTTAGATAATATTGATCTTCACAAAATCATTTTCTCATCTGTACATAATCTTCTTCATACACACAATATGAATGACTGGAATTAGAAACACAATAGGATTAAGTTTTTGAATAATCTACACAAATCAAGGAATTTGAGTAACAATAATAGGAAAAATGTCAATTCAGGGCCTGAAAAATGACAAAACTATCAATTTAAGGTCTAAAAGATTTTTTTCTACCGATTCAAGGCATGGAAGATAGAAAACTATCGATCCAAAGGCTTTTCAAGATAAAAAAATATCAATTTGGCGCCCACACATTTTAAGGCCATATTTGACACTTATATTTCATATCCTTATTTCATGTTCTTATTTTTTTAATTTTTAGGGTTTACGGTTTAAGGTTTACGGTTCAAGGGGTTTACGGTTCATGGTTCAAGGTTTAGGGTTCATCGTTTAGGGTTTAAGATTTAGTGTTCAGGTTTAGGGTTTTAGTGTCCAAACATGACCTTAAAATTTATAAACCTCGAATTGATAGTTTCTATCTTTCAGGCCCTGAATTGATAGTTTTTTAACTTTTAGGCCTTGAATAGGTAGGAAAAATCTTTCAGGCCTTAAATTGATAGTTTTACTATCTTTCAGACCCTGAATTGATAAAACTCCTAAATAATATTATTAGAAAGCAATAAACATAAATTACGTGAAAAACGATCCATTGTTGATTTGTAAGTTGACAGACTATAATACAAAATCTACAACGGGGCAGTATTAAATAAAATTTGATTAAATATACAACACAAAATCAAATTAATAAATTCATCAAATAAAAAGAATCACACGAGATTAAATATACAAAAAAAAAATTAAATTAACAAATTTATCAAAATTAGAAGAATTGAAATGATTCAAAAAAAAAAAAGAATATATAAGTATGAATATATATAAAAATAAATATCTCTTATTATGCATCAAATTTCGTGTAGATATATTTAACTATAAATTCTTGAAATTTTGAGTCATGCATTATTATTAAGGCCAAATTTCAGAGAAAATACACATTGCAAACCTGTAAACTATTTTATAGAATATATATATATATATATATATATATATATATATATATCAAATCTAGTGTAGTTATGATTAATTATAAGTTTATAACTCTTGAAAATTTTTCAACCAATTAGATTTTTAAGAGATATGATAATATATTTATTACATATGTTATATATAGCCTATAAAATATTTTATGGCCATGCAACATGCAAAATAATTATACAATTGCAATAAACATCCATAACCAATTAAAAATTCAAATTGCTTACATCAATACTCTGTGTAATATACCTACAATATAAAAAATAAAATCAAATTAAATATACAACACAAAATTAAATTAATAAATTCATTAAATTAGAGAATTACATAAAATTAAATATACAAAACATGAATATTTAGATCAACAAATTCATTAAATTAGAAGAATCGCTATGAACATAAAAGAAGAAACTCATCCACAATTAATTCAATATTCAAATTACTTACCTTAATATTTCGTACAATATAAAAAAAACTCCCTGCAATATACAAAATAATTATACAATTACAATAAACATTCATAATCAATTTAGAATTTAAAGTACTTACATCAATACTCACTGCAAGCAATTATCGAAATAATAGAGACACGAATATATAAATATGCCGCAATTATCAAATTAATGGATGCACAAATTGATAAACATACAACAATGACCAAATTAATGGGCTTTTCTTTTCTTTTAAGTAAAATTAGTCTTATTCTACACACCAAAATATAAGCAACAAAGCAACAACAATAGGTACATCTATGTCCATCTTCTTCACCCTGAAATACAAAATCGAACTCTAGTTACAATTCATAAACCAAAATACTCGATTTAAACTGGTGTGGACATGAATATATATAAAGATATATGGGTGTTGATATAAATATACCGAAGATACATTAATAAAAAGAAAAATATTAAACGGTGAGATTTGTTAGAAAATATAGGGATAGATTAAATCTAGTTAAATTAACGAAATTTTAAAATAATTTAAAAAACTTTTAATGAGAATGCACGATTTTGAAACGGAATAATCTGGTTCAATTGGGCTTTGCGAAGATTACTAATATATAGTATTAAGATATGATCCATGAATTTATGAAGTTTCAACTTATTCATATATCAAAACTAAATATGACTCAAATATTGAAATGGAGTTTTGTCTAATTTACGAGATCATTTCGCACGAGACCCATATACAAATATATGTAAAATTATAACTGATTTTAATATCAAATATATCACTAGTCATTAATGATTGATGCTTCTATTATTATTTTGTAATACAATCTCGGTTCCTTACTAGTTACTACTTACCTCTGTGGATAAATTTAGTAAACTTATAATTGCAAAAAGATAATTAGTATTTATTGGGTATTTGTGAAGAAAAATAAGAAGAAATTTTTTTATTTATATTAGCAAATTGACAAATAATTAAAACACTATTTTATATAACCAAAGAACAGTAATAATGAAGAGATGCATAAAACAATAGGGTAGTATATGTGGTTGTTTGATAGTGTATAAATTGTATTGCAATATTGCTTACTAGTGTTTGCCTTTTGGGCCTTATATTATGATGGGCTTTCTCAATCACGCTCAGGTCTTAAAAGGAATATCCAACTCTAAATTAATTCTTTGATGGGCTGGATTAAGATAATAAACATTAACCAAAATATATAGGTTTTTCAGATGGAGGTTTATGAATTTAAAGATATAATTGGCATATAAAATTTTGGTAAATCGTAACCAAGCTAGCATGAGCCTTGTTTCTTTACACATACTTTTCAATTTTCAGAAAAATGAAAAAATGCAAGGCATTTGGCATGGAAAAGTGAAAAAACTGTGCAATATATCATATATCATGTTATGACAAAGGTTTGATTAAAGCAGCAGAATGTTAGAGAAGATAACACATTGAAAGGAGTAGAATTACTTATTAGTGCTTGAGCCAGTAGTTTCGTAGCTGTGACATGTGCAACAGTATCTCGTCTCGCCCTTGATTCGTGACACTGCTTGTCATAATCCAAGGTGGTGTCGTTTGGAAGAAATTGCGTAACAGCCCCTGAAAGTCCTGCACGTTTTCTTCTGGACGTTTCCCTCCATTCTTTTTCTTTTTCCGTTTGTCGCATTTGGTGAATATCAAAGTCATCGGAATCTGAAAACAACTAGACCGAATTCAGGAACACTTAAGTGGTCTTGATTCATGTTTAACCTAGGTTCATATGAACTCTTTTCTTCAAAGTAATACTGTTTAGCATACAAAGTAATACTGTTTTACATACGCAGTATCACATTTAAAAAGAATAACTTTTATTCTGTGTTACTCCTCTCAAAATCACTAAACCATAATACTTCATATGCTAAAAAGTATTACTTCGTATACTAAACAGTATTGTCGAGTCCACCATAAAACTTTCATGAGCCAAGTTCAAAGAAGTTTTTGTCAAACTTAATAGAATCCATCTAGAGTTTGTTGGTTAGGGTCAATGGAGTTCGTGGATTTCAGAGTTGTGAACCAAGTTCATACATGTTTTTTTAATGTGTTAAAATTCAGAGGCAAGATTAGTAATATGTCTTGACTACTGACCTGATTTTGTCCCAACCAACTCGCATACTCAAGATCGATCTTTTTTGCAGGAATGCTGGCATCGATCAGAAGGAATACTGAGATGAGGGTTGGGCGGTTAAGGAAGTAGTCCTTGGTGAATTTGTCCCAGTCCGTCCGAACCTCATGTGGTGCAGCAGCAAACCTAATCAGCACGAACGATAATTGTACATTTCACACAAATGGAAGAAGCAAAAAAATAAGAATCAAATGTTAAACAATTTCACCAAATGTAAACCTACTAGCTCGTGGCCCATCATTCCCGATTCTTTAGAAGTGGCGTTGCAAAAGCGGCTAAATGATATGCAATGTCATGGTCAAAAAATGCAAACAAGGATCTAAACTACAGTAGGAATTTCCAATTTCTAATAACAAGAAAATCCACAATGCTACTCTCATCTTCGTCTCTCCTAGACATCGTCCATACATTCCTCAAACGTCATAAAAGAAAACTTCCCTAGTTCCGTTCTAACCACACGGACCAAGACAATAATCCTCACGAGATCTAAGACAAGTGAAATGACAGTGCAGGAAGAGATGATCTTGATCATTGGAACAAACGCCAACTAGGAGAAATACAAATATGAGTATCTTCTTCATATTGTATCACATGCAGGCAGCTTCCCTAACATCAACAATTATGATAAAAATTGAACCTTTGAAGGTATTGAAATCAGTTTCTAAAAGGGGAAAGTATAACAATCGAGTTGGGGATCTAGCACCTGTTTAATCTCACATCTGGCAACCTATTAACACAATAAAAAATAAAACAAACGAAGAGCAAATTTACAGAGTAGGTTTCATACCCGTATCCTGGCAAATCGACCAGGTACCAGCTATCACTAATGCGAAAATGGTTGATGCATTGTGTTTTCCCTGCAAATGAAACAGAGAACCTCCCTTTTCAGCCAAGTTCTACATAATTAGTTAAACACAAACACGGCTGTAGCTCACAACTACTAGTACCACTCCGAATCAAGCAAACCATACAAATTCCCAGAAAGAATAAAGACAAAAACTCGTACGAGACAGTCTTATACATGAGAAGGGATACAAACTAGCACAAATCAAAACCCACCCCTCCCGAAGTGTTAAAACGCTAGGCCCAATTTAAGCTCCGTCTCACAAGAAGTGTGCCTCAAGAATAAATACTCAATACTTTTGAACCATTATCCTACTAAATCATCCAATGCATGTACTAGAACCTTAAAAATCACCACAAATTGAAACAAAATGATGCTTCCTTAGCTAAACACTTGATCACACATCTCTCCAACCACAATCTAACTACTTTTTGCATTACTGAAATCTGAATACAGAGGGATTAGATGAATTATACCAGGCTTTTTGGAAGTAAGGGCGAGACGCTTCCGCCTAACAAGAGAATTCAAAAGGGAGGATTTGCCAACATTAGAGCGCCCCACGAGCGCAAACTCGGGCAATCCATCAGAAGGGCAATCCTCAGTTGCCACACTGCTCTTCACGAACTCCGCATTCGCAACCTCCACGCCCTCCGCACCGTACTTCTTGCTCAGAACAATGTTCGACCCTTTCAGGATTCTCGCGCTCAACGGAGACGAAACGTCTGTTTCCGGAGGTATGAAGAGGGATTCAAGAGAAAGTTGCAGGCTTTCTTGCTCCTGAGACGGCGGCGCGTCTACAGCGGCGGCGGAGGTGAGTGTGGAGAAATGGGAGAGTGGTAAAGCTAATTGTGTGGCGGCGGATTTGGTATTGGATAATAGGGTTGAGGTGATTAGGTAGAGTTTATGGGGTTTGGGGGATTTCAGGGGGTTTATCAGAATTAGAGAATGGAACCTTGGAAATTTGTGAGCCAGAAACATTTCTCTGCTTCGCCTTCACAGAGAGAGAAAGGGGAGATTATTAGGATTGGGTTTTTTCCATTTTTGCAGTAAAATATCTTCAACTGAAAATTACTCCTATTATTTATTATTATTATTTTTATTAAGGTTATATATATACACATAGAGAAGAAGAATAAAACTCTGCAAATAAATGGCGGGATCTCGATGCAGGGTTTGGCTGCCGATTTTCCGAGCCAAAAACGCATCGCCGATTACTGAAACCTGCGGCCGTCTCCTCACCCAGAAACGCGATTCTTCGTCGGCTGTAAATCATATCCCTCTGCTACATAAGCTTCTGGAAGCGCCGAGTTCAAAAATCAAATCGACTCTCGAATCTGAGTTCACCTCCGAGTCCGACTCAACCGACTTTCCGTGGGCTTCCATTGTTTCTTCTCTCAATTCCTCTGCTCCGCAGAAGGCTAATTTGGTAACTGAACCTTGCTCATTTTTCACATATGTGTAATTTTCTCAGAGAGTATATATCTGGCTGATTTTAGTAGCAAGTTAACTCCATTTCTATGGAAAAAACGGGTGATAATTTGTGAAAGAAGAATAAATCTGCAATTAAAATATTTGATTCACATTCAGTTTAATTTTTTCTTTCTCAAGTATCACATGATTTATGATCTTGCACAGATGATACATATATATGTATGATACATAATTGTTATATCCAGATTATTGAATGGAAACTGGAGAAATTGGCAAAAGAAGGCAGAAAAGACCACGATTGTTACATTCAATTGCTTTCATTATGTGAAAGCATTAGAAACCTCCCTATTGCACTGGTTGTATTTTCATCAATGGAGGCTCAGGGAATTAGGCCAACATCTTCACTTTTCAATGCCTTTATATGTACAAGCTTATCTTCGAGTAATTTCCTCACAGCATTAAGCTTGTTCGAAATAATGGAGGGTTCGGAGAGCTACAGGCCTAATTCAGACACTTACGATTCTTTCATTTCTGCATATGCAAACTCGGGTAACAAGAGCGCGACCGAGTCTTGGTTAAGGGCTAAAAGGGGCTCTGGATTTTCTGTTGATGCGCGAACACATGGTTTTCTTGTGCATTGCTGTATCAAATCGAGGGCTTTTGAGGATGCTGAAAGATATCTTGAGGAAATGATGTTAGAAGGACTAAAGCCAGACGAAACGACCCTTCAAAATGTTCTCCTCATGTAGTGTAGGCAGAAGAATTTTGGCAAGACGGAGGAGATTTTGAAGCTTGTATTGAATTCTGGGATGCAGATTGATCGAGTTATGAGCATGAAGGTTGTCGATTTGTATGTTTCACTAGGGGTAGTCGAACAGCTGGAAGAATTGCTGGAAATGGTGACAAGATCTAATCAAAGTTTGGAGGTTCTTGGATTGGTTCATGGTGCTGTAGTAAGATTGTATGCTGAGAAAGATAGATTAGACGAAGTTGAGTATTGTTTGGGACGAATGGTAAAGCAGGGGGTTTCGTTTAGGTGCGAAGAGGATGTTCAGAAGGTGATTTGTTTGTATTTCAGAAGGGAAGCTTATGATAGGCTAGACTTGTTTCTGGAAAGTATAAAAGATTCTTACAAACTCACAAGATTTAGCTATGAGTTGCTGGGTGCTGGCTATCGACGAGTAGGGCAGTTAGAGAAGTTAAACGAGCTGGTGAACGAGATGAAAGAAGCTGGCTTAGCTTAATTAGTTCCTTGAATATCTTAAACCTTGTTCCGTTTTATCAAATTTCTGCGTCTCCAGATGAAGTGCAGTGTTATTTCCCAGAAAATAACATCAATTGCACTTTTCAACAATAAACAACATAAATTCTAGACTGAATGTCAATCATACATCTCTTTGTTTGTTTCACAGACATTGTGACAAAAGACTTGCAAATTTCATGCTCGTCTTTTAAAAAATAAGTGTCACTTCGCATCAGTAGACGAAGGAACACTACTGAGAAGCCATATTAGAAGTACACCAATAAGGGCACCTGAAAGATGTGCAATGTGGTTTACATTTTGTACTCCATAAACACCTCGAAAACTTCCACCGACACTTGCTGAGGCTTGGGCTGCTTCCATGACCTGATAAGTAGATACACGTGCAATGAGTATGAGAATTATTAATCAAGAAGGTAGAAGAAGATGTTCCGACTTTTTTGAAACGTTCATGGAAACTGCTCAACAATGTAAAGTAGATGCCAAGCATATGTAACCACGTTATCATTCTTAAAGCATGTATTTCTCTTGCAAATACCTCTCTCAAATGGTGAAATTAGTCGGGAAACATGCTTAATTTAGTGAAAGCCAATGTTTACATATGGGCTAATACGTTTTAATAAAACAACTAATACTGACAAACTAGTACACAAAACCTAGTTTACATAAGACTTTGCCATGTTTTAAAGGAACGACATATGATACCTTCTCCACAACAAACTGTCCCAAAATAAGAACTTCGAGGATCTTCCTCCAGTCCCAGGACATCTGTAGCACAAAAAAATGGCAAGTTACTTTGGGTAAGAGTTGCAGCAGCTCCACAATACATGAGCAGTTTACACCAATTATTTGCAGAAAGTAACATCAAAAATTGGATAGTCATCAAACCTTCACGAGCACACTAACTGCAAAGAGTCCAAATACAGCACCAGATGCACCGATAGATACTGCATTTCTTGGGAGAACCAACCACGAAACGAGGTTTGCACCAGCACCTGTCAAGATGTACGAAAGCCACAGAGCAAAGTTTCCTTCCTCTTCCTCGACTAGTTTTCCTGGATTACAAACAATTCTAGATGCAAACCATTAACAAAATCCATGCATACAAACTTTTTATGGATAAAAGTGAACAAAGTCTCACCAAATATATACAAGAAAAACAGATTGCTCGATAGATGGTTCCTGCAAGCAATACACACATACTCAGTAAATCTTCATGATTATATGTATATGCACCCAAGAGAATAGCAGACTTACCAACTAAAATGGCAGAATGTAGCAGTTATAAACTGGTGCCAAGCAGGTTGACTATGATACAGATACAGTCCCTTAATCCATGGAACCTGGAAAATGTTCCACATTAGCATTATAGACGAATCGTATATCAGTTTAAGTCTTATTTACGGATGATGAAAGTGTCAAACTCCACTCAGGGTACACTAATAGAGAAAGTATAGATAATTTGTTTTAAACATCATACAATTGCAACTATAGCAGCATACATGGTAAAATCACTACATTGCAAAATGAAAAAATGCCCCATTTTCTTGATTCTTATTTGTCACAAGATAGCAAGATTCACAAGAAGGAAATCAATCATATAGAACCTGGATAACATGATCAGCCAAATATATCCCAAGATTAATGAGTAGAATCCAGAATATGCCATTGACACGCTTATCGGGCTTCCTTTTCGTGTCGGGCTTCCCAAGTTCCAGCTGCGATACCATGTCTAAGTGAAAAATCATCAAATTGATTTAAAATGTCTATAGAAATCAACCGTGTTTCAGCTGCGATTATAAGTTTACTTTGATTACTTCTACAAAGAATTAGCAACACGATAATGAACACCACAGGAAAATATGTTCAAATAAACAAGGCAAATGATGCAATCGAACAAAATCAACTGTTAAAGTGATCAAATTTAAAGATGCACACCAACTATTTGAGGAAATTCCCAAACGAAAACAAGAGAGAATTGACCTGAATTGTCTTTCACTCTGCAGAGCAACAATCGAGAATTGGGTTTTTGCTGTAATTTAAAAGAGGGGCGATTGATATTGGCCGGAATAGGGCGCAACTCCGGGAAGGCCGTCGGCATGAATTTGAAGGGATGAGCGCCATGGAATTTAAGCAGGGGAAGAAAATGCTTCTGCTGCTGAAACTGGAGTTGAATCTGTATCATTTTCTCCTTTTCTTGGATTGAAAGAATAATAACCAAGAAAATGGGGGCTCAAATAGTAAAATTCAAATAAATCGCTTCAGAAATCAGAATCGCTGAAGTCGCGTTTTGTAATTTCGTGAATAAAATGACACCCCTCCCTTGACCCTTCCTTCCCATGAATCCATGATAAATGTTAGTTTAGGAATTTGTTTTTATTTGTTTTTAATTACTAATATCGTTTGTTCTCATTACTCGTATTGAAATACTAAACCATTTAATTCAAGGAGATTAAGATTGTTGTTAAAATCCTACAAACAGTTTTCAAAATTACGTGGGTAATAATTTTGGGGAAAAAAAAGATTCTGATTCACTATATCTAATTTACAAAAATAATTATTAGAATCAACAATTTGTTCGACTTGTCCCACAAAATTAATAATCATCACTAAAGCAGAAACGCCGTAAGAACTAAAAATGAAAATCAAACCAAACAAGAGATGTCCAATTCGTTCGGGCCCAATCAATTACAAGGGTCTGGTCCAAGTTTAATGATCCAGAAACTAAGGCCCACTCTGAGTTGGCCCATTGGAGTTGCAAGTGCAATTTGTCATGGCATCATTCGATTTGATGATTATTGTTATATATTTAGCATCATGATAATTAATATGTGGCCATCATTAAATCTGTACATGTACATATTTGATTATTTAATTGATATTTTCACGCACATAATTAGAATTTAATTTTTATTTTTCATTACTTATAACTTAAAAAGTTGATGATGAATAAAATAAATCATTTGAAAAAGTATAACATAAAATGCCAATTTGGAGCAGGTAACAGTTTAACACACACACCACCAAGGCATAGTATAGTGTGAACAAATTTTATAGTGAAACTGGTTAAGGAGTGTAACTTATATTACTAAAGGGTGTGAATTTTTACTGTAAAATGTGTGACTTTTTACTATAAATAGTATTACTCATAAAAGTGAAGGGTGTGACTTATATTATAAAGAGTGTCGTAGTGATATAACTAAAGTGTGTGACTTATATTACTAAAGGGTGTGATTTATATTACTAAAGTGTATATCTGTAAAAAAATCAATTTTACGGTGAAACAAGTTTCACAGCATACCAACTCTACCATGCGCCTATTTGCACGCTGCAGGAGCCGTGAATAGTGTTGGGCCTCATTTTATATTGCTAAATATTTAATTAGTTTATGGGTTGTACGTTACTCATTATTTTACTATCACTATAGTATATTAATTGTATTACTTATTTTATTTAAGTTTATTAAATCATAAACAATGAGTTTGATATGATATGACTAAATAGTGAGATCGATGAAAAATGAAAAATATTACGTAGAATTTAAAATGGATTGTTGAGTACAAATTGAAGCTAAATTCAGTGGAACAACTACACCATTATAAATATAACAATAATGCAATAAATATAATTTAAAATAGAATAAAGTGTCCTATAAAAAATGTTTGCTTAGGATACCCAAAAAAAAAGTACGCAATGTTTGGCCTAGTCCTTTTATGGTGCATGCTAGCTAGATGATGTATGAATTGCCTTCATATGGACATTTATGTTCACATGCAGTTATATATTATATTTCGTATTCTTGTATAGTTGTATATGTTTTGGAATCAAGTCAACATGGCCATAATTCAGAGCAATTATAGAAATATATAAAGAGAGCAATGAATATATATCGTTGAACAAAATAAGTGTGGATTTTTTTTCCACTAAAGGGAGTAAACGAGGACACTACAAAAAAATACTGGTTTAACAAGAAAAATTAACGAGGTAAAAGAATATTTGATATTTAACGAGGGATAAGATGAAACGAGGGTTTTACAGAGGGTATAACCCTCGTCACACTTAACGAGAAAATCCCCGGTAAAAACGCAGCAACACGTTTAACAAGGGTGACTACCCTCGGATATTTCAACGAAGGCCTTGATCAGGAGCGCTTTTTCCTCAGACACATTTTCTGGGACATCAACGAGCGGGATTGGCCCTCGCCAATTCCAAAATTCTGTGACACGCCTGACACCGGCTGACGGCGTCGGTTCCCGAGGGCAACTACCCTCTTAAATGCGCTCGGCCCTTTATATATACATGCCTCAGCGCTTATTTTTTCTTTCATAGTGTAAAATTCAGTTTGGGGAGGAGAGGCAGCGCTTGGAGGCGAAAATTAGGGGAGGAAATCAGAGTTAGTTTCATTTCGTCCAAGATAAGTATTAGTTATTTTAATTATTTTATTATTTAGTATTAATTATTTTATTATTTAGTATTAGTTGTTTTAATATTATTTTGTATTAGTATATTATGTATTTAGTATTACTTGTTTTATGTATTAATTTAGTATTAGTTGTATTAGCTTAAATTAAAATTTAATTTAGTTTAATTTAATTTGAATGATAAATGTATTTAGTATTTAGCTTAATTTAGTCAAAAGGCGTGGGCCAGCTGGCCCTCGTTAAATTTGACGTGGGTTTTGCCGAGTGCTTTTGGTCGGGAAAAAGGCGAGGGCTGCAGGCCCTCGTTAAACTGACATGTGTCGGACCCCTCGTTAATGCCCTAGCGATTTTTCAAGTGTTTTTGAAAACCTTCGTTAAATTGTTACCGACCAACACTTTATCGAGTGATGTTTTCCCTCGTTAAAACCCTCCCTAAACCTTATTTCCTCGTTAAAATTATCTTTAAATCCCTCTTTAAATGGGATGTATTTTGTGGTGGGAATTAAGCTTTGAAAAATTACTACTAGAAATATAAATCATTAATCTTATAGTAAAATGATTGGGATACTTCAATCATAACAAAATTGTCCTTGCCGTCAAGATGTCATTGAGAATAATAAGCTAAATGTCAAATCAGTACATATCGAAAGTTACACATTATTTATTGGACTAGTACTTGCATTATTCATTGAGTAAGAAATTACGGGATATTTTGAAACACTTAAAATAATTTTCAGAAGCATTTATTTTTAAAGCTTTCTTTCACAACTTTTATAAATAAGTGCTTTTAGAAGCTGTTTTAAGTGTTTCAAAACACACATTATAATTTTTTTTATTAATTATTATAGTATCTTATGTACAAAATGTAATGAAATTATAATTTATTTAGGAATATCACCCATATAAATCAGGTCTATAAACTCTATCATTGTTTTAGCACAAAAATTATGAAAATTTATGGAACGACATACATTTGAATATCATTATTATATGAGTAACACTCATGTGAACCAAGTTCACACATGAACTCTATCACTATTATGTGTAAAAACTATCACTTTTAAAAAATATAAAGCATATCTAAACATTTGTTTTTGTTCATAACAATGATAGTCTTTATATATAACATTAACAGTTTTTGTATGTAATTGTGATACTTAAATAACCTAGTTCATAGCATAAACCAGGTCTATACAAGTTTTTGTCTTATAAGTTCAAATTTGTATTAAATAATATCATTATACTATATATACTATATACGTATATTTTGTTGAGATTAGTATAATTAAACTAGACATCAAATGAACATAAAATTCAACGAAAGCTAGCTATAATCATTCTTACAAGTTAGTAGTTACAACATGCCATTCAGATGCATTGAATGCATGTAAAATGGATAATCTCAAACTCTCCTTATTTTTCCACATAAAATAAAAGGTCAAACTTTAAAAATTTTATGGTCCATTTCATCCCACCTAATCTACCAAAAGCTGCGATCATAACTTGAAATACACTTTAATTCGGACAACATATAAACTTTCTTATCTACCTAAACACATATTTTATTTCGTGTACAAATTGATAGAGTATATGTATATATGTGAGTGCGATCATAAATTCATATTATTATATTTTTAAATTTTCATTTGATCGAATATATTAATATATATACCATTTTAATTTAGTGTTTTCGGTTGAACCCGTCATAAGACGATATCTAGCACGTCTTCTTAGATACCGATAGTTAATTAAAGTATTCATCAAAAATAAGAACAAAAAGTTGTTATGTGTACATATGTATTTGTCTTTTCTGTTCGGTCTTTTAGTTGTTTAGGTAATCCTCTTTCAAGATATTAAGAGCCTTTTCATTCTTATAATTTCCACTAAAATTAATTAGTTATATATACCCGATCAACAGAAATACAAATTGTATATTTAAGTGGATTCATTAAAAAAAAAGGAGTTGGCCTCAGGTATATTGTCCAATGTCCACCGTATGAAATTTTTATTTATTAATATTATAATAATATTTATTTAGTAATATTATTACACTTATAAATTAATATTACGCACAGTTCGGCATATATTTACATTTTATGTGTAAAATATTATAGTTTATAAAAAATAGTAGATGTGCACCGGGTGCATCATGCAATTCAAATAGTGAAGAATTTATAATTTTGTATTTGGGAATACGAAATAGTAAGTAAAATATTTTGGACTAATTAGTGATTTGTTCTATTATGTTGGGGATACATAATTTTTTCTGCATAGAAAAATTATAGAGTTTTTTTAAATTTGGGGGTACAAGCATACCTAGCTACATCAATCACTGAATCAAGTGTCTTTTTTTAATGTGTAACTTATTTACCTGAAACGTTCAATTTGTTTTACATTGGACAAGTTGAACATTTCAGTGAAAAAATATTGAACGTTTAATATAAATAAGTTGCATTTTTAAAAAAATACACTTGATTTGCACATTGCACCTGGATTTTCCTTATAAAAATAGTGGTATTACTGAATAAATATTATAATATTAATGAATAAATGCAGTTTCATACTATATATTTTTGAGTTGACTACGTAAACCCATTTAACAAGTCCAAAACAAGAAAATCAAATTTCACTTGCTGTTTTCTTGTCCATTACGAATATTTGGTTAACTGGGTCTTCAAAGTTCAAAGTAGTGACTGTAATGACGTGAATATTCGCCATATTTGGGTATTTGTGATCAGTTTTGACAAGTACTGTGTTAGAATATATATGTGTAGTAAATCAATTTTTTTTTTTTGACAGAAAAATAAAGGAGTTCTATTACTCAGGATTTAAATTGTCCATGACAAGAAAATTACAGTTCACAGGTAATTTCTTGTACCACAATTTTTAAAAAACAGGGGATTAGTTGTTGTGTATCAAAATATCGAGGTTAATGATTTAGATGTGGCTTAAGATCTTGATGACATAAATAAGTAATTATGGGATAAGAGTTGTATTAATTGTTCATGATTGTATAGAGAATAAGTGTTGAACTTAAATGCAAGAAGTAAATTTACAAGAGGTTTGGTCTGGTATGAATTCTCTAATTATTTGGGTCATAAATGAGCCGTATTTATAGTGTTTGGTGAGTGAAGCTCACTCCCCAATTCTAAATCTGATGGGCGAAAGTTACCCGCAAATCATTAAATCTTCTGGTATCGTGATTTATTTCGAGGTCGCCTTCTCGGTCGCTTTATGACGACTCCGACACCTCATTGAGGACTTCTGCCCAAGGTAATTCCCGGATTTGCAGGGAATTAGCAGTACTTCGATCTGTCATTCGTAATCGTCCTTGTTAATTTATCATTGATTTAAGCCTCTTTTAGGAAAGTTCTTCGGCGCCGTCTATCTGACACCCGTCCAGTCATAGTTAATGCTCTGTATATATGTCAGATCGAGGTCCTCAAGGTCACTCTGATCGCACATCCTCCGGTCGGGCCTTGATGTCTCTTCTTGCGATCTGCAAGGTGTTAGCCTTGAAAAAATTTCATCCTCTTTATCAAGGGGTATCTCAGGTCGGGGCCGACCTCGCGCAATATGCTCACAACATTAGTAAATTAAATGTTCTTTACTTGTTAATTAGTACAAAAATTAATATTTAAAATAAACCGGATCTCTCATAATGAAAACGTTTCTTACAATTTTTTTGTCTATTTTTAATTGTTAGGGGTACGCATATAACAACTTTCTGTTCGTATATTCTTTAAAATAAAAGTTGACTTTAATTATTATTATTTTTATGCTGTACGAATCAACTAACTTTGTATTATGCGGAGTACATAATGAGTTGGCCACTTGATTGCAAGTTGCAACTATAATTTTGTATCACGTTTTAATTAAGTAGTACCTTGCTCTGAGAATGATAAGTTATAAATCTGTTTGACCAAAAAAAATTTTTTTGATCACATTAAATTGTAGCTTTATAATCTTAAAAATCATTAATTTCACCAAATATCTAGGTGAGTGTAATTGATCATACGTACGCCACGTAGTCTGGCTAGGGATGTCAATATTACCCTGGCCCGCCCCGACCCGCATTGTTTGGGTCGGACCCGACCCGGACCCGTAGTGAAACGGGGCGGATCTGGGTATTACTCTTCGGGACACGTACGCCAGGCCGTCCTTTAGTTTTTATATATTAAAAATCAAAATATATGTTATATAATATATAAAAATATAATATATTTTAATATTTTTTCATATTTATTAATATGTTGATAACAAAAATTCAATTTTATAGACGTTTTTTAGGTCTATATGAAATATAATATGTTATTTAAATTAAAATTATCTATTGATATCAATATTTTAAATTGTAAAATAAAATAAAATATGAAAATATATTTAATATAGGTCGCTCCGTCCCGCCCCGTGCTCCGAGCGGGTCAGACCCGCCCCGCCCCGTTTCAAGAGTGGGTCGGGTCCGGTATCTAAGTACCCGACCCGACTCATTGACATCCCTACGCTCGGTCATTTGCTGCAGTTGAGTAATCAATTTAAAAAAAATAAAATTTTATAAAATTATAATTAAACAAAAAAATTGTCTCATCTAAAAGTTCGAACTTGTAGAGAGGTGCGAAATTAATTCATTTATTTAATTTTCCTCAACATTCCCCCTCACTCGTGGGTCGAATGGATCTGAAATTTGGCCTGATCTTTCGATACTGTGAAAAAAATTATGCCTCATCTAAAAGTCCCGAACTTTTTAGAGAGGTCTTGAAATTAATTATTTTATTTAATTTTCTCAACACTCCTCACTTTTCTAGAATCATTCATCGTCTTTGTTTTTAGGGAGGAGGCCCAACGAGTGGTCAATACTTATGAGACCAAAATCAAAATAAGTGTAAGTTATTAACTACATTTTTTTTTTCTTTTCAAAATGTTGGAATTTCTCCGAATTCAAATTCTAATATCTGCTACTCATCTGTACGGTCCGTCATTTTTTAATTTGATTCAATTCAGGAATTTTAATAATCGATTTAATTTCTGAAATTTCAGTCACCTTTCAAATAAAAAGTGGTATGGTGCTTTTTAATAACATGTATATATATATATATATATATATATATATATATATATATATATATTGGCAAATTCCTTTCTCCTATTATGTGAATGTGAACCACAATGAGTCAGATGTGGATAATGACGTGGAGGCTTTGCCACCTATATTTGATTAGGATCGAGAAACATGCATGGACTGTAAATCTTTAATTTTTTAATCTTCATGTGTTTTATTTTAGATGTTTTTGTAGTAGCTTTGTCGGTGAAACTCAATTAAACTGACAATTGGAAAAGATAAAAAGTTATGTAACATGGATTTCATTTGCTTATGTTAGTGAGTCTCTAGTTAAGAATAGGCCACGTGGGACAGTAATCCGTACAATTTTTTATAATTAAATATTACTTACTTATTTAAAGTTTAAACTGATTTTTTTACTAGAGGGTCGTTTGTTTATGATGTGGGAAATTACATTTGTTTATGATGTGGGAAATTACATAGAATTTGGGCATGAAGACAGAGCATAATTTGAGAAATCAACTTATTATATTTTATGATGAGATACATTTGTTTAAGATGATCTCACGTTGAATCAGATTATAATTTAAATATTGACGTTTTAACATTTTAAAAGAATATGTGTTGGTTTGTGTTAATTTGTATCAAGACTTATGCATGAGACCGTCTTATATTAGTTTTTGTCTTCTATGATACTTGTAATATACCTACTTTACTTTTTAAAATCACAATTGTCTTTTTTTTTTTTTTTTTTAACTCTAACAGATATCAAGGTGTAGGAATAAGAGCTATAGACATTATGTGTCTAGGAATCTCATCGCCGATCCAATCTTGAGGGTCCGGAGAGTTGCATGCGGCTTTCGCCAACTTGTGTGCCAGAGTGTTGTTGGTCCGTGGGCAGTACCAGACTCCTTTCACTGAGGTGTCTGTGTAGAGATCTCGTGCCTTTTGTATCAGATCTTCTTCTACTCCAATGTAGGATTGTTCCGATCGAATTGCATTGATGGCATTAATGCTATCTGAGTATATTCTTGTGGTCGCACTTGCGTGCCTTTTCCACCCGGCCCATCCGTTTAAGATTGCCTGGATTTCTGCCGCCAGTATTGTCCCTGGTGGGTTAATTTTGCGATATCCTGCTGCATAGAGTTGTCCTCCTGGGTCAAAGATAATGTATCCCGTAGCAAAATTCATCTTGCATTGGTCGAAAGCGGCGTCGACAAAGATTGAGAATGCCGGTAGTGGGTCTTTATCTTTATTATGCCTGACGATAGAGGTGAGCGGCATTTGTTTGTTGATCCTAATCTCGCTGGCATTGATGTAGTTTTCTAAGAATGTGTCGGTCCAGTTAGCTGAGATGCTTCTACCCTGGTCGGACTTCTTGTTATTTTCTCGATGAGTGAGGTTGCATCTTTCCTTCCAGATTCCCCACATCTTCATACCACATCTCTCTAGCGAATGTTGGTCTAGTTTTTCGGCAAGCGTCCGGAACAGGTTCACCGATGGTATTTTTTGCATCGCTTTTATTGTTGTCCACCATTCCGTACTCTTCCATGCGTCTTTGACCACCTGACAAAGAAAAATGTTGTGATTAGTACTGGCCCAGTGGTAGCCGCAAAGAGTGCACCTGGGTTGGCATGCACGTGGTGCAGTCGTAGGTTGGCTTCCGTGGCTACAATGTCATGAGCCGCTTTTCAAAGAAATAGTTTCACTTTAGGAGGTATGCGAAGCTTCCAGATCGTATTCCAAAAGGTTTGAGTGACGGTGGTGTTGGGGATTATACTGAAAAGTATGCTTTTTACTTTGTATAATCGGCCTAATTTCGGACTTATTTCTTGAAATAAATTGTTTATCATCGATGCTTTAAATATGATTGAATGTTATATATATTTATTGCATAAGCTGCTTCAATAATTAAATGACGTGTTACATTTTGGTTAATTTAGTGATACCCGATCACGTAAGATTAAATTAATGATCCCTCAGAAACTATAAGTCGCCATTCACGACCTAGATGGAAATGAACAACCATCGCGAAAGGTTGAGGTGTAAGGCTCCGATTGGTTTGTCTTGACCAAGAGATTACACTAGTGCATGATGATCTTATTTGAATAGGACCTCTGGGAGGATAAATTCTTGAATCGAACATGGAAGAATTAGACCTCGGTGGTTCGTTGTTTCTTAACCTTCGCCCGAAATAGGATCACGTGGGATCGGTAACTATTCTTTGACTTATCATGGGTAGCGAATCGAGAGAGATTCAATAATCGTGCTTTATCTTGGGCAATATTATTGGTCACATGTGATTGCTAAGATTTAATCTGAAGAATCGTGTGCAAAATGCTTGCTTGATTTGCCCGCTTGGGAGGTTCATAAGTTTTATCATACCAAATCTTGCAAGTGGAATTTGTTTCCCAGATGGATAATAATGTTGAACCGTTCCTAACCAAGGACAAAAGATATTAATTAATGGAAAGCTATTTGATTGGCTTGAATTAATTAATGGGCTAGATAATCTTAAACACGGGAAATAATGACCGGAGCCATATTGACTGTAATATGGGTTAAGATGGATAGTCAATATTAATTATGTAGTGGGATTAATTAATATTTATGGGCTTGAATTATATTGTGGCTCAATATTAGATATTCAAGATCCATTAGAAGGTCCAATCTTAATTCTCCTAAAAGGCCCCCGAGTAGCCCAACATATAGTCCAATAACGAAAAGGTGATTAAAATAAAATAAATATTGTTGCTTATATTTCCTCATTAAATTAAAATTATGAATAAAAGGGAGAAAGATTTTCTTTGAATTTTGTTATGGAATGAAGATATGTATTCTTGGAATACAAGATTATCTCATTAAATTCAAGAAATCTCCCACTTGGTTATTCATTAAGAGATTTTCGAAATTTTTGAAAATAGAGGGCGAAAAAGATTTTCTTGATTTTCTTGAAAAGATATTATGGAAGATATGTATTTCTTGAAATACAAGAATATCTCATAAATTCAAGAAGATCTAAATCTTGGAATCTTGCTCAAATTTTTAAAATTATACCATAAAATAGAGGTGGGATTTTTGTGGAATATTTTAATTATGGGAAGAATATATGGGATATATTCAAGATTTCTTGGTGACAGAAAAAGTCTTTTCCCACATTGAAAAACCACCAAAATTTAAGTTGCCCTCCTCTCCTATAAATAGGGGATGATTAGTTCATTCCCAAGTACAATTCCATGTCTTTGGAAATATTAGCAAATCCACATACGTGGTCTGCAACAAAGTTTATTTTTTTCCTTTTGTTAATTGTTCATGAGTATCCTTCCAACGGATTGTCGAGCAAGGGCTAAGGAATACTTGGGAAGTCCTTTTGGTTAGTCCCTCCGACCAAGTCACTACCATCCCGGAGAGAGATGCGTTCACGTAAACCCGTAGATTCCGCGTCGTGGGTTTTACGTGGCTTTTTATATGCATGATATGTTGTTGCAATTATTATTTGAATTAATATAGGATTAATTCATGCTAGTAATAATTAATGAATTAAATTTGTATTTAAATATTCACCCCGAATAGATCTGTGAATCATTCCCCAACAAGCGGTATCGAGCCAGTTTTGGACTCTGAATTTTTTAAATTGTAATTTAATTAAATGGACATTAAAATTGAAATTGGATAGTAGAACTGTTAGATCATTTTTGCGTATCCAATTGTCATGGATTTTAATGTTTTATTTTTGCATGCATATAAACCGTGGTTTTTTAATTCGATTCGTTTCGATTTGTTTTGCCTTTCGTGAGAAAATCCACAAAGTAGACTAAGTTTTGTTTGATTTGATCAATGTAATAGACTAGTCTAGATCTAGGTTTATTTATTTTTTTGTAAATAAATTGTAACCGGATCGAAACGAAGATGAAGAATTAAAGGACGAAATCCGCAACCAAAGGCGTGGGCGGCGCTGGCGCCTTATAACGTAAACGCAAGGGCGCGGGGGCGGGCCGGTTACAAGATCTGACGTTAAGGCCGCGCCTCACGGGCAAGTGCGTGCTCCAGGCCGGGCGTCATGGGCGGCCGCAAGACGAAATAACGCGGCGAGACGCTGGCGAGGCCGATGTCGCGGGCGGTAGCGGAGGCGGGCGAAGCCATGCGCTTGGATAGTACCGCGGACGACGAATCTTGACGTCGCCGCTTCTCTCTGAAGGCCGACCGCCTGAGAAGCCTGAAAGCCGCCGGAAGGCTGGCGGGCGTGTCCTGCCAGCGGCGGCCTTAGGCTAAAGCTCCCCAGCCCAAGTGGCGTGGGCCGGATCTTGGCGTGCATCCCGGCCGCGAAATGTTTAGCGTGGCGGTTCGAGACAAGTATTTTTTCGAGACGAACGAGTGGGAGAAATTCGAGGCGTGTTTCTTCAAGATCAAGCCAAGAAAAATCAAACCATGACAATTGGATAATTTGTGCCCAATATGTTTATTTTTCTGTTTTTGCTTGATTTATTTGCTTATCTTATCTTATGCTTTATTTAATTTGTTTAAATGTGTTTGCATGAGGGTTGCCAAATGGAAAAATCTCAACTTCAAAATTACTAAGTATGTTTAAATAATTAATTGACAATTTTATTAGGATAATAAAATTGAATTAATTTTGACCTCCATGATTTATTTATTTGTGAATTCTTTTGGAGAAATTCACCATTTTGGTCAAAAGATAGGTTTCATATGAATGAATTCCAAACGGATGATTGTGGGTTATTACTAGTGGCGGCGATGACCCTCCCCAGGCTCGATCAAAGCGAAATAGTAATCTGTATTTAATCATGGTTATTACTTAGGTATAAAATTGATATGCATATACTTCCCCAAGTCCCCCGTCGATTTTATATTGGTCAGTGAGTGAACCAACTATTAATCTGGATATTAAAGGTTTATAATTGTTCTTGTTTGTAACTTTCTTGAATGTGTTTAAATAATGACCCACCCCACGTGGCTTATTTAAAAAACTGTTTTGAGATGTTGGGCGATCATGTTCATATTTTTTTTTGAGATTTTTAAATATGATGAATGTGATCGAACCTTGTGATATACTTGTCTTTATGGCATATAGTTGTTTATTTCGATTCAAAGATGTCGTTACTTTTTAATCCTTTGTTATTATACTTAAAAGTCAATACAATATGTATGGAAACTATATTGATTGAAAATTATAATTGTCTAATCTGCACAAAAGCACAAGTGGATTTTGACACACAAAAATCGGATGAGCCAACCGACGAGTCAAAACATGCGGGACTCGTCGGATCACCTTTCTTGAGAGATGTAAATTATTTGAAAATGGTGGAGGAAAAACCCGTGAAGGATTACGTCCTCAAAATAGATGGCCCATCCCGAACAAACTTGAGATTCTCGAGTCGCAGATTATGATCTGGAGACTCGGATGAATTTAATACTTCATTCTCTCGCCCGAAAGGTTTTTTTTTGAGCATTTTGGCCTCGCTTAGCTAATTTGTTGCAAACTTTTGGACTCGGCGAAAAATGATGATAAGGCACCAAACTCAAGCTATGATGACAAGTGGTCCGTCTTCATCTTCTAGGCCAAGGGTAAGCAAGATAAAGAAGAGGACCAAAGGCCGTAAGCAATAAAACTCAAGAATTGCCAAGACGATGGTAAGATGAGGAATGCTTGTTGAGTCGAGGAAAATCCAAAGAGGAAGTGCTTAAGGCTGCGGTGAGAGAGGACAATGGAGGTTTTGCTGTTCCAACCCCAAAAGGGACGGAAAGGAAGGTAATTCTCACACACTAGTTGTTGAAACTTGTTTAGCGGGCGATACTTCTCATTCATGGGTAAATGATACGAGATCCACTAATCATGTTGGCTTCCGGGTTCTAAATGATCCGCAACGTAGTGGGGAGTGAGATCCTCATCACCGGGCAACGTTATGAAAAGTAGAAGACATTGCAATGCTACGTAAGTGGCGGATATTGCAATGCTTACGATAATAACGATTATTGCAATACTACGCAATAGCAGACATTGCAATGCTACATGAAATAAAGCGATTAAAAAGCGATGGGAGAAGTGCACCTATCTTTTGAAGATAAAGTTTTTTTGAGATTATCTTTATGTTCCCGGTTTTAGAAAAGATTCACTTTCGGTTTCTAAAATTCGATTAAAGGACACTAAGTTTCTTCTAATAAGAATGACATCATTTTTGAAATGATGAGTGTATCTGATAAGGACATTGATGGAAAATCTCTATACAATTAACTATCTTGCACCCACTCACGAAACATATCCTATAACACATCAACTGTTTCCGAGAAAAAAAAAAGTTTCATCGACGTGAACGAGACACTTTTTGGCATCTAAGATTAGGTCATATAAATCCAAAGAGGATCCAAAGGTTGGTGAAAGATGGTTCACTTGAGTCTCCAAGATTGAATCGGATCCAACTGCGAATCATGTTTGGAGGGTAATATGACCAAGATGGCATTTGGAGCCAAGGGAATGGGGCTAAAAGAAGTGTTAGAGATCGTTCACATAGATGTATGTAGTTCAATGTTAACCAAAGCAAGAGGAGGTTATGAGTAATTTTATTGATGATTACTCAAGGTACATTTTCCTTATAAGCGTGAATCGAGTCCTTTGAGAAATTCTAAAGAATTTAAGGATCAAAACAGAGAATCATATGGAAAAAGCGTATCAAGTCTCTACGATCCGATCATAGAGGCGAATACCTCGTGATGATGAGTTTTTAACTAACTTATCGATGAAGGGATTGTATTCACTCAATGCACCGGAACCCTCACCAAAACCGGGTTGCGAAGCAAAAAACATAATTCTTTTGAAATGGTTAGATCAATGATGAGTTATATGGATCTTCCCGAGTCGATTAAAGGTCATGCCTTGAAAAACAACGACTTACATTACGAACTTGGTGCTATCCAAATCGGTTCCCAGAACCCCAAAGAATTGTGGACCGGGGCGCAAGTCTAGTATGATCTGGCATGAGAACTTTGGGGTGTCCGCCCTCGTGTTGGACAAAGAAAGCCGTAAATTGGATCCTCGATCGAAATTAAAGTTGTTTTGTAGGATACCCCGGGAACAAAAGGGTGAATGTTCTATAGTTCAAGATCAAAAAGGTGGACATCCGCACCCACTTTAGATTTTGGAAGAAGACTATATGAACCAAAGAAAACCCAATGAGTGAGATTACCTTAAATGAGCTTAGAGGGCAAACCTCGATCTTGTCATTTGTCTTAGATGATATACCAAACGATACGTTTTCTGGCAACCGACCTCGTTATAGTGGGAGGGTTGTTAGACGGCCGAGAGATTCATGGGAATAGGAGAGTCCTCGGACTTGATTCCTAATCGGACCCATGGACATATGACGAGGCACTCCAAGATAAGGATCTGCAGCTTGGCAAAAAACAATGAAAGCGAAGTGGGTTCTATGTTTCATAAAAGAGTGTGGGAAGCAAGTCGAACCACTTAATGGGGTCAAACCCATTAGATGCAAGTGGGTATATAAGAGGGAAAAAGGGATCGGACGGGAAGGTTGAAACCTTTTTGAAGCAAGACTAATGGCGAAAGGTTATACTCGAGAAAGAATGGGATCGATTATGTGGAAACTTTTTTTAAATAGCCATGCTTAAGTCCATCCGTATTCTCTTATCGATTCTTTGCGCATTTTTGACTTTGAATCTGGCAAATGGATATCAAGGCGACTTTCCTAACGGAAGTCTTGATAAAGAGATCCATATCTGACAACCCCTAGTTTTTCATTGAAACAGGCCAAGAACACCCGGTTTGTAAAAAGCTCAAGAGGTCCATTTACGGACTCAAAAAGGCATCGAACTTGGAACCAAAGTTTTGATCATATTATAAAGTCGTATGGGTTTTGATCAAAACGAGTTTGAAAGTTATTATGTATAAAAACGTGTCGGATTTGCAATGGTATTCTTAGTATCTTTGTCGTAGATCACATTGTGATCATCGGGAACGATGTGAAGGTGTGATCGGGCGTAAGGGCATGGTTTTCAAAAGCGGTTTGATATGAAAGACTTAGGGAAAACCCGGACACATCCTTGGGATCAAGATCACAAGAAAATGATGGTCGGGTTATCGCAAGTTTCATACATAGACACCTGTTTTTTGAAACAATTCGAAGCAAGATTCCAAGAAAGGATTCGCACCTTTCGGACTTGGAATCCATCTATCCAAAAAATGTTCCCTAAGGCGAAAAAGAGATAGATGACATGAAAGGTATTCCTTGTGCTTGGTTTGTCGGAAACCTTATGTATGCATTCTTTGTGTGCGAGGCCCGGATATATGCTTTGTCGTAGGCATGGTAGCAAGATATCGAGTAACTTCGAAAAGCGAATTGGACTGACGCTTAAAAACGATACGAAGTTTACGAAAAGAACTCGGGATAGAATGTTGATTTATCGATCGAATACTCAATCCCCATCTTCTACATAAACTTCGGATTTCAATCGGTTTAGATTCGAAAAATTATCTGCCTCGGTTAGTGTGTTTCCATTTGGGAAGTGTAGCCATCAAATGGACGAGTGTGAAGCAAAATGCATCAACGACTCAACCATGGGACTCGGGTAAGTAGGCTGTTTGTGAAGCGGTGAAAGAATCGATTGGGCTCTAGATCTTCTTAGTGGACTTGGATGGTGTTACGAATTTGTCTAGCAATATCTGCTAGAAATGATTACAAATTCAAGAGAACCAAGAGTCCACGTCAAACAAACACATTAAAGGAAAGACATCTTATCACGAAAATCGTTAAGAGAGGAGATATAGATGTGGCAAAATATAGCGTCGAGGGGCGACTAGCGAGATCCATTCACAAAGCGTCTGCCTCTCTGAATACATTCGAGACACATGTGAGTGGAATGGGTGTCAAGACCGTTGCCAATCTGCTTTGAGTATAAGTGGGAGAAATTATTAGGTTAAGTGTAGGTGACATTAGATGTCACGGACTACTCGAGGCGTGTTGTAGTATACTTAAAAGGACTTTGAGTATAAGTGGGAGATTGTTGGGGATTATCTTTGAAAAAGTATGCTTTTTACTTTGTATAATCGAAACCGAATTTCGGACTTATTCTTTTGAAATAAATTGTTTATCATTGATCTTTGTAAATATGATTGAATGTTATATATATTTATTGCATAAGCTTTCAATAATTAAATGCGTGTTACATTTGTAGTTAATTTAGTGATACCCGATCCCGAGAAGATTAAATTAACAATCCCTTTGAAACTATAAGTACGCCATTCCACGACCTAGATGGAAATGAACAACCATCGCGAAAAGGTTGAGGTGTAAGGCTCAGTTGGTTTGTCTTGACCAAGAGATTACACTAGTGCATGGTGATCTACCGAATAGGACCTCTGAGGAGGATAAATTCTTGAGAATCCTAACAAGGAAGAATTAGACCTCGGTGGTTCGTTGTTTCTTAACCTTCGTCCCTGAAATAGGATCACGTGGGATCGGTAACTATTGCTTTGACTTATCATGGGTAGCGAATCGAGAGAGATTCAATACTTTTTATCTTGGGCAATATTATTGGTCACATGTGATTGCTAAGATTTAATCTGAAGAATCGTGTGCAAAGCACGCTTGCTTGATTTGCCCTTGGGAGGTTCATAAGTTTTATCATACCAAATCTTGCAAGTGGAATTTGTTTTTAGGTATGGATAATAATGTTGAACCGTTCGCCGACCAAGGACAAAAGATATTAATTAATGGAAAGCTATTTGAAATGGCTTGAATTAATTAATGGGCTAGATAATCTTAAACCGCGGGAAATAATGGCCAAGGAGCCATATTGATTAATAATATGGGTTAAGATGGATAGTCTGATATTAATTATGTAGTGGGATTAATTAATATTTATGGGCTTGAATTATATTGTGGCTCAATATTAGATATTCAAGATCCATTAGAAGGTCTAATCTTAATTCTCCTAAAGGCCCCCTGGTAGCCCAACATATAGTTCAATAACGAAAAGGTGATTAAAATAAAATAAATATTGTTGCTTATATTTCCTCATTAAATTTCCCAAAATTATGAATAAAAGAGGAGAAAAGATTTTCTTTGAATTTTGTTATGGAATGAAAATATGTATTCTTGGAATACAAGATTATCTCATTAAATTCAAAAAATCTCCCACTTGGTTATTCATTAAGAGATTTTCAATTTTTGAAAATAATAGAGGCGAAAGATTTTCTTGATTTTCTTGAAAAGATATTATGGAAGATATGTATTTCTTGAAATACAAGAATATCTCATAAATTCAAGAAGATCTAAATCTTGGAATCTTGCTCAAATTTTTAAAATTATACCATAAAATAGAGGAGGTGGATTTTTGTGGAATATTTTAATTATGGGAAAAAAGAATATATGGGATATATTCAAGATTTCTTGGTGACCAAGAAAAGTCTTTTCCCGTTGAAAAACCACCAAAATTTCGTGCCCCTCCTCTCCTATAAATAGAGGATGATTAGTTCATTCTCAAGTACAATTCCATGTCTTTGGAAATATTAGCAAATCCACATCATTGGTGCAACAAAGTTTATTTTTTTTTTTTGTTAATTGTTAAGCGAGTATCCTTCCAATCGGATTGTCGAGCAAGGGCTAAGGAATACTTGGGAAGTCCTTTTTGGTTAGTCCGTCCGGCCAAAGTCCTTTGCCATCCCGGAATGCGTTCACGTAAACCCGTAGATTCCGCGTCGTAGGTTTTCGTGGCTTTTTATATGCATGATATGTTGTTGCAATTATTATTTGAATTAATATAGGATTAATTCATGCTAGTAATAATTAATGAATTAAATTTGTATTTAAATATTCACCCAGAATAGATATGTGCGAATCATTCCCCAACAATTTGGTATCGAGCCCTTTGTTTGCTCTGAATTTTTTAAATTGTAATTTAATTAAATAAACATTAAATTTGAAATTGGATAGTAGAACTGTTAGATCTGTTTTTTGCGGTATCCAATTGTCATGGATTTTAATGTTTTATTTTTTGCATGCATTTAAACGTGGTTTTTAATTCGATTAGTTCGGTTTGTTTTTTTACTCGTGAAAAAATCCACGAGTAGACTAGGATTTGTTTGATTTGATCAATGTAATAGACTAGTCTAGATCTAGGATTTATTTATTTTTGTAAATAAATTATAGTAAATCGAGGAACGAAGATGAAGAATTAAAGAATTAAATCCGAACAGTAAGCTCGAAAGGCCTTGGGCGCGAGCAGCAATAAGCGTGGCCGTAAATGGCGATCATATATCGTGGCCCTTGAAAAGGCTTAGGGCCGAGGGATGATGTCTGAACTCGGCCCGGCAGCCGGAGGAATGCAGCGTGACGGAGGCGAAGCGGAGAGCAGCCTATAGCGTCTTATAGTCGCCTAGGGAAGGGCTCGAAGCTCTTCCTACTTGAAACTTGCCGTGCTTAGCTTGTGTGCCGTCTTTAGAGCATCTGCCCCTACCTCTATCTAGGCCAACAGGTTTGGCCGGATCTTGGTATCGTCATCCGTGCGATTTCAACTGGCGTGTGATTGAGGCAAATTTTTTTTCGAGACGAACGAGTGGGAGAAATTAAAGAGGCGTGTTTTCTTCAAGATCAAGCCAAAAAAATCAAACCATGACAATTGGATAATTTGTGCCCAATATGTTTATTTTTTTTGTTTTTGCTTGGTTTTATTTGTCTTTATCTTATGCTTTATTTAATTTGTTTAAATGTGTTTTGCATGAGGGTTGCCAAATTGAAAAATCTCAACTCCAAAATTACTAAGTATGTTTTAAATAATTAATTGACAATTTTATTAGGATAATAAAATTGAATTAATTTTGACCTCCATGATTTATTTATTTGTGAATTCTTTTGGAGAAATTCACCTTTAAGGTCAAAAGATAGGCTTTCACATGAATGAATTCGAAAGGATGATTGTGGGTTATTACTAGTGGCGACGATGACCCTCCCCACGAGGCTCGATCAAAAGCGAAATAGTAATCACAGATTTAATCATGGTTATTACTTAGGTATAAAATTGATATGCATATACTTAAAAGTCCTGTCGATTTTATATTGGTCAATGGGAACCAACTATTAATCTGGATATTAAAAGGTTTATGCTTCGTTCTTGTTTGTAACCTGCTTGAATGTGTTTAAATAATGACCCACCCCGTGGCTTATTTAAAACTGTTTTGAGATGTTGGTGATCGTATTCATATTTTTTGTTGAGATTTTAAAATATGATGAAATGTGATCGAACCTTGTGATATACTTGTCTTTATTGCATATAGTTGTTTATTTCGATTCAAAGATGTCGTTACCTTTTAATCCACTTTTATTATACTTAAAGTCAAATACAATATGTATGGAAACTATATTGATTGGAAAATTATAATTCCCCTAATCGCATGTAAAGACAAGTGGATTTTGACACACAAAAATCGGATGAGCCAACCGACGAGTCAAAACATGCGGGACTCGTCGGATCACCTTCTTGAGAGATGTCGTGTCATTTGAAATGGTGGAGGAAAAAACCCGTAAGGGATTCGTCCTCAAAATAGATGGCCCATCCCGAACAAACTTGAGATTCTTCAACGCAGATTATGATCTGGAGACTCGGATGAATTTGGTACTTCACTCTCGCCCAAAAGTTTTTGAGCATTTTGGCCTCGCTAAGCTAATTTGTTGCAAGCTTTTGGTCTCGGCGAAATGATGAAGAAGCACCAAACTCAAGCTTTGACGACAAGTGGTCCGGTCTTCATTTTTCTAGGCCAAGGGTAGGCAAGATAAAGAAAGAGGACCAAAGGCCATAAGCAATAAAACTCAATTGTTGCGAAAAATGGTAAGATGAGGAATGCTTGTTGTGTCGAGGAAAATCCAAAGAGGAAGTGCTTAAGCTGGAGAGAGAGGACAATGGAGGTCTTGCTGTTCCAACCCCAAAAGGGACGGAAAAGAAAGGTAATTCTCATACACTAGTTGTTGAAACTTGTTTAGCGGCGTATCTACTTCTCATTAAAATTGGGTGGTTGATCACGAGATCCACTAATCATGTTGGCTTCACGGGTTCTAAATGATCCGGCAACATAGTGGGGGGTGAGATCCCTCATCACAATCGGGTAAAAGTCTGAAAAGTAGAAGACATTGCAATGCTTCGTAAGTGGCGAGATATTGCAATACTACGGTAAGTAACGATTATTGCAATACTACGCAAAGTAGCGAGACATTGCAATGCTACATGAGTGGCGATTAAAAAGCGATGGGAGAAGTGCACCTATCTTTTGAAGATAAAGTTTTTTTTTTAGATTATCTTTATGTTCCCATTTTAGAAAAGAATTCACTTTCGGTTTCTAAAATTGATTAAAAAAGACACTAAGTTTCTTCTAATAAGAATGACATCATTTTGAAATGATGGGTGTATTTGTTCTACGGGACATTGATGGAAAATCTCTATACAATTAAGCGTGGCACACCCACTCACGAAATGTATCCTATAACACATCAAGCTGTTTTTAGAAAAGCGTTAAATCGAGGCGTGAACGAGACACTTTTTTTGGCATCTAAGATTAGGTCATATAAATCCAAAAGAGGATCCAAAGGTTGGTGAAAGATGGTTCACCGGAGGCGTCTCCAAGTTGAATCGATTCCAACCTGCGAATCATGTTTGGAGGGTGATATGACCAAGATGGCATTGGAGCCAAGGGAATGGGGCTAAAGAAGTGTTAGAGATCGTTCACATAGATGTATGTAGTCAAATGTCAACCAAAGCAAGAGGAGGTTATGAGTAATTTTATTGATGATTACTCAAGGTACATTTTCCTTATGAAGCGTGAATCTGAGACCTTTGAGAAATTCTAAAGAATTTAAGGCTCAAGCGAGAGAATCATATGGAAAAACGTATCAAGTCTCTACGATCCGATGCGTGGGCGAATACCTCGGCAATGAGTTTTTGTACTACTTATCGATGAAGGGATTGTATCCCACCATCAAGCACCCTAACCCCTCAACAAAAGCGGGGTTTGCGAGAAATAAGCAACAAAATTCTTTTGGAAATGGTTAGATCAATGATGAGTTATCACGGATCTTCCCGAGTTGTTACGGGGTCATGCCTTAGAAAACAAATGACTTATATTACGAACTTGGTGCTATCCAAATCGGTTCCCGTAACCCCAAAGAATTGTGGACGGGGCCTTGAGTCTAGTATGAGACACATGAGAACTTTGGGGTGTCCGACCTACGTGTTGGACAAGGAAACCGTGAATTGGATCCTCGATCGAGAATTAAAGGTTGTTTTTGTAGGATACCCCGAGGGAACAAAAGGTGTATGTTCTATAGTTCAAGAAGATCAAAAGGTGGACATCCGCACCCACTTTAGATTTTGGAAGAAAACTATAGAACCAAAGAAAACCAGTGAGAGATTACCTTAAATGAGCTTAGAGGGCAAACCTCGATTACTGCCAACCGTCTTAGATGATATACCAAACGATACGTTTTCTGGCCGAGCCTCGTTATAGTGGGAGGGTTGTTTTGACAGCCCGAGAGATTCATGGGAATAGGAGAGTCCTCGGACTTGATCCCGAATCGGACCCATGGACATATGACAAGGCACTCCAAGATAAGGATCACGATTTCTTGTGAAAACAAAGAAATGAAAATGGCGAAGTGGGTTCTATGTTTCATAATAGAGTGTGGGAGCTAGTCGAACCACTTAATGGGTCAAACCCATTAGATGCAAGTGGGTATATAAGAGGAAAAGAGGATCGGACGGGAAGGTTGAAATCTTTAAAAGCAAGACTAATGGCGAAAAGGTTATACTCGAAAAAGAAAGGGATCGATTACGAGGAAATTTTTTTTTAGCCATGCTTAAGTCCATCCGTATTCTCTTATCGATTCTTTGCGCGCCGACCTTGAAATCGGCAAATAGATGTCAAGACGAACTTTCCTTAACGGAAGTCTTGATAAAGAGATCTATGTGCAACAACACCAAGGTTTCATTGAAACGGGCCAAGAACACCTAGTTTGAAAGCTCAAGAGGTCCATTCACGGACTCAAACAGGCATCGAGCTTGGAACCAAAGTTTTGATCATGTAATAAAGTCTTATGGGTTTGATCAAAAGCGAGTTTGAAAGTTGTGTGTATAAAAAAACGTTCGAATCGCATTGGTATTCTTAGTACTATCGTAGATGACATTGTGATCATCGGGAACGATGTGAAGGTGTGGTCGGGCGTAAGGGCATGGCGTTTCAAAAACAGTTTGATATGAAAGACTTAGGGAAAGCGGGACACATCCTTGGGATCAAGATTACTTTCGAGATCGCAAGAAAAGGATGATCGGGTTATCGCAAGTATTCATTCGTTATTATTGATTTTTTTAAACGACTCGGCATGCAAGATTCCAAGAAAGGATTAGTACCTTTTCGGACTTGGAATCCATCTATCCAAGAGAATGTTCCCTAAGGCGAAAAGGAGATAGATGACATGAAAGGTATTCCTTGTGCTTTACCGGAAACCTTATGTATGCATTCTTTGTATGCGAGACCTGGATATCCGCTTTTGCCGTAAGCATGGTAGCAAGATATCGAGTAACCGAGGAAAGCGAATTGGACGACGATTAAAAACATTCCAAGTATCCGAAAAGAACTTCGGGATAGAATGTTGATTTATCGATCGATACTCCAATCCCCATCTGGCCCACGGACTCGGTTTCCAATCGATTTTAGATTCCGAAATTATCTGCCTCGATTTAGTGTGTTTCCATTTGGGAAGTGTAGCCATCAAATGGACGAGTGTGAAGCGAAATGCATCACCGACTCAACCATGGGACTCGGGTAAGTAGGCAACGTGAAGCGATGAAAAAAACCGATTGAACACTAGATCTTCTTAGTGGACTTGGATGGTGTTACGAATTTGTCTAGCAATATCTGCTAGGGCGGTTGCAAATTCAAGAGAACCAAGAGTCCACGAGTCAAACAAACACATTAAAGGAAAGACATCTTATCGAGAAATCGTTAAGAGAGGAGATATAGATGTGGCAAAGATAGCGTCGAGGGCGACTAGCGAGATCCATTCCTGGCGTCTGCCTCTGAATACATTCGAGAGACATGTGAGTGGAATGGGTGTCAAGGCCGTTGCCAATCTGCTTTGAGTATAAGTGGGAGAAATTATTAGGTTAGTGTAGGTGACATTAGATGTCACGGACTACTCTAGACGTGTTGTAGTATACTTAAAAGCGGACTTTGAGTATAAGTGGGAGATTGTTGGGGATTATCTTTGAAAAGTATGCTTTTTACTTTGTATAATCGAAATGAATTTCGAACTTATTTTGAAATAAATTGTTTATCAAACGATGCTTTAAATATGATTGAATGTTATATATATTTCTTGCGTAAGCTGCTCAATAATTAAATGCGTGTTACATCAGAGTTAATTTAGTGATACCCGATCACGAGAAGATTAAATTAACGATCCCTTGTAAATAAAAAAAGACGCCATTCACGACCTAGATGGAAATGAACAACCATCGCGAAAGGTTGAGGTGTAAGGCTCGGATTGGTTTTGTCTTGACCAAGAGATTACACTAGTGCATGACCGATCTTGTTGAATAGGACCCTCTGAGGAGGATAAATTCTTGAGCGAACAAGGAAGAATTAGACCTCGGTGGTTCGTTGTTTCTTAACCTTCGTCCCTTAAATAGGATCACGTGGGATTGGTAACCATTGCTTTGACTTATCATGGGTAGCGAATCGGAGAGAGATTCAATACTTTTTATCTTGGGCAATATTATCGGTCCACACGTGATTGCTAAGATTTATCTAAAAGAATGCGTGTGCAAGTACACTTGCTTGATTTGCCCCTTGGGAGGTTCATAAGTTTTATCATACCAAATCTTGCAAGTGGAATTAGTTTCCTGTATGGATAATAATGTTGAACCGTTCGCCGACCAAGGACAAAAAAGATATTAATTAACGGAAAGCTATTTCAATGGCTTGAATTAATTAATGGGCTAGATAATCTTAAACACGAGAAATAATGACCGGAGCCATATTGACCGTAATATGGGTTAAGATGGATAGTCTAATATTAATTATGTAGTGGGATTAATTAATATTTATGGGCTTGAATTATATTGTGGCTCAATATTAGATATTCAAGATCCATTAGAAGGTCCAATCTTAATTCTCCTAAAGGCCGCTGAGTAGCCCAACATATAGTCCAATAACTTAAAAAGGTGATTAAAATAAAATAAATATTGTTGCTTATATTTCCTTTATTTTTTTCGAAAAATTATGGATAAAAAAGAGGAGAAAGATTTTCTTTGAATTTTGTTATGGAATGAAGATATGTATTCTTGGAATACAAGATTATCTCATTAAATTCAAGAAATCTCCCACTTTGGTTATACATAGTGATTTTTAAAATTTTGGAAAAATAATGGACAAGAAAGATTTTCTTGATTTTCTTGAAAAGATATTATGGAAGATATGTATTTCTTGAAATACAAGAATATCTCATAAATTCAAGAAGATCCAAATCTTGGATTCTTGTATCACATATTTTTCGAAAATTTGCTCCATAATAGAGGAGGTGGGATTTTTGTGGAATATTTTAATTATGGGAAAAAGAGAATATAAAGGATATATTCAAGATTTTCTTGGTGACCAAGAAAAGTCTTATCCCACATTGAATATTGCAAAATTTTTAGTCCCCTCCCCTCTCCTATAAATAGGGGGATGATTAGTTCATTCCCAAAGTACAATTCCATGTCTTTGGAAATATTAGCAAATCCACATAATGCAGCAACAAAGTTTATTTTTTTCCTTTTGTTAATTGTTCGCGAGTATCCTTCCACCGGATTGTCGAGCAAGGGCTAATGGAATACTTGGGAAGTCCTTTTGGTTAGTCCGTCCGACCGAAGTCACTGCCATCCCGAGAGGTACGTTCACGTAAACCCGTAGATTCTGCATGCGTAGGTTTTACGTGGCTTTTTATATGCATGATATGTTGTTGCAATTATTATTTGAATTAATATAGGATTAATTCATGCTAGTAATAATTAATGAATTAAATTTGTATTTAAATATTCACCCCGAATAGATCTGTGCGAATCATTCCCCAACAGTCCTTCACCAACACATTGCTCTCATACGCGACACTTGACGAGATTTTCCCCGCTATGCAAGTCTCAAACCAGGCGTGCCTTCTAGCATGTGTGTTTTGCCCATTGCCAATCTTCCACAGTGCCCCATTGTTGATAACATCTCTGCTCCGGAAAATAGATCTCCATATTTAGGATGGATTACTTCCCAATGTCGCATCCATTATGTCGCAATGTTTGAAATATCGTGCTTTTAGGAGTTTGCAGACTAGGGAGTCGGGGTTGATGATAATGCGCCAAATTTGTTTAGCAAGTAGGGCTTTATTGAAAGCAACCATGTCTCTGAAGGCAAATCCCCTTCGTTTTTTGCTGTCGTCAGGTTATTCCAATCTTTCCAATGAATTTTCTTGTTTCCCGAGTTAGCCCCCCACCAGAATCTTGCTATCATTGCTTCCATTTCGCCACAAATCGTGTTGGGGATTCTGAAACATTGCATTGCATATGTCGGGATTGCCTGGATCACTGATTTGATGAGAACTTCTCTTCCCCCTTCGGAGAAGAATTTGTGTTTCCAATTGTCCAACCTTTTAGCGATTCTATCCCTCAGGTATCCAAATTGAAGCCTTTTGCTTTTGATAGAGAACGTGGGGAGACCCAGGTACAGTTCATGGCCCTGACAGACTCTCAAATTAAGTTGATCCTTGATATATTGGATGTTATCGGCATGAGTGCTTGAGCTGAAGGTGATAGTTGACTTGTCAAAATTGACTAATTGGCCAGAAGCCGCCTCGTAGTCCAGAAGGCATTTTTTTAGGGCATCACAATCCTCCCTAGCTGTTTTGAAGAAGATAAGGCTATCATCAGCAAACAACGGGTGGGAGATAACTGGGCTACCACGGGCAATCCTGATCCCTCGGAAAACTCCATTCTCTGCATAAGAGTTAATAGCAGCAGATAGACCTTGTGAGCATAAAACAAAGAGATAAGGGGAGAGCGGGTCTCCTGCCGAAGGCCTCTGGTTGGTGTGATAGTCTTTGTCAAGCTTCCATTCACGTTGATAGAGTAAGTTACTGATGTGACACACTTCATGATCAGCTCAGTCCATTGAGTATCGAACCCCAACTTCAACATGACGACTCTGAGGTAATTCCATTCCACTCGATTATATGTTTTACTCATATCAAGTTTCAGAGCAGCATATCCCTGTTTGCTTTTGTTATTTCTAAGCCATTGCATACATTCGTATCCAATAAGGATATTGTCGGTGATGAGCCTTCCAGGGACAAAGACGCTTTGGCTGGGGTCAATTATCTTGGCAAGGACCGTTCTGAATCTATTGGTGATGGCTCTGGCTGCAATTTTGTAGTGTACGTTGCAAAGACTGATAGGCCGGTAGTCCTTGACTGTGGTTGGGGTTTTGGTTTTAGGGATAAGAGTGATGATAGTCGGGTTAAGGATATTATGGCGGTCTTCGGAGTTAAGAAGTTTGAGGACCTCTGCGGTGACGTCTTTCCCTACAATGTCCCAGGCATCTTGATAGAAAAACGTCGTGAACCTATCGGGTCCCGGAGCTTTAGAGGGGCTAAGGTCGAACAAGGCCTTTTGAATCTCATCGGTGGAGAAAGGTTTAGTGAGGTCATGGTTCATAGCGGATGTTAAGGTTGTTTTTACATGATCCAACACTTTGGCAATTGCATTTCGAGCGGGTTACGTATGCGAAAAGAGCTCACCAGAAAATCCACCACCTCTTCCTCTATTTTGACTTGCTTCAAAAAAATTTGCCCTCGCCTTTTGTGAGAAATGCGGTAATTTTGTTGCGTTTACGTCTTTCCAAGGCCGTTTTGTGGAAAAACTTTGTGTTACGGTCTCCTGAAGACATTCAGTTAACTCTTGATCTTTGTTTCCAGTGTGCTTCCTCTTGGTAAAGAAGTTTTTCCAAAGCCGGCCCCTCGAAAACTTGACTCTAAATAATCATTATACCTATCATCTTCAATGTTAAGTTGTTCGTTAAGCCTCTTCCTGGTTTTCTTAATTTGTTCCGGCAGCAGTCCGCATTCATCATATGCCCATTTCTTAAGTTTTTGTGATACAACTGCAAGCTTATTGTATAACGAATCGCTCGCCACCTCCGAGTTCCAAATGTCTTGTAACGTCTTCTTGTAACTGCTTTCAAGTAACCATTTATGCTCGAAGAAGAATCTATTTCCATTTCGCAACGGGGTTGCATGGTTAGGAGGGCTGTCGAACGTTGTCTCAATCATAATGAGGCGATGATCCGACTCGTAGAAATCCAAATTTTTTAAGTTGGGTCTGTTGAATATCCCACTCCACTGGTTATTAACCAAGAATCTATCAAGGCGGACAAGGACTCGTTGTTCTTTTTTACTCTTGTTTGTCTACGTGAATTTAGGACCCGATGCTCCCAAGTCCGACAGATCATTGTCGTTTAAAATTTTACGGAAGTCGTTCATGGCTTGCAATTGCCGCAAGCCCCCCCACTTTTTTCATATTCATGGAGGATTTCGTTGAAATCTCCACCTACAATCCATCCAATGTTTGGATTAGTATGAGTTTTACCAATTTTATTAAGTAACTCCCAAGAAACATGTGTAAGGTTGCTAATAGGGTTGCCATAGAAACCGGTAAAATACCACTCCACGTCATTAGAATTAACGACACAATCAATATGACCCGGGGAGAAAGACAAAACGGAAATCTTAAACTTATCATTCCAGAATAATAGAAGGCTTCCACTACGGCCCTTTGCATCAACACAGGAACAGTTTTCAAAATTTAATAAATGACACCACATAGATGCAACATAATTCGATAATTTAGTTTCAGAGATAAATAAGAGATCCATTCAATGTCCTTGACAAGTCGTTGGATTATGCCCGGCAGTCCACCGGCATTCCAAGTTATGCAAATCATGCTTCTCGGCGGGGTTGGATGTGTCCAACCTCCGCCGCTGGTTCTTCGGTGGTCTTGTTGTTGTTATCGGTCATGTTCTGATCTTCATTCCCAGGTGACTCCATTTTCAATTTCTTCGCATTGTCCTCCATGATAGGTGGGATCTTCAGTGCTCGTTTTCTTCCTGGTTTTGGTTTGGAGGAGGAGTCCCCCGTATTGGGTGATTTCTTGTTGTTGGTGGCTTTTCCTTTCCTACCTCCTGCTCGTTTCGTCCTGGGGGTAGGCATCGATGACTCTCCCATTGTGAATTGCGTGTTCACATTACCTGCAAACAGAGATAAGAGGTCTTCCATCGGGGTGAGATCTGCAACGACAAAGTCGATGGATTCCATGATGTTAAAATCTGCAAAGTAAGAGTCAAATGGTGAGGATTTGGATGGGGTAAACATAGGGGGTGTTCCATTGTGTTTGTGATTCGATCCTTCGAAATCACAATTGTCAGTACAATGTATACCAATTATTTATGACATATTTTTTTAATTATATGTATCGAGCTCAACATTCTATCTCATCATTTTCTACTTTAATCACAATTTTCAATACACAATCAATTATTTATCATATGAAATTATGGATTATTTTTTAAAAGTTAAAACAATACCTTTTTTTTTTAAGACAATACTCTATTAAATTTTACAAAGTCCATACTCATAAATATATAAAAAAAATCCAAATACATTTTTTAATTTATTTCAAATTCACCTTGCCAAATTTGAAAATCGAATACATATATAAGCAAACAACCCCTAAAATCATCTTAAGCAGTATAACATAACTCATATACCATCTTCTGATATTAAGAGATCAAATCTAAGGTAACTATGGGTAAATAAAAATATAAAACCTCACTTAGCCGCCAAATATCTCAAGAGAGTTGTACTTCGAATAAAAAATAAAAAAACAATTGCAGAAACCAAACACGCAAGTAATTTGGTGCAAGGATGAAAACTATATACATCATTTATAGAAATGTGAAATTTTTATTGTGTTGGGTCACTTCCCTCAAAAATTCTTCTCTTGTCCCACTAGTTCTTTATTATTTTTTGTTCGTTTGCATTTTGTGGTCACCATTTTTTTTTTTTCATACTATCAACAATTATAAATGATTATCTTTTATTGTGGTTATTTCTGTTTTTTAGAGGCAATTATAAAAGATTAACTTTTATTTGTGGATTTTTCTGTTTTTTTAGAGGTGATTGCAAATTTAGTAAGAGGTCAGAATCATTTCTTTTTTATGCTGTCTCTTTACCATTTTTTTATTTTAAGAAATAATTCTCAATTTCTCATTATTGAGGAATGGTTTCAAATATGCCCTTATTCCTACAATTTTTCCTGTCCGGTTCATACGATGTTAGCTTTTCTTATCACAGTTTCTAGCCACTACTTTATTTTGTGCTTATTATCTTTGATAGCTTCTTCATGTGAACATAAACTATACGAAATTACTTTTATCATCTATAGAATTGCTCATTTCAAACGTTTTAATATTTATGCGAGCAGTATTAATCACACGTGTCCTTTTCATTTATTTATTCATCAATTAGTAGTAGTACAATATTTATAAGAATTTAAACTTGATACACTCGGTTTTAATTAAAAAAAATATAGATAAATTGCATTGTATAATTAATGTGTATTTTTTAAAAAATTAATAGCATAATTTATTTACTAAAACATGTTAAATATTTTTAAACAAGTTTAGTATCCTACTATTTATTAACAACTGGTTTTTATAAAATTAAGTCCAATCATGCAACGCTGGACATGCAGAGAACTAGAAACGTGACCTCGCGTGGGCCCAATGTGCCAAAATAATTGCAAAAATACAAAACCAAATATTAAAAGTTGTAATGAACATTTACTTGGAAAAAAGAAAAACAAAACGGAAAAGTTTGAGAAAAAATGTAAAACAAATAACGTTAGAGAAAAATGAGGTTAAAATTAGTAACGTGAATGAGTTCGAAAAAAAAAATAGTAACGTGAATCAAATTGAATTCTATATATTTTTTTTAAATTATGTATCAAATTATAAATTTTAAAAAACGTATTGATCTTACATGACATCCGACAATTCAAAAACGATGTGTTTCAGTTGCCACATTATTAGCCGATAATATACCCAAAATTAATAGAGTAAATCGTATGACGAAATTTAAAAATATGTGCTGTAATGGAAAATATCGTATGCCATTAATCTTTAATTACATCATGATATTCTAGTAATCATATTTGTGAAGTATTTAGGTTAACTCATTGACATCACGTGCATTTGTTATCTCTAACGAAAGTCAAATGTTTTTATAAACACAAAAACTCATATGATACAAGATGCAATCTAACACAAATCACATACACCCCTCCAAAAGTGTTAAAGCGTCAATGCTCAACTTATGTCCCGTCTCACAAGTGTGCATTTAGCGAAAAAGGCTTGTCCCGAATTAAATTTAACATTTCTAAGGTAACAATAAAAAAAATTCATCAATTTAAATGATACCCTTTAAACATCTTAATATTACAATTCATATCATTACTTTTTACATATAATAATTAATTGAGTGGGTCTCATATGCTATGCACCCAAGACACCATGACCCATAACTATACAAAAAAATGAAACATGCAACTTTTCCAAATGAAAAGATGCAACTATGTTCCCATTAACAATTACACTTTTTTTCGTGAAAATAAATAACACTTTTCAAAGATAACAAATTGCACGCTTTAAAAATCTTATTATAAATGCATCTGCATAACTTTAAATAAGATACAAAAAACATAGCCTAATTAATTTTTTCTTTTTTATTTACGCTACATTGATTACTTTATCATTCAATTCCATCAACAATATATTTACTAATAATACTAACAAACAATTATATACACAGTGACTATATAGTTTGTGATGGGCTATGTTTCTCTACCTATCTATTGTAATTATATATTTGTGACAATATTAAGGTCCAATGATCCCATCTAACTATCTAAGATTCCACCTAACACGTTGAAATCAACTTAATGTCGTCTTTCAAGGATCTTGTCACTTCATTATTCAATTATAATTAAAATAACACTCTCCTTTAAAAAAAGTATAATTAAAATAGCAGTTATTTTATTAATTAATACAATTTGCTACTAAACTCTTATCAGTGACCTTTTCATTATTGACAAATTTTGGAGTTGGTTCGATTTCCATCTGGAAACGAATTTGGAGTTATGGGAGTTATAAGGTGTATTGACGATTTCGTGGAGTATTTGAGTGCTTGGTGTTCTAACTACTAACAACTAACTTTATCCGATAAAAAAAAAAAATATTTGACAAAATTCATATGAAACGATGTATAAACTTCCATAAATTAACACTCACTCATTTTAAAGTATTAAAACATCATATCTAAATTAAAATTTATTTCACTATAAGACCGTCTCATACAATTATGTCTCTTATATAAATTTTATATATAATGTTTGTTTACAAATTTTATCACATGAGTAGCATCACTTATTTTTCTAAAAAATTTGTCTAACAACTTTAAGATAAGTGTTTTCTCACTTATCAATTGGTTCCAAAAAAGTTAAAAAGAAAAGAAAATGTTACTCCCTCCATCTCATAAATATTAATTCCAGGGCGGAGTCAGGATCTTGAGTGTGATGGGGGAGGGGGAGGGGGAGGAGGCGATCGTCATTATAATAATATCGTGTGCAATTTAAATAATTGTCAAAATTGATAGAACTTGTACACTATAATTCCAAATCATATCATTAATTAGTAGCTTGTGTAATTTAAAGAATTGAAAATAATATTGTATTTGTTGAGCTGACAAATTAACTTGGCATGTCACAACTTATGCACATTCTTTTGTTAAATTAAAAAAAAACATTAATACTAATATATATATATATATATATATATATATATATATATATAATACTATCTCCGTCCCTGATCAGTTTTCACAGTTGACTTTTACACATGTTTTTGTAAGCGAATTTTGTATTAGTAATTGAAATGATAAAATGACTTTTAAGGAGATGCATGATAGATGAGCCCCTCGTCTATCATGCCCCTCCTTAAAAGTTACTTTATCATTTCAATTACTAATACAAAACTCGTTCAAAAAAACGTGTGTAAAAGTCAACTGTAAAAATTGATTTGAGACAAAAAGAGCACTAGTAGTAAAAAGACTAAAAGTTGGGATGGGCCATGCCCCACTTTGGTTGCAAGTGGCTCCGCCACTGATTAGTCCCAACTTTTGGGCACACAAATTAAGAAAAAAATGTAATGAGTTGAGTGTTCATGTGTAATGTGATAAACTTTTATGTATAAAGTAATTAGGTTGAATGTATGTGTAAGCCCCAAAAGTAATAGTAGTAACATTTAGTATAAATATATAAATATTATGAGAGTGGAGTTTAATTTTTTTTTTTTATATATGTGCAAAATTTTGTGAAACGTTCTCAAAATAAAAGTGGGCAAACTTTTTTTGGGACGGGTGAAATAAATATTTTGACCCGCCACAAAAAAAAAAAAAGCCTCAACTCGATTATTTTTCCGAAACAAAAGACCACAATTGAACCCTCTTTTTGAAGAGTTGAAATCAAGAATTTGGAATTGGAAGGCACCTTATCAGTTTTTTGAGTAATACTTATGTGAATAGATCTATATATAAATTTTATCACTGTTAGATGTAAAAATTATCAGTGTTATGTATAAAATTTAAATAGAGAATTTTTTTATACATAACAATAAAAGTTTTTATGCATAACAATGATAGTTTTTATACACAACAATGATACTAAAAAATCCGAGTTCACCGTGAACTCGGGTTTACACAAAAAAATTCCAATTTTTTATACAATTTTTATGTTCTGGGAGTTAAAATAATACTCCCTCCGTCCATGAAAACTATGTCCATTTTTTTGGGCACAACATTTAATAAAAAATAGATAAAGTAAGGGGATTATCAGACGTGATTTCCTGTAACACAACGGTGTAACATCTTCTGTAGCACATATTATTAAATTTTGACACGTGTAATATGAAAGAGATTATTTTTTTCTTAATTAACTTATCTTAACCATAGTTACTAAAATAACTTCAAGAAATATCTTATTTTCTCCAAAACAAATCATAATATGAGAGAACATAAGATTTTTTTAGAGTTATTTTGGTAAAATATGGTTAAAGTAAGTTAATTAAATAAATATATATCTCTCACATTACACGTGTCAAAATTATAGGAGATGTTACATTATTGTATACGAGAAATTGTGCATATGGGACCAACTCATTTTAAAATTGGTATATTATCAATAAATTTATTAATATAAAAAGAGAGAGAATAATATAATTGAATATACGAGTGTGTGGACGTGTTATACACTAGACAGGGGGCCCACAGAGTATCCCAGCTACGGCGGCCTTTGAGGCAACAAAACTTGGTCGTTTCATGCCCCCATGAAATCAGCCACTCCGATTTTCAACCCTCATCATCAATTTTCTATTTAAGCTATACTTTTCTTCTACGTTTTCCTCTCACACAACTTGCACTCTCTCTCTTTCTCTCTGCATTCGCCAACAATTATCAATTCATGTCTCAATTCTCGTTCTGATCTCCAATACCCCTCAACCGAATTTCACTCTCTTGATATATAATTCCGAGGGGACTGATTCTGCGAAAGTAGGGACGCTTTTCAGTTCGGAGCGTAAAAGTGTTGGAAAAGTGAGGAATTGTTTGAAACTCGCTCCCAAAAGGTGGAATCTCGGATAACCCCTTAATGGCGGGAAATGTTGAAAAATGGAGGAGGGCTTTTGGGCCGTTGTTCACTGTTGTCTGGAGCTTTGCGTTGGCTTCGATCTTTGTTTCTGCTGAGAGAAGCTTGAAGCTGGAATCTCTGTCTCATAATGGAACTGGGGGTTCACCTAGTGGTTCAGATTCAGATTTGTTGACGACTGTTCTGAATTTCTTGTGGCAAGGAGATGAATCTGGTTACCAGCACCGTTGGCCGGTGAGTTAAGCTATAATTGGTCACTCTGTAACCTAATTTAGCTTTTGTTTGGTATGGTTTGATTCAGTGTTGATGTTTATACCTTATGTTCCTTAATTTTTCTTGTTTTGTTTGTTTATGGAGTATTTATTACTGTTATGGATGATTTTTGCTTTGTTGTTGGTTAGAAAGGAATAAGGATATGAGATCTCGATATATGTTGTTGATTCTGTAATTGCAGTATTTATTGATATTGATTGTGGGGATGGGTATGCCATTCTGCAATTCCAGTATTTATTGCTGTTGGTTGTAGGGATGGGGATGGGGATGGGGATGGGTATAGGGGATATGCCATGTCGGAGTTGCCTGTCTAAGAGTATAAAAGCTACTTAAGTTTAACTTCAAATTTGATGAATCACAGTAACGACATGATTATTTGTGTAAATCTGGAAAATACAAATCATTTATATGATGAAACACGATTATGTAATAAATTAATGGCAGTTACTGGAGTGATTACCTCGTCATATGTGGACTATAGTAGATCAACTTCATGTAATAGAGTTGTATGCAGTGAGGGAGGTGGGACCGGTATTATTTGTTTATGAGCTTTATTCTAGTTTGCTTGTTTTGCACTGTCGTTTGATTTATTATTCTGGTCTTTTGATCCACAGGATCTGGAATTCAACTTTAAAATTGTTATTGGTACCATAGTTGGATTCTTTGGAGCAGCCTTTGGGAGCGTTGGTGGTGTCGGTGGTGGTGGCATTTTCGTTCCTATGCTTACTCTAATTATTGGATTTGATCCAAAATCAGCAACTGCTATCTCTAAATGTGAGAGGAGTACATTTTTAACAGATCCTTCTTGCTTTTACATTTGATTGTACAACTTATTTTTGTTTGGTTATATTGATCTAAATGGCACCTTAGAACTGCTACTATATTCTGGGCTAATGTGCTAACCGTAACCCAAAAGACAATTTTATTAATGCTTTCAGCTACTTGAATATTTTGTGGATCATTTGCTTCATTAGAAGTTTGATTTTCCTCTAAGGTGGCCACTCAAGTGACTACATATATTTGGAGTTGGACTATTGGTTCTGCAATTATTTCATCATGCTTAACACAATGATAATTTATTTTCTGATTTGACAGGTATGATCATGGGGGCTGCAGTTTCAACTGTTTACTACAATCTTAAGCTTCGACATCCCACCCTTGACATGCCCATTATTGATTATGACTTGGCTGTTCTCATCCAACCCATGCTCATGATGGGAATTAGTATTGGAGTTGCTTTCAATGTTCTATTTGCTGATTGGATGGTTACTGTACTTCTAATCGTTCTCTTCATAGGTGATAAGTTGGTACATTTGCAATTTATTTATACAAGTAATGCCCTTATTGAATTTATTGATGTAATGTGATGTTTACAGGTACATCAACTAAGGCCTGCCTCAAAGGAATAGAGACTTGGAAGAAAGAAACTATCATGAAAAAGGCAAGTAAACAGTTATATTCTCTAACTGGAGTAGTCATGAACTAGGACAGAGCCTTAACCTTTTAGCTAATAAAGTTCATTAAATTATGAACTTTAGGATTATATTTTAGTGGTTTTCGGATGTTGAGTTTGCACCAATTTCAAAATCCATATACTAAATTGGAAATGAGTTTGCATCAATTTAAAATGGATAAGTTGTTTTTCTTGGAATAACTATTATTAAATTTCCATGCTGAACATTAAACTCTCATTGCTGCAGGAGGCTGAGAAACGTTCTGAGATGAATGGTATTTTATTCAGACCATTCATTTTCTCAATACCATGAACAACCACATTCCCCCCCTCCGTTTTGTACACTCACTTAGAACTGAACCACATTTTCTCTTGTTGTGTCAGACAATGGTGAAGGAGAAGATTACAAGATGCTTCCCAGTGGTCCCGGCAACAATGAGCCTAAAGACGTAGATGAAACGGTGAGAATCATCTTAATATGATAGCTAGTACTAATTCTGCCATAACTAGATTACCACTGATCTATCTCTTCATCTCAGGCCAGTATTCTCGAGAATGTTTGTTGGAAGGAATTTGGGCTTCTCAGTTTTGTTTGGCTCGCATATCTTATTCTGCAGATTGTCAAGGTTTCAGTCACAACTTTTTCCCTTTTCAATTGAAGCCCTTATCAAATTCATTTGGTTGAATACGTAAACCTACTGGCTCTGAATTAAAACAGGAATATACATCAAATTGTTCAGTAATGTACTGGGTGGTGAATTTGCTCCAGGTACCTATGCAAATTTAGTTTCAAGTTTTTTTGTCAGCAACGTTCTTGATTCTATTTATAGAGGACTGCTATTATTTATTACAATTTTGCAATCTCATCGCGGTGATGTTTTGACCTCTTCTAATGTTTTTTTATGCAGGTTCCTGTATCTGTAGCCGTATCTGGTTACGAAGCAGTTAGCCTGTACAAGGGATGGCGGAAAATCGGATCAAAGGGAGAATCGGGAACTAACTTCAAAGTTCACCAACTTCTAACTTATTGCTTTTTTGGAGTCCTTGCTGGTTTGGTTGGCGGCCTTCTAGGTCTTGGAGGTGGATTTATCATGGGCCCACTATTTCTTGAACTTGGGGTCCCACCCCAGGTGATTTTCAATTTTTATTATTATAACACCACCCCCCCCACCCACCCCAACAAACACATACTCACACACACACAAACCCCCCTTTGGGTTTGACTTGAGGTTTACGGGATGATCATGATTATCTGTATGCTCAGGTTTCAAGTGCCACAGCAACCTTTGCCATGATGTTCTCTTCATCAATGTCTGTGGTTGAATATTACCTACTAAAACGGTTTCCTGTTCCTAATGGTTAGTGGTTTAGTGCAATTGCGCTGAGTTTATATTCATCGTTGTTATCGTCTTCCTATATAAATTGAAATTAATTTATCCAATCTTTATTTATACAACAGCTCTCTATTTTGTTGCTGTTGCAACGGCCGCTGCTTTCATCGGTCAACACGTTGTAAGAAGGATGATTATTGTACTTGGAAGGGCTTCCATCATTATCTTCATTCTAGCATTCACAATCTTTGTCAGTGCAATTTCTCTAGGTGAGTTAGCACCTTTTACTCTGTATAAGTTGGTGTTTGCAAATTCAACTCAACTCACAGCTTAAAAGCACTTCTCAAAATTCAATGCTGTGTCTGCAGCTCTTAAAAAAGTGATTATGTTCCCTCTAGAGTTTCCAAACACTCCCTAAACCTCTATGAACTGTGATTACTGGTCAAAATTTTCGATTAATCACGATCATTTGCCTCTTAACAGGTGGAGTTGGCATTTCGAACATGATTGGAAAGATCCAACGGCACGAATACATGGGGTTCGAGAACCTCTGCAAGTACGACCCGTAACACATTGCTCGTCGTCTACATTCTTGATTATCGTTCAGTGGTGGAACGCGAGTATCTCCCATTGCACAAATGGTATTCTTTCATCTTTGGGACAAAGGGGACAAAATTCATTTGTTCCATTACATTTAAAAAAAATTAAATGTTTTACCACTATGCTCAAACAGTTTTCCTCCATTGTATAAGATGTCGTTTCCTCTAGATTAATTTATGGTATGCAGATGCAATTAAAGTCGAAATTGGATTTCTAAAGTTTGTGGTTCAGAAAACTTTTGGACGAAAGTGTCATATTTCAGTTCCTGGGTTTATGTTCTTTTGTACTTGAAATTTCTGGAAGTACTTTATCAGCATTGCTTTCAGAGGTTCACGGGTGAGCTGGGAATTTTGTGCATGTGTCAGAGTCCTTGTACCTTTTATTTTAGCGATAAATGTTTATTTGAAAATTTTATAATTTAATTATGGTTTTTACCATTGAATTTTATTTTCTGCAATTTACTGCTGGAGTAGAGTGTGAATTTACAGAATATTAAAATGCAAGAATATAATCATTTATTAATTTTTTTAATAAAAGATTGACTGCCACATCAGCTATAAGTTAATGAAAATTTGGTGGTGTTTTAGAATTCTATTGAATCCCTAGAAGCACTTATTTTTTGAATAAATTGGGTCTTACCAATTTAAACTAGAAGTGTTTTTCACTGTTGCAATCTTGTTTGAAAACATGCCCTTTGTGATTCTGTAATAGTGCAACAAAAAGTGAGATTGCACATTATCTCGTTGTTAAATTGAAAGTGTGAAAAGATTGTGATATTATTTTATATGATGGTGTCATTTTCTAAATAAGATAATGACAAAAAAATCGTGGTGACTTATAATTTATAAAATTGAAGAAGAAGAAGACCACAAGTTAGAAAATTGAATAATTGTGTTAAAAGTGCTTTCAAAATAAAATTGTGATTTAAATGAGAACTCTTGTCACAATCCATGATCTGGCATGTACTGAAAAACACGTTTGCACCATGGAATATTACCCCTAAGGGATTCCCTCGTGAGCAAACTTTGTTCTCTTGTGGTACTTTTTGTACTAAACCTATTCCTCATTTTTTGGCTTCAAGCTAGAGGGTTAAAATTGCCATTTCACATGTAGATTAAGGGAGTGTTTAGAAACAATTAGGGGGTGTTTGTAAAAATTTATGATTTTAAAGAAGTGATTAAAATTAGTGATTATGAGAAAAATGATTAATAATAGAAGTTGATAGTGTTTGTAAGAAAATTTAAAAAAAAGTTGATAGTGTTTGCAGAAAAAGTTAATTTTTTTTAAAAAAGACTAATAAGCTACTAAAAACACCCTATTTGAAGCTTATAAGTTTTGAAAACACCCCCTTAAAACAGCTTCCAGAATCACTTATTTTCAAAGCTCACTCTCACATCTTTTAAAAATAAGTGCTTCTGAAAGCTATTTTAAATGTTTAAAAAAACACACACCCTAAATCTCAGAGTAGGGATCTTTATACGTGTCAAGTGAATTTCTTTTTTTTACCAATTACTAATATTCATGGCATATTGATACATTTTAGCAATATATATATATATATATTTTGTTTATTTTCCAATTTATAATTTGCTTGGCCAATAAGAACGTGCTTTCCCAATTTTATTTGTTTATTTCTCTGCTTCATCATATTTTTTTTACCAAGAATACACCAATATGTTCCATATAAATAATTTTGAGAATATTGTTATTTTTATAATTTAATTGACAATTGAATCCCCGTATTATTTTCAGAGAGCATACTGAATATTCTCAAACAAAGCCCAAGAACCACACTATATTATTTTCACTCATAATTAAAAAAAAAAAAAAAAATCAAACACCCTAAAATAAGAGCAAGTGTAGGCTTATGTATACCTTTGGGCTTGGGGAAGACAGACAAATGGCCCATTTTCCAAAAAGAATAGGCCCAAGAACAAATTGATTAAAATTGCTTCGAAAAATTATACTCCATTTAATATAATAATATTAATATAGTATATATTGTTTTAATAATAAAAGGCGGAGAAACAGGGGAAGGTCAATACGAAACCGCTCTCTCTCGAAGCTTCATTTTACAATCTCTCTTTCTAACGCAAAATCAGAGAAAAGAGAGAGAGAGAGAGAGAATCGAAACCCTAGAGGGAGAAAACGAAGATGGTTTTTTACTTCAAGGCGCGACCTGAGGCCGGGGATTTCTCCATTTTCATGGGTCTCGACAAGTATGAAAACGAGGAGCTCATCAAATACGGCTTTCCTGAAGATATTTGGTACTTTTTTTTTAAAAAAAAAAATTGGAAATATTTGAATACGTTATCAAGGTCTTTAACTTGTTTCCTCAAGTTTATTTGGCATGTTCTGTGGAATGTGAGGGCTTGATGTGTTTATGTAAAAGAAAAGGAAGAGATAGCTATTTCTCTTATGCTAATTGAACGGTTTTTTTTGTCAAAATTACTAAGGATTAACTGTGTTTTTCTATGTTATTATGCTTTGCAGAAGCTTAATTTATGTGACTATATTTATCCTGTGAAAAAAGATCGCTGATGTGACTAATGACATGTATGGATATCTAAGGGAAAAATGCAGTTGGGAATTCATTGACATTGTAATGAAACAGTAGTTTGTAATGAGTTGTTTAGACCAGTTTCTCATAGCTCCTTCGTAGAATTTTCGCGACTCAGTACCTCATTCCTTGGTTTGCCTAAATTTTCCCCCTATAGTCGGATGAAATCTCAATTTTTTTTTCTTGAGTTTTAATAGCTCATTACAATTAGGCAAGTTATGAAATGGAAAATTTGATTCTTGGAAATAGCTTTTAGGTTTTTTAATTTAAGAGCTTGCAACTGCAGTTTTAGACATATTAATATCATTGTACTTGATTATACCTCGAGACAGCCCATTTAATAGCTCTACTGGGGTGATTTGCAGTGGTGTTTGGTTGTTTGCTAATGCATCCTTATGGGTTTTGGGTAATTAAACATTGAAGTACTGTAATGTTCTTCTGGATATGGTCTTTTCTGTTCAATCATTGTTACAGCTTAGCTGGCATTGATTATTTTCTGCAGGTTCCATGTGGATAAAATGTCTTCAGCCCATGTTTATCTGAGATTGCACAAGGGTCAAACTATTGATGATATACCTGAAGGTGTTTTGGACGATTGTGCTCAACTAGTCAAAGCAAATTCTATCCAAGGCAAGAGCTTCAACATAAGTTTGTTTAGCATTTTTATTGAATGTAGCACATTTATCAAACTTTTGTTCAATTTGCTGAAAGTGGTATCTGGTTTATTGAGTGGAGTGCTTGAGGTCTTTTTATTTCAACATATGTTATTTAGTTTCAGTTCATCGATCTGGCAGGAAACAAGGTAAACAACGTTGATGTTGTTTACACTCCCTGGCAAAATCTCAAGAAGACTGCTTCCATGGATGTTGGGCAAGTTGGTTTCTATAATTCAAAAATGGTGAGCTTCATTCCGTGTTTCTCTTTGTGATAGCTGGATAGGATCAAGTGTAGAGTCGCCTATTGGTTATCTAGCCATAGGCCTCTCATCCTTTTACCTTTTTTCTCTTCATTAATAAAATTTATGTTTCCTACCAAAAAAAAGAAGGGACAGCTGTACTGGGTTTACCCAGCAGGCTGCATGTTGAAATCTTCATTTGGTTGATGAAGTTAAAATTAATTTATTATATATTTTCTTCAGGTTCGTACTGTGAGAGTTGAAAAGAGAATAAATGAGATTGTCAACCGGTTAAACAAGACAAAGGTGGAAAGGACTCCTGATTTGAAAGGTGGATATGCAGTTCCTATAAATCCTATGTAAAGCTCTTTTAATTTTCAAGTGTGTTCATGTGCTCTTCCACTGCATGTCCACCAGAGTTTTTGGCGCGAATTTTAAGTGTTATGTTTTATAATGAGCCTTGATCATATTTTGACTTGTGTTTTCTTTGTGTTAGCTGAACGAGAAGCAGTTAATGCGGCTGAAAGAGCAGAGAGGAAGCAGCAGCTCCGGGATAAAGTGAGTAAATTCTCTTTTTGTTTTAGCCCAACGACTAGGAATATAAGTTAATTTTGCTCTTTTTACTGCATTTTTCATGAATACATGAGTGAGCCATTACTTATCACATGTTTATAGACTTGTCATCGCTCCTATACAGAAAGTTAAGGTTGAGTATTTCACATGAAGTTTTTATGGCACGGTCTTTACCATTCTTACTAAATTTCCGAGGACTGAACTTGAAGCAGAAAATGGTCATTATGTCTATCTGGGCAGTCCAACCAGCGAAAGTAGGTTTTGTCAGCCTCATGTACTTAGAACTGGGGACGCCATTTTAACAGACCCTTAAGATCAACATCCTCATCCTTAAATATTGAAATTTTAGTTGAAAAGTGGTGCTGATTTTTCTGTTAATTTCTGGATTGTGTTATATTTTGAGTCAAGAGAATTTCCTAGCAGAAGCTATATTAACTGCAATCGAAGATGAGATGCTATTAACAGTTCAGTGTAGGTCGGTCAATGGTGGTTGTGATGTGTTTTTATCTATTAGCAAGTGCATTAAGTTCTAGCGTATTATTTAGTAATGCTCTATATTCAGTTTAATTATTGTGTCGTGTCGTTTGGTATCCGCAATTGTCCTGCTCCTTGCACCATCACATTGTTTTGTTTTTGAAACTTTTAAGGGATACTTCCATTCCTCATAGTTTTCCAGAAAGTGTTTAGAAATTGCTTTTACTCCCAGTACTTCTTTATGTGGGACGAGAAGGTCTAACTTGAGGTATGCCTATAGTTTCTTGTTGCAGAGGTTCCATACCAGTAAAATGTGGACAACTGACTAATAAAAAATGAGTAACACTCTGTGAACTTGGTTCACATGAACTCCATCCCATTTTTGACTCATTTACAAAATGGGCCTTAACAAATATTTAGGATCCACTTAGGGTTTGTTGGGTAGGATCAATGGGTTTACAGATCTCAATTATGTGAACCAGGTTCATACAGTCATAAAAATAAATGGGTCCATTTTTTACTCATTTATAAAATAGGTCTTAACAAAACCTTATTTGTAGGATCCATTTAGGGTTGGTTGGGTAGGACCAATGGGTTTACAGATCTCAAATTTGTGAACCAGGTTCATACAGTTTTTGTCATAAAAAATAATAAATTCATGTCTAAATTCTTTTGGGTTTGTTATAGTTTGTTTGCTCCATGGCTTGTTTGTTGGACTCTGTATTTTTAGTACTACTTTTATTTCCCGCTATCCAATTAAGTAATTGAATATATACGATTTTGGATTATTTATGTTTTCATACATGTTGCAGAAACGAAAGGAAGAGCTAGAAAGACTTGAAAAAGAGAGACAGACGGAGTTAAGGAGCTACAAAAACTTGATGGTAGCTGAAAAGATGACCTCTAACAAGGACATAGCATCTACCAACAAGTCCTTGCAAGAACTTGAGGAAGATTTCATGTGAATCTGGTATACTTCCAACTGATTATCTGTTGTGCTGAGATTTATACCCCGTAAGGGAGAGAAGAAGTCAAGAGAGAAGGTCCGTGGATTGGTTGGGTAGGTCGGTGTTTTTTCCTTTTCTATAAATTCGATTTTGTTGTGTTAAAAGACAATTGTGAAATCTTGGGTCTTGAGTCTCTATCAACTTGTGTTAATAATTATTCTTGGAGTTGAGACCCTATAGAGAGAACACAAGCCAATTTGATTTTATTGAACTTGCATAATGATGCAAGTCATTCGTGGCTTTCCTTCGACAATGCTTGCCTTTTTTTTTTCCCCAGGAATGTGCTCGATGTGTAACTCATCGAGCCCTTCGTAATGAACAAGCCTGGTTGAACTGATTTGCTAATGTTAAATTGTTCGAGGTGGGTTAAGGATGAAAATAATCTAATTTTGGTGCATAAAAAGTAGCTGAAAGTATGAAAAATTCACAAATTAAGTATGAAAAAAAAGGAAAAAAGAAAAGCAATTTGGATAAGTGAGTTTGGATATATATTACTTGGATTCGTGCAATAAAAAAATTATTTCTTGTGATGTTAATTCAGTTTAATTTATTACATTCAAGTCTCTGTTGTGAGCTTCATCTTCGATTCGTGCTATATGATGTAAATTCAATTGAATGTATATACACATTCAAGTCTTTATGCTATGAGATGATTTGAGCTTGGATAATTGAGTTGAATATAGGTTGAGTTTTATTAGTGTGAATCTTTTTTATTTATAGTTTGTCCTTTGGCTTGGTGCTTATAATTTTTATGAGGGGCAACAGTATTTTTCCAACTTATCTTTTATGGCTTTTGCATCTACAAAACGAGCTCAACCAATATTGTAGCAATTAAGTTGAATTTAAATTGGGAAAATTATTAATAGGTATAATTTTATATACAATTTTTTTTGCATGTTAAAGTGCAAATGTATTTATGTATATGCGGTCATTTGGTACTTATAAGTAAGTTGCATCGATGAGTGTCTTATTCTTCTTTTTGGGGGTGTTGGACAGGGAGCCGAATTATACATGATTAGATTAGAGTAACTCAACCTTTTTCCATAAGCTACAAATATAAATGATGCCACACTGTTGTGCCTATAATCTTTCTCATTAGGCTTTTTAGTATTTATTTATTTTGAGAGTGAGAGATTGCTTCATGTTTATTCAAGCACCAGATGCTCTATCCAACTACTTTTTTCCTTTTTCTTTTTTGTTTTCTAATGTTTGAAACGATAAGAGAGGTTTTTCCAAAGACATAATAAATAAACATAAATTTGTTATCAATCTCCAAAAAAGAAAAACGTGAAAGTCAATATAGGGTTATATAAAATAAAATTATAAATAAACATAGAACTCTGAGGTAATCTTTTTTTAATTGTCATTTTAGACCGATGAGTTCAATATGACTTTTCTAAGTCAATTATGGCATGAACACATAGTATTCATTTCTTTAGAGTTCTTGATGGGACCAATAATCATCAACTCACTCCTTATCTATCATAAGCCCAAAAATCAACACACACACATACACACACACATATATATGTATGTATATGTTGCTGCTTATAAAAACTTGTATGCATGCACATTGTCATACACTCTGAAAAAAAAAAACATGCCATTCACAAACTGGAAATCCACACGCAGTAAAAGTGTGAAATTAGGCCAAAACTACAACCAAACAGAGTATGAACATCCATCAAATCAGAAATGGCTCATGTTTTGGAGAAGAATCAAAAGGGCAAACAAGAAAGTATCAGAATCTCCATCTGGGATGCAAAACACATATGATCCTCAGAGTTATTTGCAGAATTTCGACGAAGGGTCAGAGACGAGCGAGCCTGAAAATCTTTACAGGTCTTTCTCAGCAAGATATGCCAATCCTTCAAGATTTAATCACAGGAACTTGAATCAGTTCTGAGCTACGGTGATAGAATTGTGTTTCTGTAATTTCTTGCCATTCTTATGGCTTTTCTTATGTGTATAAAAACGCATGCCTAATTTTCTTAGTTTCAACTTTAGTCCTGCTAAAACAGGGCATTCAAGATTGATCTCATTTTCATGAAATGGTGCTGTCAGATCTTTTGTTTTCTTGCAAGTAATTTTATTTTATTCAATTATAAGATTCTTGATTTAAAGAACTGGATAACTCATACAGTGTGGCGCAAAAATGTTATAAATACTGAGAAAGGCATTAAAATTTCAATATGCTTAAAAGGGTTTGAAATACACAGCCAAGAACATCTTGCCAGTCAAATGCATCTAGAAGATGGCAAAAACGTAATTACAAGTGTCTTCAACCATTTCTCTGAAAAATAAACAAGAAAATTTCCCAGATAATGAGATTTTGGTGATCAATATCGCGCAATTTACCCCGTGTTTTGAACTAAATATGCATATCATCTGCATAAATTACTTGTACCATGTTGCAGTGTACAAGTATTTTAGGCAGACAATGACTTCCATAAGAAACTCACCATCGCGCTCGATATCATTACTCTATATATAAATTCAAGACAACCTGGTAATCAGACTGAGACTGGGAATAGAAAATAAAATTCATTTCATGATTAATTTTCCATAGAAGTTCATAGAGCATAGTTATTCTGCCATCTTATGGCAAATTAATCACTGTTCTTTGGTTATAAGAATCGAGCAATTCTTCTAGACAATTAAACCGCAGCAGGTTTTGCAGCAGCATGCTTGCATGCGATGCCTTGTTTCTGGTTCTTCAATTCGTCTCCTGCTACAAGAAAGAATGCAGTGTGCCTGGATGCAAAAGAGTGCCAGTTTTAGCTTAAAATGGATAGGCAAAGATGCTCGTGTAGCTTGAAAGAAATATGAGACGATCTTTTACCTAAAGAAGTTCATCATTTTAATTTTGGAATCAGAATCGATATCCTTAGTGGTGTCTAATGCCTGCTGCATGTGGTGGAGCCATCTCTCTGCAGCTTCATGAGTGACAGGGAATGGGCGGTGACGAGCAATCAGTGCCGGATGGCCTGTCAAAGGCAAACGCGAGTTCAGTTTCAAAACTCAAGAATTATAATATAATTTTAGAAAAGTACGACAATGTATAAAACTAAATTAACTGCCAAACAATCTGTAAAATACTGAGAGACAATGAGTTGAGATGGTCATATATGTAAAACAGTTTCACTATACAACTAGTTTGCAACTATCACTTCACAATGTAATAACTAATACTTTTGAATGGAAAAACTAATACGTTTACTGAAATCACTAATACTGTTTAATAGTACCACACAAAATGCAAAGCAATTGTGCGGTGAAACTGGTTTACATGCAATGAGTTGAATTATTAGTAAGGAAATCAAACAATGGGGAAAACGATCATACACTCATATACAGTATTCTTGGATTTGTTCTTCCTCTATTAGGACAGAGCAGTTCCTTCTGTATATGACATAACAGAAAACTAAGCCGTCATCCCACTATGGATGATAGGTCATATCACAGCCTTCCTGTTTGGTGACCACAATTCCTTATATGATCCCCCCCCCCCCCACATTATGTCTGATGGTTTCATACAGGCTATTAACCTAAACACAACCCCCACTCGTAATTGGTCTTTTGACATAAGACAACAATAATGTGAGTGCAGCTCACTGCTTGAGGACCAATATCCGGCCCAAAAAGAGCAGTGACTGCAAAAACGAGCTTACAAAGACCATCTTTAAAAACTTGAACCTCAGACAACCTTGTACAAACATAAATAAGGCAGCGCCTGGTTCAAAATCATCAACGGGAATGGGAATGATAATGATTGAGAATAAGGCCATGGGATAATTGTGGTACTTAATGAAAATTACGAAGTAATGAGACCCAGAAAAAAATAATCATTGCCCTATTTCTGATTAACTATTGCCCCCCAAAATCATTTCTCCTCTATCATTCCACTATTCATCAACCAACTATTGTTTTTTGCCCCAATTGTTCCAAGATTAGAGCAAAACACTAACTATGTAACCATCATTTTCATTGTAACTCACTATTAAATAATTCTCATTATTATTCTCATTGAAGAATTTGAACCAAGCACGCCTAAGTTTATTGATCACTACATCACAGAGGAAACTGAAACAGTAAAACAACATGATATGCACTTCAATTTTTCAAAGCTGCAGAAATGATACAAAAGCATAACAATAGAGGTCAATTTTGAAGAATATAATTATCCATAAAGTTCTACCGATGTTTACAAATTACTAGATGATATCAGTTCAAGAATACAACCTTGAAAATGGATAATGGAACTCTAGGCATATATATGATGAAGCACAAAACATGAAATGCTTCAAGATTAATATCGAAAAATAGACCTCTTCTTTGGCTGAAAAGCGGAGGCCCTCCCATTCTCTGTGTAAAGAACTCATATTGGTTTTGTATGGCATCTTCCTTTTTGGAATTTGCAAAAATTGATCGAAACCACTCTTCCTCATCATCATAAACTCTATTATTCAAGAATGCAAATCAAGCAACAAATCGTTAAACCAGCAGTCAATTGAGGATCCAATAAAGCAACAAAATGAGAAAACACAAAGGGGGCTACAAATATAAGAGAAACATCAACGTATTAGCCTTGAAAATTTAAAATAAAATAAAAAAACCCTTTAATCCAAAAATCCACAAACTGGGTTATAGTCAATACATCCAAAGACACAAACTTTATTGCATTTCTTAACAACCCATTTACAGAAATCAACAAACATCAAATTCCCATGATATATACTACCTGTTGTAAAAATTGGTTGAGAGATCAATGAAGGTCTGAAGGCCAAGGTTTTGGTACAAACTGGTTTCATCAATGGCGAAAGCATCGTTTGTTTTGACTCCACTCCATTCCGACGCCTTCTCTTGCAGTGATTGCATCTTTCTCCCTCTCTCTTAACACAAAATCCCTTTGGAGGCTTGTTTGACTGATTTGTAGATTTTTGAGGTGGGTGTATGTATTTATAGGGGCGTGTGGATTTCGCGTGGATGCAAAGCTTTTGAGTGATGACGTGGCACAGTGGGAGAAGAATCTTTGGCAATTTCAAAGTGGTGGAATAAATGAGGGGACATGTCCTCAATCTGCCCTCATTTTGGAATCTGTATGTGGGCCGATTGGTGCCATTCTGGGCCGGCCCCAACTCACTTCCAACAATTATTAGGCCTAAATACTCTTGCGTGAGACCGTCTATTTAATTTGGGTATTGACACTTTAACACTCTGAAAGGGGTGTGTGTTAATTAAATCAAGTTATACCCCGTTCATACATAAAATCGTCTCACATAAATTTTTATCTATTTGGACACGGTTATTGGCACTGCCGGAATTGGTAAGTACCCCTCCTATTTTTATTTCTTTTAAAAATTGATAATTTTTTTTTAAATTTTAATAAATTTAATTCATTAAAATTCTGATTATACACCACCAATAATTTATGCTGAGTTAACCTCTGAGTCGCTGCCAAATCACCATCGAGTCGACGCTGAGTCACCATCCAATTTGTTTTCCGATCACTTCAAAAAATATCCAAATAAACCAAATACACACACATATTTTGGACACTTTATGGACCCACACATTAATAAAAGTATACAAAATTACCCCTCAAAATCCTACTCATTACTCCACTTTCTTATTTTGTGTGCCGATCAAGTGGTGCAAGTTAATGCGGGACGGGATGGAGGGAGTATGACTTGAGAGGAAAAGAAAACTTATATGGTCATATCATCTTTCGACCAAGAATAGCAACAAATAAATACAAACTGATGCATGCAACATAGCCCCATAAGAAAGCAAGTTCAGCAACCAATTTTTTTGGCTCAAGAACTTTTCAAATCTCTCCATAATCGCACTTGAGACACACGAATGTAAAGCACATATAAGAATGTGATAAGAATCTTTTGCAATAAAATGATCACACTATAAACATTAAAAAAAAAAAAAGCATGTACCTGTTCAGAGGTTGCCATTGAGCCATTACATGTACTTTAGAGCTATAATTCTCAAATTTTGATTTACTCAGAGCTTCCTGTACAATAAAAACACAGCGTAAACAAACCTTGTTAGATGAGATCTATTTAAGAATGCTACATAACGGCAAATATGCAAACAAGAAGGATAGGGATTCATTTGAAGCTTAAATCTTGATTACTTCCCTTGTCAACTTTGGTCACAATTCGGCAGTTCCTCAAAGAATTCAACATTGTTCCTCATGATATATACAGTACAAAATCAGAACAAGCATCATAAGAAATTATCAACATGTTAGCCATAGAGCACACTTCAGATACAGTTCCACATCTCAACAAGAGCAGCAACTTGATTATTTCTTTTTCGGAGTGCTGGTTAAATGTTTTTTTTAAATATATGCTACATTTTTCCCTGAAAAAAGAGTATCAAGTACTATTACAGAACGAGCATAAAAAACATGTTATTGTCACTCTAGCCACAGGAGCACACAAAGTCCTGTATTGCTTTCAGTGAGGATGACTTTGATGAAATCCCTAAGAGGTTAAAACTCATCATAAGATATCTAAAACTAAAATTTTATAAAACTAAATGCACGTACTATCACTTCAAATTCACCTAAATCTTTGATGTATTTACATATACCTTTTGTTGAGACATGAGTGTAATAACCACCATTTTAGAGAACTGGACTTCCATATGAAATCATCACTTTGTCCTGATCTGGACCACATAATCTTATTCACTCACTCATGTAGGGTTAAAAAGTTTTAACCAGTAAATAGATACAACCCATCATTCTTAGAAATTTTAAGTCCCATCTTTACATTTGATAGCTATCAGTCGCAGTGTTATGATAAACCATCAAAATTCTCTTTGAGACATAACACTTCCAAACTTTTGATCCCTTCACTTCCCTGTATATGACTGGATACAGTACGCTAATAGTGTCTTGTCTCACCATTCATAATCATTAGTTCATTATTTGATTCAACATTCATCTATGCATAAACCATAGTTATATCATAAAAATATAGATAAACAGCCAGGGACGACAAGCTGCAATATTGCAGCGTTAAGGGGTGCTTGGTCAAGATGAATGAGAATGGATATGGTTATGATAGCACTTTGATTCCCCACATTTTTTAGAGGATTGCTTGACTCCCCACATTTATCATTCCATCTTATTTCCCCATAACCAAGCACTCTCCTCGAGAGAAGGCAGAATTGCAAAATAGGTAATACCTGGAGCAAAAGGGGGCATTGAACCATGATACTGACATTCTCAGGAAAAGGAACATGAACCGTGAAACCGACACTCCCACAAAAGAGACATTGAACCGTGAAACTGACATTATCACAAAAGGGACATTGAACCGTAAAATCGACATTATCATAAAAGGGCCATTGAGTAGTGAAATCTACATTATCGTAAAAGGGACATAAACCGTGAAACCGATATTCCCATAAAGGGGACATTGAATCGTGAAACCAACACTCATAAAAGGGGCACTGAACCATAAAAGGGACATTGAACCGTGAAACGGAAATTCTCGTAAAAGGGACATTGAACCTTGAAACCGACACTTTCATAAAAGGGGCATTGAGTCGCGGTACCGACATTCTCATAAAATGGGCATTGAATCGTGAAATTGACATTCTCATAAAATGGACATTGAGTAGTGAAACCAACATTCTAATAAAATGGACATTGAACCGTGAAACAAATATTCGTATAAAAGGGGCATTGAACCGTGAAACAAACATTCTCATAAAAGGGGCATTGAACCATGATACCGACATTCTCATAAAAGGGGCATTGAATCGTGATACTGGTATTCTCGTCAAAGGGGCATTGAACCTTGAAACCGATATTCTCGTAAAAAGAATATGAACCTTGAAACCGACATTCTCGTAAAAGGGGCATTGAGTAGTGAAACCGACATTCTCGTAAAAGGGATATGAACCGTGAAACTGACATTCTCACAAAAGGGGCATTGAGTAGTGAAATCGACATTCTCGTAAAGGGGCATTGAACTGTGAACCACATTCTCATAAAAATGACATTGAACCATGAAACCGCCAATCTCATAAAAGGGGCATTGAACCTTGAAACCGACATTCTCGTAAAAGAGGCATTCAACAATTAAACCGACATTCTCATAAAAGAGACATTGAACCGTGAAATCGACATTCTGATAAAAGGATCATTGAACCGTGATACTAGAATTCTCATAACAGGGACATTGAACCGTGAAATCCACATTCTTGTAAAAGGGACATTGAACCGTGAAATCCACATTCTTGTAAAAGGGACATTGAACCGTGATACAGACATTCCCATGAAAAGGAACATGAACTTTGAAACCGACATTCTTGTAAAACGAATATTGAACCGTGAAACCAACACCATGATACCGACATTCTCATAAGGGGCATGAACCGTGAGACCGACATTCTCGTAAAAGAGACAATGAATCGTGAAATCGACATTCTCATAAAAGGGACATTGAACCGTGATACCGACATTCTCATAAAAGGGACATTGAATCGTGAATCTGACATTCACGTAAAAGGGATATTGAACCTTGAATCCAACATTCTCGTAAAAGGTATACTGAACTGTGAAACCAACATTCTCATAAAAAAGGACATGAACCTTGAAACCAACATTCTCGTAAAAGGGACATTGAAAAGTAAAACGACATTCTCGTAAAAGGGACATTGAACAGTGAAATCGACATTCTCATGAAAAGGGGCATTGAACCATGATACCGACATTCTCATTAAAAGGGGCATTGAACCGAGAAACCGACATTCTCAAAGGGACATTGAACCATAAAACCGACATTCTCATAAAAGGGGCATTGAGTCATGAAACTGACATTCTCATAAAAGGGGCATTGAGTAGTGAAACCTACCTTCTCGTAAAAGGGACATGAACCGTGAAACCAACATTCTCATAAAAGGGACAATGAATCGTGAAACCGTCACTAATAAAAGATACATTGAACCATGATACCGACATTCTCATAAAAAGGGTCATGAACCTTGAAACCAAGATTCTCGTATAAGGAACATTGAACTGTGAAACCGACATTCTCATAAAAAAAACATTGAACTATAGTACCTACATTCTCATAAAATGGGCATTGAGTCGTGAAATTGACATTCTCATAAAAGGGGCATTGAGTAATGAAGCCAACATTCTCATAAAAGAGACATGAACCACAAAATGACATTCTCATTAAAAGGGACATTGAACCGTGAAATCGACATTCTCATAAAATGGGCATTGAACCATGATACCGACATTCTCATAAAAAGTGACATGAACCTTGAAACCGAGATTCTCTAAAAAAAGGACATTGAATTGTAAAACTGACAATCTCATAAAAGTGGCATTGATCCATGGTACCGACATTTTCATAAAATTAGCATTGAGTCATGAAATCGACATTCTCATAAAAGGGCCATTGAGTGGTGAAACCGGCATTCTCATACCGTGAAACAACATTCTCATAAAACGGGCATTGAACCATGATACCGACATTTTCATAAAAAGGGACCTGAACCTTGAAATTGACATTCTCGTAAAAGGGACATGAACCGTGAAACCGACATTCTCATAAAAGAGACTTGAACCGTGAAACCGACTTTCTCGTAAAAGGAACATGAATCGTGAAACCGACATTCTCGTAAAAGAGACATGAACCGTTAAATCGACATTCTCGTAAAAGCGACATGAACCGTGAAACCGACATTCTCGTAAAAGGACATTGAACCGTGAAACCGACATTCTCGTAAAGGGGCCTTGACCTTTAAACCGACATTCTCGTAAAAGGGACATTGAACAGTGAAACCGACATTCTCGTAAAAGGGACATTGAACCTTGAAACCGACATTTTCGTAAAGGGACATTGACCTTTAAACCGACATTCTCATAAGCGGGTCATTGAACCATGATACCAACATTTTCATAAGAGGGGCATTGCAACATGATACCAACATTCTCGTAAAAGGGACATAAACCGTGAAACCAACATTTTTGAAAAAGGGACATGAACCGTGAAACCGACATTCTCGTAAAAGGGATATGAACTGTGAAACCGACATTCTCGTACAAGGGGCATAGAACCGTGAAACCGACATTCGCATAAAAGGGACATGAACCTTTAAATCGACATTTTCGTAAAAGGGACATTGAACCGTGAAACTGACATTTTCATAAAAGGGGAATTGATTAGTGAAACCGACATTCACGTAAAAGGGACAAGAACCGTGAAGCCGATATTCTCGTAAAAGGGACATTGAACAGTGAAACCGATATTCTCGTAAAGGGACATTGAACCGTGAAACCGACATTCTAGTAAAAGGGACATTGAACCGTGAAACCGACATTCTCGTAAAGGGACATTGAACCGTGAAACCGACATTTTCGTAAAGGGACATTGACCTCTAAACCGACATTCTCGTAAAGGGACATTGAACCGTGAAACCGACATTCTCATAAGAGGGGCATTGCAACATGATCTGCCGCGTTTCTCGTAAAAGGACATGAACAAGTGGCCCGATATTCTCGTAAAAGGGACGTGAACCATGAAACCGACATTCTCGTAAAAGGGACATGAACTGTGAAACCGACATTCTCATAAAAAGGACATGGAACCGTGAAATCAACATTCTCATAAAAGGGACTTGAACCTTAAACCGACATTTTCGTAAAAGGGACATTGAACCGTGAAACCGACATTCTCATAAAAGGGGCATTGATTAGTGAAACCGACATTCACGTAAAAGGGGCATGAACCGTGAAACCGATATTCTCATAAAAGGGACATTGAACCGTGAAACCGACATTCTCATAAAAGGGGCATTGAACCATGATACCGACATTCTCATAAAAAGTGACATTGAACAGTGAAACCGACATTCTCCTAAAATGGAAATGAACCTTGAAACCGGCATTCACGTAAAAGGGACATTGAATCATGAAATCGACACATAACCATGGTTTTAGTATAACGCAAAAATAGGCCTAATGGACAGATTAGCTTCAAAGATAAACACAAACGATGATCAGACACTAGCAATTAGCAAACATTACATCTAATATAGATTGGAAAATCAAGCCATCCGATAGCATATAATTCATAGTTAGAGGTATAAGATAGTATGAGAATACCTGATACACTAGGTACATCTTGTATTTTACTATGTTCTCCATCTGTTCTAGTCAACTAACAAGTTGGACAGCTCCCGTGTCTTCAACAAGACGATCTGTAAATGTTGTGGCCTCGTGATAATTGAGAAAGGTGATCATGCCTCTGAAGCAAAAGCTGGAGTGTAGATTTCAGTTCATAACATTGTTTGAAAAATAATGTCGGCAGAGAACATATAGTCCCAATCCAGCACGAGACATTGCAACTATCAATCTGCTCATGCATCGAAGGTGACCTTCACAAAGCGAGTACGGACGAGAGATAGTAAGAAAATCGTTTTGATGTCACTGAAACTTGTCAATTGTAGCCACATGCACTCAAAATCACACAAGTAAGCAAAAAACATGCAAACTATAACAAGAGTAAGACTATAAGACAGATAAAACATGCACAACTTTGTTATTGCAGGCTGTGAAAAGGTAAACCTTCAAAAGCAACTCTAAATATGTTGTATTAATACTCTCAAAGACTAGCTTAACAATATGAACAAGCATCTAAGATATCTTCTACAACGGACCTTGCATCTATTATAATTGAACTGAATATGATCCAATCTTATTGTTCTATACCAATTCAATCAGGTCAGAAGTTTGTAGGAGCATGGCTGCTGAGAGCTCCTACAATTTGACAAATTCCATGCCCTAAGTTCCAACATATAACTGTATATACTCCTAGGAGGATCTAACCCAACAGGTTAGGTACTGAAGTGATGAGAACTACAATCTATAACTGTTTTAAGGAAAGGGAAGGGATTCCAGAGTGAGTTAGTTAGGAAGGAAGCTGTTGTTCATAAACAAGTCAAACCTAGAGCATCCACCCCGAAGCCTAATAAGAGTTCATTCCTCCATACTATTTTTTTGTGATCTAGCAATTACTACATGCCAATTGTAAAATAGGTGGCATAGATAGTTAGAAAAAAGAGCACATCCAAAAACCTAGTTATGATACTTCTGGCCTACAACCAAGCGCCAACCATTTGCGGTACATAATTATTTCAGCACATTGCAAGTATAACTCGGAGAGATAAGAACATTAGTTACCTTGGGGGAGGACAAATGAAGTCATATGGTACACATCTCGTGTTAATAACATCACGAATCAAGAGTTTCTGACCATGTATATATAGACACTAATTTATAGTCATAAAAGAATCCAGCATTCGCCCTAACAGAAGGAAGATCGCCGATGTCTTTACATCTCCAATTGTAGAGATTTGTTAATCTGCTCTGCCCTGGGGATTGGGCTCTATATAGGGAATCCCCCAGACGCACAGAAAAGGGGAATTCAACCCTAAAATCGACATTCTCAGAACAGGGGCATTCGCCTTTAGAAATTGAAATCCTGAAAACAGGGGTATTCAACCGTAAATCGGACATTCTCAGAAAAGAGGCATTCAACTGTAAAAACGGAAATTCTCAGAAAAGGGGCATTCAACCCTAAAACCGACATTCTCATGAAGGGGCATTCAACCGTAAAACCGTGAGAACAGAAATTGAGAGGGACATGGGTAACAAAAGGGTAGCATTCAGGGTCAGGGGCACAGTTAAAAGACTATCCAGACTATAAACTTCATTCTTTCTTTAATTCGCACAATTAAAAAGAATTTCAATTATATACTCTCGACCCGATATCTTGAACCGACATTCACATTAAACCTTACTTTCTTGAAGAAAAAGTCCGCAGAAAAAATATTGATACCTGAATTCAAGAAAAGTGGTAGCGCTGTCTCACGTTCGTCAAATAATATCCAGGTTCAAACTTGAGTTCATCCGTTTTGCAATAGGAAGAATTCCAATTCTCCAGCCATCTTGATGTTCTTGTTCTTGAAGCATGCAGCAGATGATCATTATGTAAAACTGAAATCAAGAAAAGGGATAATTACTCGCAGGGTTGAGCCTTTAAATAAGGAAAAACGAATTGAGAAATCGTAAATTGACCGTTGGGCATGGGCCTCTAATAAAGTCGGTCAAAAAAGTTCGCATATTCTGTTGGGCTTGGGTTTGGGCCTCAGATCCAATTACAAAGATCTATATTCTTATTACGGTCCGGTTATTTACACCCCCATTATTAATAGATTCACCCACCGTCTCTGCAATTTATAGAAATCTGGAATTGGGGATTGAGGTTTGGTGGAGGTTATAAGAATATGAAATAATTATTGTAAGGTGTGTGTGGGAAAGGGAGAAACGGGGAGGGAGGGTTTGGGTAATTTTGATATCAAAGAGGAATTTAGAATTTATAACTATAAATGAAATTGGGAAAGAAGATACAGAGGTTCCCATGGTGAGGGCTTGTGTTAGTATAATGTATCTGCAGAAATAAATGTTGCTTACCGTGGGGGAGAAGGGGGCTGGGTGGAGCTAGAAAATGGCTACGTTTTGTATGTACCCGGCTGCACCGTGCACTCATAATGCATTTTCGAAGCGTGCAATTTATTATGCTGAAAAGTGCGACTTATTTACACAGAAAAGTGCAACTGTTAATATGAGAACATAGTTGCATGCTTCTAAAATGTACTATGAGAGCAGGGTGCACTCGGGTGCCCATGAGAACCACTCCTAGAAAATATAGTGGTGTGTTTGTTTTAATGAAATGGTACTATTAAAATTTTTATAATTATAATAAAATAATAAAAATTTTAAACGGGTGTATCTACCACACCCCAGGGTGTGGGTAACCCAACCCATTGTTTAATAAAAAAGAATTAATTATTTTTACTAAATAATATTTAATTATTTTCAATAATATAATACTCCTTTTGTCTATCAAAATTGTGCGCATTTCGTTTTGACATATTGTACGAAAAGGTAAATTAAGTCCATTTATATATAACATAATTGATTGTGAGTAAAGTATAATGATAACTTGAGTAATTAAATGATTGTTGGACGATGAAGATAAAAAAAATTGTGTCCATAAACATACTTAATTTACCTTTCCATACAACATATTAAAATGAAATTAGCACAATTTTGGTGGACGGATGGAGTATTAGTTATGCACTAATCAATTTTTTAACTAATTTTACTAAATAAATTATAATATTAATTATGCGCTAATTGAATTGTGCAATTATTTACACCAAGGTGTTACTCTTAATAATAATATGTGCAATCAAAATCATTGAATGTGGTTTGAAGTACACATCAATTTTAATGTTTTAAATTTGTTCCATTGTGCTTTTGATTTTTTTATCAATATAATAACATGATATACACGTGATATTACCTGTAAATAGGAGTGAGTAAATGCCTTTTGAACCGAACCGACGAAATTCAACTGTTTTTTTATGTAAAATTTGGCTTCAGTTTTTTTTTAATCGATTTTTTGTTCGATTGACTACAAAAAAATTCCAAATAGACTGGATAAACCAATCTATAAAATAATTAGTATGTATACCCGCGTATTACGCGGGGTTGAAAAAATAATTTTAATATTATAAAACAAATTCTAATATTTTTATTTATTTATTATGAAAGATTTCTCAATTGAAAAATGAGAATTATTTTTTTCTATCATGAATAACAAATATTTATTATTCAAAAACTTTAAAAAATTTAGTTGTTTGAAGAATTTTAAAGAATTATAGTTAATCATATCTACGCAAAATTTGATACATCATTTTTTTCAGATAAATATTTATTATACAATATATTTGAAAATAAAATTTAATAGTGTGTATATTTTAAAAAATTCTCTAGAAAATCTAATTGTTTGAACAATTTTAAAGAGTTATAACTAATCATATCTACGCAATATTTGATATATAATTTTATCTTTGAAAAATCTAATTGCTATACTAATTAATTGGTATATAAACATAAAAATCATATCTCATACAAAAATGATATACTTGAGATTTTTAATTTATGGTTTACTGATTACGGGAAAAATTATAAAATTATTTCAATATTATAAGGAAAAAATATTATGATAAGTCAAAAATAAGTTAATATGACATATTTAACTTTACGTAAATGAATATGTATGTATATATATACACACACCTTGCTATATAAATAAAAAGTATATTGAAGTTGTTCTATAGGAAGTATTGAGATAAAGTTATCTTTATTTTCACATTTTTTGGTTTAATTTATGTAAGTTGTAGAACAAAAATCAAGATTTAAAAGCCCATATAAAAAGTTCGAAAATATGTAAGTTACAGGACAAAAATCAAAATTATAAATATAGGATCAAGATAAAAAAAAAGAAAAAAGGCAAAGTTATCTTTATATTCGCTTAACATGTAGATTAAAATGTTATTTTTAACATCTTGGGAATAATATGATATTTCGCTTGATGATTTGGACAAAAACTCTGTAAGTTATGGGACGAAAATTAAAATAAAAAAGTCAATAGGACCAATATCATAAGTGAGGACAGAAAAAAAACATATTTCTTTAAATAAATAAAATATTGTGACCAGATAAACAACACAACAAATATTTATAATTGATATAACTGCTATATCATTGAGTATGATGAGAAAAATGAAGAAAATAAAGGCAAATATCTAATACAGTCATCAAAGTGGCCATAGGTTTAAAGTTGTCTGCAATACTTTTTATGCTATTATCAATATAAAAATTATTCATCTGAATGCAAGTGTCTGCCACGTCACTCAGGGCAATCTACGAATGAATGTTCATAATGAATTCATAACCCAAATTACTTGCATCAATACTCACTATAATATACAAAAAACGTAAATGTCAATCCGTATGAACAGATTAGAAGAAACTCCTCCACAATTAATCCAACATTCAAATTACTTACCTCAATACTTCGTGCAATATAAAAACGCATTGCAAACGAATTCATAACTCAAATTACTTAACTCAATACTCCTCGCAATATATTCAAAACGTGAATATTAATCTCTATGAACATATTAGAAGAAATCATCCACAATTAGTTCAACAATCAAATTACTTACCTCAATACCCCGTGCAATATAAAAAAAACCATACAATATATAAAATAATTGCACAATTGCAATAAACATTCATAACCAATTCATAACTCAAATTACTTACCTCAATATTCCCTGCATTATATACACAATATAAGTATTAATCTCTATGAACAAATTAGAAGAAACTCATTCACAACTAATTCAACACTCAAATTACTTACCTCATTATTATGTGCAATATAAAAAAAAATTCCTGCAATATATAAAATAATTACACAATTGCAATAAACATTAATAACCAATTCACAACTCAAATTTCTTACCTCAATACTCTTTAAAATCAGATTAAATATACAACACGAAATCAAATAAAAAAATTCACAAAAGTAGAAACGAATTCATAACTCAAATTATCTACCTCAATACTCTCTGCAATATATACGAAATGTGAATATTAATCGCTATGAACAAATTAGAAGAAACTCGTCCACAATTAATTCAACACTCAAATTACTTACCTCAATACCCTCTATAATATAAAAAAATTCCCTGCAATATACAAAATAATTACACATGTCAATTCAAAATTTTAATTACTTTTCTCAATACTTACTTACCTCAATACTCTTTACAATATAAAAAAATAAAATCAATTTAACAAATTCATCAAATTAAAAGAATCACATTAAATTAAAATATACAAATTAGAAGAATTGCTAAATTACTTACCTCAAAAATTTCTACAATATAAAAAATAAAATTAGATTAGATATATACAACATAAATCAAATTAACTGTAACCTGTGAACCCAAGAATTGCTAACCAATGCCAAAAGAAATAAATCAGCCCAAAGAACCAAATTATCGTATACGGAGGATTATATATGTAGATACTTTAAACGCTATGAACTGATTAGGAACTCCTTCCCAATTAATTCAACATTCAAATTACTTACTAAATTACTTACCTCAGTAATTTCTGCAATATAAAAAATAAAATTAGATTAGATAAATAACATAAAATTAAATTAACTTTAAGCTGTGAACCCAAGTATTGCTTACCAATAGAAAAAAATTCAGCCCAAAGAACCAAATCATCGTATACGGAGGGTTATATACGTGCATACTTTTGTTAAATTAATTTACGTTGCATTATATATGTGCATACTTTTGTTAAATCAATTTATGCAATGTAAAAGAAGACAATATACGTGATTAACACAGCAATGAAGAAGAAAAGATAGTATATATATAAAGATATACATTAAGATTAAGATACGACTAATATTATAATCTTATATAACTTTTAATGAGAACTCACGATTTTAAAACGAAATAATCTTATTGAATTGAGCTTTGCTCAAATTAACGTGGTTCCGCCACATAGGCTGAATTAGGTTTACTAATATATAATATTAAGATTGTATAAAGAGTAGGGACTAAGGCCCATTTTATATTGGGTTCTTGGAATATTGTGGGAGCTGGTCCATTTAAACGTCTTATATAATACAATATTTTAATGTATACAAATTACAACTTCACCTTCAAGGAACGAGGGCCGATAATGCTTCTTAGAAATATTAATTAAAAGTCAGGTTTGTGCAATGAAATGAGATTGAGTGTTACAAAGTTTGAAAAACATATTCTTGAAGCACAAATAAATTTCTGAAAGAAATATTGGCAACAAGGTTTCCATTCGAAGACATAATGACATGGAGTTATTCAGACCAAACAATGACTTTAAAGTTTAAGAGGAGACAATTTTTCAATTATATTATGTTCTGCGATGACGATAAATAAAAGTCAAGGTCAATCATTATTCATTGTGAATTTATATATTATAAAGTAGATTTTCACACACGAGTAGTTATGCGGGCTCTAGAGTCGAGCAATGAAGGAATGAAAATCCAATGTCTTAGTTCGGATAAGTATACAACAATTAAAAATTTTGAAATTTATAATTGTGTGTTATGTATTTAATTTTGAAATAAATAAATTGTGAACTTTTTTATTTTTTATTAAAAAATATAGTCAGATGATATGTACATTTTTAATTTTTACAGTACAAAATAATAAATAACTAAACAAATGATATTTTTATTAAAGAGTTGGTATGCTGTGAAACTTGTTCACCGTGATTTTTTTTTTTTTTTTTACGATATCTGGCTTTAGTAATATAAATCATGTAACTTGATTATCATTTCTCGATCTCTCTATTTATCATATAAATCACACCCTTCACTTTTACGAGTATCTACTCTTTTATAGTAAAAAGTCACACCTTTCTGAGTGTGACTTATATGATAAAAAGTGTGATTTTTCTTGTAAATGGTGTGACTTTTTACTATAAAAAGTATTCTTTAAAAAAAAGTGAAGGGGTGATTTATATGATAGTAGAGAGATTATCGTAGTGATAAGCCCGAAGTGTGTGATTTATATTCTTAAAATGTATATGCGAAAAAAAAAACAAATTTCATGATGAACAAGTTTCACAGTATACCAACTCTTTTTTAAATTTAACGCGTCTAACACTAGTTTGTTATAAATAAGTTAAAAATTATATCCATATTTGTTTTAGACGATTAAAAATACGTTAATGATTGCAATTAAGAGCACCATGATTCATGAATAAAGAGGGGGAGGGATTCCCTGCTGTAGCACCCTCACCACCATTGGATCACACGCACCTGCGCGGTGTACGTGTGAGCGTGTATAATCCAATGGTGTGTGTGCAGCTTGGTGCTCTACAGTACCAGATCCATTTCCAAGAAATTAACCTGAAGGGTTTTTTGTTTTTTCAATCAATTTCACCCCTCTCATAACGTAATTAGTATCCGTTTTCACTCTTATCCTAACAAGAATCGGTTGGCCTCGATGGTTTTTTTCAAAATATTATCTTAATCATCGCTGTTTATGTTTTCTGGATTTCAATTTGTTTGTTGCAGAAAATCAAACACACTCATAATCCATCCAATTCCACTTGATTGAATATAGACACACAAAATACCCATACGTTAATCTTGGAGCTGCCGGTGGCTCAAAAATCGTGGCGATGGCGGAAGAGTATCAAGGGCGGCAAACACGGAAGCGCCGCCGTTCAACGTGGGACGTCGCCTCGTCGGCGCAGCTGGAGGTGGTCGTTGGTTTAAATTTTAAGTAATTTAGGGTTCCGTTTATGGAGACAAGGGGAGAATCATCAGCTCTTTTTTTATTTAAAAAATTTATTTGATAATTAACCTTTTGCAGGCTGATCAAAGAGACGGTGACGATAACGAGGCTAGGGCGGCGCCGCCTCCGGCGCTGCGGAGATACGTGTCTCCGCCGAGGAGGGAAGACGACCCAGATGGGCATTATGTGTTCAGCCTCGGCGAGAATCTCACCTCTAGATGTAATTTAGTTTTTCCATTTGATTGATTTTATGAAGTGTTCCTTTTGTACGCATAACTTGCAATTGCATGTTGCTGCTTGATTTTTTTTTTCTTTTCAAACCAAGTCTTGTGTGTGTATGTGTGTTCACTTTCCTTGGATTGAGATTTCGAATCTTATTACGAATCTTATTAGAGTAGTGATGCCTTAGCATTTCATCTGTTGGCTACTTTACTTAACATTGTTTAATTTAGATTCTTCCATTTATTTGAGTAATCTCAACTTGTGTGAATTTTCTTGTAGTATCAATCACCTGTGGGCAAACTTGAAGTTAATTCAGTGTGGTGTTGGGATTGCTAAAGTTGTTATCTTTTAAATTTTTTATGTAGGCACTCAGCTTAATAGAATGCATTAATTTCACTGTGAAATTTTTTGTATAGCCATTTTTTCCCCGAACTCTAGGTCACTTGAGTGTTTGATCCATGGGCTTCAGTATAGTCTTTGTAAAGCGTCTAAAATTTACAGTTCAACATGTTTTATTAGATGATCTTACTCTGGACTTAGCTTGTGGCACAATTATCTTCAAACCTTAGTGTTATATTATTTTTTTCTTCTTTTATTTGCAGATAAGATCCTTGACAAGATTGGTGAAGGTTAGCGGTCATGTGCCTGCTGATAAAAAAAAAAAAACTATATTTTCCTCATTGTTCTTGTATCATGTCAGCAAGTTGCTAGTGCTGTAGGCACATTTGGCCGAGTATTGGATTGTTGGGATCGTCAAACACGAGAATATGTGGCTATCAAAGTTGTTAGAAGCATACGGAAGTATCGTGAAGCAGCAATGATTGAGATAGATGTACTGGAGCGTCTTGGTAAAAAATTGAAAGACGAGTCACAGTAAGCGATTCAGTTAACAAGTTTCTGATTGGTAGTGTTTATTGTAATCTTATTTTTTTCTCTTCTTTTTGGCAGTTCGTGAAGATGCATAGTTGGTTTGATTATCGCAATCATATATGTTTAGTAAGTATCCTTTTGTAACCCCTCGTCTATCACTTTTACGGTGATGATGTGTTCCATGATTTGAGCGGTCCAATTTCCTCTCAACTTGTTGCCTCGTGTGAGGATATGGTATGATGTCTGATTGTGTGGCCCTTACTCAATGCACAATTAGAATTTGAGGAAGAAATATAGTTAAAGTCTATTTTGAATGATATGATCAGTAACATGCATGGCATTCAGTGATTGATGTGTTTGTTTGAGTTGATTGTCTATGCGAACTTCATTCATAATACCCATAGCTTTATGGAGAACTTCTTTTCAATGGGTTTTAATGGTTTTATCAGGTCTTTGAGAAGCTTGGACCAAGTTTATTTGATTTTCTAAAGAGAAATAGATTCTCCCCCTTGCCTGTGGATCTTGTTCGGGAGTTTGGGCGCCAGCTTTTGGAATCTGTAGCATGTCTGTGGATTTCCCTTGGCAATGATATCTTCATTTTCTGTATATATTTGGTTTTCTAACCAGTTGCCCCGATCTTTATTAGCATGTTATGCATATCCAGGCTTCTAGCTGCATTTCTAACGGCGTCCTTTTCTGACCTTTTATATTCTTTTACTATATCCAACAGATATGCATGATTTACGATTAATCCACACAGACCTGAAGCCGGAAAATATACTTCTTGTCTCTTCCGATTTTGTAAAGCTTCCTGTATGCAAGGTATTTGGCCCATATACAGTTGGGAAACCATTTATAATTTTGGGTTTTGACTCAAATCTCATCTTTGAACACTTTTATGGTTTGTTCAGACGAAATCAGATGAAACAAATTTCAGGTGCTTGCCAAAGTCAAGTGCCATTAAGCTGATTGATTTTGGTAGTACTGTTTATGATAGTCAGATGCATAACTCTATTGTTTCAACAAGGCATTACAGGGCACCTGAGATCATTCTAGGTAATTAGTTACCGTTTTCAGTGAGATTTACATTCTTCTGTTCTCATTGATTTGACCTTCTAGTCCAACAGAAGCAGTTAATCTGCTAGCATTTGATTCCAAGCTGTCTCAAGACCACTTAATTGTTAAATCTCTGACTGTAGATATAATAATCCTTATGGAGGCTACTGATGCAATTATCACTGCTCATTCAAGTATATGGACCCTTAAAGAAGAGATGTTGGCATTCTAGTTGGGTCAATGCTCTTTTACAGTGCCAATGCTTTAATTAAATATCACCAATCATTTTTGTAACTCGGTTGTTCCTTTTATTACCCACCATCATTTTTACTCTTCAGAAAATAGATAATTATATAGCTGGTGACAATTGTGATCGGTGATTGGTCATTGGTATGAGTTTACATTAGGCATTCTGAGAATGGTTCTAAAAATAAAGTTATAATTTATGACACTAAAACCACGTTTTATGATGCCACTATGTCACATCTTATAGTTCTACATTATATTTCATATGTATGTGAGTAGCTCCTGACTTTCTTCTTGAGTGATGATGTGTGTGGCCTTCTTAACATGTACAGTATATAAAAAAGTAATCTTACTCATTCTGCACGTGTCCGCCTTTTTTGAGAGAGGCGGCGTAGAGAGAACTTGCTGAATCTGATCATTTTTCTGCATGGGATGCCCTCAGGGTCGAGAAGCATGTATTAGGGTGTAAGAGACATTCACTTTTGGAGGATTTTTTTTTCAAGTAACTTAAAACATAAACAAATTCATAGGTGTCTTCGTTACTGGTTTATACGTTAGATTAATACTTGGTAGGACTGGGAGCTTGTTACTTTGTTTATGCTCTTGCTATGTGATGGAAGTAATTTAGTCGCTGGTTTCTTGAAATATATTTTCGGTGAGAAATGTGTCTTTGAATGTAAATCGAGGTTTAGTCCGAGTATTTATCACTTCTGGTTGTTTTTCGTCTCAGGTTTAGGGTGGACCTATCCTTGTGATATATGGAGTGTTGGGTGCATACTTGTAGAACTTTGCACGGTTTAATCTGCTACTCTCCATCTAGTTATCATTCTTTTCCTCTGGTTTATATTTCTGATATGTGACGAGAAGCTGCTTCTACTAGGGGGAAGCACTTTTTCAGACACATGACAACTTGGAGCATCTGGCTATGATGGAGAGGGTTTTGGGACCCCTGCCTGAGCATATGATTCGAAAAGCAAGGTCAGATCTCTGCACTATAAGGTTTTTGCCCACACACTGCGATGTGTACCATACTTGTCGATTCATAAAAAGGAAATCAACCACTCACTGTTGCAAGTTAGCAAAGAGACTCAGCGGGGTAAAAAATCTGATCCTTTATTGTGGTTTTTGCAGCAAAGATGCTGAAAATTATTTTAGACGATCACATCTTAACTGGCCGGAAGGAGCAGTTTCCAGGGAAAGCATCCGTGCAGTAAGGAAGCTAGACCAATTGAAGGTTCTTGCAATCTCTCTCTCCCCCTCTCCCTAAATCACACGATCGTCTCAATGCATAATTAACGTGTTTGGCTGCTACTACACGCAGAAACTGATTTCACAGCATGTGGATTCGTCCAGATAAATCACTTGTGAATTTGCTGCACGGCTTGCTCAAGTTTGAGCCGTCAGAACGTCTGACTGCTCAACAGGCCCTTGACCATCCCTTCTTTAACAACCCCAACTTCAAATTTCTCTAAAATACATTATGTTTTATCCGCTGCTACAGGGATGGTATTAACTTGAACCGTTGGAGAATTAATCATATCTCAATTTTCTGATGTAATCATTTTCTGAAACCCACAAATGACTGTATTATAGGTAATTATTTGCACGTGCTTTGTCAAATTATAAGAATATTGCACTAGATGTACTTTTCTGTTCGACATGTTCATTTCTGTGTTCAAAGATTATATTTTTTGAAAATTTTAGTTTCAATATTTTTGGAAGGATAAAAAACAACACCAGAAGGGGTAAAGTGAGAAGCAAATAAACTGAAGGAACAAATTAATTATGCACGTTCACCCCATTATTCAAAAAGAAATATAAGGGAAAGCTTTTAATTTAGGTGATTAAATTCGAGTTTTATTGGAGATAGATGACCGAATTTTTATTTCAATAAATTGTCATGACATCTGTGTTCAAGTTTTCAATATTAGTATGATTTTGATTCAAAATTTTATTGCATCTATAATTATTTTAGTCTACATAAGTTCTTAAAATAATTACTTTAGTCTACCTAAGTTCTTAAAATAATTACGATTTGTACAATTAATAATAAAAAATACTTTAGTCTACACAAGCTCTTAAAATGATTACGATTTGTACAATAATATTAATTAATAATAAAATATAAACTATCACTGATTTTTTTTAATTTCATACCGCGCAATTCCGATAAAATAAAAATAAAAATACCGCGCAATAGGCGGAGATACATTCTATGTGAAAATATAACCAGTTAGTTAAATATCATTATAAAGAAACCAATTCTTCGAATTTTTATAGAAAATAGAGCTTTTTTCTTCTTCTTGATAATAGAAAAAAGAGTATTTATTTATTTTAACCCTTCAATTAGACATATGCAATTTCTAAATCAACGGTATAGGTTTCTGACTCTAAAACCCTAATCACTGGATTCCCACTTTCCAAATTTTGATCTATTAAACCCGAAATATAGAAGCTCAGAGCGAAAGAAATTCATAACAATGGCGTTCAGGTCACGAGAAATGATGAAGAAGTTTGTGAAGAAGATCGGTGGTGAGAAGAATTTAGCGCCGGCATTGAAAGACCAGTTGAAAAAATCGATGCCGGATACCAAAATCGTAATGGGTCGAGCGCACCGCGGGATTTTCGCAGGAAAGCACATCCGATTCGGGAACCGCGTTAGTGAAGACGGAGGCAACAAGTCTGTACTTTTATTTGCTTACTCTGTGCATTTTAGCATTACGTGTCTCTGTGTGTACGTATTCGTCTTAAGTTCAGTTTGGTGGAAATTACTTGAAGGCGTGATTTTTTCCAGGAATTTGATTTGGCAGTAGTATCTGAAAGATGTTTGATGCCGATCAAATTTATGTGTAGATAATTTACTTTCATTTGTTAAGAATTATGCTGCATCTTTCATCCTTGAGCTATAGTTGAATTAGTATATCGAGGGGTAGGTTTTTTTATTGATTCGATGTTCGTATTTAGGGGAGACACTTGTTACTGCAATAACTCGTTAACTGTAAAATAGGTCATATGATCTTGTCTTTTTTCTGTTTTAGTAATTTCTTTGTATCATTTTGTGGTAGCAAGAATATGGCTGTTTGATTCCGGAGTGGGTTGATGGTGAAATACCGGCTAGGACAGTATGGAACTGCAGAAACTTTTTGTGCTTCTTGTATTGTGAGTATAATAGAGCAAATAAAGATAGTTGTTGGTAAAATTAGCCGAGGAATGTTCAGGAATTGTGTGATATTCCTTGACTTTTTTCTGTTATATAGCTGTATCTGTGCAGTTCTTTCCTGTGTTCTTAGTAGAAGGGGTTGGAGGTCATCATTTTTTGCAGTCTCTCCTAGGTATAAATATGGGAAGTACCTGTATGGTTACAACAAGTTAATCTTGCTAAAATGTTGTCCAGTTTGCAGCAAGAGCATTCCTGATGCTTATTTTGCATTTGAATGTCGGAGCTTGTTATCCTTGAGTTATAGAGAGATGATTCGACATTGATAGATCAAGTTTCGGGTGTTCTGTAATAAAAAGTTGTAGTTGCCTTTAGATTCTTATCTTCATTCAGCTTGTTGAATGCTTATTTCTGTGTGCATAAGTCATATATCACTTTGAAATGGATAAATTGTGTCTCATGTTTCTTGATTTAATGTCTGTTTTAGGTCAAGGAGATCTTGGAAACCTAACGTGCAGCAGAAGCGGCTATTCAGCTACATTTTGGATCGTCACATCCGTGTTAAGGTCACAACTCACGCACTGCGTTGCATAGACAAGGCAGGAGGAATTGATGAATACTTGCTGAAAACACCTTACCATAAGATGGACACAGAAATGGGCCTTTTCTGGAAAACCAAAATTGAGAAGATGTATGAAGAACTCGGGGAGATGCAAGTGGTTTTCTTTAACCCTGAGGATGAAGCCAACTTGGAAGAACAATTTAAAGAGCTCAATCTAGAAAAAGAAAACTGCGTAGAGATGCAAGGAGAAGGATTTATGGTTCGACTTCCCAACAAGAGCCAACAAAGGAGGGACCCGATGCTGGGGAAGACGGAGACACTCATACCGATTTCCATGAACCATTGGTGGCCAACGCTTGAAGACTATTACAGTCTTTGCTTTTCATCATTGATATCAACCATCACGTTTTGTAATCTTAGCAAGAATAACGGTTTAGGTGGCTGATACGCTGTTTGAGTACGATGATTTGATATATTTACTTCAAGCAGTTGAGGATATCTTTGATTAAACAAACATCTTCAGATGATACTTATATGTAGACGAATGAGCTTTTGTTGCTGAAATCGTTCGCCCCTAAATCTACATTTGCTCTTCTTTTAATTTTGAGAGTTGAAAACTTTTCAGGGCCTTACTATTATCACCACAATACTTTATAGCTATGTTTGATTACAAGGTAAAAAAAAAAAAAGTTATGCATTGCAAATGAGTGTATAGAGCAATTCAGTTTTAGATTCTGCAAGTTTCTTGCAAGTGCTATTGTTGTTAAGGCAAAATTAATCACAAAACAGCAATGCCAACTTTATATTCTTTAAGTTTTTTGCAAGTGCTATTGTTGTTAAGGCAAAACTAATCATTGTTGTTAAAGGCAAAACTAATCATAAAAACAACAATGTCAACATTTTATGCTGCTAGTTTCTTGCAAGTGCTATTGTTGTTGAAGCAAAATTATTCATAAAACAGCAATGCCAACCCAATGGGCAAAAACAAAACTCAGAGTCAAAACTATGTGACATTTTACATCTAATATAGCAAGAACTCACATGGTCTTTGATGCACAGTGGATACTATACATCCTCCAAATTGGGTCAACTTTAGATGATGCAACTAATTTTGATCATCTTGACCAGAATTTGCCTAAAATAACTTTTATAAGTTAATTTATCAACTCTAACAAACTACAAACTCATGTTTTTGGAATTGAAAGACCCTTCTCTGTTTTTATTCTCTTCTGCATCTGTTTCAAAATTTCATCTCTCTCTACCAGAGCTATCCAGCTATTACTTTAATAAGCCTCTTTCTTTCGCGATTTTTCTCATGTTCCCACGCTCTTTCCAAAGCCTGGCACCAGCAAATATGTTCGATACCAAAGCGTAGTTCACGAGACTATCACCACCCATCTTCAACAGAATTTCTCCCACTTCTTTTCCCATTTCCACATTTCTATGTGTCCTACAAGCATTAAACATAGTTTGCCATATTGCAACATTGGGTTTCAAAGGCATCTTCTCAATGAAATCCTTAGCTTCTTTCAAACGTCCAGCTCGACCAAGCACATCAACCACGCAAGAGTAATGCTCGACTCCAGGTTTCATCTTTTGCTCGTTGCACAACCTAGTGAACCACTCTTGGCTCTCTTCCACGAGCACAGATCGACTGCAAGCTGACAGAACTGCCAAATACGTCACAAGATCAGGCTCGATCTTCTCTGCCTGCATTTTCTTGAAGAGATGAACTGCTTCTTTACCAAGACCAAGAACTCCATAGCCTGTGATCATAATAGTGTAAGAGAATACATCTTTCACTGGCGTCTTATCGAACAGCTTGTCAGCATCCTCTTTTAAACTACACTTGAGATACAAATCAAGAATTGAATTAATCACTGAGCCGTCCAAATTAGAGGGGGCTTTGATAGCGTAGCAATGCATCTGCTTTCCCAGCTCCACGTTTCCAGAATTTGCAAACAAAGTAATAATGCTTGAAAGAAGTACACTCTCGAGACAAATGCTGCTCAATCTAATCTGTCTGAACACGTCCATTGCTGATGATAGATCTCCTTTCCGAGCATAACCCAAGATAACGGAAGTCCAGGAAATCGTACTTTTTGCTTCCATTTTACCAAATATTTCTCGTGCTCCAAACAAGAATCCACATTGAGCATAAAGATCAACAAGGGCACCTGCAAGAACTCTGTGAGCTGAAATGGAGTATCCTTTTCTGATCAGAAAGCCATGAATTTGTTTCCCCTCTCGTATAGCTCCAACACCCCTGCACGCCTTTAAAGTGCTCGAAAATGTAAAATCATCCGGCGTTTCTCCATGCTCTTGCATTTCTTGAAGAAAACGCAGCGACTTCTTGCACATATCTTCAGAATTCGCATACCCTGCTATGATGGCATTCCATGTAACCAGATCTCTAACAGGCATTTCATCGAACAATTGTTCAGCTTCATCAATTCTTCTGAATTTGAAGTACATATCAATGATCGAGTTTCCAACCACAGGATACAAACCAAGTCCAGTTTTACAACATAAAGCTTGAATCTGTTTCCCAGTTTCTAGAACACCCAAATTCCCACATGCTTTGATATTCATTGACAAAGTGTACTCATTATGATTCACATTTGAATACCCCATATCATTGAATAGCAATAATGAAGCCTTAACTTCGCCTAATCTCAGGTACCCAGACATTAAAGAAGCCCAAGAAACAACATTTCTCTTAGGCATTATATCAAACACTGAATGGGCACTCTCCATTCTGCTGCATTTTGCATACATATCTATGAGATCGTTGTTTATCATTACATCACACGCGTACCCAACTCTTAAAACTGCTCCATGCACTCGCTTTCCTTCATCGTGCATCAATTTTTTCGAAGAATTCCTCAAAACTTCGGATAGAAACTGCCTCTGTCTTATCAATGGAATCCCAAATTGCTCCATTTAATTATGATTAGAAAAGATGCTATTATAGTTGCTGCATTTCAGATTTCAGACCATTCTTGAAGGGATTTCAAGGTGTTACAAATCTCAAAATTTCATAAACCCTTTATTAAATTTGATCATCTTTTGGTCCTGGAGACTCCGAAAAGTAAAAGATAGAATGGGAATACAGGGGTAAAGTGATATAAAATTAGAATAGTGGGATTGGAGTAAAATTAATGAGAGCAGAAGGGCTAGAGTGAAATTTACATTTCCATTACTTCAGTTCTCAGATTTCTTTGCAAAATTAAAAAGATTCAGAATGCGAGTTTTGCTGCAAGAAATGATTTTTCAATCAAATTACAACGTTGCGGCTCCTTTTCCTCCTGAAAGATAAACTTTTTCATATTAACACACCTAAGAATGGCAGCAAAACTGAGGCTTTTCTCCATCAGAGAATTGGAAGATATGTTCATACCCATATTAAAGAAATGCAACAACACGCGATCGTTGAAGATAATTCATGCCCAAATGGAGAAGTTTTCGTTGTTACAGAGCAGTTTCTTGGTGACTAGAATGCTGGAAATATGTGATAAAAATGGCGAGATTGATTATGCGAATTTGCTATTTAGAAAAGTTCTTGAACCTAATATTTTCCTGTACAATGCAATGATTAGAGCATACACAAACAAGAGTATGTATGCAATGGCTATGAATATTTACAAGAGTATGATAGGAAACTCTGTTCAAGCTCAAGAACAGATTTTTCCTGATAGATTTACGTACCCTTTTGTTATTAGATCTTGTGGAGGACTTATGGATATTTGGTGTGGCAAACAAGTTCATGGGCATGTTTGTAAATTCGGGTTGATGGGTCATAGCATGATACAGAATTCATTGTTGGACATGTATATGAAATGTGATTCAGTGGCGGATGCCCGAATGCTGTTCGATGAAATGCCTGAAAGAGATGTGATTTCTTGGAACAGTCTTATTGGTGGGTACATGAAGTTGGGCCAATTGAGGAAAGGTAGAGGGTTGTTTGAATTGTTACCGAATAAAACCGTCTTTTCTTGGACTACGATGATATCGGGGTACACGAAAAACGGGTGTTTTGGTGATGCATTGGGTGTTTTCAGAAGAATGCAGATGGTGGGAATGAGACCTGATTGGATCAGTTTAGTCGCGGTTTTGCCGGCTTGTGCACAGTTGGGAGCATTAAAGCTCGGAAAATGGATTCATTTTACGCGGAGAAGAATTCGTTCTTGAGAAAGACTAATGTGTGCAATGCATTGATTGAAATGTACACAAAGTGTGGCAGTGTGGACCAAGCCTTGAAGGTGTTTGGTAAAATGTCTGCAAAGGATGTTATCTCATGGAGTAGTATGATTTCGGGCTAGCACATCACGGGAGGGGTCCGCGAAGCAATCGGTTGTTTCACCAGATGGAGAAAAAGCGAAAAATCGAGCCAAATGAGATCACGTTAAGAGGCCTCTTATCAGCTTGTGGACATGTTGGTTTGTTAAGCGAGGGGTTGAAATACTTCAACTTGATGCAAAATGGTTACAATATTGAGCCTGGAATCGAGCATTATGGCTGTCTGGTCGATCTTCTTGGACGAACGGGGCATATTGATCGAGCATTGAAACTTATACAAAGCATGAAAATGGAGGCAGATTCAGCAATATGGTGCTCTCTGTTGAGCTGTTGTAGAACTTATCGCGATCTTGAAACTGCAGTTATCGCGATAGAACATCTTTTACAGCTTGAGCCAGACGACACGGGGAATGTTGTCCTGCTTGCGAATATATAAGCGGATTTGGGAAAGTGGGACGGGGTTTCGAGGATGAGGAAGTTCATTAGAAGTAAGAGCATGAAGAAAACACCAGGTTGTAGTGCAATTGAGGTGAATAGTGTGGTTCAAGAATTCATATCAGGTGATGATTCGAAGCCATTCTGTAAGGATGTTTACCAGATACTGGATGTATTGAATCTGCATCAGATTAAAAGAGATAATGATAGGATTGAAGGCATACTGGATGAATAATATGATCCATTTTTCAATTTTGGGAAATATGTATTTTGAGTCTTGAACATGCAAATTGTTAGACACTGAAAACTCTATATTCTGCGGGAGATCAAAAGATCCATAATTCATCATAATTGTAGGAAGGAAAAGGAGTAATTAATGATTCAAAATAGGGGTAACAAATAAAAATTTAAAAAAAATGTGTCAGAAGTGGGATTTGAACCCACGCTCTCTCACGAGAACCAGAACTTGAGTCTGGCGCCTTAGACCACTCGGCCATCCTGACTTTTGTTAATGTTTTCAATTATTGTATTATATATTTGATCACTTCAACCTTACACATATACGCATCAATGATTGAGATGGTGGTTGATTGGAAATATGTAGAAGAGCTTTATAACTCGACATGAAGAAAGTTACTAACTATTGCAAGTCTTTATCAACTTGATGGAACTGAGAACATGCTTGTGGATTTTGACAAACAAACATCTAGTTACCTAATACTGTACCTACAAATTGTCCCAAACTACAATGCATAACACTATCATCTAATATAGAATATCAATCAACAACGCATTTCGTAAGGTGGAAATAATGTCCAACGAGTTATGAAATAGATCACATGAAATGATCTCATAATATCGGACTTCCCTCAATAGCATGTACGGAGATAATTAGCAAATCTTGACAAAAGCTATTCACTTCAGATATATCAAAGAGAAAAGTGTTACGCTAGTAAAAGTCATAGTAACACTGCTACCCTTCTCTTCAAGTTTAGTCTAAGGTTTAGTCCTAGGATACTGAGACAACTGGTAAAACATTACAAAATGTGCCTCAAATTTACTTCACTACAAACTACCAAGCCAAAAGTATGTTCTACTGTCATTTGCACCACCACTTCTCTAAGCAGCGCGAAACTTCTTTCAAAAAAGCCTCAGTTTCCACAGTCTCCTGATTGGCTCTCGTCTTCTGAATCAGCAACCACAATTGATTCATAAGCAGTGTTTATCGAAGGCCTTTGCCTTACCCTGTTCTTTGCACCTAAAATCACGCTTTCTGGGATAATATGACCGGGAATTCCAGCTAGTCTCTTGCTGAAACGCATACCTTTAGGCTTGTGGACCAACGGTTTGTTCTGCTTCTTGGAGCGGACGTTGTGTTGATCTCTTTCACTCTCCTTCGCACCATTTTCCTCCTTTTTTGACTCATTTTCTTCGTCACTGAAATCTTCAGAATCGTCACTTTCTTGATGGCTGCTTCTCTCAGCATCACTTTCAGTTGCAGAGTTGTTAGATTCGTCTGAGGCAGGTAATTTCCTTTTTTCCCAACTGGCTCCAGTTTTTCTGTCTCTCTTGGCTCTTCATTTGTCGTCCTTTTACTAAACCAATTGAAGAAACAGGTATAAAAAGAATCAAGTTAATAACGACGCTAGAAGTCCAACAATGCTGTTGCAAAACGGAAAGACAGATTTTAAGTGATGCTACAGGCATGATGGACCCAAGGTAGGAATCAAATTGAGACAGGCTTTAGTATATTTATTTCAGAACTCAAACTCAGTGAACTTGATGGAAGCCCAACATGTTCTGATCAGCCAAAAACGTTCTTCCACTTTGTAATAATATATAGTTCATTTTGACCAAGAATAATTCAAATTATCACCAGTCTTGGTGATTTATAAAACAAAGGGATCCAGCTATTACTTCTCCACTGCATTTATTATCAATGACAAATTTGAATGGAAGCAAGTGTAATAATTCTTCAGTTTCATACTATTCCAGCAAAATAAATCTCTGAGTTGAAATCTAAAGCCACACAAACTTGAGTTGGCCTAATAAAAATTTGAATTTCTAAAACCTAAAAATTAAAAAGCATCTGATTTGTAATCAAGTCAAGGAAGAGAAATAAAATCTACCTCATACATAAAAAGGATTTTTAAAAAATGTAGGAGATGGGACTGTATTACTGTACTTTGTATATTGGATTGCCTCCTTAATAGCTTTGTCATAATTATCTGCAATATAATAAGCATTGTTAGTCAGAGGGCTGAGATCAGGTTGTGATCATAGAGATGTCAAGCATTATTCCGCAAAAAATTTGAGACAGAAGTTGGACTTGTGGTACAAGTTTAAGAAACAAAACAATTTGGTTATGCTGCATTATAATCCTAGCAAATGTTCAAGCTCTAGTCATGGAGTCAACCTCCCGAGCCCACATGATAACAGAAATATTTGTAATTCACAGCTATATTACCTTTACAATTTCTGATAAATAAACAAGGCACAAACATATAATCCATAACATGTTCAGGCACGAGGAGCAAAGAATGTACATTAAGACGCATGTAAGTCATCAGTTTCAATAGCAAGTAACAAGCAACTTTGTTGATGCATTATAGTTTAAGTGCATAAGTGCTATTATGAGAACCTATCAGTACTAAACCAGCAAACCGCACACTTATTCCCCCAAAATATGCAAAGATAGTGAAAAGCCTTGGGATAAAATTCTCGTACCAAATCTATAATCAACAGGCTTGCCATTACGACAAGATCGTGTTCTGACAGAATTTCGAAAACCATTCAGTAACATCTGTTCCCTTTGCTGCTGCTTCAGCACCTTCTGTTTCTTCTGTCAACCACAGTAATAAAATAAATATTTTGATAAAGTGAAGCCAACTGAATATTGAATAATGAAACTGCAAAGGGAAGTATCAAATTTCTAACCTTCCATTGCTTTTCAAGAACAGGAATAATATCAACTTCAACAGATTTACTGAGATCAGCTTCCCACTTAACTTCACTGGAGGAAAATTCATTCTACCATCCAAAGTAGCAGAGAATTAATGCAATGCAGCAATGAGGAATTTAGGTAACTAAACATTTGTACATACCACAATCTTTTTGAACTCTTCTAGATTAGTTGCAAGGGTCTCCCATTGGCAATTTACTTCTGGGATGGTAGCTTTACCTTTGCCTCGTTCAAATTTAAGGAACTGAACCTCTTTATACAATCTGTGACCAATAGTTTCACTTCCATCATACCTGTAACAAACAATCACATTTACCAGCACTCTTAACTTACTTTGAAATCCAAAGCCCACAAAACATACCAGAATGTTACTCCACCTCCATCACTCGCAAGCTTGTTCTTTCGGAAATACGAAATGTCAGTTCCATCTTTCATCGTGTCATTGATATAAGCCACAGCATCATATTGCTGCACAGAGAACAAACATCAGAACCATGGAAATTTTGAAAAACTACCTTGTAAAAATTGTGTCGTCAAATTATCAGAAAAATCTATTTCTTTTATGATATGGATAGAATAGTCAGGAGAGAGTCTTTGAATGAACATGAAAAGACAAGTTATTGGAAAGAAGATGAATCTGGATATATACATCAGAGCGAACTACGCAAAGAGCTTTAAGAATAACAAGGCGAGTTATTGGTTCGAGTTCCTTATAAAAAGATACCTCTTCCCTGAACATCAAACAAAAACAACAGAAAATTAAAAAAAGAACAAGGGGAAAGGAAAAACAGTAAAAGTTGCCATGATAAACGTGACAACAGGAATTACAACTGAATACTGTACCCTTTGGCTGCAGTTAAAGGAAAATCTCCTTTGGCAACCTGCAAAGCAAGATAAGGTGCAGTAGCATCTTTAGCATCCAAAATGTATCTTTCATCCACAAAATACTTTAAGAGTCAAGAGTTAGACCTACCCAAGGCCACCACATTGAGAGTGTCTTACTGAGAGCAGTGATCCATGCATCAGGGGTGTTCAACGTTTGGTTCGAGCGAAGAATTCCCTGAAAATGATAAAATTGTGCATAATTTATTCCAAAAAAAGGAACAAAGATTGTATGTGACTTAGGTAAGTTATTTAGCAATAAGTACAGTTTATGAATACAGATGGAATACAAAACCAGGAAAAATAGCAAATGGTGAATGAATGTTGAAGATATGATTATCCAATTGATCAGATTATCTCTGAGGGGTTGCAGCTGTTACATAACATCCTTTTCCATTTCAGACACATAGTGTCATTTGAGTTTTTTTAACCAGGTTGATTACAAAAATTTTACACAGATTTCAACTGAAACTATTTTAACTGTCCAGTTCAAATTATTCTCCATAGTTCTTAGAGGAACGATCAGAAGATTCAGTAATGCTTTTTCAAGATACCATTTAAGAGAATTGTATACTCCAAATTTTGAGAAAACAAAAATTAGAAAAGGAACATGATCCAAGAAGGTGGTTGAAAAAGTACATGGTATGTCCTATTCTAATATGAATTTGGAGCTTTTAAGACGGCTGATGTTATTAATATTATACAACTAAGATGTTGTTGAAGCACTACGATAAAATAATATCACGAAATATTCAAGATGTGTGTACAATGTTACACTTTTGACATTTTCAATTACAAAAGTATCATTGCAGTTTCTTAAAAGCTCCTCAGCACTCGACAGTTTTATATAATCTAACAACTATTTGAAAGTATATAAGAGTCTATTTTTTCAATATACAAATGCTTTAAAATATTTTGTAAACTCTCAGACATGTTATACTTAGCCAAAGACCCTATAACTTATAGTTCGCATTACTTTGAAATGCATATAATAATACCTTTAAAAGTGTTATATGAAGCTGAGCAAGTGCACTGTTTTGCTCAATGAGAGCAGTTTCTATATCTTCAGCAGATATCTTCAGATCCTTCCCAATAATCGGCTTGAATACCTGCAAGTGCATTGCACAAAAACCAAAAATAAAATATCATATGCAAGTACTTACCAATGATCGAAGTAAAATACCCAAGATACCTAATCTACAGTAAGGCAGTGTAATACTACTATAATATGCGTATATGACTACGTATACTTCCAAACAAATGCATAATTTACAGATAAAATAAAGAAGGGAATAACTTGTAACAGAAAAACATGGAATAACTCGGAATAGAAGGGTGAATAAAGGAAATCAACAAATCAAAATCGTAAAACAAAAACAAATTAGACTTGTTACATTGAGAAAGTTGAGAACTGAAGCTAACTCCCATCTCTGACGGAGCTTTCCGCGAACAGACTCAACTTCCGTCGACGGCGATGACTCTGATATTAACATTACGCTGTCGTTTTGCGCAACTCCGCCCGACGCCGCCTCTCTCCGGCAAACTCCTGACGTAGAACCAGACGAAATCCTTTTTTGCAGAGAGAAATTACAAGAAATTTCGATTATGAAATGAAGTGCGATTGTAAAAATGAGGCCTGATTTGGGGGGAATTTCAGTGGGTGAATGTAAAAAATTCACTCTTTCCCGCCTAAGCCCATTCTGCGACGAATTGAAATTGTTTTCCCCATTGGCCCATTCTCTATTTCTTCTTTTTATGGACTAGGGTTTTAATATCAATTTGCAAGATGTATTAGTACTTTTTTTTTCCAGAAATATGCATTAGCATTTTTTTTTATTTGGTATTTTGTATGATTTTTCTTTCAAATTGCATATACAATGCGAAATTAATCGATTGCAATTTAAATTTTTTTCGACCACGGGTGCCCTAAAAACTTATAACCAAGATTATATTTGAATGGTTAATTTTTTTAAAATATTTAATTTATCTATATGAAACATGCCCACTAATCATTGAAATTCAAGTGATCAGATCCCTAACAATGTATATATTCATATATTTTTTCTATTCATCAGCCTATATCGAACTTTAAAACGTACATAACGATTAATATATTACCTATGTAAATATCTAAACCAAGCTTAATGATGGTGGAGTTAACATTTGCCTTCAATTTCAATCCGACATTTAGTTCATATTTTTAGTCCAACTTGTTTAATTTCTCTAATCATAATATAAATTTAAATTCAAATTAGATAGGATCTAAAATTAATAAAAATGTGTACTCTCAATTATTTTTCATTTTCATCCTACTTAACTATTCTCATTGTGTTATTTTTTTGCTTCGTATTTTCTGAAAACACACCATGGTTACACAAAATATATAGTATTATTGTTTTCTGATACTAAAATATTACTAATAATGAAAATTAACGAATAACCCTTCTTATTAACCATATATAAATAAGGATATATATTTTTAATGGGCCGTAATATACTAATTGGGCCTAGGCTTTCTTAACTAAATATTTTTTGTCAGTGAAATTATCCTTTGACAGCCCACTCATTCATACCTTGGGCTTCCAAGTTATGGGCCCAAAGGCGGAGGCTCAATCTGCCCAATGGTTGTTTCTTGATATCTGGATGAAATAGAGATTTTATTCAATCTTTGTAATAAAACAGAGTGGTTTACCATACAGTCGGGTTGTGCGATCTTGTTTCATAATGATTTTAAAGTGTCTTGATTATCACGAACATGAATGTGCCACTATTTCAAAACGAAGCGTCTGTTATGTTTCCATATTAATAAGATTCGTTTTTTACGTATAAATAAATCGTATTTTTCAACATAACAAATTAAACTTAAAAATGTCTTATGAATAAGCATTAGTGCGAAAAAGTACATCTAAGACCTAATATAAAACAGTTGTACATAAGGCAAAATTTCCATAATTACAAATCTTCAAGATCCCAACAGCTAACACTTATTAGGTTTCTTGAAATCGAATCCTCTTCAAAATTTTGGTCCATTTTCAACATCCCTCCAAGGAAAATTCAATTTTACACGGTGGTCGAAAAGCTTGACGTGTAATTAAAGGGAGAGCATGGATACTCGAACAAGTAAACATTAAAAAAAAAAGATTAAATATAATTTATTTAAAAGCGTGAAATATGTGTTAATTAGGGGTAGTTACTCTTATACAAAAGAGCGAAATAATTATCTAGGAAAAATGATGATAATATCAATAGAGGTGAATATTTAGTTATTCTACATTATCAAACCAACCAAAATAGCAAAATTAAAATAATCATATTATTTATCATAATAAATCGAAATCGAACCATTTGACTACATAACCGAACTTAGCCAAACCGATTTTTTGGTTACATTTTGATTATTAATCAAAATTATTTGACATTATGAAATTAAATAATTTTTAAAGGCACGTGTCCAATTTTTACGGAAGAAAAACTAATACAACACAAGGTCCAATGGTACTAAACTACAACATAAATTAACAATCAACATATAACATATATAAATAGTGTTTTATTTCGATTAGAAAGTGAATAAATTAATTAGTCTTAGGATTATATACATAGAATAGAACATATCATTTCAGTTTGGTTTTCGTTAATTTTACCTTAAAGATTGTTATGCACGGTCAAGAACTTTCCTGCCATGTGTTCGCCAGATGAACGCATGGAACAATAAATCGAAGGTGTGCGCTGACCCATTAGATAGGTGCTCGCCATCTGGACGAACATCCTGCTCGTCCACCTGTGCTCGCCAGGAGCTCGATAGCTGGGGTGACCAGAAAACACCAAAGGCCGCCGCACCACAAAAAATATGCTCCCCGACGGAAGGAATGGCTACTATAGCCGGGGGGCAAAAAGTGACCAAGCGAGAATGCGAAACCGAGCGAAGAAGGGAAGACTACTTGCAACAACGATGGCTACTCACCCAATGGGATGGCTACTCACACCAATCGAGGCGGGTAGAAAGTGACCAAAGCAGAATGCAGAAGCCGAGCGAAGGGAAGACACAAACAACGCGATGGCTACTCACCAAGCCGGGCGAGCGCAATAAATGACCAAAACCAGGCAAGCCGAGCAGAGAAGGAAGACCTGCTGCCCGCCCGTCGAACCGAACAAAATAAGTCCTCAAAGACTAGCGTAAATAACGAACAAAGAAGACGGGTCACCTACTAAGTACCCGCACCTAGATGACCAGTCGAGGAAACATGACAAGCGAACAAATGTATCGGCCGGGGGGAGGCATGGTAGGAGATGTGACAACACCACATGCACTCTTGCATGGCAAGAAATAGATAGCTCGTGCTTGCCAAGGCAGCACATGCTTGTACAAACTCTATAAATAAACTCTCCGGGTCAAAAAGAAAAAAGTTGAAAATTTCCTTAAATAACTCTTGTACCAGCTTTCCATCCCACGTATCAATTGTGCTTGACACACCCCCAAATCACTAATAATACAATCCTGGCTTGGTACGCCCCAGACGTAATCATTCCCGACGAACTGGGTTACCAAATTCTTGTTGTCACTTTACTTTACACTTGTGCTCGCCACACACATTCAGTGTCCAACACATAAAATCTATTTTGTTTGTTAAGTTGTCACACACAACGTCACATTATATTTTCCACCTTGTGCGACTTTAACAAAGATCGAAATCGGAAAAAAAAAAAAATTCAAATCCAAAACCAAATACCAAATTAACCAAATCAAAATTTTATTTCAATTCAATTTAACTTGATTTTTCAAATTTCACCGAATAGTGTTCACCCCAAAATATCACGTGACATATGTTATACACTATACAGTGTTTGCCAGTTTAGAGGGGCGTGCTTTTGCAATTTAAGGTCTCATGTACTCGTAAATAATTAAAATGAACATGTTAGATAAAACGACGTCGTAAAGCCACATCGTCCATCTCTATATAATACCTCCGGCAATTTCACTCCAACATTTTCAACTGAACTCTCTTTCTCTCTCTCTGCTCCTCGAGCACAATACATGTATATCACCTCATTCGAGCTGAGTTTTCAATCATGGAAGACAAAGACACCGAACTCCTCTCTAAAGCCACAGCAAACCATCTATTCCTGGGCCAATTTGAGCCGTTTCGGGCCACGTTGCGCAGCCTGCGAGCCCGAAGCCCGGACCTGGCACGAACCATTCTACAAACAATAGTTGCGCAGGGCGGGCGTTTGGGCACATCCGACCCGGTTAATTGGTCTGATTCATGTCCTTCTCCTGCAATCCTCACTTTCCTCTGCACAATTGAATTGCTTCAGTTCCCTGACGCCACCTTGAATCTATGGTCGTTCGACCCGAATATGTTGAAATTGAGGGCTGAATTTTTGTTGTATGTACATATGATTAGTTCTAGAGTTGTCGAATCAGTTAAAGACGGTGTAAAAATAGATGTAAATGAGAATATTGATGAGGGATATGCGAAGAATGACGAGCTGCGGGTTCTGGAAAGACTTTCGGAGGTGGGGTTGAATCGTTTGAGGCCGGATTTGATTGGTTCTGAAGAAACGGAGGAATGGGGTTCAGGAGGTTTGGGTGAAGACGATTTAGTCACACTGAGGGGTCTATTTTGGAGAATTGTGATATATTTGATGTGTTGTGTGAGAACATAGAAGAGCAAGTGGGTCGACTGGAGAATGAAGATTCGGGGGGTTTGGCAGTTGCTTTGAGAAAGAAGGCGAGGCTGCGCGAAGAGAAAGAGGAGGAGTTGATGAGGTTGGTCCAGAGGTGTGTTCAGGTAACGCATCTGGATGCCATGATACAGTGTTTGGAGAATGGTGATGAGGATGAAGCAGTTTCACATGTTAGATTTCTTCATTTGGATAACGGAGTTGAAGAGGCTGAGTATCGGTATGATTACTATTGTTCCCCCCCTTAATCGTTAGTGTAATGCTTGTGCCTAATGATTACTGGTGTAAAAATTTCACTTGGCTTGCGAATGCATTGAGATTAGTAGAACTACTTAAGGCTGTGGTTTTCATTTAGTCCACATAAATCATGGCTTAAATAGATAGTGAAGCTAAATGGTTGCTAAATTATTATTTCAAGGTTTTAAATGGGTGCTAATTATGTTGATTACTGTCTGAACATAATTTATAGTGATGGTAAATAAAACTTGTACAATTCTTATATTTTGCACCATATTGGATCCAGTTACCTATCTTGAAGTCCCGGTTTTGAGAAGCATGAATTGGAATAGCTGACTCAATACTCTTTTTTTTTGTTAGCATGGTTTTGCAAGATCTCCTTAAAAGGGTGTCGTCAGGAGTACATGATTATGGAGACACCTCAAATGCTATGCGAAATAAAGTTTTTTCCATATATACAGAAGCACTTTCATCCGGTTGCACGCGTCTTGTTCAGATGCTTCAGGTTGTGTTGATGCTTCTACTTTATTGCTTTTGCATAATTGTTTGAATGGGATGATCTTCTTCTTTGGAACACATGAGTTAACGTTCATGGATATCTGAGGACAATCTTTCTGATGCAAAGTACTTTAAAGCCCAATAATATTTTGTGGAATGTATTCATATTTTAATTTCCAGACTTCAATGAAGTTATATGCTTCTTGTTTGTTGAAAACAAAACCACATTTTTTCTGTCATGAAAAAAGATGGGCACTGAGGGAGTGACCTTAGTAAATGACCTGTATAACTTACTTAAGGAACTGTATCTTGGAATGAAGGAGTTAAATATGCCAGCCTTATTGAAATGAATTCAATACTAAAAACCCAATTTTGCAGCTAATAGACGATATGGATATCTTTGTTTATTCAGATATGATGGTCTTATACCGCATGAGAAACTTGAGAATGGAATAGATGTATTGTAATAAGTATGTATCCACTAATCATAACATGTGTGCCAGCCAGTTTATGTCATGTGAAATGTTTTCATGTTTTTGTGGTTTATTTCCATAGCTCCATGTGTATTATTTGCATATATAGGAACAAAACATTAATGAGGAGAACAATTGGCAATATCTCCATCTGGACTAGGTCTTTCAGAGACATCAATGTTTCAGATTCAAAGAAATTGAGTATTACCTTGTAATTGATGTAGTCATCTGTTAAGTCTAAATGTTAGTATTCAGGGAGGGATCTCTCATCTCCCACCTTCACTCCCCAATTAATAAAACTTCTGTTCCTTATTTAAAAAAAGAAAAGAAAAAGAGGAGAACAATAGGCAACCATAGCATGGAAACTGCTATTTTTGGGGAGTGAATGCAGAGGTATTAAGTGGGAATAATCTCCTTTTATGGGATACCTGTATCAATGCCCGAAGATGTGGTTTTCACTATAACTAATTTCTTTGGCAGTACTCTCTTATTTCCTCATATAAATTTGAAAGAACGAGGAGTATATATGTTCAAATTCAGAGATTTTGATAAGGGGTGTTTTTAAGTAATGGGTGTATTAAGGAAAAAAAAGAGGTGGAGGTGGGGTGGGTGGGTATGAAGGGCTTGACTCGTTGCCAAATTGCTATTAGAGGCTAACAAACATGAGTTTATGCTGATTTTCCCGATTCCACATTCTCGTTATGACATGTAATTGCTTATATTTTGAATCAGATATGTCCCTTTATTCCATGGACTGATTAGTCATCAGCTTTTATGGTTAAATAAATTTTTGGATGAGGTTCAAGCCATGAAACTGCAAGTGGAATGATAAAATTCTTCATTGATGTTCAAGCATATCTTTTGTGTTTTCTTAATTGTTAAAGAATGGAGAGCAAAGATGCTTGGCTTGTTCAAGAGTTGCACATAAATTTCAGTGTTGAAATGAAGTCAGAAGTCCCTTTGTGGTGAGTGTGTTTGTCCGAATTATACTCATGCTATATTGTATGATTTAAAATGTACCGTGCACTATTATATTATGAACAAAGGTACCAAATCATGGATGAGAAGTTGTTGCATCTATAGTATGTGGCAGAACAGTATGTACATACCTTTGGTGTGCAAGTGTTAATTCAAACCTGTTTACAGTTGGTGCTTTTGAGTTTGTTCTTTGTAGTTCTAGACTCTGATGTTGTATGAAATAATTCTTGATTTTCTATTTTAATGCAAAAGATTTCTCAAATGTATGATTGATATCACAGATCATCCAAGATGACTTGCTGTCTCAAGAAATCGAGGCCTACAGTGCTTGCGGAGACAACCAAATTCCTCTTCCCTTCAAGCGCCTTCAAAAAGTCTATTGCAGAATTTGCGCCCGAGACAGTTTCAGCTGAGACACCAGTTGCTTTGAAAGTTGCAACAGCTTTATGCATGAGAGATGTGTATCATTATGCTGCGTGTTAGAGGCTTACATGCACTTGAATGTGCTGTTGATACTGCACTTTCTCTTGTACATGAAAGAGCAAATTCAAAAGCATGCCAGGTGTGTCCTCTAATTCTTTTTGTCGGCAAGGTCTATGGATGGCCAAATGGCATTATATATTTGTGTTTTTCTTACTCTCTCAATCCTATCTAGAAATTCAAAAAGAAAAAAAAAGGAATCTCTATGGAAGTTGTTGTGTTCTTTTAGGGGTGGTGGAAATTTATCATTTGATTGTTATTAAAACCAAATTGTATAATACATGCTAATGTGTTGTATAATGCACATTAGGTTCTCATGCTATTTCCTCGTTTGCAACCCCTGGTTGCAGCCTTGGGATAGGATCTTTTTTTTAGCTGGAAAGACAAAAATGAGAAGGAGACTGATGCAGTCTTTATGGACAAGTAAATCTCAAGCTCTTCGATTGGAAGAATCTTCCCCTCATTATAATAAGATAGATGAGGTAAGTATGCTGTACATCCCTTTTTCTGCTACCACCCAATCTGTATTCATGCAAGTCAACACGTCTCTAATCACACAAGTCAACTATATTTCTGTTACGTGCACATGAATACATCCATTACAGTCTCCTGTTTTATATAATAACTAGATTCACTTAATATTTTCAATGTTGGCAGGTATCCTGTGTAGAAAATCTTTGTGATACATTATGCTACCGACTTGACATTGCTTCTTTTGTTGCCTGTAACAATACTGGTCAACCTTGGAGTCTAAAATCGTCCTTACTATTATCTGGAAAACACTTGTTAGAACGTGGGAATGATGATGCGAAATTGATCCATTTGTTGAAAATTTTTGTACTGGAGAGATTATCAGTCCAGAGTCCTTTTTTAGGTAAGGCTCTAAACTGTATGCTGAAGACATATATGCACACTCGACTGGGCTATCTTATTCAGATGCCTGATAGTGTTGGTCATGTTAAGTGCTTATTTAGTGAACTACCATAATCTATGTCTTGAAATTCCATTATTTCTGGTTTATAGTATTTTAATATATTATCTTCTTCTTTCTGTAGGTGATATTTGATCTGGTTCCTCACATAGAATTTCAAGATGCGATTGAACTACTTAGTATGCAGCCTATTACTTCGACTCCAGAAGCTTGGAAAAGGTGCAGTCATAAGTTCACTTTGTTACATGTACATTTGGCTTTCTGAATTTTAATTGAGTGCCAAACTAATTATTCCACTGAGGCTAATAGAATTGCTAGACTTTACAAAGACTCTTTTGTTCTATACCATATAATTGCATTATTGTTAAATCAATACACAAGTATCTATATATACATATGATGACCTATATATACTTTTCAATTTTTATTGGTTGTGTGTGTGGGGGGTGGAGGCTCTAGGTCCACCCCTGCTTTGAGTCACTTGGCTCTGAAGATATATTCTCCCTCAAGAGCAACACAACCGTTGCTATTGTCACTTTTGAAAAATCATTTTTTAGTTTTCACTCACTTGCACTTCCATTAGAGAATAGCTTCAATTTTGTAGCTGAATCCTAATGTATATATTACCCTTTCCAGTTAACCACTGTTTAGTCATATTTTTTCTACCAAGTTATCTAGGTCATGATTTGTGCTTTCTATAGTATAGAAGTATGTCAACCCTCTACCTTTTCAGGTTGGATATGGAAAATCTTGTTGATGTGTTGGTTCTTATACTTATTGGTTGAAACTCAGAGAAGGAATCTATTAGTTCTCTCTTTTTATGCCATCTGAAATATTAAGAACTTGTTCTACTATATAGCATATTTTTCTAAAAGTTTGACTTTCCGAGTATTTCTTCGATTCTGAAAGTTATTTTAAGATTGGGTTCCTATAAATTTGAACAAAATCTATAACTAGAATCTCCTAAAAGAGCCATAGCAACTAGAACAAGATAATTTAACCAGAAAAAAAATTGTTGCAGATGTAGGATACTTATCCAGAAATTTCCGTAACTTGAATGATTCTACCGAGTTTGTGGCTGATCGTTTTCTGAATAATAACCAAACAATGCACTTAGGAGTTTTTTTTTTCTTAAACCTGGTATATTTTTTCCCATATCCTTGCAAATAACACGAGACTCTTTTTTTTTGGTACTTGAGGGAAAAGTGTTACTGCCTCAACATAATTACTTTTAACTGAATAATGATGTATTCTATCTTGTTATTATGCATTATGCTCTTGATTCGTGGTTTATTTAAAAGCTTAAACTTCTATAAAATGGTCGTTAATATTTGTTTCCTGCAACATGTTTGTTGTGCATTACATGTTTGCAGGATGCAAGATGTTGAACTTATGCACATGCGATATGCTCTTGAATCTGCTGTTGTTGCACTAGGAGCTATGGAAAAGAGTACCACTGATGGAATAGGAGACCAGCAAGTGGCTTTTTGCTGTTTGAAAGAACTGAAGAATCATTTTGATGCAATCACTAACACTTCACGCAAGGTGTTCTGCGCTTCACCCTCTACACACTCTTGTTTTACATTTAAAATTATTGCCTTTTTTTTTTGTGTAATAAAACAATTACTGTTGCCACGAAATGGTTTTTTGTTTTCCTTTTTGATAGTTTAAAGTAGAAATTGGCATCATAACACGAATAAGATTTATGCAGTTGTCCGTGCCTTTTTATTATATTGCATCAACATTGTTATGCAATTTCATTAAATGAAACATATTATCTCTACGAATTATCTTTTATTTTTGTTTAGTAAACCATGTCCTTTAAATTCTATAGTATATTCAATCTAATCTGAAGTGGCGGGTGAACAAGGCCTCACGGTGGCTTGAAGGAACAAAGTATTTTGTTCTCGAGTTGATAGTGTTTGAATTGCTAGTTAGCATTGAGTGTATGGAGAAAATAAGATGGGAAAACCCAGGAGTGCAATTTCAATATAGTAAATTGTCAAGAGATATTACGCATAACGAACCAAGGCAGGAGAATGGAATATTGGCGATTAGGTTCCTTACCTCCTTTATTAAAAGTGCAAGTACTTTGTCAAGATATATTCACATATTGAACCAATGCAGGAGAATGGAATATTTCCAAAGTTCTATCTTTACTTTTAGCATTTATTTATTTATCTTTTCAAACGCTATCTATCTTGTAGTTTTGTTTCTCATCCCTTCTCCTTCATTACTTATGCTATGGTGGGTCATCTTCTGAATGCAGATATATTTGGTGAACATTATCATCTCACTTCTATACATGGACAATTTACAAATTGACTTGGCACCATATGATCCAATGAAAAGACATTCCAAGTCATTTAATGCTCATGGTGGTGGCCAAGCTGATGTAGAGGGGGGAAATGAGATGGTTGTCTCCTTCACAGGACAAGTACTTAATGTTTTGCGACAGCAACTACCACTATCAATATCTGATCTTGATGATTCCTTGGATGGTCATTTATCTGCTGGAAGTAAACAAGCTCTAGAATGGAGAATCTTGAAGGCAAAACGGTTTATTGAAGACTGGGAATGGCGCTTGTCAATTTTACAACGCCTTCTGCCATTATCTGAACGTCGGTGGAGGTGGAAGGAGGCTCTAACAGTGCTGCGTGCTGCCCCATCTAAGCTACTTAATCTGTGAGTTGTTATACTAATTAAGATTTGTCATCTGTGTGAATTATTGCATTCCTTTATGCTATTGTTTTCAGCTTGGAAATCTCTGGATTTGTTGTTTGTGGATGCCATGTAGTTCATGTAAGGTTAAGCGAAACGTAGATCCATGTGTTCTTTTGGGGATTAAATTTCTTATAGTCCAGTAACTTTGCATCGTTTTGAAATTGGTGCCGATTGTTTTGACTTTTAGATTTTGGTCCTGTAAGTTTCCAATTTTTTTGAAATTAGTCATTTTACCTGCTGCAGCAGGTAATCATCACACGTGTAATTATTTTGATTTTCCCTTTATTTCGAAGCGCCTCTTGAAACTTTTTTTGTCCTAATAATGTTGGGTCGGGTTTAAAGACAATCTGTATATTAAAAGACAAAGTGAATCGGGTTGTAGTCCGGTTCTTTTTTATGGGCATACGTCTATATACTTGTGGATATGATATGTTATTCATGCCCAAACGTGTTTGCTTGTGTTTCAGTTGCATGCAACGGGCAAAATATGACATCGGAGAGGAAGCTATTTCTCGTTTCTCTTTACCTCCAGAAGATAAAGCAACATTGGGATTGACCGAATGGGTGGATGCTGCCTTCGGAATAGCTTCCGTATGATCTTAACTTGTGCCTATAAAGTCCTTTCTTGATTGCATATCTCCATGTTTAAAATATTCAGATTTTCATGGTGTTGCTGTCATTGTTTTTTTTGTTTTTTTCTTTCTTTCTGATATCCCTCTTGTTGTCACAATATCTGGGTTTGGCTGTTCTGTTGCTTCTATAAACTTGTTTATTGATGGAAACTCTCTTGTGCTTTTCCCTAAGAATATTTCTCATCTTAAAAAACTGTTTATCTGATCCAAAACCACCGTGAATGCTTCTGTCCTGCACTCAACAATACTAAAGGAACAGTATATATATGTAGGGATTCAGAATTTAAACTGACAAGTCACACGTTCTAGCATCTAATGTAAAGAACTATCTTGCTGATTTTAATGTTCACGTTTATCTCAGGGTCTCATTATTACTTACATCATATGATAAGTTTTCTGAACATCAAAAAATCTGATATCTGATTTGAGTGATTATTAGGTGGAGGATGTGGTGTCACGTGCTGCTGATGGTACTTCTGTTCAAGAGTTGGATTTCCTGTCACTGCGTTCTCAATTAGGCCCTTTGGCAGCTGTAAGTGTTCGTCACTGTAAGGCCTCTAAAGTAGCAGCTATGGTGAAGTTGCTCAATCACTTCAGACATTCTAGAGATTGACGAAATTATTTCTTGTTGCAGATTCTTCTATGCATTGATGTAGCTGCAGCATGTTCGAAGTTACCTAATGTATCTCTGAAGCTTCTGAATCAAGTATTGTAACAAACTTACTTGTGCACATTTTTGTAATTTGAGACTTTCTTAGTTACTCCCTCTGTCCCAAAGTTATTTACCCCTTTTAAAAAATGAACCATCACAACATTTCAAAATTACATCTCATGTCATTACTTTTACCCAAAAAAATCATCTGTTTTAGTAATAACATATATTGAAATATAATACCCTCAATCAAAAATCACTTTATCACTTTAAATAATACTCCCTCCGTCCCAATCAAAAACTCATATCAAAAGCAAAGAGGTAAATAACTTTGGGACGGAGGTACTATCAATTATTATGATGTATTTATTTCGTTGTGGGTGGGAAGGTTGGATTAGTTATTCAATACAAATTCTGTCTTTCAGTTTTAGTAATGCGAGGAGAGATATTTCTGATTATTGTGTCCGATTTAAAATGAAATAGATACATAAGCTAGCCTGAGTTTGATTATGTGATCAATTTTGACAAGTAGGCACAAGTTATGCTTTCTGAGATCTATCCTGGCACTGCTCCAAAGATTGGATCAACTTATTGGGATCAAATCCGTGAAGTTGCAATTATTTCTATCATCAAGCGTGTTCTTAAGCGTTTATGTGAGTTATTGGAACAGGTAATTTGACTTTCAAATTTGATACTAGTCTTTTTATGTATGTTTGAACCTGATATTACGTCCTGTATTTTCCCTCTACATTGAAATGCTAGTGTGTTGGCTTGCTTCTCGTTCCAAAAGGGCTAGATCGTATGATATGTCTCCTTGCAATTTACAATATTTTCAAGAAGTAACATTATGGTTCACATTTTCGAAGCCACATAGTTTATAACAAAATATTCATTACTCATATAATATTTTTTTTTTATCAGTATTACTCATATAATACTAATTAGCAGAATCTCTATTTTCAAATGGTCTTGTTTTATCTCTCCAGGACAAATCCCCAGCTCTCCAGGCTCTCTTATCAGGGGAAGTGATCCTTAAATTGTCAAAGGAGTTTCACAGACAAGGAAACAGAGACCGTGCCCTTGTTATGCTTCATCAAATGATTGAAGATGCTCATCAGGGCAAGCGGCAGTTCCTTAGTGGTAATCACCTTTTTTTTTTTATCGGAACCTTAGTGGTAATCACCTGCTATACAAGTTTGAGCAAGTCTCTTGTACACCAGTTGAACGGTTCAACTATACACAACTAATACTTTTCAGTGAAAACAACTAATACTGTTTCGTGAAAATCAATAATACTGATCAACTGATACTGTTCAGTGAAAACAACTAACACTGTTTAAAAATGCACTTGAGTGGCACCGTGCACCTGGTGCGTACAAGACTTTTCTCTAGAATTATTGTCAGTTTGCTATTAAAGTAACTGTGGTAACATACAGATCTGTTGTCTGCCTTCTGATCCTTATTTATATGTTGAAATTTCAGGTAAGCTTCATAATTTAGCAAGAGCTATTGCTGATGAAGAAGCAGAAAGGGATCATGCTAGTGGGGAGGCGTCAAATTCTGGCGGGAGGAGGGCTTCCAAGTCTTGACAAGAATTGGGTTCTTGGGCTTGGGTTTGAGATCCTTAAAGCAGTCACCTGTCACTTCAGAATCTGGAGAAAGTAATGCAAATTCTGCAAGTTATGTTGTCAAAGATTCTGAAAAAAAAGACTTTTTGGCCCTTTTTTGGTTCCAAGATCACGACATTCCTTTCTCAGTTTATTCTCCACATTGCTGCAATAGGCGACATTGTTGATGGGACAGATACCACCACTCATGACTTCAACTATTTTTCACTTGTTTATGAGTGGCCCAAAAGCGTAAAAATCTCTTCCTCTTTTCATATTATTTTTTTGTCTTCTTTGTTAACCTTGGTAGCTCGTTTCCACCTCATTATATATTGGGAAGACTTGGTGATAACATTTTTAGTGGTTTGCAGTGGTTAACATAAAATCTTAATTTTTTGAAGAAGTCTTAAATAATAGTTTTTATATTTCCTTTTATCTTAAAAAATGGTTATGACATTAGAAGAGGTCACTAACAGAAACACGCGCCTTCTGCTTTGTCAAGCTTAAGTTAAGTGAGCACCAATGATATCCTCAAGAAGGCAGTGGACTCCTTTATTATATATGATAATAAATGTCCTTAGTTCATTTACTCATTTGGGAAATGCTTGATTTCTATTTGTAATCTTGTTATGAACTTGCATTTCTCATCACTCATCATTCTTTTATTTACTTATTTTTGAAAAAAAATAATTAATTCATTAATCATGAAATATTTCCAATCCGTGGACAAGTCACCCTCAAGGAACTAAACCAAGACTTTATTACATTGCTAAACTCTAGCAGCATTGAAAACCCACCAAGTCCTCTGGTTTTGTGCCTTTGGGTCCACAAAGCCACCTGAACTTAATTCTATCCCAACATTTTTGTAATGACTCTTCAATGAATGTCCTACTTCTCTCCAGCCATATAGACCATCACAGAATGGGACCAATAACTCTACATCGACCTTTCCCCTGCTTCTCAATCATTACTCTCTTTTATTCTCTCAATTATTATTACTGTCATTCTCAGCGCTTGAAACCAGTTCTTCTGTTCTTCCCAGAATATTACTTATACTATTATGCAACGTTTACTTTGATATATTAAGTGCAAATTTCATTACATGGGGTGTTATTTATTGCATGTATTATCTGAAATCCCCTTTCTGCCTTTATGTTAGTATTCTTAAACTTGCAAGCTCAGAACATAAAATTTTACGTTTTAGTAACTTATTTTCAAATGTTAAGTTTTATGGTATTTGGCATCTGAAACTAAGAATCTTTCCACGTTCCATTTTCCACTGAAAAAACAAGGGTTTAAGCACGAATCTCTAATTCAAAATGCAGACGTTTTTTAGTTGTGCTCTGTTCATAAAATGAGCTGTGTTTTTTATATTTCTGTATACTTTTCAATTTTCTTTTGTAACTACAAACTTTTTCTATTTCTTCAGACTCCCCTTTTGCGTGTATTTTATGCAAATCTTTTGATCGGGTTTGTAATTAACATTTACTCTTGCCTATACATGTGAGTTGTGCATGACAAAGATAAGGTCTTGACTAATCTGTATGACAGAAAGGGATAGCTTCTGGCAATCAAAAATTGAAAATAAAAAATGAAGAGTGTGGTCCAATCAAACTCATATTGTTTTATCATCTTTTGCAGCTTTTAACTCGTTTGGTATTTGAAAGAGGCAGTACTGATGCAGCCGGAAAAGTAGCAGAAATAATGAATTCAGACTTTGTCCATGAAGTAATTTCTGCATGTGTACCTCCTGTTTACCCTCCTAGATCTGGCAATGGTTGGGCTTGCATTCCTGTTATTCCCACTCTCCCCAAGGTTTATGCTGAAAGCAAGGTTCTCTCACCTTCTTCCCGAGAAGCTAAACCCAAGTTTTACTCTCGTTCTTCCGCCACTCCTGGTGTCCCCTTATATCCACTTAAGTTGGATGTAGTAAAACATCTTGTCAAGTTATCTGCCATTAGGGCTGTACTTGCATGTGTGTTTGGGAGTACTATGTTATACCGGGGCAATGATCCGGCTATCTCTAGCTCTTTAAATGATGGCTCACTGTCAACACCTGATGTTGATAGGTCTTTTTATGAATTTGCCCTTGATCAGTCAGAGAGGTACGTTTTAACACAATAATGTGATAGCGTTCTGTACAATTTATTGTAAAGTAACTCATGTGCTTTTTTTTATCAGGTTTCCGACGCTGAATCGTTGGATACAATTGCAAACTAACCTTCATCGAATTTCTGAGTTTGCTGTCATGGCAGAACATGGAACAGATGATGTGAAAGACAACTCAGAACCCAAAACTGCTACAAAGCGATTTCGTGAAAATGATAGTGACTCTGAATCTGAAAGTGATGATTTGGGTGTTACCAGTAACATTTCATCACCACTGCCTGAGGTTAAGGATCAAAGCAACATGGCTTCTGATGTCTGGCACGACTCTCCAAAGTCTGAAACTCCTGAACATGATAATACTGTTTTCCTTTCTTTTGATGGGGAGAATGAAGGACCCTACGAAAAAGCTGTAGAGAGGTAATATATTGATTATTCTGTAATTTTTGAGGCGCGGAAGATCATTTTTTGCATAATAGAGTCTAGATTAGGGATGACAATGGGTCGGATTCGGCTAGAATATTATAGTCTTCGTCCATCCCCATTGGATTTCTACTTTACGTCCCCGTCCGGTATTGGTATCCTGCCCAAATAACCTATTACTACCTAAAACCTTAGGTTCTTTCGATGAGTCTATGTATGCGTGTTCTTTAAACATGAATATGCATATGTTTAAATGTAATCGTGTATAAATACATGTTCAATACATAAGACCCATCCTCACTTACCCGGTTACTCATATATTTAGTCGGATCCCAAAAGTTCCCTCCTCTATTTGGGTCGGGTAGTTGATTTTCAATTAGATTTGCAGGAAATTGCCATCCCAAGTCGAGATCATATTTTTCCCTCAGCTAAAATATTACTACCTCCGTCCTATACTCGATTACCCATTTACTATTTGCAGGGATTTAGTAGGCTTGGGTTTAATTAATAAAGGTGAATTAGTGTGTGCAAAATAATGACATGAGATGTAAATAGACTATTATAGGGAGGATATAGTTGTAAAAAACAATGTTGTTTTATGGTCATTTATGGAAACAACAATTGAGTATGTGATGTACCTTCTTTTGCCAATGGGTATCAAGTATGTGACAGAGGGAGTATGATTTTTTTATTTCTATAAGTTGAAAACTATAGGTATTGCGTTAATGGTTACTGTCGTTTACACTTGCTAGTGAGAAACTCTGTTGAATTTGAGATGTATTAGTTTTGAATCGGTATGATGCCTTAAGGCTGTTGATATTACTCTACTAAATGTTCTTTTGGTTAAGTTAATGTTCTCATGACTTGATACAACCTGTTTACTAGTTCAAATCCCAACAGTTATTCTGATACAAATTACTTGGGCTCTTGAAGTTGAAATAAGTTGGCCAGAAAAACTATGATCTGCATGCACAATGTCTTGGTGGGAAATTTTGTATCACTTATTTAACCATTTAATGAATGCATTGTTATTACAAATCTCTGCATATGAGGAGTTGCTTATTAATATATTTTTTCTTTTTTTGCCTTTTCATACATTGAGGCGTGACCTTCAACTTCCACAATTTGGTCTTACTTGTGTTGCAAAATTTATGGCTTGGAATTATGGATGTAATATGGATTTTTTTTTCAGACTGGGTTTTGGTCATGTTACTGTCACAGATTGATTGATGAAGGCAAGTTTCTGGATGCTCTTGCTCTGTCAGATCGCTTCTTCGCGCAATGGGGCCTCAGACCGTTTACTTCAGATGCTCATTATAAGTGGAGAAGATGACATACTTCCAGAACAAACTCAAGGTAGTTCAGCCCTTAAGTGTTTGGAGCAATAGTTGGCAGTATTGTCTCACGCCTCAAGGATAAAGAACTGGCAGCTAGACTTGCTCTCAAGTATGACTACTGGTTCCTCTCTGTACCATTTTTATGAATATTGTTGTTGTGAATTTGCATAATACCACCAGTCTTGTGTTTTCGGATATTTTTATATGTATTATGCCGATGATCAGTTCTTCCCCCTTTTTTTTTCCAATTGTAACAAAAGCTCTTTTGTAATTAGTATCTTGTCTTTAAAGTACAACCTGTTTAGAAGATACTTTATACACCTTTTTTTTAGGTATCTGCACAGATGGGAGCTGGAAGCAGCATTAGATGTTCTTCACGATGTGTAGCTGCCATTTCTTGTGGCAGTCAACTTAAGATTGAGGTTCCTTAGTTGCCTTTTTTCTGGAACTTTTGTAAATACCAACTAGTTCTTGGTTGTGGCGGATGCTAAATCAAGTTGGCCTTGTGTTCTTAATATTTCATAAATAGGTTGTTCAAAGGAGACAAGCCCTTTGTAGGTACAAACACATTCTATGTGCAGATGATCGCTACAATAGCTGGCAAGAGGTGAACTTTTATATGCTTTAGTTATTATGCATAAATTGAGCAATAAGAAAATAAACTTCTCTCATCTCTATATGGATCTTTACTACAAATCTAATTGTTCTCCTATTGTATTTATATTTATTTTTGAATAGGTTGAGATGGACTGTAAAGAAGACCCTGAGGGCCTTGCACTTAGATTGGCTGAAAAAGGAGCAGTATCTGCTGCTCTTGAAGTGGCCGAAAGTGCAAGACTTTCTATTGAATTTCGAAGAGAACTTCAAGGGCGTCAACTTGTCAAGCTTCTAAGCGTGGATCCTGTAAATGGCGGTGGCCCTGCAGAAGCTTCACGCTTTCTATCCTCTCTCCGTGACCCTGACGATGCTTTGCCTGTGGCAATGAGTGCAATGCAGCTTTTGCCCAATCTCAGATCTAAGCAGCTTCTTGTATGTTGAGAGTTTCTTTCCATTTCTCAACTTGATATCTGAAAAAAAATGTGATTTTTGACTCGGTTCTGGTTCAATAAGGTGCACTTCTTCCTAAAGAGAAGACATGGAAATCTGACCAAGGTTGAAGTTTCGGCTGAACGCCTGGGCTTTAGGTCTTCGTGTATTAGCTTCTTTGCCATTACCATGGCAACAAAGATGCTCAGCCCTACATGAACACCCTCACTTGATCCTTGAAGTTTTGCTGATGAGGAAGCAACTGCAGTCTGCTTCGCTGGTACATTATATTGTATACTATTGCTAACTTCTTTAAATTACAGATCATGACACGATTACGTTGGTGTATTAACTGCTTGCAGATTCTCAAAGAGTTTCCTTTGTTGAGAGACAACAACATGATTCTTGCATATGCTGCAAAAAAGCTATTAACATGAGTTCCCCTGCCAGGGAATCCAGAACTTTAGTTTCTGGGCCAAGACCAAAGCAGAGAACCAAGGTTAATACACCCACACGATCAACGTTTAGTAGCAGCTTAAGTCATTTTGCAAAAAAAGGCGCGAGAGCATTTTCATGGGCCCCTCGTAACATGGGAGATAAGGGTGCAGCAAAGGATAGCCATAGAAAGAGAAAGAGCTCTGGATTGACACAGTCTGAAAAAGTTGCGTTGGAGGCAATGACTGGTATTCAGGAAGATGCGTGTTTCAGTATTCCCTACAGATGGGCAAGAAAGGCTTCCTTCTGCTTCGATCTCTGCAGAGTGGATGCTCACAGGTGATATAGAAAAGGATGACACTGTTAGGTCTTCTCATCGATATGAAAGTGCCCCTGATATAATCCTATTCAAGGTACTGTAGCATGTCTTTTTTGGGATAAAGCTCTATCCGTCTAACATAAACCTCATATGGGATTAAGTACTATAAATTTATTCCCGACTTTACTAGCATTGCAGTGTTGCTTGTAAATAAGTGCAAATGTGCGGGGCATGCCAAATGTTGTTTAATTAGCAGAAGTTACTGTGTCATATATGATTTTGAACCCTCACCTTCATCAGTTTAGGGTTAAAACCTTATTGTGAAGAAATGCTCCTGTATACTAATTATTGGAAAAAACAGTTCTATTACTGAGCCTGTCATGTCAACTGAACCCAATTTAGTAAACGCATAATTGATGTTCTGTTGCATGAAAAATATTCTCTCAATCTGTAATTTGAGTTTGAATTCTTCTTAAATGTAGCTGATGTTATCATGCATTTTCACATTTTTAGCGTGAATCAAGTGCATAGACATTAATGCTTATATCAACTTTTAGAGTTCCATAGCAGCTAATTAGTGCTATTTGTTGTCTATAGGCATTGCTTTCATTATGTTCAGATGAAAACACATCCGGCAGAGGTGCTTTGGACTTGTGTATGAATCAGATGAAAATTGTTTTGAGCTCCCAGCAAATACCAGAAAATGCATCTATGGAAGCTATTGGGCGAGCATATCATGCAACAGAAACATATGTGCAGGGTTTAATTTTTGCCAAATCCCAACTCAGAAAGCTTTCTGGGGCAAGTGATTTGTCTAGTAATTCTGAAAAGGGCAGGGATGGTGATGATACATCTTCTGATGCTGGCAGCTCTAGTGTGGGCAGTCAGTCTACTGATGAACTTTCAGAAGCACTTTCACAAGTTGATAAATGGCTGGGGCGTGCGAACTGCTGCAAAAGTCTTTTGGGATCAGGTATATAGCGGCCTCTATTGATGATATTGCTGATAAAGAGTCATCTGCACGCCTTAGGGATCGTTTGATCCAAGAAGAACGATATAGTATGGCTGTATACACTTGCAAGAAGTGTAAGGTATGAATATGCATTGTCATATTCCAAGCTCAATTACTCCAGAACTACTTAAAGTTGACATTTTCATTCTTAACTTTCAGATTGAGGTTTTTCCTGTATGGAATGCATGGGGTCATGCCCTGATTCAAGCAGACACTATGCACAAGCTCGTGTGAAGTTCAAGTAAGTCAACTATTTTTGATAGGAAAAATGAATTTTTTATTAATGTAGAAATATTACAAATGTAAATTACATAGATTAATTCCAGTATCTTGATGAATCTGTTACGGAAAGATTTTTAAACTTTTTGTGACCGGTCACCAAAAAGATTACTCTATATTTAATCCTATCCCAAACTTCCTTATTTCTTTTCTAGCCAAATGGACCAAAAATACGACCGGAACTATAAACCCCCATAATGCAAGTGTGTATGAGGTATTGCATAATTTGCTTTCTGTTATTTAACATCCCGTTCTCTACTTTTCAATCTTGATTATCAGAGCATAAATTTGTTATATTTGCTTAGCTTTTTGTGATAATATACAGGCAAGCTCTTCAGTTACACAAAGAGGCGACCCTCGCCAGTGATCCTGGAGATAATTAATACTACTGAAGGAGGTCCGCCAGTTGATGTTACATTTGTTAGGTCCATGTAAGACTGCTTATTTGAAAAACGTGAATGATTGCTCTTATTCTGTCCCATCCAATGGTGTTTTTTTAAATCTTATTGCAAGATATAACCGTTTAGGAGTATTACTTTAGTAGAAGTAGCTATCTGTCTGCTGGTGATTCTCTAGGTATAAGGGGTTTTTTAGTTTAGAGGGTTGAATAATTTGATTGGTGATTATATATTGGAATCAATATTTTATCTTAGGGTGCAGATTATGATCTTCCAATATGAAGAAGTCAACTTTCTAACAGAAATTGCTACCTGCCTAGGATTTTTTTTCTTTCTAGTTATAATTAATTTATATTAATTGAACTCACATCAAAAAAGATTGTGCTGAATTCTTTAAATATCTGAAACTTATTGCACCCTCAGTCTCCAAACATAAAGCCCGTTATTCTTTTTTGGGATGTCCCAGATATGTAGTCTGTTTTCCATATTTTATGTCATATGTTACACTTGTTTATAAATATACCCCTTTATTAAGCTTTTTTTTTTTTTTTTTTGTCATTTTAGGAACATTTTTAATAATTTGCTATTCAATATAATGTCATAATCTGCATGGAAAATGAAAGTGAACTACATATATGGGACAGAAGGAGTACAGTTTAGTGAACTCTGGAAGGTGAACCCTAAAGTTGGAAAATCTATCAGATAATTGATTTAGGATAAATTATAAATGAAATGTGGAATCTAAAAAGTCATCAATACAATGCCTTCTAAAATGATTAAACGTGTAAGCTGCTGTTGTTTCATCATAATCTTTGACTCTTGAAGTGTTGCTCAAACCGTGATCTAGTTCATTTCAAGAGCAAGTGGCTTGAAACTTTAATGATAACGATTTCAGCTACTCACATTTAGCCACATACTCGATATGTTATTTGTACGATACCTTGCAAGGAGAAATACAGATGCTTCGCCTTCTTGATTTATTATATGAAGCTTAATCTTTAAGCATGTTGTTCACTAACAACACAATTTTATATTTTCGATTCAACATATGATATAGGTATGAGCATTTGGCTAAAAGTGCACCAGCGATATTAGATGATCCCCTTTCTGCTGATTCCACTACCTCAATGTCTTGTACATGCCTTCTACTTTCCCACGTTCAGAGAGACTTAGGAGGTTTCAGGAAGCTGCGAAGCATAATTCCACTCTTAGTTCAATTATTGAAGATGGGCCAAGAAGCAACCTCGACAGTGTTAGATATCTTGAAAGCGTGAACTATTTACAAGAAGTATGTGCTCAAAGTATTGACTTGATTCTGTTTTAAAATTTGATTTTTAACTATCTACAAGAATGATGGGATCAGAATACCTGTGATTGATGTACTGGTTTTAAAATACTTGACTGATATTCTGGTTTTTTAATTAAGATGTCATGATATTCATTCTAGTTCTAATACCTTCTTAACAGTCTCTTTCTCTCCACATATTTTACTTATTGATACGCCTACATTTTCATGCCTAAAGCCACACAATGAAACTTCACTTTTCTCTGAGGATATTCATATCATATTTATGGAGAACTTATTCCACGACATTTAGTGGGTTATCTACTGCTGTTTTGCTATATTTGAGGGATTCAGCTGTTCTAAAGATCTTTTTCAATATGAAAATGTTTTTTTTTTCATTCAATCTTAGTGCTTGTTTGATTTGTTTGCATGTTAAAATTGGTGTGCATCTATTTATCAGTAACAACGTCCTTTCCATATACTGCAATTTGCTTAGTTTCTGCTTCTTGGCCGTGCCTCTTTTGTTATTTAAATTAGTTGTTTATTCAACTTTGTTGTATTCATGATTCATCAATCCTGCCTGGCATTAGCAATAAATATATCCATAATACATTATTATTTCACATTGCAGTATTCTCGTCAGCATTTGCTCAGCTTTATGTTTAGGCATGGCCGTACAAGGAGGCTTGCTTGTTATTTTTCCCTGCCGACTCTCTTCGCATCCATCCCCAGGTGTAGTTACTTCATCTTCTTCCCCTCAAAGGCGGATCCGTTGGCAACTGATTACGGAACAGTAGATGATTTATGTGATCTGTGTGTTGGCTATGGTGCAATGCCTGTTCTGGAGGAAGTGATATCTTCAAAAGGATTTCAAGCACCGCGTGATCAGTTGCTGAGTCAGCACACTACTGCAGCAGTTTTCGCATTTGTGTTTACTTTGAAACTCATAAGCATTTCAATTATTTGTACAGGTTCCAGGTATGTGTCGTTCCCCATTTTGATTTCTTGATTTAGGATATAATTGCAATTACCTAACATAATTGCAATAAGTTACTATGTGACATCTTGAATTTCGAGTTTTGCTGCTAAGTATTCTGTCCGAAAGTTGAACTTGTTGTTTAGTTGTGGATTTATTTGGTGAACAATTCACAATTATGCATGTCAGACAATCATTTTTGGCTTGCACCAGCTGGTACTTCCGTGCTTGTAAGAGCATTTGCTGAAATAGATCCTGATTTATATATATGTAAAGCCAAGAGCAATATTTATCATAAAAATTGGGTATGGGACATGTGTTTCACTGCTATGTGGGACTAGGATTGTGCATGATGTCCAAATTATTGAAAGATGAAAGAGTAGGACAAAGGGAGTAATTGAAGTAATGATTGTAGAAGCTGTGTTGAACTGTGCAGTGGCAATATGTTTAATTATATATGTGTAATTTGGCTTTTTAGATGATGTGGTTGGTGCCATTAGGCTTGTATATCAAAATATCAACATTTACTAATGCAATGGAGCTTCCATGTCTTTTTGACTATTCAGACTGGGTTTAATGTAGTCTAGGTGGTGGTATAAATTCTGAGAAAAGAAATTAAAAACCGGCTTTTATATGGCACTTTATATTTTCCAAATTAAGTGGGAAGTGTTCTTCATTTAATGGCCATATGTTATGAAAACTTTCCTTCATTTCAAGCTTTTACCTATTTGTTATCTTATGGATAAGTGATTACTTACAAGACATATTTTTATGGCATAGGTGCTCAAGAAGGACCATATAGCACTGGCCTTTGCTGTATTCAGTTGTTTATGAACGCTGCTTCTCAAGAGGAAGCTATAAAAGCACTTGGAAAATGCAAAAGGTATCATACATCTCTCATGGCTTCCTTGTCATTTACTATCCTTCTACTTGCTTTTTGGTATCAAACAACTTTCTTGAGGATTATGTGCTCAAGTTGAATATAGGGGTGCAAGCTTTGAAGCACATAACCTGATTAATAAACATGAATACAATTAAAAAAAATCAGTCTATCACTATTTAAGAGTTTGTTCTGCAAAATTTGAAGTTACATTGTGGAATAAGTGAGATATGTAAGATAGAGATTGGTTGTGGAAGTTGATGATTGATTATAGTGTCAAACTTGTAAATTGACTTGTTCTTGGAGTTAGCGTCTGTTTAAAATGCATGAATTTGGCTAGAAATATCCTTATACAATAGATAAACATGCATCATAGGCTCAAAAAATAGAATCTTAATTAAAAGATAAGAGCACCAATTTTTTGTCAGAAGAGTATGTATTTCAGATGAAGAGGTATCTTTTCTCTAATCTATGTGGATAGAACTTTTTCTGACTTTGTCAGACAGTTTTGTCCATTTCTAAGATCTGATGCATAGCCATACTTGAGTAATGGTTGTTTTTCTAGAGTTGAGCAATAAAATATTCAGTTCATCTTTAGATAATTGTTCAGAAATGGTAGCTTCTTTAAACCCCCCACTTTCATCATTACAAAGTCCGAGCTTTAAAAATGTTAACACTCCTCTCATGTCAAATGTGATGTCAATACTTACATCTCTTGTATATTTGAAATTTTAATGTCTACCTGGTCCTTCCAATTGACTCAATGGTACTTAATGTAATTTTTCAGTGTTAAACTGCATTCAAGCTTGTGCAGAATTTGTATGCATCTTATTTTAGGAATTCTATTCAGTTTGAGTAATTAAAAATAAAAAGAGCTTGATTTAGATCAGGAAGAATACATTGTGTTCTCATTTTGTACATCTTAATCTGATTTTTGTGCAGATGCATTTTGATGAAGGGTTGTCAGCACGATCAAAAGTAGGAGACTCTCTGAAACTTGTTACCAAAAGGTATTCGAGGAAAAACTGCTTCAGAGAAGCTGAGTGAAGAAGGGCTTATCAAATTTTTCTGCTCGTGTTGCCATTCAGGTATAATTCTTGTTTTCCTTATACTTCAAGGTATTCAAAAAGCTAAAGTAAAGCACACCATTAAAATATTTTTTGTATTATTCTCAAACAGTAAAAAAATGAATAAGACATATCATAAGAACTTGTGTGTTCTAGTTAGGTTCAGAATCGTGAGAGCCAACGAAGAACTTTGATTGCCTTTTTCCTGTGAAAGGTGAAGAAGTTCTGCTTTCGCTGATTAATAATTGTCATCTTCCTATTTTAGTTTTTTAATTGGTCCTCGTCTTGGGCTTTATAAATTGTTGGGTGGGGTGGGGGGTGGGGGGTAGACTTCAGTAAATCTGCATGGGCTTTTTAAATCTGATTCTGAGTTAAGCTCAGAAACAACTGAAAAAAACCCAGCCGCCTGACTTCATGAAAGCGGATAAAGTCACCACTTCACGCTTCAGATAAAATTTCAGAAAAAAGCGTGCTTTACTGCGCTTCTTCACTTCACTGAGTCTGGAAAAAGATCTTTTTGGTGTGCTTCTCTTTTGGACTTCAATACCAAGATATGAATTATTAGCAAATTTTTAGGCACTCAACTATTATGATATAGCGTCGTTTCACATTAAGGTGCTTTTTATTCTTCTGATCGAAAGTGCCTTTTTTGTAATTATTCGTGAAGATGTTTCTTAATCCTTTTTATGGTTATCTTAACATAGTCTCCATTATCTAGCTCAATATGTTCCTTTCCTTTTATATTTCAACATATAACTTTTTTTATGGTTATCTTAACATAGTTTCTAATCTAGCTCAATATGTTTCCTTTCCTTTTTATATTTCGTCATTTAACTAGAGTTACATTTATTAAATTTCTTGTCACTTTGTAGATTAATGTAAGTGAGAAGCTTCAATGATCTTGGATGGACCTCAATGGAAACACTCTCTGTTTGGCAATCCAAACGACTCTGTTCAGGTTCTAGCTAGGTTTTCTCATCTTTTAGCCTGCTGTAAACTTGGTTAAAATTGATGTCTTTTTGTCACAAATATGCTGAAAATAAGGAAGATGGTCTCTCCTTTGTGTACTGAAACTCGAGTATAGTTTGGTATAATCATCCTTCAGGGTCTAGTTTTGACTTCAAGTTTATCTGTATCTATCATGAACTTAAACGTTTTATCAATGTATTCAAATCATACCCCAAAGAGTGCTTCTACCTTTTTCTTCCTTGCTGAAAGTGTTGATGTGGCCACATGAAGTTCAGAAAAACTTTCCCCTTTATGCTACTATTCTGCATCATAGATTGATATTATAATTGCAGGATTAGATTTATTTCCACTGTCTTTCACTTAAATCATTTTATTATTTGTTTTGTTATGGAATCCAAGTCTTTCTCCCTCCTCCTCTTTTTTTTCCTGATGTCCCTTTCATGTGAAAAAGTTCTTTTGTGTCATGACAGTTAGCTGATTATTAATTATTTCCAAATTGTATTAATTTTAAATACAGGAGAAGATGCATAATTACCGAGACTCTAGTTGAGAAAAATTTTGATTTGGCGTTTCAAGTAATATATGAATTCAATCTTCCAGGTAACATTTTTTTTGTCAAGTATAAGTCTTCCTCACTGCAATAGGTCCGTTGTATTATGTTTTTAAAGATTAACATATGGTTCTGCTGACACCATTCCAGCTGTTGACATATATGCTGGTGTTGCTGCATCACTTGCTGAAAGGAAGAAAGGGGCCAATTAACGAGTTTTTCAGGAAACATCAAAGGTACCATAGATGATGATGATTAGGATCAGGTACTTTTGCTGTTTTAGTGTTCATCCCTCCTCCGTGATTTAACTTATGGATGCAACTTTATGACACTCACTAAGGAGATGTTGATAGGGGACCTTTATGTTTGCATATTTCTCTAGAAATATGATATTTGAATTAACTATAAGCATATATCATTATAATGCCTTCAATCTGTTTTGCAGGTCTTGGGAGCAGCCATTAATGTCTATGCTAATAAACATAAGAACGTCCTGATCGTCTCATTGACATGTTGACTACTTGCCACAGGTAGGAATGTTGCATGTTCTGTTGCATTGTTCCAATTGTGACAAAAGAAGAGGGCTGGAAATTTATTTCTTTCCAGTTCTTTTTTTTTTTTTTAATCTTCTATAAATCTTTCCCTCTTCATTGGTTTTCAATTTTTCTGTCACCAAGTGGAATATGAATGGGCTTCTAATCTAGATTGGTTTGGTTTTTTTTGCAGGAAAGTACTGGCCTGTGTAAGTCTCTGGTCGCTTAAAAAGTGCTTTTCAAATAGCATCTAGAAGTGGAAGTGTAGCTGATGTTCAGTATATTGCACATCAGGTTATTCTTCACTCTCAGTAGTTCAAATTATATTTGTACTGAAGTAGTCCACTGCAGTTACTGTATAGTTGATGCATACCAACGAACTTATTGCTCAATGCTATCTGTCAAATCGAGTAAATGGATAAAAATATTATGATTCCTTTATGTGCTTTCTTAAAATAACAGTTTTTATAATATAAATTGGTGCTGTATTGGCTAAAGTAACTTTTCGATTAAATCTTTTGCTCGTCAAGAATAATAGAGAATGTAATATTGCAGTTAAAACCAAATTATACCTATTCAGCCGCACAACCAGTTACTCAGTTTCATAACTTTCATCGCCCGCGTAATCTACAGAACTGATCTCCTTTCTTTACACACAAACACATGTAATTTCTGTATGGTCAATCCTTGTTTATCTCACACTGCCAAATCATCTCTTCAACTATAATCTTAATGCAACAGCCGTACTAGTTATTTGGGCACACAGGAACACATGCTTAATTATCTCAAAAAAATATTACTTGTTTGCATAGCATTTTATGAGTTGTTGAATTTGTAACAATGAAAAAGAATTTAGGAAAACAGCGATTAGCAGGTTCTCATCTTTATCTTTGCACTCTAAATTAATAGTATTTCGGGTCTGATGCAAGTATAACAGTAGTTGCATATGAACTCATTTCTGCAGGCATTGCATGCCAACGCACTCAGTTCTTGATAATAATGCAAACAGTGGTTGGCCCAATACATGTAACCATCACTTGAGGAACCTAATGTTCTCCGCCCTCTCTCTCTCTCATGGTTTTTTAGATGCTGGTACAAAATATTGATATGTGGTTATGAACTAGGGATTCGACTGTTTTGGACCCAACCAGCCTCGAAGTGAACTTAAAGGCTGCTAGCTTTTTGTGATTCTAATACAGGCATTGCTAGACCTAATCGTGAAGAATCACCAGATTGGAATTGTATGCTTTTGAAGAGCTTTTGAAACACTCTTCCATCAGGAACAGGTTATTACCATATCTTTACGGGTTTTTATATACAGGTGTTGTAGCAAATACGCGTCGTGAACCATCAAGATAAAAGATGAAAGGGCCACCATACTTGTTCATAGTTTCTGTCTGTATCAAAGTTTGAACAAACCCAGGTGTTGGTACAAGGTATAGAATCGAAATCCTCATGAACCAGGGAACGGGTTCAGGGTTTTAAGGTCCCCCCCTCAAATTAGTTAAACATGTATAAGTTTTAATACACCTTATGATGTATTTTGTACTGTTTTCATGATCCTCTACACCTACCTTTTTTTCCTTTTTACAAGATTTTTGATTTCTGGAAAAAAATAAATCATGAGTTTCTTCTGTTGTTGAGGTCTCTCTCTGTAAAAAAAAAAAAGTTGATATGGGTTTGATGATGTTTCAAGAAAAATTGCTGCATATTATACAGGAATTAAATTTTCGTATTTATTTTTTTCCAAGATATATTTGCATAAAGTCTTATGGGACAAACAGGTAATGGCAGTAAACTACTTGCTATTGATTTTCTTAAAATAATGGAATGGATTGCAATTTTGCAATCCTCACCTCAAAGATGACTTCTGACTTTTATCCATTTAAATAGTAATTTTTTTCTAGAGTCAACGATATCGCATCATTAATATTTATGATAAGATACAAAATTTGCCTCAATTGGAAAAAATAATTCCTAGGTCAGTGCATTTTTTTTTTTTTGGAGACGGTGCATGATGTTAGAATGCTGCTAATCCTGAACGAGTTGACACGGTGACTGGTTTACGAGTTGAAGGGCCGTAATAAAGTAATATTAATGGCATTCAAGTGTTTCAGTTTTATTTGGTCAGACCAAATTTGTTTATACACTTTTTATCCCAATTATACAGAGCATTTTGATTTTTTATAAAGATTAAAAAAATTATTTGAAAAAAGTAAATAAGCAAGTAAAATTTTATACAACCCTATTAGTAAATAAACGAAAATATATACTTTATATAGAAACAAATCTATAAAATTTGGAGCAAAAGTATAGGTGAATAAATTTAGACGTAAAAAATCAGTTAAAATTAGTTGAGGAGAGTGATTTATATTATTAAAATTTCTCACTACATAAAATTATACTTTTTAATATAATAAAATGTGACATTTTATTCAAATTAATTTAAAACAGATATCAATCAAATTAACTATAAGATGATCATCGAAAAAAAAAAAACTCCATGCAGAGAGAGGTACTAGTGTATGATGTACGTTGCAAGATCTAAATTTAGATTTCTTTCGTCATAATTTTTGTCAAAAGAAATCCTACTAATTGATATTTACCGTCTCATTTTACTTGAGATTGTACAAGATCTCGCATAAATTAAAAAAGTGATATAAAATGATCAAATTATTATACTTATCTAATTGTCAAAATCACTCGGTTGACAAAATGGGGATATAAATGCAGTATCGTGTGACGATTCCAAGATATGATGTGCAGTATTACCTAATTATTCATATTGCATTGATGTTTAATATAATAATACATAATATATGAACAAAACAAATAATGTTAATAAGATATACAAGTAATATTGTCTACGATCTAATGCGACTTGTGAGCTAAATAATAGTATGCCTTCAACCTCATGCAACAGGGTTTCTCATATTTCTCTATGAAAACGAGAAAATTTGGGACTAAATAATTATTTTATGCTGTTTTTATATTAGGAGTAATTTTTTTTTTCGAAAACTTATATTAAAGAATGATTAACTAAGTGATTCACACTAAGTAGATATTGTAGTAAACTAATTACACGGATGTAACATATCATTTATTATTATTACATCAATTTAAAAATAATATTGTGTAAGGTGCTTTGCTCCGGTCCTTACTTAAACTTTTCGTTATTGGGTTAGCCATACACTTCACATGTTTCTAGCGATTCACATGGATCAAATTCACAAGCGTAAAAATATGAATGATATATAATAAATGATTTAAGTCTTGTGTCGTTCGTCATCTTGGCCTTGACTTATAAGTCGTTTTAAAACCATGCAAACATTATCTTGAAATATCTTGATTTGTTTAAACCCGATAGCATAACCATTAGTATGGAAAAGAATTACACGCTTCATTAACAAATCAATTCTTCTTTCATATAACAAGTTAGTGCACCCCGAATGCATATGAGACCATTCATAATAAATACATGGTTTGAGTTGGAATTAGTTATATCTTTCACAGCCAATAAATGCAATTTATGACTTCGAGACTATAAAACCTTTTTGAGTCCATGCCAGACAAAGCTTCGTAATTAAATTATATGTTAAGTCAAACATTTGTATGCAATGTATATCATATATATTACCTTATCAATAAAATCAAACATTATTAACTGATTACTTAATGTTATCTCATGAGCCATTGAGCCCTACTTCACAAAACTCAAAAAATAAACCCAATACATAACTAAACCAACACATATATATATATATACACACAAACCAAAGACCACCTCATTTCTTACTCTCTCATGTTTTCAATTTAGTTTTTGATAAATTTATATATATTAAAGAGAGATGTCGGCATCGGAGGGAGGTCGCCGTTAACGGCGGACATGAGGTCGCCGACGCCGCTGCTTTTCCGGCGGCATTCGAGCAACGAAATCAAAACCTGGCCTCCAATTTCCAGCAGTTTGTTGCCTGCTTTTTGGTACAATTGTGGGTGATTACCCCCCACTTTGAAAAATATGTTATTGCACCTTATGATCGAAGATACAGGTATCCTAGCCTCATCTCTCTCATAAAATAAATACATTCATGTGACATATATGAAATTATAGAAAGTATAGATACTTGTGTGTTTATAATAACCTTTCATTTATATCTTTCGTAAACTTGAATATTTGCTAAGGATTCTTATCATTGGTTATAAATATTTGTGTGTGTTTTTTCACAAGTTGATGAATCCTTTCTGATTTGTTAACGCTTCCTTTTTGGTTTTAAAAAGAGAATACTTGTTTTTCTTGCAGTTTTGACTATACTAAATAAAAATCCATTAGGGACAAATAGCCAGCTTTATGGCATTGATTATTCCGATCGAATCATAAATTGAACCGATTGATGTATATTTATATTTGAATCTTGTATTAGCTACAACTCCAATTCATAATAACTGTTGTTTTTGGATTTTCAGGTGAGAATTAAAATAAAATAAAATTATATAATGACAAATATAACCGTATTAATTACTTCTTAAGATAATATTAGAATCGTAAAGATTAATGGGATAATTTGAGATAAAGGGCAGAAGAGGAAAAAATATATGTAAAAATAACAATTAATCAAAAAATAAAAACTCTCTAACTGTTTTAATATATTGGTTCATGCCTAACTGTTTAGTTCATTGACTAATACGGACATGTACTGTTTTTAATATATTAGAATATATATATCTCAAAGTATTTTTGTTCTGTTTACGTCCTCTTGACATATACAATTGAGATGTGCACAATTGATTTTAATTGTTACAACCAACTCATTGAGGATGATATATTTTTTCGATTTTAAATTTATCACTAACATACCACCAGTACTAGTTTTTACGGGTATATGGTTGGTCAATGATGAATTAAGGAAGTGAATCATGATTTGTTTTATTCAAAAGATGAATTAAAAGTAATCATCTTGATTGAGCAATATGATTAAAAAGCAAGATAATTTTTTTTTGTAATTTCTAAAACTTTAGCCCCAGAGAATGCCTACATTTAAGGGAAATCCCGAAGCCCATGTTACTCGACCTTTTTTTTTTTCTATTTTCTTAAAATATAAACTATCTAATTAGAAGAGACGTGGAATTCTTTAATTAAAATATCTACCCAAATCAAATCACTGGATAATTATATTTGAAATTTAATCTATTTTTCAACTCATCTAACATTCCACAATCTCGCATAAAAATCTGTCTAATTAGAAATTTAGAATAGTCTAGATGGCCCATATTAGTTGGTGTAATAGTTTCTTTAATTAATGCGTATCTATTGTAATCAGCAAGGAAATAATTGCATTGTATGATTAGTAGCGACACATACAGTACTGTAACATATAAAAATATGCCTAGTTATTTTTTTTAATGTTTCATTTAGAACTTTATAACAGAAACAATATTTAAATTGTGTTAAGGATTCCAAATTTCAAAAGCTATTTATAACTCACATGCATCTATATGAGAAGCCAAGGCAACTTTTCCAATTTACCCATGGTTTTGTCTCGTTAAAATATTTGTTGTGTTCTTAGGTTGAAAGAGAGTCTATGAGCATGATGGATAATCTCATTTACTATTTTCAAAAATCAAATCGAATAGAGCAATATTTCCTAAATAAAGATGAGTCAAAAATATTAATTGAAATTCAATTCACATAATAAGACAATCTTACCAAGACATTATCTAATCTATCCTATATATACAAGATATTTGAGCTCATAAAGACGTTTGAAATATTATTTTTATAAGTTTTGCACAAGAAATACAATTATGGATTTGAAAAATGTCGAGTCTTTTTTAATCATCTAATACAGTTATTATGGAGTTTAATTTTTAAATAAAGGCCTCGCCGTCTTAATTGAAGTAATTTATTTCACTATCACAAGGCCATGAATTGCCTCAGAGTCATCAAACTTATTTTTGAAACATTCAGTTCAAAATTATGATAACTAATTAATGATAATATGCATGTGTAATTAATGAGGTAGCATAAAGTAAAAGATAAAGAAAAGAATGGTGTACCTGTGCGAGGTGGTGGCAAACCTTTTCTGGTGGTGTTGGTGTTGTACTCTGCATGGTCGTCTCCTTTCGAGCTAGCTTTCAGGAAAATGTCGATCAGCGCACTCACTGCCCCCTATTGATTTGGTCGATGCGCTTCTTCACTGTGTATATCATTCTCACTTTCTTCGTTGCCCTAGACAAAGACACTTATTCCCTCGTTGATGATCTAGCCAAAATTGCAATGAGGTAGCAGCAACTTAATGGCTTAGTTAATTATAATCATGTATATTGATCAGACAGAAGATTTAATTGAGTTTTACCTGGTGGTTTACATTTCAGGTACATTACATATGTGGTTCCCGATGGATATCGCCTCCAACTTTACTGCCCAAACTCTGTACCGCTTTTTCACAGGGACAACACACTATGGCGATGTGTTTGGCATCCTCAACTTGCTGAGGCTATGGCGACTATGGCGTGTCAGTGAATTCTTCTCTAGGTATTCCACCGTAGTTCTCGACCACCAAACCAATTATCAAAACTCTTATAATCTCGGGATTAATCCACCTGCAGGTTAAGAGAAGGACACTAGGATGCCCTACTTTTGGACAAGAACCTGTAAACTGATATGTGTATGTAATGTAGATATCTCTTTTGCTTACACACACACGCACACACACTGAGAGAGAGTTCCTTACATATGGAGCTGTGTGTGTATATAACAGGTTACACTGTTTGCTGTACATCTTTAAGTTTGGGCGCCTACTTCTGGTTGGCTACACATTATCACGTAGTGAGTAACATGGATTGGAGCTCAAGTTCCAAATTTTGAGACTAGGAAGTGTGTGGCTAGGATACACCTATTCCATGTACTGGTCAATTGTCACCCTCAACGACTGGATCTGGTGACCTCCACGACAGAATACTGGCGAGAAGATTTTCGCCATGTTCTACATCTTTTCAACATTGGACTCACTGCCTACCTGATCCCTGGCACCATGACCAATCTTATCGTCCATAGCTCCATCCGAGCAGCTTGCCATGGTAATTAACAATCTCCTGTACATAAACATCATCAGCAACACGCTCTACAATTCATATTCTCCATAGACCTTAATTAGCAACAACCAATCATCATGATTCTGGAAATTTCAGAAAACGTTTTTTATATTTTCCCAGCCATGGTACTAACTATTTTAACTTTTGAAGGGACTCAATACACGAGGATAGAATTACTTATTCAAGCAAAATAGACTTCCAGAAAGCCAAAAGAGCAAATGCTAGCACACGTCTTTACACTCAAATTCAAGACAGCAGAACTCAGCAAGAAGAAGAAGTTGGAGACCTGCCCTAAGGCTATAAGATCCCGGAATTACTGTATCTATTTTCCTGAAAACTGCTGAGGACAATTACCTTCTCAAAGGAGTTCCTGAAAGATTTCATCGTTCAGCTGGTATTTCACCTTTCTTTCAGTTACCAATGTTTACATGTGTCCTCCTTTCTTACACAATATGGTATATAGTCTTGGTTCTTTTTCGTAGTCTTTTTTTTTTCCCAGGTTCCCGAGATGAGAGCAGAATATTATCCACCCAAAGTGGATATAGTCATACAAAAATGAGATATCAACAGATTTCTACATCATTGTATCCCCGATCAGTGGTATGAAAAGATAACCTGATTCTATTATTATTTCATGTATTTCTGATCCAATGTCTTATAAGTTCTACAACTGCAGGGGCGTGCTGATGACAAACCAAAATGAGTTGGAGCAGGTATGCTCTCCTTTTATTCTGGAATTGCTATTTGCTACATGATGATCATCTGATGCCATAAGTTAGAATACTTCTTGCACAATTAATACGCCAACTTTCTATAATCAAACTTCTTCCAAGAATAGATCCTATCTTTAATAGGGTAATAGGAATATCAGTAAGAAGTGAAAGTATGCCTATGCAATGTCACACTGCATTTACAAAGGTGTTTGAAAGCATAAAATCCAAAAATATTCAACTAGTGTCCACATTTTTTCAATTTGTAGTACAGAATTAGAGTCTTAATTGAAAAAAGTCAAAAATGAAGCACTCCTCATCATCCATTTTCTTCAAATACCAAAAACCCTACCCAAAAGGATCAGGAATGGTGTTGAGATTAAGGTATTAATAACAGACTGCATGAACTAAATTGGAGGAAAAGTTATAAGCTGCATATTATTTCAAATTAATATACTAAAATTATTGTGCCCTAATGCAGATTAAAACCTAAAATTAGAGAAGGAACAGAATCATTTAAAAGGCTCAACAAGGAAGCTTCATATATCCAGCAGTAAAATAGTAACATTCCCAGCTGAGGAATGTAAGCGTAACCAACTGAAAATGGATACAAAAAATTCAAATAGTATCAACAATGCCTTTATTAACTAAAATTTCTATTGATTGACCCCGTTTATGGCATAAAAAAACTGACTGGGGATTTTCCAGTTTGTGTCAAAATTAGGGCCCCACTCCAGCAATGTTTGGAGAAATCGGGTGATCTTCAATATACCCCAGCCTTTCGGTGAGAACAAAGAAATCTCCCAGGTCATCAGAGTTAGTCTGTAATTTCCAAGCAACTGGTGGGGCCACTCAGTGAAGATGGAAAGATAATTGTCTCAAACTTAATTCAGGTCAAGTCTGAAATGAACATCACTAGTAGCCAGTTGAAGTTATTTTTCCCATGGCTAGTAAATGA